>JAUMHL010000001.1:14021113-14077408 GCA_032362345.1 Sandelia bainsii
AATACGTCCTGTAACAAAACGTAATCGGGAATGCAGTTTTGTCCTATACGAACGTAATTTTTAGGAGACAGGGTTGCCATATATCATATGTTAAGTCGATAACATAATTATTGTCATAGGCGTGGTGTGATGAGACAACTTCAGTGTCAGCGAGTTGTTAAAGTTTAAGCAGCACTGGAAAGCCAGTGCCTGTTTTAAGTCTTCTGTTCAGTGAACGATCTTGTACACTTACAGTGGGTGTCTGAGTGCTGTATAATCAGTCACCCCAGGGAATTTTGTAATTGCAAGATATTTAACAAAATCCCCTGCTATTTTGCAAGGGTTTGCAATTTGGACCAGTCCCTATACTTTTACTTCATAATCCTCAGATCCTTGTAATATTTCTAAACCAGCACCATTGTGTCAGAACATTAAAATCAAGGAAATATGCTGAGTATTTAATAATAACTTCAAACAGCATGTAAAGAGAAATAGGGGGGAAAGAGCAGTATTTTTGTTAAAAGTTGGGAGTGGACTTTGTAATTGTTCTTCACAAAAAAAACTAATTGTTAATACACACACAGACACAAAGTTAAAACATCTTTTCAATCCCATCTTATCCTTTAAAGTGAAAGTTCATTTGTGTTATTGTAATTTGCCATCTCCATGGTGACATTTTCTACTGAGAATGAAAGCTGACCCTGTCAGACTCCACACTTGCTGGAGTTCAAGCAAACCCAAGGACTAATGGTTTGGAGAAAAGTAATATAAGAATCTATCCCAATAATTTTAGCCACTTTAATTAAATTTATGCACATTCTTCCCTGTGAAGAATTTGGGGCAGCTTTATCAGTGAGAGGGGGGAAAAAAAGAGAGAGAATGAGAAAATGGGTCACTTTGGCAGAGGGACTGAGAGGCTTCATTAGGAAACCCGTTGCAGTCCTTCTGTGGCCATTCTAATTCTGCTCCAGTATTCCCATTCAGCCCTCGTGGGAATCCAATATCAGCCTAACATTTGTGACCTCGTCAAAAGCAAGAAATAAAAGCAGGTGTCAGGTCGTGCTGGTCTCACCCGCTGCAGTCTCGGTGACACTCTGCCACCTTTCTTTATTTAATCTGCCTAAATTAATGCTCTATCTCACTTGTCTTGGAGAGGAAATTTTCAGGTGTTTCGTAGCCAGAACTTTGCAGTATCTTAGTGAGAAAATCTGCATGCATTTTCTGTCCCACTAAAAAGAAAAGATGACATCTAAGCATATGGAACCGGGAAAAGCTCTGTCAGTTTCTCTATTTTAGAAGCTCTTCCTTGCTCTTTTATCTGTTTGCCCTTTCTCATTTGCTATAATTCTCTTTATCTCCCTCTCTCTTCTTCACCCCATAACACTAATTCATTTTTCTTTCTTCCCCTCTGTGTTGTAGACACTTTCTTTCGCTCCCTCAGTCATTCGTTCTCTTGGCCCTGAGCACAATAGTGTCTTATATGTCTTTTAAAGTAGGACACCACTGAGTAATTTGTTGCACCTACCAAATGATAATTCAGAATTGTCACCATATAGCCATGACTAGAGGGCCAACCCAAGCACACAATAATGTCTGCTACTCTGAAGAACAGTCACCTTATTGTAATATTAAATGGAATTTGAAAATATAGGATTATTTCACAATGGTATGACACCGTTTCACAGCAAGGATGTGTGTGCCCTTTGTACAAGCTATATTGTTACACTGCCATTATATGGAATTTGCTGTGTTGTAGACTCTCTGTAGCTTTTCTTACCAGCAGGAGGCCTTTTTTTCTAATTTCAGCATTTTCTCAGTAATGTTGTGGTGTAGTACAGGTACTTTCAAGTAGTTTGGCATTTTGAGAGGCAGAATAGAACAAATTATTACTCCTGTTTTATCATTAATGTAACTTACTTGAGTGTCTTAAAACCTAAATAGGCACTTCAGCAATTTAAGGCCAGGTTTGAGGTTTTGGAGCAAGAATATAACCTAATGACATAGAAGAGCCACAAAAGACCAGAAGCAAATTCCTTGTATGTGCAGCATACTTGGTGAAAAAAGCTGATTCTGATTCTGATTCTGATAAGGACTGGGGGAATGAAGTAGGAGAAGACATTGGTGAAGTATAGAGGGTGTTGTATATAAATGTGTGTAATGGATAAATGTCAGTGCCATCAGAGACATTAGATTTAAAACCAATCCTTTGGTTTAACTCCCAAGACACTGAGTTGCATTTGGTCTGTTAAATCAAGGATGCACACCGGAGTATTATAATCTAACCCAATTTAAAATACCAGATGTAGCTGTACTTTGTACTTGCTAGGTTTTAGGAAGCGCTCATTTTTTATGTAGTTTAGGATCAAATGGTGACTTCTCTTCCTGTTATCTTCCTGTCTCATATACAGGTTGCTGGATAAGTCAAGTTACACATGCGAACTGTAGTTGAAAAATGCTCATTCCATTGTAGGGCTTAAGTTCAACAGCATCAGGTCACTTCTCAAGGCTGTGCATCATATATCCTTATTGAAATGCTTAAGATTAGATGCCTATCCATTAGTGCAAACTCTTAAATGTCAGACACAGATACATACAGACTTTGTAAACAAGTTGAAGTTGTTTATGCAAAACTATGTCATGCCGCTTTGAGGGTCCCTGTTGCCAACTTGACCTGTAATAACCTCCTTAACATTCTGGGCAAACTTTGATCAGCGCTGCACACACACCTCGAAAGAGTAAACATGTTTACAAAGTTACATTTGCTGCTGAAATATATTTTCTCCAGAAAATTACACTGCTGCTCAGCATAGGATCTTGAAACATTTCACACTCAACTGCAACAGTCAGATGATGTAGCTTGGGGATGGTTGTGTCTGGAGCTAAAGTTTGTAGGTAATCATGTCAGTGTTATGACCCTTCTGTGACGCTACATATGAAGTAGGGCTTATGAGACGGCTATCTGATGCTGACTCTGATTCCTGCTCTGCTGCCCTGCTTACCCACTTGTCTTGATGTTGAGTCCAGTTGACAGAAGCCTAAGAAGAGTGTTTCACACATGCTGAGTGAAGTCAAACCAAAGTAAAGCGAGTTCCACTGAGCTGCTCTGGTTGGAGTTAGACATCAAAAAATTATCTGGGCCATTGCTGTGCAGATCAGTGCAGAAATAGTTTGGTTCATGGCGTAAAAAGGGTATGTGAAAGCACTTCAGTGACCTAAATAAAATGCAGCTTTTCCCCAAATAAGTTCTGCCACCAGCAAAAACCTTTAAGGTAATGTCCAGACAGAACAGCTAGAGTTGTTCCCATTAAAGTACTATCAACATTTCGACTTTCAGTGAATAGTCACATCAGCTATAAGCATAAAAGAATTCAAAGGCTCTTCTAAAGACCTCCCGTGGGAGTCCTCACAGAGATTCAAAGCAACTAAAAGGGTGTGTAACCAGACTTTCACCAGGGGTGCCATTTAAAAAAATCAGGGTGGAAACCACAGTAATGCCACATGCACCAAAAATTTGATTAACAACTTGTCCTAGTCTATTGTGCAAGAGCTGTAAACCTAAATTGCTTGCACCAACATGAGCTTTCCAAATGATCTAGTTTCCAAACTCTTTCTCTCCTGCACTTGGCTGCTGAGGCTTTAATTACTTCTGCTGGGCCAGCACAGGTGAAGCACATTCTTACTAACAAGGTGGTTTCCAACCAGGGAGCACTGAAACCCAACAGGAAAACAATATGATGGAGAAGAAAACTGGCACCTACAATTGAGGGTAACCGATGCTTATAATAATCCTCCACCCAACTGATTTCACCAGCCATTGTTAGATTGTTACAGAGGAAACATGGTGCAAGTCAACTGAAAATAGCGTGTGAACTAGTTTTTGCACATATATGCAAGCAAGGGCAGCGCTGGAATCTATCATATCTTAGACCAGGCAGAATCAACACAGATTCTTTAAATGGCTTTCAGTTGTTCTAACTGAGATTCTACCTGTATGATCTGAAAACAGCAGGTGTTTACAGATCAAGAAAAGAAACACTAGTGACACATGTGTTGTTTTCATTTACAATTAAATCACTCATGATCTTTACATCATCAGATCCTGCAGTTAATATATGCTGCCATCATCGTCTGGCTCCTTATATAGTAAGTCGGGCAGCAGCAGCACAAAACAGGAGTGGTGTAACAGCACAGACTAGTGGTGAGTCTTTATTATGGCACCTTGCTCCAGTTGCCAATGACAGTCTATTATTATTATTGTCAATATATTTTGAATATTTCATAACTGTTCAAACTGGATCTTTAAATTTTTTTGTAAAAAAACTGTCAGTGTACTACAGTGACTCATTCACAGCACTTCTTCAGAAGTATATTTGTCTAAGATCTCACAGTTCAACTTAGGAGGGATCTCATAACAAAAATAACTGTGCTCCTGCCCACAATCCTGATTTCTATTTTCCTAAGACTTGGTGTTCTCTGCTGCACTCCATAGATGGCAGAAGAATTCAGAATAATGGCATGCAGTCATTTGAAACACTGACATGTCGGTGTGTGTGTGTGTGTGTATCGTCTATCTTTGCTTACATTTCACACACCTTGGTGCTAGTATTCACACATGTCCCAATGCAAGCCCTTTGATCTGTCAGAGTATGTACGTATCATACTGAGGTGCTCTATGCTTTTCCTGCTCTGGGCTTTCAGCCCCTCATCCCCTCACAGCCCGTATGGCTTGTAAGTAACTGACATGGAAGTCTTAAAAGCCTTAGGAGCCCCCAGTATAGTATAGTATAGCCATATCCGTCCATTTGACCTGAACTGCTATTGGAGCAACTCAGCTGTGTTAGTTGAACTCAGGGTGCACGTGGAAAGCTTCAGTCCAAATGCTATCACATAAACACACACACACACCAGTGGAAAAGGCAAGTGCAAGCAGATACAAAAACAAGGAACTTGGTTGAAAGCCAGAATTGGCTTTAAGAGCACTGAGTTCTGAAAGGCTAAGGCTCTGTTCCTAATCCCTTTCTTACTTTTCCTCTCCCATTCTCTTCCCCTCCCTCTGTGCTTCTCTTTTGCAGGAGAATTCTGGGGTGATTTCTTAGTCTTTCATTCCTCAAGAATGAAGCAGCACAGCGGACCTGTGCACTGAAACAGGTAGGCCGATTATTATGATGACCTTCAAACAGACACATGCACACGCATACTCTTCCTTCTCTTACTGTCAAAAGCATATTTGTTTCAGGCCAGTTTTGATTTGGATTGCTAACAGGCTGTGCCATGTCCACTGAGAAAAACACAGAGAGTGAGAGTACAAAAAGAAAGAGCGGTGGGACATTTCTTCTGAGAAGGCGAGTGAAGAAAGCACAGAGAGAGACTCATCCTCAGGGACAGAAAGAGCGAATGAAGACATTGTCGACAGGATAAAAGTTTAACCAAACATCAGCTCCCCACAGGAGTGGCAAATCTGCTGCCATCACAGTGGACAGACAGGAAGCAAGACATGCTAAGAGACAGACCGGCAGACAGGACAAGACAGAGCAGAGATCCCCAGCTGTTCTTAAAACGTTGCCTCTGATACATTATTGAATATGCAGCTCTACAACGCACCACTGAGCTTTCCTCTCATGTTAGTGCTCAAGTTTGCATAGCGTCACCATTCTAAATATAAAGCATTTGCTCATCCCTTTTCAGTTTGTTAAAAGATGCAAAGGCTACACGTAGGCTGTGTGTGTTGCTCAGAGTGGCACTTTCCTTTTTAGTTTTAGTTGAGTTTGTGTGTGACTCATTTTGGTAGCAAGCCTCAGCAAACTTCAATAAACAAAAAAAAATGTTATCAAACTCTTTGAAATATTGTTAGATGATGCACAGAGTACACTGAGCCGAGTGGAGTGCTTCAGTGGGAGTTGCACGTTCTGTACAGAGAAGGAAGTAAGACATTATCAAGGGGATTAATTTCTGAATCAGGCAGCAGGTCTGTCTAGTGCAGCAATAACTTTGCACAACTCAGCTACCCCAAACCTTTACGACTTCCTGTTTTGTTTCTGTTCCAGTTTGATGAGTTGGATTTGGATAAATATTCCAAGGTCAGTGTAATGAGACTTTATCTAGGCGGAGTACCAGGTCTTGTCTACAGGTGGCAGCAGTGCAACATACCCAGCAGGCATGTTTCTATAGCAGACTTGATTGGCCCACCAAATCCCTCTGTAGGCATCCCTACAGTCATTATTCTGTCTCAAACAAAACTGATTTTCAGGCAAATGATTCTGATTCTTCCTGGCCAAGGAAAGATGTGGAAAACCAATCAATAAGTTTTTATGTTGATAGATCAACTGTGCAGACCGTTCAAATTCACATGAAAAATCTTTATTCCATCTATTCCATTTCAGCTCCCACTTTTAAACTTTGTATTCCAGGATGAACCATGAGCAAAGGTAAGAAAGTTTTCTTCAATTTGACTTCATGTGTGTGTGTGTGTGTGTGTGTGTGTGTGTGTGTGTGTGTGTGTGTGAGAGAGAACAGATGCCTGTGTGCATGTGTAAAGAGTCATGTTTTCTTATTTGCTTGTGAGAATGTGTGGACATCTGTGTCCAAGTGCTGCTGGGGGTGCATCAGTGTATGCAGTTGTATACACGTATCAAGGTGTGTGTCTCTGTTTTCTGACAGATGTTATAATGACATGATTAGCCCTCTGGCTGCCAGTAGCTCTGTGTGAGGTTGCTATAGTGACTGTGGGTTGAGTGCTGGGGAGGCCAGAGTGGAATATGAGGGTGGAATAGGAAATGAAGTACCTGGTGCCTCCAGCCTGTGTGTGCGTGTGTGTGTATGTTTGTAAGTGAGTGGGTGTGTTTGTGCGATGTTTATGTCTGCTTGTTTGTGCATCTGCACAAAGAGCACAGCATTGAAGAGACACTCATCTGAATAACTGGGAATTTTACCAAGTTAACTCACTCAAACACACAATCAATCATGTACGCACACGCGCACTCAGACACACATGTGTAGGAGCGACAGAGAGAAGGATCTTGTGATGACTGGAGAGTGGGCTCATGGTAACCTGCTCTGCCTCAAGACTAACACCATGAGTGGGTTGCACTTGTATCACTTATCACTTGAATTGCAGCGTCAGTGGCAGTGTTGTGCAAACTGGTACAAGCAAGAGAAATGCCCTCTGCTTTTGTAAGCATAGAGACTGTAAAACGGTGCAGTTTGAATCACCATGCAGCCTAGAGAACAAATCTCAAGTGCAAGCTCTTAGTATCTGTATGTGCACGGAGCTCATTTGAGTAAATTTTCTTTAAGGCAGCATGAGGCCAAGGACTGTTGTGGCACTAAAAAGTCGGTGGCCTGCTGTGAAAGAGTAAGTGTAACACTCTGATAACAGAAACACTGAATTTTTATTGTAACATTTATAAAGAATCTGCACTAAATGTGGATCAAGGTTGATGCACGGTCAATTTAATAAGTCGGTATTGGTCCAGAAACCAATGCAGCACACTGCGTCTTATTCCACAGTCATTTTATTTTCTGTGACTCATGTCTTGGTTTATAAGTTCACATCTTTTAATAGCTGACAAAACTTTTATTTCTATTATAATGTTCATTCATATTTATCTTGGGACAACTTAAATGCCACATTTTCAGTTTGTTAGTAAAATGATCTACTAGCTTTTTTCTTTATTGATTTGCCCTTAGTAGAATAGAGCTTAACTTGTTTGTGTAATATTGACTTTTTTTCCTGAGAATTCAAAAGAAAAGATTCAAATAGAAAAGGCAAATGTTAAATGTTAATGCAAATCTGAAAAAATAGGAGACGAGATTATTAAAGAAATATGCGACAGAGTGTATTAAAATTTTTAATATTTTAATCACTGAGGTGATAAACAACCCGTCAGAACTCTGAATTAGTTGATGTGTTCCCGTAGGGGGGAGGCACCTTAAGTGAACCGATCTTATTTCATGTAACAATTTAAAGCAACCCCGAGGCTCTGCTGCCAGTTCACAGCAATCTCCAGAGTGTGCAGTCTGCTGTGTATAATAGTCATTGTGAGAGATATAATGTGCTGTGCCATACAGGGATGGCTTCACACAGGGATTACACATAGATGATTCTTCAATAGAAAATTTAGTCTCGGGTAACCAAGCTTAATCCGTGCCTGTGGAAGCAGACCACACTGCTGTGGAGCCGTGGCCAGATATGACAGAGAACAGAGACCAGCCAGATTAGTTCACACTAGGAAGAGGGCTGAGCTTGAAGCTGCCTGACACAGTGTCTCTTAACAACTCCTCCCAAATCTTTCTACTCTCTACTCTGAGGGAAACATTGTTCGCTTTTCCATCGTTTTGACTGTCTCTCTCTTTCTCCTGCTCTGTCTCTGTCTCTCTGTGTGAGGTGAGTATGAGAAAGCAGACGGAGAAAGAGTGTATGTGTATGTGTGCATGCTTGTCTTATCGCTTGAATAGCCTGTACATTTCTAGGTCATTCATAGCCTGGTTCCCACTGTCTCCCATTCTGTAATTACCCTCACGTGACTCACATCTGATAATTAGGATGGTCCGAGCAGGACTCTGGCACACACACACACACACACACACCGTGCACACTTACTATGTGGCACACATACACACACATTAGTCATTAGTGGAGAGCTTAACATGCAGTACAGGGCTAATGGGATTATCATTGCTGAGGTTCCCACTCATCAACCTTTTACGCCTCTCTTACAAGGACCATTCTTAAGCACTGAGAAGAACCAGTTATTTCTTCATGATCTCTCCTTTCTTTCTTTCTTTCTTTCTTTCTTTCTTAACATCAATTTCAAGGTGCCCCTCATCACTTCAGTGTTAAATAAATATGCTTCATTGGCATGAATCTGTGTTGTTAAAACAGATTCAGTGAAGTGAAGCGCTGTGGTGACCAAGGGGTTTAAGCTATTGACATGTCATACTGGTTTCTGGTTTGGGTCCTTCCTTCCCCTTATTGCCTGACTTTGTCTACAGTCTACTCTGAAGTAAAGAGCCGACGATGCCTGAAAAATATACTTAAAGAATGACATTGGACCAGCCTAAAGCTAGATTTCTTGTGCTGAATCTATGTAGAACCTACACCATAGGCTACAGAAGTGGTGAACATTTATACTTTTACAAGTTTTTTTACTTTTACAATTACACTGCCAAAAGTTCTCCCTGCGTTGCTGCATCGTGTAGTGAAAAAGTTCCACTACCTCCTCTTGTTTCAAACCTGATTCAGCTCTGACCACATCATCATCATAACTAAGGAGTGCTGTCAGAAATGGGCTGTGTTATGCCTGTAACCACACCCAACAGTAATATCACACAGTCTTGGAGTACACTTGTACATCACCACAACCAGGTGAAAAGTTAAAGTCTGGAGGCCAGCAAAAACCAGATTTTCAGGGGCTAAGCTACTCTTCAAAACATTACTCTTTCGTAGAGGTTCCCTAACCTTTTGTCTGGTAAGCCCTTAAGATGTTGCTTTAGTGTAAATTTATTTATACATAAAATGATCATGTAATTCATGCAGATAAAGCAGAGTTTGGAGCAAAGTCTTCCCACGTTTTTTATCATTTCATGTTTGTCTTGCGGCTTCTTGTGAGGGTCCTGACCCTAACCATGACTCTACTAATTGCAAGTGCAAGATAAACAATTTCTGGCATTAAAAACGGTGTATTGTAAATGCTGAAAATTTAAGTCGTCCCAAGAACAAAATATGGAGACAGATTTCTTCTTACAGCTGGACAACTTATCCAGACAAACATCTACTATAAAACAATACACAGGAAAGTATTGACAACATGACAACTTCTGTAACCAACTCTGCTATTTTCTACATACAACCTTTCTCCATCACTCTCAATCAATCTCTGTCCTTCTCATCCTCAATGATCCCATTTCGTCAGCTCATTCCGAAGCAATATTTCCCATAACATTCAATTTTAACTGTGTTTTTTCTATTGACTGCAATGGTAATTCAGATATCGTCAGCAGACTGCGGAGTGATTCTGTACAGGCCATTGTGTTAAGTGGTACGAGTGAGAGAAGTGGAGGGCTTTCTATGGCATTACATATAGCGTAGAAGGTGTGGGAAAGAGTGGCCCTCTCAAAGCCAAAATCTTTAAATACCATGCCTCACATTCACAGACAGACTCACACAGACACGTGTATACACACATAGATACACACACGGCGGTGGATTAAGATGGGATTATGGAAGCATAGCTGAAAAACGGGCAGAGGCAGATCAGTGTCATTCTTCATAAACGCACACAGTCCATGTGTATTAAGAATGTACAGTTAGATAGATGTACTCTGAGGTAGAAGCATAATATCTAAGGTTCCCATGTCATGACCGAGCACTAGGACAGTTCAATACGGCAGCAAAGAAGCTTTGGCAATCAATTATTGAACCAGAATCACAGGAACAGAAAGCTACAGGGATTTCATGGAGGTTAGTGATCTTGAATGTTTTGTCTTAAATCCAGAATCTAATCTACCATAGCAAGATTCATGATTGCAGCTCTGTGATGCTTTGTCTCAGCTAAATGATAACATGTGCATGCTAACATGCTCACAATTACTATGCTAACAGTGTGTTAGCATAGCTCACCATCATAGTCCACCATCTTTGTTTAGAGTGTTGCATGATAAAAATATTGCTAAATAGAAGGAAACACACAGTAAATTTTTGGCCAATGGTGATGTCACTGGCTTTATTTAGCTGTAAAGCGAAGTGGACAAAATTAAGTTTTGACCTGATGATGGCATTAGATGAAACACGCATGAATGTCTGAACCACATGTAATAGTAATCATTACAATAGTTGAGACATTTCCCATAATTGCACACAAAACCAAAACTGTCAACTCCATAGTGTTAAAGAAAAATTTAGAGGATCATCAAGACTTAAGAATTTTTTCTGTGGGGACCAAGTGTGTCCAAAGTGTGGTGCCAATCCATGTAGGATACTCTGCTGACTGTCGTCCAGATGAAAGTCTGTTCAACAATGTTTTTAGTCTGGACCAGAGAGGTGAACTAAGGGGATGACTTTGCCTTGCCCAGTGCCGCACAACTATCATGCCTAAAAATGAAGGGTCCATTTACTCTATGTGATGTTAGGAAGAACATTGTCACTGAAATAAGGTATAGGTGACTGTGACGGCTGAAGCAGTTAACAATGTAGTGAAGAGAGGCAGATCACATCCCAGAGGTTCTACTGAGACTCCACTCCAAGAGAAAACACAAAAAATCACCTGCTACTGTGACGGACAAGCTCAAGTCAGTCAACATGCACTTAGCCTGGGGGTAGACTCAACGTGTTGCTAAGGAAAGGGGGGAGTATTACTGTATGATTCACTAAAGACAATATTTTATAATCAGGTGTCTGTACTTTAGATATTATCTACTTTGTAAACTAATTATCTATTAAAGATACAGTGCACTAAAATAAATCTCCCTCACCAATAGAAGTATTTATTCATAACCACGTATTTTCCACTTTATGTTCTGAGGATTTAAAGTTACATTTTTCTCTCTTACCACCTAAGGCAAAATGAAATTTTGCTTGTGATGAACATTGAAAACTAGTTTTAATTTATTTTGACAGTTCAAATGAAAATTGTTCAGTGTGGCTTATACTTAGCATCTGTTACACTGTTTCTGCAAAAAGGAGTATTTGTAATCAAATTTTCTAATGCTTTGCGCACTACATATCACATCTACATTGTGGTGCATGCAAAAATGGAAAGATGGAAAATTCAAAACCTGGACAAATTGTTTGGATGAATGAACCCATTTAACACCAAAACATTGTTTTACTAAATTATACTGCATGAAAATTCCTTTGGCTCTTTGAAATGCTGCTAAAATGTTGAATTTGTAGGATTTGTCACTATGGTGAAATTTAAAATATATCAGTCTACCAGTCTTCTTTCACAGTATATCCCTAGTTTTGAAATAAAGCAGCTAGTAAAAGAAGAATGTCAACAGTGGTAATTGAAGCTGATGCTGCTCCCTATGTAAACTCTCTTCTATTCAAACTCTGCCTGGTAAAATAAAATTAATTCTATACGTTAGACAAAGTATATTTAAATTTCCACAAGCTTTCTACCATTACTGTGGTCAGATTAACATCCCCAAAGGCTAGAAGATTTTCTAACTAAGTATAACCCATATCATAAAGCTGAATGCCGTAACATATACACACACACCTGCATCATGAAGGGAGGAGTTCACCTCTCCACTACTCACCACTCAACCAAATTACCCAGTTGAAAACGGCACAGATGCCCTACATAGTATGCATTCTTGGAGCTGAAATTCAAAATGATACTGTCACCCTAGACATCTGATATATATGATATTTCAGAATATGTCCACACTTAGGTGACAGCTTGGTCACACTTTGCTCCTACATGATGGAACACTAGTCAGACATTGACTGAGTGCGTCAATCTGTGGCCATCTATGCTTCAGTCCTGCTGCATCAGGCATGTCTTGGTCACCAGACATCTGTCATCAGCATGCATCTCAGTGGAGGTCTGTGGCTGCCTGCGATCCCATCTTTAACAACTGTCGAGTATAATCATCAACCTCTCTTTCACTTTCTTTTATATTTATTCTGCATATCTCTGCCTGGCTTCCTCAAACTCTCACCCTCCTCCTCTACATTTCTTCTCTCTTTTTTCAGTATGCTGAAATATATAACTAGCAATTTGCCAATCTCTCTCACTATGACACACACATACACACATGCACACACACAAACACATGCAGAGGCATCCAGGCCGCAAGAGCTTCTGTGGTGTATAATGACTGATAATTGGCTATTGTGGGTTTGCCCTTGGCAGCAGGAACCAATCACAGTGACAGCCACTTCTCCGTGACCTGTGTGTGCTCGTGTAACAGTGCACATGCAAGCCTGAGCATCAGGATTTGTGTGAAGCACTGATTGTATTTTATTTTTCTGTCTTTGTTCTGTGTAGAAGAAATTGCTAGTTCTGTGTGTAACTAACAGCTCACTTTCTAGTTTTGATCCCTGTCATTGTCGCATTTATGTAAACATAAATAAGCAATTCAGTTGTATGATAGGCATTTCACAGTGTGTGTACATAGAATGTCCACCTCTATCCAACATTTTTATCGAAATATAATATGTGCATCTATTCAAATTCACTGACACATTTGACATGTAAACAGTTGTAACCACAATAAATTATTCTTGTTTTTGTACAAATTACCACCCAGTGCTTCTCATTTTACACGCTCATGGTCTGTACACCCACCTTGAGGATCCACAGCCCTACACAGTGCAACCTTGCTGTTCTTCACTAATATGATAGTTGCTTAGCTTGTCATTCGTCACTCATTTTGATGGAGTCAGCAGCCCTGCTTAATGGTGTGCTTGCTTGCCATTTGTGTGGAACCTGTTGACTCCATCTGCTCCAAACTGATCAGAATAATGATTTTTTTTGTGGAAGATAATCCTGATGTGTTCTTTCACGCTCAGGTAAATTGTAGCTGCATCAGCAGCAACCTTTAAAATAACAGCCATAGTACAAGTGGGAGATGTCTGCCACTAGTTTACATTCTCCCTCTTTTTGCCTTTTCTTTCCTTCCCTTTGTCATTTACTCATTTATTTCTTGCTTCTGTAATCTGTCTCTGTGTCTACTTCTATTGCTGTGTTTTTTTTTCCTTTCTCTCTCTCACTGTTTGCACCAATTTTTCATTTCCGCTTTTTCAGTAGTTGGAGTGCTCATCCAACCCATGCACACAGCCTAAATGAGATCCTGCACATGCATGTGATGTGAGCCCAGCTTTGACCCTGTGAATATGATCTTTTCTGTATTCTTATTGTGTAATAATGCACATTGTGTATGTGTGCAAAAATGTGCATGTTTGCATGCATGTGTGGAGGAGGGTTTGTGTACTTCATCATACCAGCCAGCTCAATATTCCCAAATGCAATTTCCTCGATGTGAAAAGAGCAGGCTGGATGTTCATCATTCTGTACTCTCTTCTTAGTGTTCAATAAAAGCTTTTTTAGGACTGCTAGGCTGCTTGCTCACGTGTCCTTTTTTCCTTTTCACTCTCTCATTTTCATTCTGACTCTTTACACACAAATACATGCATGTACACACACTCTGCAGTGTCATACCTTCCTGCCTTTTGTAGAACACAGTGGATCTGTCTCCTGTGCATGATTAAAGTTCATAACACTGCATGTTCTCTGAGTGTTTCTTTGTATTCCTGCTTAACATTCTGAACCTATACCATGTAATTCTGCCCACCCAAGCTCAACTGTGTTGTGCTGTGAAAATCAGTTCTAGTAATGGAGATTTTTGCAGTTGTCTATACTGTAGATACAAATAAATTTCAGCACTGGCTCCAGTAAATTGATCAATTCATGATTCCCAAAGCTCAAAATTACCTTTCTTCCACAGCTAAGTCAGTGGAGGATTGCCATTGTCAGAATCCAATCAACACATTTACTTCAGGAGTCAAAAAGACTCAATCAGTACCTTTTAGTATCTCAATAACAAAGAAATTGTGAAAGCAAGGTTAGGGGTACAGCAGTTAGTGGGATATAAAAAACGTTGTTATCCATGTTTGCTCTCATAGTGTATACCAGCTATATGATTACAGATAAGGGTATAGTTTTTGTGGTACGGTATAGGCACAATAAACCAGCCAGCAGCTTTTCCTCCTCGTTAACTGCATTAGTGTCCCCCTGTATTAAAATATTGTTGTAAATTGTCCAGGTGCAACTAGTGATGGTGCCATATCTAATACCAGCCAAGCCACTAATGGTTAGCAGCCCACTGTGGCCTCACATGTCTGGGTAAAGACTGGAGAACTGGCAAACACCAAGTTATTGCCTAAAGGAAGGAGGGTATAATGTCAGTGTGTGTATAATTTATCTATGTGCATATGCATGTGCAGACAAAGACATGCAGATTCACATTTACACAGCATTATTTCCATATACACAAAGAAACTGGATTTGTGTGTCTGTCATTTGTCAAATAAAGTCATCAACCACTGAAGCTTTAGGGATGTGTTTCTGTGTACATATGTCTGTATAGAGGTGGGGGTTAAGTGTCTGTTGGGGGGGTCAAGTGCATGTGTGGGCATTAATCAAGCATCAATGATTAAGGCGTGTATCTGTGTGTGTCTTTGCAAGTGGTAAAAGTGGGTGGTGCTGTGGCTCTCTATGATGCTGAGATTAGAGGCAATTATTGAAATGTCATGGCCTTAATGGGCCACTGCTCTGCACCCCACTCATGAGTTGAACTTTCAAAGTGAAAAAACAAGGACCCATTTGCTGAATAGCTGTGGGGTTGTTGTTTTTTGCTTACCAAATTATTATTCTCTACTTATTTACATTTCACACCATAGAATTATGAACAGCTTGATATTCTATACAGAGGGAATTGTATAGATGTAACTTAAAAAAAGTTACACATTATATCTTAAATCAAATAATGTTTTTGATTCAAATGTTCTTTCTGACTCTCTGTAAGGGCAGTCTATGGCAGCCCATTGGCCAGTTTGTAGGGAAACGTGTCTAAGGTGTAATAAAGTTAATGATGGTTGCTTGCTATTTACAGCAGCAGCAGCAGTCACTTCCAGGACTCTAGCATGTGCTCACTGCCATGGCCTGCTGGCACACCTAAACTGAGTCAAGCCATCATTACTGTTATTGGTCACACTTGTTTATTTACTTTTCATGAGTCAAAATATCTTCTGGGTGAGAGGTCCAGTGTCAAACTGATAATGGCCAGTCCAAGATATACAGTAGATATAGTTTATCCAGTGCCCCAGTAGTTCATTGTTTAAACTAAGTTTTTGACTGTTCAGCAGATAAACAAGCTCTAGGAAAATGTACAAAAGTTTACTAGGTCTTTTAGTGCCTCCATCAGGATATAGACAGGCGATCTGTCAAGGGTATACCGCCCTTTCGCTCTATGACAGTGGGATCAGATCGAGCTCCCCTGCAACTCTTAACGGTACAAGGAGTTTAGATAAAGGATGGATGGATAATTCAATGTCATTAGTTTGTAAATCAAAGACATTATGGATTTGTTTAATGTTTTACCCTGTTTCAAAGCAAACAACATAAAATTGCTGGAGATATTAGGTATGTAGAACATATTGTCTGTGGGTCACGGGATTAAATTTGCAAGTGAGCAGGAATAATTAAAAGCACTAATTCTAAATTGAGAAAAAATCCCATGCTGCAGCATAACACCCTGGAGTATAATATTAAGCCTATTGTTGCAGACAATAATGCCAATAAAAATGAGATCCAGTTCAAACTTCCTAAATTTAACACAAAGTTGCAGAACACTGATGTGTTGAGTTAGTGACTGTAGACAAAGATTGCTCAGGAAAGGCTGTTCATGCATGACTTAAAAATGTTGTAAACTGATAAATTAGTTCGTTGACAGTATGCACAGTATGCCCACAGGGAGTGTGTGAACCATAACTGTGTGGACAGTCATGTGTTTTCACATACAGAAAGCATCCATGCATAAACACATTGAATATTGAACCCATGTATCCACATATGTCTATCAGTGGACCATTTGAATATTTAAGTAAGTGCTAATAGATATGTGTTGACAGTGGGAGGGCACAGAGGTGTGAAGCAAAAAGCAAAACTAGCATCATAATTTGGAACAGAATTAGTAAATGGACATAGATATTGGGAGTATACTAGTCGCTTCATTGCATTTGCAGCTCAGTGCATTTGCAGCTCAGTGCATGTCCATTGTTCAAGTGGTGGTGCAGTGTGTTGCTATGTCATGAGGCCCATGTTCTATTTTAGCCAGTGAAGTTATCTCAGTAGCAACCCCCTTATCTCTTATGTGCTGACTTATTATCTTTTGAGTGTATGTGTGTGACCGTGAGAATGTCCACAACGCTACTGTGTATGTAAGGGCATGTGTCTCTGGTGTGTGTGTGTGTGTGTGTTTGAGAGAGAGAGAGAGAGAGAGAGATTGAATCTATGTGTGTGTCAATGTGTGTCCCCAGCCTAAGGTTGTGTTTTCTTGTACCCACTGAGCTGAGAGTTTCTGCAACAAAAGCATGTTTATGCTCCTCCATCTCATTTACATTGCGCTGATGGGAATCTGCTGCACCACTGATTATGTTTGGTGTTCTAGGTCAGCACACCCAGATAAGTGTGTATGTGTGTTTGTGTGTGGTGCACGTATGTGCTTAAAGATTGATCACTGGAGTTAAAGCCCGTCTTCCCTTTTCTCCCACTATTGCTAACTTCCTGTCTATTTGTGAACAGAAGAATTGCCCTAATATTCTTAAACGCTTTTACACAACAAACAGTACACCCACTTTAAACACTATTATATTTTAAATAGGCTGCAAATATTGTAAGACTCTGAAGAACCTCCAGTGTCTTCAAACATTAATCTGGCTTCATTGGACTTTTGTTACAACATGACAATACCTCCATGAAGTTTCTTACAAACTACTCAGCATACAGGTAAACATAAAAATGTAATGCATCACATTTTTGCAAAACTCGTGCAGTTAATCTACACTCTACGTTTGCAGTACAAGTACACACATGAGCTAAATCACTCATATGCATACTGGTATAATCACGTTCTCGCCCTAAGCACTCTAAGCTGTCCCATCTGGGAAGATTTTTGATTTTATATTAGAGTCATCATACAACTCTTTGTGCTGCAGTTGGAGCCGTTAATAGAAACACATTTCATTTTCCTTTCACAAAAGTAGACACAGGTTTTCTCACATCTATTCTGCTAAATAACAGTGAAATATATATATTTTTTCCCTGTCAACGCCTTAAAATACCCCCATGGACTCTGCTGAAACGGTTGGCCTAAATAACATGAAATGTCCAGGCAATATCAGAGTTTATCAAGAAGTTGATTCTCATTCCAGATAAAATCGCCTCCACTTGTCTCCACGGATAAAGCGTGACTGTGATTGCCCCTTTCCTAATCTCCAAACCCCCACATTATCCCAGAGAGCCTCTTTAGCCTGTTGAGAATACTCAACAGAGATTTTATCTGGAATTAAGTTTTAAGTTTCACAAAATAACTATTAGTTCACTTTTTCACATAAACTGTGATGGTCAAACCTCTCTGATTTACTGTAGGGCGCGTGTTTGAACCTGTATTTCATGTGCAAAAACATGTACAGTTGATACATGTTGATATAATAAAAATGTTCAAAACCGATTACACAATACGATCCAGTGGTTCAGATGGCTGCATCATCACTGAATTCAGCGTGTCTACTCCTTATTTATCCATCGATCTCTGCGCTCGTGCCGGGACGATTTCATCTCTTACCGGGCGAGGGAGTGATGACAAAGGAAACCGGCGGCGCCTTTTGGCGACTCCACATCGCGCCTCCAAATAACGTCGCAGCAATTACGCGTGGCGTTTGCTCCAACTTCACTCAAGCCACCTCAGCCTAGTCGTATACGTACGCGCACCTGGTAGGAAATTACTGGAGCGGGAGAGATAGAGAGAGAGAGGGAGGGAGAGAGAGAGAGAGAGGGAGACGCACGGTGCTGGATTATTTGGGCAGAGCGGCTGCAGCCACGGTGGATGTTACAGGCAGACGACGGACGGAGAGCTTGAATCTATTCAGACTGCGAGTTCTTCCAACGACCGTGCCGGGCAGGATGCTGATATGGTGAGCGAGTCTCTTATGGCATTTTATGTGTTTTTGTTGTTGCTGACACGCGCAGCAGCGCGTTAACTTCTTATGATAATGTAGTTTATACCCGTGCAAAGCGACTATACGCATCTGTGCTTATCCGTTCAGATGTGTGTGTGTGTGTGTGTGTGTGTGTCGGTCCTCCAGTGTCAGACCCGTATTACTGTCAGGAAACATCTGCCTTATCTTTCCTCCCCAGCAGGAGTTAGTTGTTTTATTGGTGTTTCAAGTGGTCGCGTTGGCTTTGAACTCGCACAAATGGAAAATCACTGTGATTTTTCTAGGCTGTATTCCCTAATTTAGGATTAAGAGCGTGTAATCAGTTAGTAAATAGTTAGTTTATGATGATCTTAATTTAGCCCAATTGCTGGTAGTTATTATAATCTGTCAGGACTTTCATGATATTATTGATATAAGGGCCTAAAGTCACAAATACTCTTGCTGTTCTTTATTTCCTGTGCTGCATGAGAAATATCAGTATACAGTAAATACAGTCTTTCTTATTTTAACATTGCGTCATCATCACATCTATTGTGAAATTATTACAGTTCCTGTGGGTATAGGGTGGCTCATGAGATGAGATTTTTTTATGCTAATAAGAGATTAAGGAGGCTTTAACAGGCTTGGTTTTAACTGAGGTCGATGCTCCCCCTTAAAACATTCTCAGAGGTATTTTCTCACGACTGAACCGATGCCACTGGCACAGAGCGGACTGGATGGACATTTAATGGTGAAGGCAGACTCAAAGCAGTAGGATTTGTCAATGGTTGTCAGGAAGTCGTACCTGTTTTGCAGCGGGCTGTCTGAACTGCATGAACACTTTAGATTTGAATAAGCTACAGTAGGTTATAGTGGAGGATTTCTGCCTGTGGATTTCACTCTACCAGCCTGTGTCCAATCCATCCAGACAAATTTTAAAGAGATTATTGCAACATTTTATTTTCTTAGTGATTATAATTGATTTGCATGAAGCACAGCATGCTGAACAATTAGTTTATATGATCTGCTTTGACCTGTGAGACACGTTGATTGCATACAAATAGTACTTGACAGCTTTGCTGCAATTTTGATGCATGGTATTTATATTTCTCTTTATGCCTCTGCAATGGTGTAGTGACTGAAATGTGTTGTAATGTGCTGCTGACTGCGTGTGTATGAGTTTGTCATTGTGTTCAGTAGTCAGCAGTCTTGCTCAAACACTGTCTGTGGCAGAATTACAGACCTCAGTAGCTTAAAAATCAATCATGCAGGCACTTTCACAGCAATTAGGCTTGAGTATGTGAGTGAGAGACATACCTTCATGTATTTGTACTTTTCTTGTCTTACATACAGGTTCTCTGCCTTATTATCTATATTAAATGTTATTATTAAAACAGTGGTAGTCATATAATGTTTTGTTTTCCAGAGTGGATCAAATAAATGATATCAGCAAGATATTGATGCATTAACGTAATATTTAATGAGTTATGGTGCTTTTCTTTAGCTCAATGTTTAATTATTCTGTACATTTGAAGGTGTACTGACTATCTTTTAAAATACTAATGTGATGTTAAGACAATTAGTATTCATAAAAAATGTGTTGAGTGTTGAGAACTGATTCTGCTGCGCTCTGTAGATATGTTTGGGCACATTAGGCAAGTGGACTACAACCTGTTTTATGACCATACCCTGCTGCTCTCAGGTCAGGGGTCCCTAGTTGCATGCCAGTCTATGGATGAACAAGAGCTCTACCCCAGCTGATCTTCCACTGTGTTTATGTGCTGTGTGTGTATGTGTGTGTGTACATGTGTGCCACTGCAGCTGTTCCTCCTCTTGGAGAGATTAAGTTTCATAAGATGTGATGGATGCCAGTGTCTGCAGAGCCAGCTGTGTGTGAATGTGGGTTTTTGCGTATTGCAAGTCTGTCAGCACATTTCTGCATTTCTTTGTGCACACATGCATACCCGCCGTGCCCGTGCATGTATGTATATACTGTGTGTCGTAAATGTCTGTCATTGCCCTCAGGGTTGGGTCAGGTTAGGAGAGGTGATGTTAAGGTCAGGTTATGAGTTGAGTTGGTAATTATAGTGACTGCACCTTTGGTTCCCACAGACCAAGCCAAAGCAGTCTAAACTAGGAAGACATGAGCAAGGCAGCAGAGCCAGATTTCTGCTTGGGTCAGATTGTCCTGGTACAAACAAAGAACCCAGCCAAGAGGGAAAAAAAGCAGAAAAAAACAAGATTATACAGGACAGAACATAAAAGATGAGTGGTGAGTGAGTTTAAAAGATGTGTTGTCTTACAATTAGAGGTTGGGCTTATTTCTTTAAATTTTTTTCCACAGTGTCAAATGAGATTTTAGGGACACATCTCAAGAAGCAAACTGTAAATATAAATGTTTTCAAAGGGGCTATTTTGAGGGACAGCCTTTTGGTGACCGTCAGAGCGGGCAGGCAGGAGGCTTTTTCCTCAGCTACAGTTAGCCAACATCCAGCTGTGCTGCCGCTTGCAAAAGTGATAGGATGTGGAGCTGAGAGGGGTGGAGGAGGTGGATAAGAAGCTGAGAGGAGTGGAGGAAGCACAGCGATGCTATTGATTTACCTGGCAGTCGGAGGGGGACGGTTTCCAATCCATCTTGGCTCTCCCTATCATCTGTCTGTCCGTTCACCCATGTCTCTGCCTTCCTATCTTTTTCGTCTGGGTTGCCCTCTGCTCTCGTTTCCCTATACTTCTCCAACATCTCAGCATAGCCAATTGTGTGCATTTCTGTCATCTCCCTGTTTAATCCATTGTTACACATTATTGATGCTCTCCCTCACCCCTCTCTGGCCTTTTTTTGTTTCCGTCCATTCATCACATAGTCACGCCCACATACAGGCTGTGAATTGGTAATTAATAGCAAAGATGTCTTCACCTGTGGAGACGAGCATATGGTGAGATATTAAAAATTTAACTTAAGACTCTGCTCACTTCATCTGTTCTCCACTTAGGCAGGTTTATTCTCTCTGTTTGCCTCTTTTTTCTGCAGCTCTCTTTCTCTTTGTCTTCTTCTTTTGCTCTCATTCTGTCTTTTCCTTTCTTGGTACAAAGTTTTTTTATGAAAGTGTTGTAGTAGCTAATGTGTAGCAAGCAAACATTTTTTACTGACAGATATTTTTAGCAGTGTTCTGCTTACAATTCCATAACAGAGATGCTCTAGCAGATTTCCATATACATTACATGTGCGTGTGCAATCTGTGTGCCAAGTGTGTGTAGGATCTTTCATATATGGGATATGTGTAATGAAGAATAGACAAAAAAAGAGTGATAAATTCGTAGAGAGAGAGAAGGAGAGACAATGACAGAGACAGAGTTTGTGGTTGGGGTGATCCCTTCACAGCCCCCCTTCATGTTACAATCAGAGGGAGACACTCTAAAGGAGCCAGGCACAGCCACAACAATTCCATTTTCCAACCACACTTGCACACACAGACAGACACACAGTTTGAGCCAAAAGTGTTGAGCCTTCTACAGTCAAGGCTGAAGTGTTTCTCCCATCTTCCCACTCTCTCCTGTCAGTTCCTTCCTCGCATTTATTGTCTGTCTTCTTTTTTCTGTCCTCCTCTTCAGTTTTTGTCTTCTCACTGTCTTTTTTTCTCACCAGTGCTGCTCGTTCTTCTTCTCCCCTGTCTTCTATCCCCATGGCACACATGATAGTTTGACATAGCAAACTGGTGCCAGACCACAAAGCCTTATTTTCCCTCTGCAGTTCTTTCTCCTGCTCTTCCTCTCTCTTTCTCTCCCTCTCTCTGTCTCTCTCCTCCTTACTACTACAGTTTAATCTGCAGCTGGGGCTTAGTGGCATAGCTGCAGGACTTCCACATCACTTCTCTCTCTCTCCCAGAGGATTTGCTGCTGTTTGCAGCCATTCTCTGTCCTCTTGGTTTTCTAAAGCTATTTACGTATTTTATAATTTATACATTTTAATTTCCTTTGGTCTTAGCTCTGCCTTCTCTCTTTTCTTCTCTTATCTTCTCATCCCCCCTTCTCTCTACAGTGGCGCCTGTGTGACGTGTTTACATTACATCTTATTATTCCCCTCTTTAATCACTGTCCCATCAACTCATCTCTAAAACTCAGTTGATGTCTGTGAAATTGTTGTCATGGGTTGATTTTTTTTTTCTACAGCATTCAGATATAAAGATAGGGCTCCGTGCCAGTGTTTGCTTTGAAGTGAAAGAATATGTAACTTCATTCACATGAATTGGTGGTCATCCAGATCTTAGTTCTTTTGTACTTTCTTGCTTTTATCAACATCATTCGTGTGAAGTGGTCACTCCTGTGATATTTTCCCATAGATCGCTTGTGGATCAAACAGCAGGGCAGTTATTTGCACTAAATTTTCTCTTTAAGAGCTTTCTTTGGGTGGTGCCGCTTCCCTCCCCCTTTCTTTTAGTTGTGGTAGATCTTAGAAGTCTTCTAACCATTTCTGCTGCTCCAGGAGAAATATTTATCACTTCATGTGCCAGATTTTTTCCTTGGAAACAACTCCACACCTCCAGGTGTAAAGAACAATAAATGTAAAAGTCTTTTATATGAACCCAGTGTGAAGCGCTATTGTGTTATATCAATCAGTGATGTAGTAGCAAAACAGACATTTATATGAATGTTTTACAGATTAATACTTAAGGCTAAAGTGAAGAATTTTCCAGTCCTCTGCGTGAGCAGGGGGTTTTGCTCTGTATCTTCTGTGGGAGTCTAGCTCCACTGTCCTTACTGTGGCAGAGCTTCAGTTCAAACCACTCTCAGCAACCCCTCCATTCACAAGTGACGGGGCCAAGCAGCAACTGGACGCCTCAAAATGGCTCCCACCAATCACCTACTGCACATTAATTCTATTAGTCTTTCTCAGACTCTAATTTGTCTGCCTGTCCAGGATTAGCCTTCACTAGTGTTTGTCTGTTAGTGTTTGTAATTAATGACTTTGATTGTCGTTTTTGTTTGTTTGTGCCAATTGAAACGGGATTGGATTGTTGAGCTGAGCTTTTTCTTTTGTCCCTTCATTTATCCTTCATCCTGTTGTCATTCATTTCCCCTGTACATCTCTCTTGGGGGATAAGAGTCCAACACAAATCCCATTTCTTGTTGTTCGCGTTCAGGAATTATGTTCTGTCTCCCCATTTCCCCAGACTCCCCAAGGCACCTGGGATTAAATGAATGATGAATGATGATGATTTGATGTGTGTGCGTAGCCTTTACTGTTACTTTTGACTGTGTAAGGGATTTCTATGCGTAACAATCACAGTAAAGACTGATCTCCGATGAGCTTTAAAGGTTTACAGGATGTGAGTATTGGCATGCTATGTGGGCTGTATGAGGCATACAGTACGTGTGTGTGCGCATGTGCATGAAAATGAATAATCTCTACAAGCCCCAAACATTTGAAATTACTAGACATGCTCAGTCCTCAGAAGACAGGATGCTGCAGGCTTGAATGCAAATATTACAAACATGACCTGAAATGGCGTGCTGTATCTGATGGATTTAGTATGTGTCATTTATTTGATTATTATTATGAGAATGTGGCTGTGTAGAGCACGTAGAGTACTGTATTACACTATGTTTATACTGCTTTATTTCCTTGAACACATGTAGTCATAAACTTTGTTCATCCCTGTGAGCAAAACCTGGTTGTAAAGTGATATGTTGTCACAGTCAATCACTACAATTGATATAATATTAACACTACATATGTTAGATAAAAACATACCAACAGAGTGCCTTTGCATAATTATACTGTGCCCATTAGTGTGCCCACTAAGAAACCATTTCCTTCCTCTCTAATGTATCCCAAAACCCATACTCAGCAATCCCCAACTACTCCATTCCTGGGCGGCCTTTAGATACAGGAAGTGCCGTAGCAGGTCTCTCAATATCTCAATATTAAATTAGACCCGTCATTTAATACATCCCTTGGTGTAGAGATTGGCATCATTTTCCATGTGCATCCTCTGAATCTCCCTGCCAAAGCAAAGAGACAAATAACCAACTGCCGGCCTCCCCTGTGCCTTTCATAAGAGGCTCCTGTAATAGGTTTATTGAAAATAACAAGGTTGACTTCTAGAGTTACAGACGGGGCTCTGCTCCTGTCTCGGCTTGAACATCAATAAACTGTGAGTATTTTTCAATGGAAGTATTTTTTAACTTCTTACCAGTGTATGAACCTTAAATCTAAGAACAGTGTTGTATTTTATGTATCCTGCATGTCTTGTAATTCATGAACAGGTTGTATCTAAAAAGAGAAGTAAATGTTGAGGAAGAAATTGTAATAATAATAACTGATACTTTAGTAGTAAAGCAATTCTGGTGGACAGACTGCCCCCTTATGGGGGCCAAGGGTTCGGGGTTCAGTGTCTTGACCAGGGACACGTGTGGCCAGGAATCGGGGGGAACCGGGAAGCAAATCACCAACCGTGGGGTTCGTAGCCAACTGCTCTAGCAACTGATCCATAGTCGCCCTGTTGTACTGTGGTCAACCGGTTAAAAAGTTTATAAAGACACAAAACAAATTCTTCTACAAGAAGCTCGAACTCTTTATAGTGATTTCCAAACCCCTAAATACTAAATGTTGAATTAATATGTTATAATAAATTCTTCCTTTAATGTGAGATGCTTTTCAGGGGACACAAAGAGAGCTTATTAAGCAGCGTCTGGTCATCAAATAACTTAATTATATAAATTTAATTAGCCTTCAGTTGTTGTAGCAGAGTGTGTTTTTCTATAAGCCAACCAGTGGCACTTCAGTCAAGTTCAGAATCCAGAAAGAGCACAGACTGATCCTCTTGCTTCTGCACAACGCTGTTACCTCCTGACCCCCAAACTGTCTGTGCTTCCCACTGGGTGTGTGCAAGTCTGCACAACAGTGCGTTTGTGAGCGTGCACAAAGTAGAGGCATCTGTTTTGTCTCCTTTTTTCCCCCAGAAAGGCAGACGTAACAGGACAGTGTCAAAACTATGACACACACATATATGTGTAGAGAGTTGAAGGCACTAAAATGCAGGATTATAATGTAATCTGACATTTCTTGGCTGATATGCTGATTCACCGATTTGAAACCAGTCTGCCATGCCAGGAGTGTGTGTGTGTGTGTGTGTGTGTGTGTGTGTGTGTGTATGTTTATGAGAAATGGAGACATGATGGCAGATAATGTGTTTGTGTGTGTGAGGGACTGATTTATTTGCAGGCGAGCTTAACGTATGCTGCCTGCTAGACCACATGAAAGAAAACAATCATCCGAATGAGAATTGCAAAGCTACATCTCTCTGATTGGAATTCAACAAACAGTTAACCTGCGTATTGGCATCAGCTCCCACAGACAACACACATTATAACACACACACACACACAGACACACACAAGGCAGTTTATCATAAGCTTGCTTGGGTGAAAATGGACTGCCCAACTCATGCATGCAAACAAGTACACACAACCACACAAGCAGCATACATTAAATTCAACAAATTAGCTATCTAGCATACACACATTCTGCAACACAATGATATTTTTTCCTGTTGTGGCACGTGCTCATTGTAAAAAGCCTAGCTATGCCGCTCTGCTCTCCACATAGACTATTTAGCTGCTTCTCTGCTGCGCTGGGTGGCAGCCAGTGAAATGGTGGCGCTTATTGTAGAAGGCTGCTGGCTGCCATTGATTTGGCCCAGCAGGTCTCTGAGGAAACACACGGCTGCCCTGCCAGCTAGGACTGAGGAACGGGACTGTGGTGTGTGCAAGCATGTGTGTGTCAAATATAAAGCGAGCTGGGACTGTAAACTGCATTTGTTGAAGTGCAGAGTGCTGCAGTGTGAGAGGGCAGCTCTCTCTGTGAAAATCCCGCTCTGCAGACCATCTGCACTAACTATATATTCGGAACTGTTTTAACGCCCTTTGGGAAGACTATAGAAAAGTCCTGAGCGATAAATTAGCCATAATGCTTTTTGATGTGATTCACTGTGTTTACTCACAACAAGAAAGAGAAACAGCTTATTCAGAATAGTGCTCTTTTCCGGAATACTCCTCCATACAGTATTTTGCTGTCATCTCTCCTCCTTTTTCCTCTCAGTTTTCTTCCTACACTTCGAGTCCTCAGACGAGCTTTGAAAAACAAACAACGGGAAGCTGGAATCAGACTATAAATAATGCAGACAGAGATTGGGGTCAAATGCTTTGGATTTCACAACACATACATACGCCTCCATGGCAGCTCATGTGCATACATGCACACACACAGGCACACGCTGTCTTGCACTGTTTCTACTGTATACACACACTGTTCACTGCCTTGATGTCCCTTGATGACAAAGCGTGACAAACGAGTCTGTTCAGAACACATTTAGGTCTCGTTGCCGCCCCCTCCACACCCATCCCTCTCCTTTCCCACTCTCCTTTTTGTAAGTCCGACAAGGGCAACTCCGCCATCCTCTCCATCCACAGCTCCTATCCATCAGCACACTGCCATAACGTGCCGCAGCTCTATGATAGATTGCTTTTCATGTGCTGATATATTGGCCTATCAGACTTTGAGGAAGTGACAGATTAGATCATTATGCTTCTTTATGATTATGTGAGTTTTGTTTTTTATATATTAGTGTTTATCTGATGCAAGTTTGTGTTGTGTTATGTTAGAAGAATTTTTTTTGTTGTGTATTTCCAAAGAGAGGTGAAAAGAAAGAGAAGAGAAGAGCTGGGTTACTGCTACAAGGAGGGCTTAAAGGAGTGTAAAAAGACATAAAACAGCTTTTCTTCTAAAGGAAAACCTCTGAAGGACAAACCTTTGTATGCTTTGTATCCGACCGCTTGACAGATGTATACTCATGCTCTTGCAATTTCTCCACAAACTGCTGAAAATAGAGAACTTGGTATTTGTGGCTTTTTTTAAAGATGGATTTTCTGAAGTGAAAAAATGGTGGAGGAAATTTCTTTCCCCCTTTCTTAGGGACTGAAATAATAATTATCTAGATCATGCTGTTGCAATACTGGTGAATTTAGCATTCAGCCGATAAAAAGACTCCAGACAACAAATCTGGCCTCCACAATGTAACCTACGTTGCCATTTGCTGTTTTGTTAACAGCTGAACAATTGAATGAATGACATTGAACAATTTATTACACTATGTTTGAGTGTGAAGAACATGAGCAACATGTGCTCATTCACTTGAAAATTAAAATTATAAGACTACATCTAGGTTATGAGTGTGCGATCTACTGCTCCTTAATTTTGATGTGTACTTTATTTTTTATTATTTTCTTGTCTTTGTCTACAGTAATGTTTAAGTAGGTATTACATATCAAAGTAACCGACATCCACAGGAATGACGGGACCCATTGTTTCCCAGCAGAGTGTTGCCCGGAGTATCACACTGTCCTACTGGCTTGCCCTCATGCAATTTCATCCGGTTGTTTTCTCTTCCCAAGATAAACAATGCACAGGTTCTCAACCACATGATGCAAAATAAAATGGGAATCATCAGACCAGGTCACCTTCTTCAGTTTCTCTGTGGTCCATGTGAACATTTACATGACCACGGTAGGCACTTTTGGTAGTGTACAGGACCTGCTGTTTTGGAGATGTTCTGACCCAATCATCTGGCCATCACAATTTTGTCCTTGTCAAAGTCACTCAAATCCTTACACTTGACCATTTGTCCTGTCTCTATCACATCAGTTTTAAGAATTGATTCTTCACGCAGACTAGTCGCCTATTGGTCCGTGCACATGCCATATAACCTCAATGTCCCCAGTTTGAGTACAGCTGGGGACCTTTGTAGCATCTCACATCCTCTCTCTCTCCCTATGTTTCCTGTCTACCTTCTACTCTCAAACAAAGGCTCAAAATGACCAAATATCATCTTTGAAAGAACTGACTGTTCACTTGTTGCCTAATATTTCCCACCCCTATACAGTTTCCAATGTACATTAATCCATCTGTCAGTGGTTTTAATCTTGTGGCTGATGAGTGTATACGTAAACATGTCACAGTATACATGTTTCTCTTTGAAGGTCTACTAATCTTGTGCATGTCATAGATTACATTGATATGATGTTCACGTTGTCATGCTACAAGAAGATTTGAAGTGATTACACTGAATTATATTTCAATGTACTTTATGGTTTTAGGAACAGTTTAAAACCTCTGACCACGACATGACGATAAGCAGAACGTCAAATAGCTGACTATCTTGACTCGAGGTGCGGCATGTTAAAATATCCACATGAAGCTTTTCCTCCTCTCTATTGTAGTATGCCCTAAGATTCAGCACTTCTTTCTCCCTTTCACTTTGTCTGACTCAGTCTCTCAACAAATTTGCTATAACATGCACCACTGATAGATCTGTAGAGGCATGAGTGTTGTTTGACAGTATGTAAGCAGTGATTCAAAGGTGGTCTCATTTAGCCTGTAGGCTTTCTCCAAAACAACTGGCTACTAAATCACCTCTGATGGTACAGTTTTGTGATTGATAATGTCATTATCAGTGACACACAAAATGACAGTGTGCTTTAATAGACAGCCTCCTCTGCACATCCATGACACACACATCCATTTGTGTGTGTCAGTTTATGAAACATGAAGGTGCAATTGCAAGGCCAAATAATTTGTTGGTTGTAAATTGAAGAAATTTGGTTTCAAGTTGAAAAGATGATTATGAGATAAAAGTTAAACATCTAGGTTAAACAAATATCACCTTTTGTATTAGATGAATCATATTTTAAGTCAGCAAAAGTATAACAGATAGTTTGAAAGTTAAAATAACTAAAACTTAACGTTTGGTTTCAAATCCCTTTGTAATAACTGCATCAAGCCTACATTGACATCACAAAATTGTTGGGTTCTTCTTTTGATTCCTTTTTTAACTGCAGCCTCTGTCAGTTGTTTGTTTTGCCTTCAGCAGGTCAAATGCATGTTCAGTTGGGTTATGATCTGGTAGTTGACTTGGTCAGTCCCAAATTTTTCACTTTTGCTCTCTGATGAAGTCCTTTGTTGAGAGTGTGTTTTGGATCATTGTCTTCCCTACCAGCTTTCATGCTGAAGTGATAGACAAAATGCTTCTGCACAACTCTGGATTCATTCTGCTGCTACCATCATGAGTTATATCGTCAATACCTCGAGGAAAACAAAGGTGACTCTTCTACTGCCCTGAGACAAAATTCTTCTCATTTCAGCCTCATTTTACTATTTTGTCTGCTATGCTTCAGATATGTTTCTTTTAAAATTCACTAGGAGAAATACACATAAGGGAGAAACCTATAATGGCTAATTTTTTGTGGTCCCAGTGTACATCCTACCTCCTGCACCTCAGAAAGTAGAATGGCAATCCACAAATCACTCGGTTGGCTGTTCAATCTCCAGCCTAGTCTATCCATGCTGTATGTTAAAATGTTCTTGGACAAGACACTGCACCTCAGATTATTTACTTTTTTAGAGAAGAAATTGAAAAAGAAAAGAAAATTGCAACGTAACACTGAATCTTATAATCATCGTGAATGAAAGGACTGGTGTACTTAATAAATTGGGAAGTAGACTAGCTCTAGGACTGCTTGTATTCTTCTTCAGGGGATAAAGAGTATTAGAGGTATCTCTTTTAAAGGCCAGCAGGCACTCAATATGATTTGATTGTGACGGCAGGTCAGACCTAGTTGAGCCCGATCTGTTTCAGTCTAGATCAGTCGGTTCTGACAGTGGGCAGAAAAAATTGTTTAGTACCTCTCATTGATTTTTTAATTTGGAGTTATTTTTGGCTTGAACACTCAGGACACAGAATGAGTCAGTTGCATGTTCCAATATTTTTGCTGATCTGATACAAAAAGTGCTATGCTCTTGTTTAATGTGTACTATTGCAAACAAAAATGAACTAGCCTTGACATTCCAGTACTTTTGGAGGAGACTGTACGTCAAATATTTCTGTCAGTCTTCATCATAAAATTAGTTTTTGTATAATACCTTTTATGGACAACCAAGAACATGGCTATACTCCATGCCACAAATCAGACTGTGTGTGTGGGTGTATTTTGAGAGAGAAAACTCCCCATGGTACAGCTTTCCTCCTCAGTATTCTCTTCATGGCCCCCATCCCTTCTACTGTAAGACAAGCTCTGCATTGCTGTCACTAGATACTACAACATATAAAGAACCATACAGGGTTTCTCTCCTGAGGCCTGCAGATCAAATTCACACACAGAGAGGAAACACATATGTATGCATGCACAGCATCACACCTTATACACTATTCTGTCTTTCTGACTCTTGCTTGAGTTCAGTTTCTCTCTCATCTTGTCATTTTCTCATATTTTCACTCACAGCGGCAGAAGCTCCATTTATTCTGTTGATGGATTTTTAAAACAGGATCTCTCCTCTCATCACACCCTCTATCTGAAAACAGATTTCCTGTTTCTTTAAGTAAAAGCGCTGAGTTCTTCTCACACTACTCTTACACTACTCAGTGTACTGGGCTGCTTCAATCTCTGAAAAATAGCCTTCCTCCACTTTCCTTTTCACTTTCTCTGAATAGTCTCTAAATAAATACATGCATCACACCTATATAAGTTGCATGTTTTTGCAGTCATAGATAAGATCCAAATCTGTTTAATAATACAGTAGTTCTCTGAGAACTAAAATAGGATACCCTGCTGTTACATAAAGTGCTTGATGCAGTTGAGACAGATGGAGCACTGATAGGAGCAAACAGAACTTTTTTTGGAGGCTGCTTGGGAAATCATGTCAGTTTCTTCATCTCTTCTGCTGGTCTTTCATACTCACTCTTCTCCTTTCTCTCTCTCTCTCTCTCTCTCTCTCTCTCTCTCGCTACTTTTAATGCGCGCACACACACTTTTTCGAACCACACACTCACACACTGCAGGTTCAAACTTTCTTCCTCAATGACATCATTGAGTTGTGGTGCCCCCAGCGGCAGCAAGCCTAGGAAGGGCGGAGGCAGTGGCGCTGGCGCTCAGATGTCTGATTTGATTCACCCTGACAACCAAGGACCATTTGGGAGCCCTGTAACCACGGCAACTCACATCACAACATTCTGGGTGGTTGGTTGATGGGGCCAGTCAAGACTGGTGTTCCTTGCATCCATTTTTAATGGCCAGTGTACTTAGTCCCTCTTCCTGGGCCTGTCTCCCTGCAGTCCCATCTCCAAGAAGGAGAGGCTGCCACACTAGGTGAAAAAAAAAAAACCCATTACATATTTATTGTCCCCAGTCTTAATTATTGAACCAGAGGGGATATAGGTTTTTCTCTCTAGCTCTCTGTCTCTCTTGTGCCTCTCCTTTCAACTTGGACGGATGGAATCTTCTCTTTCCTTGTGTCTCTTTTCTGTCTCCCTTTTCTCCATTTGACAGACCTCTGTCCTTCTAAGTTATGCAGCTTCATATTCATACAAAATAACCACCACTGGAAAATATGACGCAGCGTGTGTTCAGAATGTGTTACACAGAATGTTCACATATTCCTGCAGAAAACCAGAGGAACCGACTTGTGTGTCACATATGTGATATTACCAAGTATGGCTTGGTTACTTTTTGTGATCCTTTTAGCAAACATTTCTCTGCTCATATAGATATCTAGTTAAGCATTTCCATTTGGCAAAGCTGGATTTAACTGTACTTCTTTGGCATACTTCTACTTTTATTGGCAACACCATATGCAAGATATAATCTTCAAGCACATGATGCATTCCTAATTATTTAGTTACAGCCGATTATAGAGTTGGCAAGAATCCTTCAGCATGTTGCCATACACTACAAGAAACATCACAGTCCTTTAAAAAATGTTGTATAGTGTTTGCATTTCCCTGCATGTTATTTTGAGTCATATTCATGTACTCCCACTCCTCTGCTGACCAAAATCAATTTGAGGAAAAAGGATTTGTAACTCCATCCTTCTCTCTCAGCCACTGTAACGTGACATTAGAGAACATTGATCAAATATATTATTTTTAGACTCAACTGTCCATCACTTCCACTTTGACCTTCAAGGTGGTGGTATTGTTAGTTTTTTACACTGTAGCTGACTTAATTTTCTACCGTGTTTTTCTGTGCAGCTTGAAACTTTTTCAGATATCAGTAGACTCAAATCTCTAATGAATCAAAAAGGAGAGATGCATTTGGCTTTGCGTTAATCTGTGCACTGTTCATGAAATCACCTTGAGGGAGGCATGGAGGAAGTGTGACTTTTTTTTCACATAGCTCTTCTTTATCTGGCATTAGTCACCCTAGCGCTCATTGGAGAGGAAAGTGTTTTTCCTTCACAATAGGAAGGCCATCTCTTGAGTTGCGGTGCACAGTGGAATTCAATGAATGCATGAAGCAGGGTTCATGAACTACTGCGTGGTTCCTCTGCTGCACCCTCCTCTTCGTCTTTCTCCTCTGAGTCAGAAATAAGAGGAGGTTCTCTTAGTCAGTGCATGTGTGTGGCTGTTTCTGTGAATGCATGCATGCTTGCTTCATGTTTAATATGACAGATAAATGCAGTCAGTGCAAGAAGTGCACTCTTAATAGGGCGAAGAGTGGAAGGTCAAGGGCTGCACTGTTAATTCCAAAGTGAAGAAGCACCATCTATTGAACACCCAGTTTGGGCAGTTCACCGTATAACAGAAGAGGATGTGGGAGATGGGTTATAACTGGAGCACCGTGTGGATAAAAGGTTCAGTTATTGAAGGGTTAGGCCACTCGTGGTCTGAAGAAAATCAATATTTTATTTGACGTGATACCCACTGAAGGCCTGTAAATTATTACTCGTGTATTCCACCTGCTTGTGGAGGTCATCCAGCCAGCTAGCTCGGTAGTTCTTTGTGTGTGTGTGTGTGTGTGTGTGTGTGTGAGCGTGTGTGTGTGTGTGCCTGTGTCAGCACACGTTCTTCCTGATGTGTGTCCAGCTGCGGTAGCTTACAGTAGTATGTGTAGGGCCACTGCAGTCATACCGTAACAATACTGCAGGCTCATCCATCCATAGATCTATCCTTCCCTCCATCCATCCATGAACTAAAGCACATTACAGAGATGACTGCCTCCGATGTGCCACTTTCCCCACAGCACTAAAGGTTCTCTACTGTACACTGGCCACTGGAGTCAGGGTGTATCTTGGCCACAATGCAAAACACAAATACACACACACTCACACAAGAATATTAGAAGTATGAAATTAGTTGATTTAGTCAAGTACTGGTACTTTTCTCAGATTCCTTTTCATATTTATATACTTTATATTGTTACTGCACTACATAGCAGAAAAAATATTGGACTCTTTATTATGCCTCCTCGCTGGGGATAGCCAGAGGCACTATGTTTTCAGGTTGTCCGTCTGTCCGTATGGCCACCTAATTTTTGTGAACGCAATATCTAAAGAAAGCTCGCAGGGAATTCCTTCAAACTTGGCACAACTGTCAACTTGGATTCAATGATGAACTGATTAGTTTTTGGGGGTCAAAGGTCAAGGCCTTAGGTACCTCACCTTCATCCAATTCCTGTGAACTGATATGTCAGAAATGCATTGAGGGAATCTCTTCACATATAGCACAAATTGTCACTTGGAGTCAAGGATGAACTGATTAGATTTTGATGGTCAAAGGTCACTGTGGCTTCATGTATGTCACATTCTTGTCAATGCTATATGCTATATCTGTCTAAGATAAAGTAGAGTCACCTGGATCATATTACACATGAATAGGACTCAATTATTTAGGCCTCTGAAGGAAAAAAATCCTGCTTTTAGATAACATTTAATTAATATGTGACTTTTACCCATAATCAATGTTTCAAAAGGCTTCCATTGGTTTTACTACTTTTACTTATAAAAGATTACATCAGAGCTGAAGTTACAGAGTGACAGATATAGAATCACCATCCACTTGACCACATTACTTGACCTCCTTCTTCCTCTTCGCAGTTCTTATCTCCCTCTCACCCTTTCTTTGTTACTGTGCCATTAAACTCCTTCTCTTTAACCTTCTTGCCCCCCAGCTGGTGCTCATCTCTCATTTTCCTCTCTCCACGCTTTCCTCTGCAGTCCTGCAGCTATCTTTACAATCCTCTCACTAATGCACCGCTCAATTAGCCTTGAGGTTTCCACTGAAGACTAGGTACATAGGTAATTACATGTTGTCATCCCCCCCACCTCGTTAATCCACTCAACTTCACTGCACTCCACTCTATATCTCTCTGTTTTTTACACTCTCAATATCATGGATGGCTGCCATGGATGGTCCAATAGAGCCCAGCATGGCTTGTTTAACCCTTTAACCCCTTGGTCATATTCAGCACTTTGCTTAGTGTACTTTTGTCAGTTTTGTTATTTGAGACTATTTATCATCAGAAGGGTAAAGCAGAACCACCCACTGACTAAATGGTGATGAAATCCCACCTGCTAAAAGAGATGACAAACTGGTCCAGGTGTTGTAGTGTGTTAGAAAATGCCAGACCAAGAGGTGAAATGAGTGGTGACAGAAAGTATAGTAGGAGGGATTTGTACTTTTTATATGACAATCAGGGAGCGTAGGCGCTGTGATTGCTATTGATGCGATCAAATTGCCAGCTTCACCGCAATAGTCCACAAGCAGTCTGTAAAGCTGGTGGAATGTATTATTGTGCTTGTGTCTGCTGAGGCCAAGAAAGGAAACAGAGTATTTATCAGCTTTACTGCAGCTGAAATAAATTGGCACAAACGCATTGTCTTTGGATTGTCGTCATCTGTTAAATCAACAACAACAATGTTTACTATGATATATAAATGTCTATGCAACGCCATCTATCCAGACAGGCTCACAAATTCTCCCATTGTCAAGGTCTCCCCATTATTCAGCAGTGTCATAACAATGTAGATTTTCATCGTTCATGTGTTGGGGCCAGGCTGCTTTCATGCAAAGAGATTTTGAAAAGGACTGTTTTTTTATGGGAGGTATTCTGGATGAAAATGGAAGCTGGACTGGGATATAGTGTAAAAAATCTGTTTTGCATACCAAGTAATATAACCCCCAATTAAGGATAGTTCATTGACATTCCTGCCCTCCTGTCAGAGAAAAATAGAATATTGGTGAGACCAACACTCACACAACCAAAAGTGTAAAAAAGTACAAAGGAAAAATAATAGTTTATGTGGGATTTTGGCAATAGGAAAAAGTTGCCAAGATATAAAGTGAGAGAAAGCGGTAGTATTTGTGAAAGAAGAGGGGAAGAAGAAAACTTAAAAGGGAAGGAGTTGGGGTGGAAGGAAGGAATAAAAGAAGGTCAAAATGAAGAGGGGAAGAGAGGGATGGGGGAGGAGGGAGAACTGTTTTGGCATCCCGAGGAAGTGATAAGTTGAGTACAGCCAGACAGCTTAAATCTTCATCTCAATCAATCACATTTTCCCTTCCTCTCCTCTCAGTTTGTCTTATTGATTTCTTGTTTCTCCCAGTGTCCTGAAAGCTGCCTCAAATTACTTCTCAGAGTTTTGGGGGCTTCATCTCCCAGTAAAAACTACTACTTGGTCATTTGTTCTCACAGCTATATAAGAGAAGTTAATGTCTCAGTAAGGTCTTAAACAGCAAATGTCAGTTGAAGTCAGTTCTCCTGCTCCAATATTAAACTCTTTTACATTTATATACAAATTTTGGGGAGAAGCTATTGTTGGCCAGATTACACTGAGTGCCAGTTCAGGAATTAGTGTTGCATTGATCAGAGGTACAGTATTTGAAGTCTATTTGAAGGGCAAGTCCAAATCAAGTCTTTATAAGCAAATTAAAAGTCAAGACTCAAAGCTTTTATTCCTCTAAATGTTGAACAGCTGAAAGCTGACTTTATAGTCATTTTAGTGCCTAATAATTAAATATTCAAGTGTATGACTTTTTCATGGGTTCAGGCTTGTACCAGATGAAAGCTTGAGAATGAAATGTTTTTGCTTATCTTAATAGTCAGGTTTCACAGTGGTTGAGTCCAAGTCAAGACTCGTTTTTGTAATTTTTGTCCAGCTTGAGTCAAACTGTCAGGTCTGCAGTTCTGATGTGTATATAGTGCAGTTAAAGGGAAAGATGTGGAGATTGGGGAACTGTTTCCCTACAGAACTAGCTACAGAATTACAAATGCTACTTTAACCTAGCAGTCGTGATAACATTTTAAACATTGTACCATGACCATAATATTTCCCTAAACCCAATTAAGTATCTGCCAAAATTTGGCAAAGGCTTAAGATTACTCCTCTGCATGTACTTGAACATTCACACATCTGTTAAGCATGTCTTTGCAGAAGCTTTATTTCTGCTCAAACGTGACCTTAATAATATCTAACATGTCATGCAAACTGTAAATCATGTGAAAACCATAGGCAAAACAAAGCATTGGCAGTGAAAAACATCACCCAGGTGGCCTTAGTTTATTCAGAAATGTAGTAAGTAAAATGCAAAATTGTTGCAAATGAATAAAGTGCATATGAATCTATGAGATGTAATTTATGTGCCTGTCACTACCCACACAACACCAGCATCTGACTCAATTTTGAAAAGGTCTAAAAGACAGTTTACTGGAGCAGCATAGTATACATACAGCTGTTGCTCCTGGGTGCCAAAAGTAGATGAGTCACCCTGTGCAGAGGCAATATAAATCTTTTCACAGCATGATGTCATCAGCCACTGTCCCCACAAACACTGAGACTGAATTTTGTGCCTTTAAAGAGCAACATTTCTCTTAAAACATGCTTAGGGGAACTTTTGGGGTTTATTTGAATCTTTGTGTGCAGCAGGGAAGATTTCTGGTAATCAGCATGAGCATGAGTGTATGTGTGCACACTTGCTAAATACATTACATCAAATAATTTCCCTTTAAGGCAACTGCAACTATGTTTTGTTTGTTGCACTATGAAGGAGACTGTTACATTTTTGCAAATCGTATATCCATACTGCTTGTTATCTATCTGCTACAAGCCTGTTTGAGTGTTTTTCTATTCTTCTCTGAATGACAAGGTGCCATCTCCAGCTTGTTTAGTAAGGCTCTGGTATCAGTTTAAGGAGTTATTAAATTATCAAACAACATGTCATAGTCAAAACCACCTACACTCAGACAAAGGAAAAGCTGAGAACGGAAGAATTTTAATCCTTTAAGGTACAAGTTAGTCAGGTTTGTAAAACATCAAGCACATTCAGTGCTGCCTTACGAGATGATTGCAATGGAAACAGACAGCTCTGTCAAGAATACAGTTGTGGACTCAAAAAATATACACAGATCAGCCACAACATTAACACCACCAGGTGGTGTTGAGGATTCCATTGATTTTTTAGAAACAAACACGTTCTGACAGTTTTTATGGCCTCCTCCTGCATCATCAGTTCATGGAAAAATCAAATTTTGTTGATTGACAGCAGCTTATGCTGCACTTCATTGTGCCTTTTGTGTTTATCTCTCCTTTCACAGTGAGCTCACTAAAATAATTGATTATGAATAGTAAGTGTCAGGACTGCAGCTGGACCTTGTGTATTCTGTAAATTATGAATGACCAACAGGTGGAAAGAGTTTAGAAACGGGCTATGAGTTGGATACAACCACTACACAGCTGTTTTATCTCCTTTTGACTTTTTGATTGGCCAGGGAAAATCCCTGCACAGGGTGACGTGCATACAGTATGTGTTACCACGGTTACCAAATGGTCTTGTATATACATAACTTATACAGTAGGTTCAAGAGCACTTCCTTGACAGTTTATGCCAAGAAAATGAAAGCAATGGAAATTAAATCCATCTTCCATTTTTAATTCATGCTTCATCTCTAGTATCATAAAATTATGTGGTTAATGCAGAGTTCAGTTTACATCCACTGTAACACTGCAGCCCAAATGAACTGACCCAAACAAACAAATGCAGTAGACTTAATCTGAACAGAACCATGGAAGTTAGACAAAAGCCCTTCGAGACCATCAGAACAATGCATTGACCAGTGTGGAGCACTGCAACAGTAAAGAGACTTTAAGAAACTTGTAGAACACACCACCATCCCTCATGGAAAAGGAGGACAACACAAACCTTGTTTTTCCCACTCAGCCTATCTTGTTTTTTTCTGCATGATGCAACAAATACAACTTGACATTTATGTCAGTCTATCACTGTTTCAATAGGGCAAATAGAATAAGTTAATTAGTATGTCTAATTGCATTTGGTGGCTCAGCTTTGGGAATATCAAATCAAATTATAATACTCTTTTTCATGGCACACGGTTTGCCTTAAGCTATGCTTTTTAGGATCTGTCGTTTGTCTTTGTCTCCATCTTTCAACATCCCTTCCAGCTGTACTAGGCCTTCGCTTTGTACTCTATCCTCTCTTCCTCATCAACCACCCTCATTTTCTTTGTTTTTTCTTTCCATTTTTGGATCTCATTTTCTCTTTTAATTTTCTTATTTTTTTTTACACTTTTGCTTCCTGATTTTGCAAGTTTTCATCCCGATTTCTTATGAAATTATTTTCTATTTAGCTCAGTGGCAGGTACTAGGTACAGGTACTAGAAAATGTATTAACTTGACAAAATGTTCAAAAATGTCCTGTAAATGGGACAAAAATATATAACAGCTGTTCATCCGATAAATAACCAGTCAATATATTAACACCACATGATTAACATTGCATTTTTTTCTGACACTGATGTAACTTGCAGTGTTTGAGCATGGGTGAAGTTTTTTCAATATTCAATATTTTAACCTGTTTACTATTCATTATTATTACAATATGAGTGTTATTACATTTTTCAACCTATTCAGAGGGACACAATTTTATACGTTAGGTAATTTTCCAATAACACTGTACTTTAATCCCAGTGCATTTAGCCTTTATAAGAAATGCTTCAACATTAAATAAACTCTTTATAACACACCATTATTGTCAAAATCAATAACTTCCAACTCCTCCTGTGATGTAGCTCTAACTAAAGGCTGCTGTAAATTGCTCCTATACCATTAATTTATCAGTTGGTATTTTTTTTCTTATATGGCAACTTCTCAGTCTCTCTAATTACCTCCTCTTCCTCTGTTCTCTTTCTACTCTTCTTTTCCCATCCCAATGCATCCTCCTGTATGTCCTGTGAAAAACATAAGCCAGTCTGTCACTCTTTGAGTCAGTTTTTGTTCTGTCAAAAGCTATCCCTGAGATAAGTGTGACTGATCGCTGCAGGCTCTGGCAAACAGACAGTGTATAATTGAGTGATAGGGACTAATATAAGTGAATGGCTTAGAGCCGGCTGTGATCAACAGCAGCAGCAGCAGCAGCAGCTCAGACACTGGGGGAGGCTTTCAGTTAGGCATACTTGCAACAGCCACCCAGATTACAATCTTGTGACTACCTGGCTGTGTTTGTGTGTGTATGTGTGGCTTTGTGGTTGTCTTTTCTTTATTCTTGTTTCATAGCTCGTTATACTGCTCTAATTTAGTTTTTTTTCCATCTACATCTACCTTTTCTCTCTCTCTCTTTTCATCTATGTCATTCCCCCTTCTCTCTCTCTGCTATCTTAGCTCTTTAATTAACATGACATGCTGTGAAGTGAGACACTAAATAATGCAATGTCAGTGTCACGTGTTTTCCAGTGACATCAAATCAGCCGGAGTGATTAATGGCCACACGCGAACACATGCACGCACACACCAAAACAGATGCCCTTCTTTATCGGCGATCTACTTTTGACCATAATCATTTTGCAGAAGCAAATTATGATTGGGCAGACAAATATTAACATCAGTGCTCTGTTGAGTAGTTTCCAGTAAGATATATAAAAAAAGAAAAATGTAATTTCTCTGGGCTGTAGGTAGATACATTAGGAAAGTAAATATGAAGTATTTTCAGATATAGTTCTCATATGTGGAGTAGTAGTGTAAATCACAGTGCAGAGGACGTAATTTGTGCAGAGAGAGATCTAGGTTATCCCAAAGAAATTGTTTTGGACCAAACCAAATGGAAAATCTAGTGTGGGTTTAGTTGTTTGCTGCATTGGCTGCAGGGATTCTAAGAGCTCTGGGTTAGAGTGTTCTTCTACCCCCTTCTACCCCCACCCCCTTGTCTTTTTTTAATCAGATGGCTTGTTCAGGAGTGGAGGGGATTAAGACTGCTGCTGCCGCTGATAACTCTGTCCAGTTGTGGAAAGCCCACAAACACATGCACATATACACAACACAGGAACGCCCAGCTTGCTTATATGCAAGCAATTTAGTACAGGCACAGGCAGTCAGCAATAATATACACATGCATGCACATACAATGCATACAATGATACTGAAGCATCAAGATATGCATGCACATCAGCAGCACAGTCCTACACATTCATTCAAACAATAATGCACATTATAAAGCTAAACATTGTCTCTCTACACTCACTTTAAGTGTCTCCCGCTCTCCACTGTCAGTTTCTGGACAGCAGCAGTGACCTGCCATGTCTCATTGTGCCATGTGATTTGAGCTGTGAGATTTCTGACACACAGACTGACGCCTGTCTCTTCTAATGCCAGACACTCACGCCAGGCACTGCAGATGGCAGAGAGACAGAGCAACAGACACAAAGAATAAAAAGGCAAAAAATAAGACAGAGCAGATGAATCAGAAGGAAGGGAAATGGGAGTCTGAGAAATGAAGTACAGATTTGATGAAGGAATATTTAGGAAACTAAAATGTCCAAAAAAGGGAATATAACCAGTGTGTGAAAGGCACAAAGATTGGCAAGTAAAAGAACGGAATGACCAGTGGAAGAGAGAGTCTAAGGAAGGATGTGAGTTAAGGATGAAAGGATAGAGACTTTGAGCCGTTTGTTGATCCAACGTTGTGTGCAACATAGCCAGCAGATAAGACCCATCAGTCTCCTCCCACTTTAATCTCGCCGTCATAAAACAATCTCCAGCTCTTTCCTTTTCACCCGTCCATCGTAAAGCCATTCCTTTTCATCAGTCTGAAATCATGTTGCTTTGACGTACATTTGGAAGAAATTCTGTACTGAAGTGTGGCCTGCTTTGCAGATTGTGTAACGGGTAAAAACTAAAGCAGAAAAATTAAGGCCGGTGCTTACTTGAGAGACAAAAATTTTTTTTAAACTGAAAGTCGACTGAAAGCTCAATGTTTGCCATAAGTTGAAATTCATCAGCTATTTTGTGAACTCTCACACACACACAGACACGCACACACATCAAAACACACCTCCGGCAATGAGTGTATGGTCCTAATGAAGCGAAAAGAGGAGAGGCAGCTGCATAACTGGAGTGTAAGGCCTAGAGGGAACGTACACACTTCAAGTCTGTGTGTGTGTGTACATGTGTGTGTGTGTGTGTGTGTGTGTGGTGGTGTGCGCACACAGAATATCTGAAACTCACTTAATTTGGACTTTGAAAGGATACTAATGAGAACATTTTCTTTTTCCCTTTCTTTCTTGTTTCTCTCTCCAGGTTGTGAGGGCCTGTTTCTGTCGTCCTGTTGTACAGTGAGGCAGTGAGCTCACGGTGGATACAGCATGCATGTGTCGACATATCCCATGATGCACTCTGCCAGTCCAGGTCTGCTCCTCCTCAGCTTCCTCTTTCTCGCTGATGCCGACTGTGAGTCCTTTCACAATCTGACCTATTTGCTTTCTGCACACATGTCCTTCTACAGCTGTGAGAACATTAATTGGCACAATGTATTTCCTAACTACTTATCCAAACGTTAACCATTACAACTAAATCCCGAACCCTAAACCTAGAATTAAGTTTAGGCGGTACGTACACACTTAAACACACACATGTATAAAATTATAGATTATGTAACGCTGTCTTTACGTAGACACATACATAAACGGGGTATTAATATCCTGATTTCCTTTTACAAAACGCTCCATCCCTGAAATCACCTCTCTACTGTATGTGTGTGGTTGTGTTTATCTATATGTGTGTGAGAGTTTTTCTTGTGTGTTGAGTAGCAGGTTTGATACGAGGCCAGCTGTTTTTGTCCATCCCAGTATTACTTGGCATGGGTAGACAGACCACATATGGCAAATCAGATAATTTCTCTACGGCTTGTGTGATTATGTTCATACCGTGAGTGTGTGTGTGTGTGTGTGTGGTGCTTGATTGTGTCTTGTACAATGTGTTTGTCAGAGAAGAAAGTTTAAATGCACATCAGTATCCTGTTAATTGGGACTCAACTTTGGATTATTATTATTAATATATCAGTTTATTAATTTATTGATTAATCGTTTGGTTTATAAAATCTCAGAAAATACTGATAGCACCATTCCCCAGAGGCTGTAATGACATCTAATGCTGCTTGTTTTGTCCAAACCCAAAGCTATTTAGTTTACAATATAGTTTTATTATAAGGCTATGAAAACTACCAAATATTCACACTATAGAGGCTGGGAGCTTTGAATTTCTGGCATTTATACTTTACAATAAAAAGTGGCTTAAATGAACTTTATATTTATAGGTGGTTATTCATCTCAGTATATGTGACTTAATTTTAAAATGACTGTGTCAAACTACAGCAAGGACACACAAAACAATAAAAGGCTTTAACTAAGGCAAAAAAACAAAACATTTTTTTTAATTTCTCAACATGCCAGACATGACTAAAAACTGAATAAACGACACTGAGGTGTCTTTATGGACACTGCTACATCTACTACTGTACACTCTGCTAGAGTTGGCTTCACCATCACACCACCCATCTTAATGGAAAACAGCAGTGACCATTTAACTTACGCCAGACCTTAACTTTTTTCATCATATTTAGCTTTCACAAAACCTGTCATCAAGACCTTACCAAGGTATCTGAAACCAAAGCCATATGATGTTTACGTAATCAAACACATGAATGAGATATTCCAAAAAGTGGGCTTTTAAGCACACTTAGTATTAGTGTTTACCTGTGTAATAGATAATGTTGGCCCTGAATGACTTACCTGTCAATTTATCAGTATGATGAAACAGCCTAAGAACTAAGGATAAAACTTAAAACATATGAAGACAGAAAGGGAGTGTGGGAGGACTAAAAGATTAGATAGACAGAAAGGGAATAATGAAAGAAAAAGACAGGGAATGGAGAATTAAGTCAGACAAGCTCACCATGCAGACTGTTAAATATCTTGGAGTTGTTCTGTCAGGAGGCTGAGACTAATAACGGTATCTAGTAAACATTTTATTTGCATATCTCTTTTCAAAACATTGGTTTCATATATGTGAATGTATTACGGCGAAAAGATAATTGTAAAGCAGAAAAATACATGTAGCATGTACAGTGTGGTCTGTTTGTTGGAAAGAAAATGCAGCGTAGCTCCAAGCTTGTGCTTGCACAATGCTGAACATACTGTATCTGCAAAACACCATATTAATACAACCCACACAAGCATATGAACACAGTATACAGTAGGTTTGAGGCAGCCATTTGCTTCTTACAGTGTTTTAAAAGTACACAGTCACATAGAGCCTAGTAAAAACACACACATCCACAAACCACTCTTGTTTTCCTTTCAGCCTCCTGCCCTCTTGTCCCCTGCGTAAGTTTCAGGGTCGGCAGGTAAAGTCCCAGTCATTCATCAAAACGATGATGCTCCCAGACTTCCTTTGTGAGGGTTAGGGGAGCAGCACAGATGCAACGAGGGTGGAAAGGATTTGTCTCCTATGTCTATATTTTTCTTTTTCCCTGCCCTCATCTCATGTGCTGTGACTTGTTCCATTGCTCTTTTCTTGCTCGCTCTCTGCCTGTTCTCGGCACATCCATATAATCTGGTGAGAAAGGAGGGACAGAGGGCTTGAGGGAGGGAAAGGGAGAAAAGGCTGTTCTTTTCTCTTTTTATCTCATTGTGTATGACATGCAATGCCTCTTTTAATATCAACAGTAGGGACTCAGAGATTTGAATGTTGAGAATTCAAACAGAGGCTGCTGGGGCACTGACATTTTTGGTTGTGTGTCTACATGTTTTGAAATGTTAAATGCACTCTGAAAAATTGCTTTCAGTTGTCCTTATCATCACTCAGATTTAATACCATATGAATGTAATACATTTTAAGGAGAATACAGTTTTACAAAACAGGCCACATTTTAGTTTACTCCTCTGAGTCTGCAGGGTGGTATCATTTTTATTAAACTATAGAATCCCTATCAACATGCACACTTTTTACAGAAGTTAAGTTACACCCATATACACACTAGTGGACTGATGGAGTCAGATGGGATAGTTTCCCATGTGTATAGCTGGAAATTTTGCATGACATTGCACCATATGTGCAATCTGCACACAAGCGCTGGTGTAACAATAAAAGTAGTGCACTGAGTTTTGTGTGTGTGTGTGAATCACATATCCCTCCTTTGTCCGCCACTCACTCTTGCCACCAATTTTGTTTCTCACTGGCTCTGTATGCGCGTGCATGCATATGACATCTATCTAGTGGATTAAGAGTAATGCCCTGATCCTGTCGCAAACTAGGCCACTGCTCTATGTACGCAATGAGATGCCTTGTGTGAGAAACTGCATCGCTGCATGTGTCACTGACAAGAATGACAGGAAACAATGCAGCAACAGGGCTCTTTCTGTTGACCCTCGTTTGCCCCCAAAACCAACAAGCTGTTATCCTTCCCTTCGCAGCTTGGACGTAGCAATAAAAATTCCAGCTGAAATATAGCTCCTTGTGTGTCTGTGTGTGTGTGTAAAACAACAGAATGGCTCCTTTTCAGAGGCTACATTAAGGAAAGCATTGCTGAGTTGCAACCCAGTGCTTTAGTAAGCAGACTGTACATTTTGAAACCAAGAGCGAGTGGTTTAGGACTCTGCCCAGGGTCGCTCTTGGCGATGTGAAACTCTTTACCTCAGCTCACATCACATCATTTATGTGTTGTAGAAACTGTGTATTTCCCATTTACTTTTTTTTTCCACAAAACTTGATGTAAAAAACACAGGGCCATCAATAAAAACTCAACCAGTTACTCTCAGTCACTGAAAATATGACCTTTTCATACATGACACATTAGGCCTGTGTACAACACTGGAAACACAGAACTTGTTCATGTTGTGACTGATTAACCTGTCAACATTCAACCATTTTCCAGCACTCGCATGGCATTCAGGCTCCCTGGAATCTATAAGGTATTTGGGGCAATTTTCAGCAATGACACCATCACTGCTTATTCTTGCTTATTTTGGGAGCCTTTGAGCAAGCAACAAATGTCAACATCTTAGACTTAGGTTACCTAGTATTTTATTTAGTTTTGCCTCAGGTGCAGAGTCTTGTGTCTGACTTTCTGAAATAAAAAGAAATTTGTGAGCTCCATGAGTCTAGTTTTTGATTTTGTTTTTAATTTTGAGTTATAATTTCAGCTAGTGTAGTGTGTAGTGCCTACATGTGTGTGCCCTAGTGAGTATGTTTGTAGTTGTCCAGTTTGTATGTATACAAGCGTGTGTGATGTTTAAAGTAGGCACGAGATTAGATTGTGATAAGTATCTAGTTTTGTGCGTGCCTCACGTTGCTGATTGATGAGGTACTGTCAGGATTCACTGGAATGAGATGAAGAGACAGGGGTTAAAGGTTTCTGCCCTAGGGATTAGTTAAGAGTGTGAAACAGGATGGACTATTTATTTTCTTAGATGGATTCTGTTTCATTTAGGTGATTGATAGGTATTGCCTGACTCAGTGAAAGTGCAAAGACGAGCCGAGATCCTGCTTGACATTATTATCCACTAACAGCCCTTTTGACAGTTTAGATCATGATGGAGACACTGACTGATTTCTCCTGTAGACTGGGTAACAGTAATAAAATGAGCAAGAGAAAGTTTCAGAATTAATTGTTAATTCTTTATTATATCTTTTTTTTTTTATTTAAACCTTACAAAAACCATAGCAATAAATGTCCAGTTTGTATGGTTTGTAAGGATAAAACAAATAATTTGACAATACATCGTGTTCATTTTTGGGTGCCGGAGGGAACCCAAAGATTTGTACCCAGATGCTGTGAAACTTTTATTTAAAAAAAGGCTGGAGGCAGAGGATTTATTTGATCAAATTTCACACACAAAAAAGAATTGCCTTTAATGGACAGAGTCTAGTGAAGAGGTAGGGTTATGACATGCAGCAGACCCCAATACCCAGTCAGACTCAAACCCAAGGCGCTGCAGTTACATGGCATGTGCTGCAGACATTCACTACCAGGGCCTTCCAACTCACAGTGTTTATATAAAATAAGAGAAAAGAAACGTATTGTGACAGAAATGACTATAGTCAAGTTCATTAAGGAAATTAAGAAGTACAAGGAATAAACATAATTCTAATCACACTGAAATTGTCCTTTAATTTCCTTATTTTTAATTAACATGCCACTTATCAACTGAAGCAATTACAGCAATTACCTAAATTATTCATGGTATATTTTCTGGAATAACTTACTGTATTGTATTATCTGGTGATGATGTGCCATGTGCCATGCTCATCTGGAATATGGCATTAAATCTTAAAATAAAAACCCTAATTTAAATGCTTGACGACCTCTTTCCATCAACTCCAGTGCAAATATCTGTATATATAAGGTGACAGAAAGGGGTCACGTCACAAATATTTTCAGAAGTAATATACACACAAAATTAAAATGTCAATCACAGTTATTTTAATATTTTAACTTTTTACTGTTGGCACTGTCTACTATTAATATTCTGGGTAAAGTGCACAACAGACACCTCTGAGTCAGCAGCAGTGGCAAACTCAGTTTGAAGCATAGTGACCCTTTGGACTGCCTCAACAAGTTCTCCATTATCATCTATCAATATCAATCTGTGAGTGAGACTTTTTAGTCTGTGTTGATGGGAAAGAAAATGAAGTACTTCTCTTGCCAAAGCTTTTCAGTGTAGCTGGATCACACCAGCGAATCTATTAGTAAGTAGCATAGCTATGCACTCATCTGTGAGTAATGCGATCTGACTAGCATTAGCTTAGCATTAGCTTAGAAGGTGCACCCATCTGTGAAGAGCCCTTGATAGCATTAGCTTAGCTTTAACGTAGCTGAGCAGTGGTCTGTGATTAATGTGCTGAGACCACCACTTAGAAATCCCTCTGTTCATCTTGGGAAGCCAGCTCTGAACCAGTAAAGTGGTGCACCCAGTGGGTCGCCAACATTTCTCTGATGACCTGTGTATAAAAGAAGACTCTATTTGATTAAATCCTCCCCTTGTGTTTCTAACAAATTAACCCTGATTAACTCGGCACTAGCCAGGCCCTGGGGCAGCTATGGTGGTTACATGGCATGCTAATTGGACATGCATTACTAAAAAAGTGAATTTTATTGTATGATATCGTATAACTGTAGAAATTATGTGGGTATGTCAACTCCAAAAAGCTGCAAATTTTCCAAATACTGTATACAGTGTGGACAGTGATGTGACACATGCAAGTCACAAACATTTCCTTTAATTAGAAGAAACCATAGTTTGAAATGAATAATGTAATATTCCAGATTTGGTTTAGAGACTATTCCGATAGATGGGCACTTAAACTGCATAAAACATGAATAACTTCATATTTTTAACATGAAATTTTATCAAACATTACGGCACTTAATTGCGCCTAATTTAATTTTCTACTTTGAAATTGCCAATTTTGCCAAATGTTTTACAGTTTGTGTGCCACAGAAGGATGATTGCTGTCTCTCTGTGTTTATTGGCCCCCGCAATCCAATTTCATTTGCAGTACGAAAGCCAGCAGCTGATAATTTGCTCTTAATGTGTCGGTTTGATGTTAATGTGTTTTAAGTTATGGTTCTGGCCAGCTGCCCACCCACTCTTGAGGCTGACTATCATGGCCCTGGCTCGAGCCCCGATATTGGCCTCGTTCCTCAACTTGTCTGACAAGGCTGACTCAATTCTCATTTGGGAAGTCATCAGCTAAACGCCCACCACCACATACAACACTATACAGCTGGATCTTTCCCTGGCAAGGACTGAAAATTACTTATTACATGCCTAACTATCAACATCACTACACACACAGGCAAAATGTGAGATGCAGGCACAGTTACTTGGCAAGTTGTACCAGCATCCAGAGCAGCCTTTTCAGATGTGATGAAAACTTTAAATACACTGACACAAATACTCACAAAAGCTATTCATGCACATGAACATTTGTCCACCCAGGATCATCTAGGAATGGGTCTGGAGGGGATGCCTGATATAGATCTGATCAGGAAGTTCAATAACCATTTATCTCCTTCCTCCTCTGAGGGATGATCAACTATTCAACCTGTGAGCATAAATAGAGCTGAGCTCAAACACACACACACACACACACACAGGATTAGCTATTGTTAATGTCTGGACTCCATCTGCTCCTTTTAGCTAAAACCATTGTCTTTTCCTAATGAAAGCTCAGTTTACTTATCCTATATTCTTATCTTTCATTTTATATTTAAACAATTAGTAATCCAGCATCTCAGAGCTTCTCTTTTCCAATTTGTTACTTCAGTACATGCAGAATCAGACAGGGTTGGTCAATTTTGTGCTGCTGAATCCATTGCTTTTTTTTTTTTTTTTTGATTTGTGCAGATAGGTCTGTCTGCTTTATGATATTCCCACTGGATCAGCTAAATGACTGAGGGACAGTACGAGGGCCCAGGGCACATAACATTTACAGACTTGGAAAAGATCACTCAGCACAGTGCCCCCCAAAATAAATTACACAAACATCAAGTTTCATCAATTGCAGTTTTTATTATAAACCCATTTTTGGAAAAGTAAAAAAAAAAAACTAAAATCTGTCATTTGTTAATTTGCATGAACAGTACAAAGAACATGTTTTCAGTATTTACACTTACCAAATTAATTGTATTTTGTAAATATTGCAAATTTAGACTGATGCCTACAACACACTCAATAAAGTTGTGACAGAGGCATGTTTATCACTGTGTTATATCACCTTTAAATACATTTATTTAATTATTTGGGAGCTGTTAATAACTGTTGCAGTTTTATAAGTAGAACATGTGCCCATTTTTACTGGTTACAAGACTTCAGCTGTTTAACAGTCCGTGGTTGGCCTTATCTGATTTTCCTCTTCATGATGCAACATACATTTTCAAATTTGAGTCAGATCTGGACGGCCAGGCTAGTCAAAGCATACTGTGTCTACGAAGGTACACTGTTGTAGTACAGTACGTAATGAGGATTTTTGCACTGTCCTGCTGAATTTCATGGGAAAAAATGTTTTTATGGCAGCATATACATGTCTTTCTAAAATCCCAATATTTGCCACACTCTCTGTGGCAGGGCTGTGGGCACTGATGCCTTTTGTTTGCAACGATTGTCTCTTAGGTGAATTTTCCTTTCATACCCAATAATAATACCCTCATCTGTTACCAGTTAACATAATTTTGGAATCATCCAGATTGGCATTTCAGTACTTTTTGGTCTTATTTTTGCCTCTTTCCCAACATTTTTGAATATGATACAGGCATCAAACTCTAAATGTGTTTATATTTACAAAATACAATTAAGTTGGTCAGTGAAAACACTGTTTATTAAAGTACATTAATTTATGCATAAAAAATTCTTAGGTTTCAAAACGTATGTTATCATTAAATGTTGTTTCCCAAGGATAAAATACGCATTTCATCCAGATGTTTTCCTCAACACACTGCACTAATTTCTCAGTGTCATAAAAGTTATGGATGCCACAAATCTTTCACACCTTTAAAGCTCTGCTTTTACAACCTGAGATGTTCCTCTTCCTGAGTTGATTCCATCTGTTTTTTCATGCAAATATGTACTTTAAATTCTTAAAATTATTTTAAATTCAATTTCCCAGTCTTAATGCACTGTATTCATAAATCAGACTCCCTGAAGATTTGTGCTAGCATCTGTTCTTACAAACTTGATTTCTCTCAGTGTCCCTCTAGGTTAAGACAGCATCTGCCAGCTACAGTATGTCTCTGTAGTCTCCTACATAGTGCCATTAGATTCATTTAGTCTTGCCATTTGTCTTTTTGGAGTGGTATTGCACTGAACCTCTATTCCCCCTTTATGGTTTACAGGTTCATTTAAGGAAAGTTTGTCTAAATATGGCGTTGTATATTAAATAAAATAAAGTGCAGTGGTTGGAAGTGAAGCATAGCAGTGTGTCAACAGTCTGAATGACAGATGATATTTTTCTGATATATGTTTTAAAAGGGTTAAAACTATTTATTCAAGCAAGTTTATTTAATCTATTTCTTTAATTTTAAAAACCAAAAAGATATGAAATTAACTTTCACCGTGGAATCAAAGTTTATCACACATCTTCAGCTGTGGCTCGAAAGTGGTGCAAAGAGGGGAGTTTGTAATCCCCATCCCTGCCATCTGTTGTGTAGATCACATCCCACTGTATGGCTGCCTTTATGTAGGCCACCCTCCATCCACCCCTTTGATTGACACTGTCTAATTCCATGTAAATCTCTCTGTGAACCCACTCAGTAGTTTTCCCTTGCTTCCATCTTTGGTCATATTGAGGAAAAAGAGGAAGAAGAATTTTTGAGTAAAATTTTCAAGCATCATCATCCTTTTCAATTTTAGGCATGAAATAATATGCACACAAACATCCCTTTCCTCCCCTAAAATGAAAAATATTAATAATATAATATAAAGTTCCCTTTTGAGCTTGAGCCTCCCACTTTACCCTTGGCCCAAATGTCAACGCTTAATCCTACCAAGCAGCATGACCAAAAGACCCTGATGATCTTGGCAAATAACACAACAGTTAAGGGAGAGACAGGTAGCAAAAAAGAGCAACGATGATTGAAGAAGGAGGAGGACAGGGAGGATGAATTCAGAGGAAAAAGTGGTTGAGCGAGAGCAGAGAAGAGAAGAGAATAAGGATGAGAGCTGATAAAGAGAGGGAGGGGAGAAACAAGAGAGAAGAGGAACTGCAAGAGTGAGTTGGGAGACATGTGGAGCATACCCCCCACCCCCCTTATTAAGTCAGTCAATGTGACAGGAAGACTTATGTAACACCCCAGAGATGGAGGGAGGAGATGGAGAAAGAGTAACAAGGAGGAGGATGAAAGACAGCACTAGGAGAGCAGCTATGAAGGGGGAAAATGAAGTGATTCAGTGGAAAAGAATTAGGAGCAGGGTGTAGAGATAAAGAGGTAAAATAGGAAAAAGAGAGAACATAAGACAATTAAACAGGAGATATGTAAAAAGAGGGATCGGGGCTAGAGAGATAAAGAGAAGGGAGGAAAGATAAAAAAGCAATTGAAAGGTCCATGCCTTTTAGTATGGCTCTGCTGGCTTTACACGTTTCATTTGTTTTGTGGGGGAGAGATTAGCAAGAGGATTAAGAGAGCGATTCTCCCACTCCTCATTCTTTGTTTCCCTTTCTCTCTTTCAGATGGGCAAGAGCACATTTGCTTACACACCCATGCATCACACACACAGACCCAGACACACACACGTAGTATTATGGTGTGCATGTACACATTGGCCATGAAATTCATTAGTCGTCCAGTTTGCAAAATGTCAGAACATTTTGAAAAAATTACCATAACAGTTTCCCAGAGCCCACTGTCATGTCTTCAGATTACTAATTTTGTTCAATCCAGTCCAAAATAAAAAATTATTAGTTGATTAGTCAAAACTTATGTCAATAATTGTCTATTGATAGTCTATTGACTAAGCATGTGATTGATTCATCATTTCAGCACTAATACACTGCATACATATGGACTCACACGAACACATAATCCCATAAATACAGTCCCCTCCAAAAGTGTTGGAAAAGAGGGGCCAAAAAAGGGCAAATTTTTTGTGTTCAGAACTTGTTCACATTAATGTTCACAGTTTCTTATTACTCGGGTCTGCATGTGAGATTGATTGTTCAAACTACAAATAGCTCTAAATTATTACTCTTGTTTTTAACCTTGGGTTTCGCCTGTGAATGCTGCATTTATTGTTAAAAAGTATAAATCAACATGAAGACATGAAGTGTTCACAAAGTGTGAAATGTAAAAAAACAAGCCATGTTGAATCTGAGAAAAGTGGGAAAATCAATCAGAAGAATTGCACAAAACACTGGACAGAAAAAAGAAAGAAACCACTGGTGCACTGAGCAGAATGTGTAGAACAGGTTGACCAAGAAAAACAGTGGTTGATGACAGAGGCATTGTGACAGCTGTGAAGAAAACCCCACAGCAACAGTCAGTGATTTCACCAACAACCTCCACAAAGCAGGAGTCAAAGCTTCATGAACAGAGAAGCCACAAAAGATTTAGACCCCTCACCAGCAGTGAGAATCAAAAAGCCAAGTTGGAATTTGGAAAAAACTACAGAAATGAGCCTCAGTTACTTTTCACAATATGCTCAGACATTTTCTTGTCTTGTTTGCTATGTTGTCAGGAATTATCACTAAATCATGGCTTGACTATCTGTCTTTATTGGACAGACTGGACCAGCACACATTAGCTGAGGAGTTGGAAGAGGAGGTTATCCTCTATCATGAGAGGAGTAATGCCACCCACAGTAATTCAAAAGTTATCTTGTCTGTGTGTGTGTAGCTGGCTTGCTAACGTACAACCGGTGCATGTAAATTCAGGAGTCACCTAGTTTTACTTTCAGCTGAAGGGTACTGAACCTGTGTAACCATGTTTTCTATAACTACACATGTAGAGGATTTGGGATTGTGTAAATGCACCTGAGGCACCTGGGATGACTAATGCCTGTAAAGTACAGTAACTTTTGGTGATGAGTAAATGGACAAATTATTACTTTTAAATGAGAAGTGTATCATTAGTAACTCTTAACTGTTTTTAAGTTTTGTTATTGTGCGTACTGTCTCTCTCTCTCTCTCTCTCTCTCTCTCTCTCTCTCACTCTCACTCTCTCTCTCTCTCTCACTCACACACACACACACACACACACACACACAATCTGTTCTATTCACTCATTGAAGTACATTTGGCCGTGAGCCAGTGAGGTGTGGAGGTGATTGGACAGCTTAGGGCTCTCTGACCATGTTTGCCAGTACATCTGGCTCTTGTGTTTCTTTCTCTCTTTTTCTCGTATCCACATCCTGCTCGTCTTCTTGTCTCCCTTCACCTCTGTTGTTCATGCTTTTTCTTCCTTACCCATTCTGCTCGCCATCTGTCTCTCTCACTCGTTCCCTTTATCTCTCTTGCACTTCTGTTCTGCTCTCTCCACTCTTTTAACACACTCTCTCTTTTGCTCCTTCTCTCAAAAGCTTAGCTTTTCTCCCTCTCCCCCTCCCTCCTTTTAAACAGCAAAAAGCAATTTCTCTCCCTTTGTCAGGGCGGTTGGCGGTAAGCCCTTAAGTAGGGATTTTCTGGTTTGGCTGGAATGCCATTAGGCGAACTGGCAGTGACGTGCCGTGACTGACGTGCCGAATCTTTTTGATGTCACGATGTCACAATCCAGCGGTGGCTGTGGTTATGATATTGTTGGCGTCCCCAGAACGAGGGGCTTTAGTGGTCATGTCAGGAGTAAGTCTTTATAATTCCTTTATGGCACAGAAATATTAAGCTTCTTTGGTGGTACAGGGACATTCGGTGGAACTTGCACACGTGTATAGAAAAAAAGACACACACAAAAGCACCGACATGCAGAAGTGCACTGAAAAACAGATATAGATGAATGGCCTCACAATGAATCACACACACAAAACTAACCATGGTGTTCAGCAATGTCTGACTTACTTTCGTTCAGATGTTTTCTACTATATTGACTGTATTATTGTCCCTCTTCTTTTCTATTTAGATTGCACAAACATACACATTGGACACTCCCATTTCACACACTCTTTTTGTAGCACAAAGTGTTACAGATGTATGAATAACACATTATAGTCTCATATTATTATATTAAGTGGTATCCCAGCTCTTATGTGGATTGACAATAAAAACACACAACAATAATAATAATAATAATAATAATAAAGAGTATACAGGTATGTGTGAAAAGTCATTAATATGGTACTGATGGTAATGTGTTGTTCTATTGATTGTATTGTGTGTTGACCTAACTTTATAATTACATCTTTCCATGTAGCACCCCCTAGATTTACACGAACCCCAGAAGACCAAACAGGAGTTCAGGGGGGAGTGGCTTCCTTTGTGTGCCAGGCCACAGGGGATCCACAGCCCAAGATTGTATGGAACAAAAAAGGCAAAAAAGTCAGCAACCAGAGATTTGAGGTATGCAGTTACTGATAACTAAACTGATTTCTACTCATCCCAGTAAATGTTGTAAACTGAAAAGTGTGTGGGTTAGCATCATACAACAGCCTCAACAGAGGTTCAAAGCTCTAAAGTGTGATCTAGCTTTGCACTGATGTCACTGCTGCTATTAGTGTTAGTTTGTTTTGCTTTTATTATTATTTTCTTTATATAACTTTGTCACATAAGACATTTTCACTGAGGCTGAATTGAGCATATCTTATCAATACAGTCATAAATTAATCAATTCACAGAAAATTAATCTGCAGCTATTCTGATAATCAATTAATTGTACTCTCAGCTTTCTTCCTGTGAGTTAGAAGATCAATAGTCTCATATCTGTCCATTGGCTCCACCTCAGTATTTAATGGACAGATATGAGACTGATTTTCACATCTAACTCTCAGGAAGATCTGTTTTAAGTTTTTGTGATAAAATAAACTAACTAGCTGCTCTAGGTAAAAGTAATATTTTGCGCTAAGTACAAATGCCAACCATTACGTAGCCCTAGCTACCCTATTTTAGCCCTATTTCAGCAGATTTGCTGCGTCTTTGTCTTATGTGATCGTAAACTAAATATCTTTGGGCTTTTGGTAAAATAAAACTTTGATGACACACCACTTTTACCACTTTACATATAAAGCTAAATTTGCACCGTTTAAGATTTGATCAGTTTACTTTTTTTCCCATTTGTACTCTAAAGGTTATACAACTGTGTGAAATGCTATCTGCTCAAACTCTTTCATATGTCAGATGATGCCTCAGGCAACAGTATATGAGATTCTTATATGATCAGCCTTATTAGTTTCCTGAAGGGTCTAACCTTTGATTATATTTTCCCACCTCACAAGTCACTCTCAGATGGAGATGTTGAACCAGCCAGTGTCACCCTGAGCTCTGGGTGCTTTTCCACTATAATAAGTTGAGTTCCCTCCCAGGTTTAAGTTCATCTTAGTGTCCTCCTGTTTGTGATTAAATCACTCGGGGAGATATTTTATTTTTAATCCGCCCTATATAAGCTGCAACTAGCTACTGTATACTTCTCTTTACCGCCCTGTCTGTCAGGAGTTGTTGTGGGATATCTTTTTATTGGATTTCAGTCAGTGGAAATCTTCTAAGAATTCAGAATCCATCGTTGTTACTACACAAATGTATTAGAGTTCTGCAAGGGCATTTTTCATTGTGCAATCTAGTAGTTCTGAAAAATCTTACATAATCTAAATATGAACAGGACATGAGACATAAACAAGAACAAACCAGTCAACTGCTCATCCGGTGCTACCTGAAATATATTTTAATGGTCAATGTTCCAAGACTGTGGATATAGGTATACGTTGTGGTTATGAATTAAATTTGACGTATGTGCTCATACACTACTCACAAAAAGTTAGGGATATTCGGCTTTCGGGTGAAGTTTCAGGATGAACCTAAAATGCACTATAAC
>JAUMHL010000001.1:14077508-14135310 GCA_032362345.1 Sandelia bainsii
TAGTGTGAACTTTTTACGTTTTCCATAAATTTCACCCGAAAGCCAAATATCCCTAACTTTTTGTGAGTAGTGTATTTCCCAGCTTTAGTATCCTTAGATTCTCTCACGAAATTAAGTTTCCATTTCTGTAAATGTACTGTTGATGAGTGCACACGTAATATTAAAACAAAGTAGCACCGCTCAAGGTCAAATACGTTGCTGCAGTTGCTACTCTATATGCTCTGTATATCTGACCGTCTTTAAGCCTGAAAACACAACTTTAAATTTGATATGGCATTAAAGCTGCTTATTGACAAATCCACCTGTTTCAAAGCAACATTGTCATTCATTTGAAGTCATGCTTCTGGCCAACTGGCAAATGCAACTGTAGTATAAACCTTCCTCTACAATAGCTGTGTTGGTAGTAGTAGTAGAAGTAGTAGTAATAGTTCTGTTTTGGTGTCTACCAACTTTTAACTGAAAACAATTACTTGATGAGACTGAAAGCAGCAACAATGACAGGTGAGAGTGCTCCGTAACTGTAAAGAAACAAAACCACAAGCGGTCCATTTCACTTTACTCATCATTTGATCCATTGTTATTATTGAATTATCAATTATATATCTTTTTTTTTTCTTTTTTTAAATTCTGACAGGTAATAGAATTTGACGACGGGTCCGGTTCAGTCCTGAGGATCCAGCCTTTGAGAACCCCAAGAGATGAGGCTATTTACGAATGTCACGCCTCTAATTCCGCAGGAGAGATCACTGCCTCCACCCGGCTAAATGTGCTGCGAGGTCAGTGTGAACACACACACTCACACACACACATTTGTGCACACATTCACAAATGCTATATAAGCTTTTAATGAATGATTGATAATATAACACAGTTCAATATGAAGTATTAATTTATTATCTTCACGAAATTTATTCTGGTGTTTCCACAGTCAAGACCATCAACCATTCAATCCTTTATCATTCATTTATTCATCTTTCATCATTCATTAACTGTAAATAGACCAGCTATGCATAGGAAGAGCTTTAGTTGTTGACTGAAAGATACAATACCGTAAACACACATATGTTACAGTGTGTTGTACCCATTTAATTGATAATTAAATCAAAGTATATACTTCAGAGCTTGTCTTAGTATATGTAGATGGTTATCATATTGAGATTATAATGGTGCGGATCAAACTTGACAGTTTTCTGGAGATGTCCTTGTAATGATAACAGTTTATGAAGAAAAAACTGGAGGCCTCAAGAATGTTTCTTCCAATGTATGAGTATATAGTTCTGAGCCTTGGTCCACTGCAGTAGATGGTTTTGTTAGTGTTAGCAAGAGTCCATTAATGCAGATAGTGATGTTAGTGTTAGTGAAGTCCATTAGGAGAACATTATGCACCGGTAGTTTGAAGCTCAAGAGTGTCTTAGTGAGTGAAGCTGCTCGAGTGTGGATAATCACATCATCTGCCTTTACAGTACATACTCGTGGGGAAAGGACGTGCAGCCCATTGTTCATCTCATCTCCCTCTCTCTCTCTCTCTCTTTCCCCTTCTTGTCTCTCTGAGGGGTAATAATGTAGTCTACAGTTCTTTTCTACTCCCTTTTTTATTCTGTCTCGTCTGTGTTTTTGTCTCTCCAAGTTTATTCCCTCTTACTTTCTCTTTTCTTTCAGTTCTCCATTTCTTGCGTCTTTTTATATACTTTTCTCCTTGTCTCTCGTTCTCTCCCTCTCTCCTCATGCTCTTAGGTCCACTACACAGCAACCTCTAAATTATTCACATCAGACCACTCTTTGCATCTTCTGTGCTGTTCCGCTCCATCCATCCAGAATTTTTCCTGTCCCACATGGTTGTCTTTATGTGTGCGTGTGTCTTTGTGTGTGCGAGGAGGTATACTCACTTGTGTACATCTGTATGTGCTCATGTGTCTCTGCATCTATTTTTGATTTTGCCTGCCTCCTTTGATGGAAGCTCCCACCCGCTCATCTCTAACCTGTTTCTTTGTCGTGAACATGAAAACTTGTATATTCGTGCAAATCACATGTAAATAAATATAAATATACAAAAGCACACACAACCAAACACATCCTCAATCTAAAGCAGTCAGTCTTTATGTAGTGATCAGCCTTTTTCTACTTCTCTGAGGAGTCATTGTGTTGTGGATGAACAAGAGGCCACCTGGGAGCAGCTAATAGCCCCTGATAGACTGTCAGTTCAAATGTCAGTTACAAAGTACGCGTGTTTGTGTGCGCGTACCCACGCAAAGACACATACAGATTTGTACACACACACACGAAGTCTTGTCAGTCATGTCTCCCCATCTCCCCTGGCTCTGTAGAGACACAGCTCCAGTGACTGACTGACTGGCTGACAGGAGGAATCCAGTGTTAAGGTCAGCCGGCTTAATTACCGAGGATTAGAACCAGGCTAATTGAAATCCTGGCTTCCAGTAAGTTGTGATTGGCAATGGCTGAAATAATAATGAACATCAGAGCAATTATATCCTTTAGAATCCAATGTACAGACAGATAGTGTATAATTCATGATTCAGTAAAACTTTAGTATATTTCTTTTGGAATTTGTTGGAAAGTGTTTAGGTCCAAAAAGAAAAGTAAATTTACAAATTTACAATCTTAAATTTCAGTCTGCCTTCGAAGTACTTCAAAAATCTGTACATGGCAACAGTCCTACGATGAATGGGGAGAGAAGTTTGCCAGATTATTTAAAACACTTTATTTGGAGATAAAACTGAAAGAGAAAAAAGGTAAAGCAGAAATGTTGGTAAGTATGGTAGGTCACATTTGAACCATACTTACAGCAAACTTGCCTTACTACTTGCCTTTTTTCCCACTACAGATAATTTGGCCAAGCTGGGGATTTTGTTGCAATCTGCATGATCATCTGACTTCTTATAGGGAAGATATTCTCAAATTTAAAGCTATTACCAACTCTGGTATTATTACAGAATAATACATTTTAATACCAACATTAAGATATATATTCCTACCTGTTATCTGTATACACATCTTACCACATAAAACTAGGTTACACAAACATCTGTACATTTATCTTATATTTACGTGTATATCACACCTTTTAGTCTAATCACAATGCAGATATAACAGATTGTACACTTAAAACTAATTAGGATCATGTTGAAAAAAAGTGTGGCCTCACAAAAAAGACCAGTGAGTTTAAACACTTTGTGACACAGTCCCAGAACAAAAAAAGTGTGTTGTGTGCTGTACTGCAGGAATGTTGTATCCAATTGCAATATGCTATACAGGTAGTCATTTTACTGTGTATATGGATTATCCTCAGAGTTAGTCCTGAATGACCAAGTAGGTTTGTATGTGCACATATTAGACATGAGATTTGAATGCATTAGCTAGATCACGCTTTAGTTGCCATGATTGTAAGACCAGCTTTTAGTTGCCGTCGTCCAGATTTACAGATGACAAACCCAGCAAGTGATGCGTGTGGATTTCATTTTGGGTCTGATATAAAGAGTACAGTGTTCTCACAACAGTTCCCATGATTGTGTGATCAGGCTTTTCTACGAGCTGTGAAATTATCTGGATCACTCACAGTGGAAACACTGAAGTGGGAGCACATCCAAACGAAACAGTGGGATGTGTGGAAGGTTCCTCACTCAGCGGAGTGTAAGGTTACGCATCTGGTCTGACCTCAGGGGGTTTGTAACTGTTACTGTTCAGCAGCACAGTCTCACACTCACTGGAGCAGCTTTGTCCCAAATACACTGTGGTGTTGCTTACACCTGTCCCTGTTAGACTGGTTATGTGCAGGGGTTTGCGTCTGTGTGCGTGTCCATCTGCCCTTTCAATCAGCCATCGAATGCTGTGCAAATATATCACTTCACACATTGTCATATTTAAACTAAAAAACTTTTTGAAAAATATAATGTGTGTCTTTGCGCATCTGCACATGTGCATTTTCATCCAGAACTTGGTGCAGTCCTGTGGTGTTGGTTGTCTACGTTTGCATGTCCCTGCACACCTGCACCTACGCACCCACGTCTGCAGCTGTTATTGTGCACATATGAGTCGTGGAAGAGAGATGCATGATGTCAGGGAGTAGCATCCTGACTGTGCGTCCTCAGTGTTCAGTGCAGTGTCCCACCCCAGGTAGATGAAATAGAATGCATTATTTCTGCCTACGAGGGGCTGGCTTTGAAGTAAGCGTTTGCATAATGAAAGCAGAGAGAATCAGGATTATTATGCTGTATGGTTCCCCTGTGCTCTCCCTCTCTTGTGTCTGTTTTTCTCTTGCATTCTCCCTCTGTTTTCCTTTCTGTCACTGCGTCTCACACTATTCTCTTCTCTTCTGCTCTTTCTCCTGTTTTTATACTTTTGCTTTCCTTCACCAACCGCCCTCACAGACACACTCAAACATGCAAACACCTTCTCATCTTGTTCCCTTGGTTTATTGTGCCCATGTTTCCATTTGTCGGGCGTTGTGATTGATTGAAACCGGAGCTGTTAAAAGGCCACACACACACTTGTGAAGCCAGTGTCTCACAACCTGTCGACTACGGTTCGATGGGCTAGTACCAGAATTAGCATCTCCTTGGCGAGGTTCAGTGCTAGGATTTCCCGTTAATGAGGCTCTGTGTGGTTGAGAGGGATAAAGTCACAAGGGATTCTGAGTGAAAAAAAATGGGCTAAAATTAAAATAGACTTCCTTCTGGATCAAATACATCGCAAACACATGCAGGAACACACACTCCTTGCTCGTCTGCCTTTTTTATCCATATCTATCTTTATACACTTTATTATGGATGATTCATGATTCTGCAGCAACGTATTTGACTCATGACATTTTACCTTGCACTTTTAAAGTACAGCCTTGAACAAAGTTAAGAATTTGTTTTTAAAAACGGATTTGCTCTGAACCAATTTGATCCCAAGGGTGAGTACAGTATCTTTTCAGTTTGACTGAGTTCATGAGTCTTTGATCCTCACCTTCCTTGAAGCATTGTCCCTTGCTTTCTGCTGAATGAAGTTGGCCCGCTGCCTTTGATTTCATCTATCACACTCAAATGACTCTTCATGTTTGATTTAATTGTCTTGAATGTCTGTGAATTCACATTTGATTTGCCATCCCAATAGGGTGTGAATCCCAGTGGATGTGTCTTTATTGCACTTGCCTATTTGATTTTATGCGAGAAGTGAACTTCCAAAGCGGGTGTGTGCAATAGTTTGGACAAAAAGTGTCATTTAGCTGTTTTGGATTCCCACCAGAATAGAGTATTTTATTTTCAATTGATTCTTATTTGAAGAGCGGTTGCCTTAAGTTTTAGTGAAGCAGTTTGTCAGATGGAATCAAATGTTAGTTATTCCATTTGACCTCACTATAGGATTCTTCAAATGTTTTGCCTCCAGGCTCAAGGCTGATGCAAAACATAGTTAGACTCTTAATTGAATCTAAATGTGAGTCTTGCATTTGTCCAGCCAGTTTCTGCTAAAACATTTTCACTGTAGACTCAGGGAAGTTCAAAACCTGTGTGGTTTCAGTTCAAAAATTGTCTCTTCAAGTATGAGCATCATGATATCTTTCTACTGAATAAAAAACTGAAAAATGGTACAAAATTATTTTATACAAACCTCCCAAAACCAGGCAAATAAAATGTAGTATATCTGACATCACTGATTACAGGACGAGTCTGTAGCAAACTGAAGTGGTTGTAGCCATTATGTGGTAACATACAGTGTGTACAAGGCTTTGGCTCTTTTTCACTTGTGTATTTGATTTTTCCAGAGGACCAGTTGCCCTCGGGGTTCCCCACCATTGACATGGGTCCCCAGCTGAAAGTGGTGGAGCGTTCTCGGACAGCCACAATGCTCTGTGCTGCTAGTGGCAACCCTGACCCAGAAATTACCTGGTTCAAGGATTTCCTGCCAGTCAACACGTCCAATAACAACGGACGAATCAAGCAGCTCCGTTCAGGTAACCAATGCTTTTGTCCTTTTGCTCTTTCCCTTCCCTTCAGTTCCAGCTTTTATTTCCACCTTAAGGTTTTTTCCCTCCTACTTTGCTTTTATCCATTGCTCAATATCCAACCCCCCACCCCAAAACCCATTTTTTATATCTCTGTTCCTACAACGCTTTTGTTAATTTTGCCCCCATCTGCCCCTTTTCCTATTGCTGTTCCCTACTCCTTCTGCTGTGGTTACTGGCTGTGTTTCTCAGCTGCCCGTCTCTGCTGATGTGGTATGATTTGATTGTGTATGGTTGCCAACCCTTCTAAACTCTTCAAGGCCTTCAAGTGAACTCCCATCTTTTCTCTGCTTTTCTCCGAACTCTGAGGTCTCCCTGTGCAAATCACCATCACAAAAGATTAAATTTTTCTCTTAATGAAAACATTATTAAATATTTGTAGCTTTACTGCTCAACGCATATCTCAACAAATTTCTCTGCTGGCAGAATTCGTAAGGTAAACACAGGTGATGGTGATATCTACTAGGGGAGTGGCCTCCCTAAAATAGCTCACTGCTGTGACTAAACAAACAAATAACCTTTTGTTTTGCTGTATTTCTTTGAAAGTCTTGTGTGGGTGTGAAAGTGACTCACAGACAATGTATCCACATTGTTTGAGGAATCTGTTAAAATATGTTAAATCGAAAAACAATTACTTGTAAACACACACACAGAATAAATTGTGTTACGGTCAAGTCACTCAGTCCATTTCAATCAGTTTTTCTGTAGCCACAGTAGTGTGTAAAACCCCAACTTGTCAAATCAAAGTCCCCCTCCCTCCTCAGTCCTCCTTCTGCTTCCAGGGACCAGCTCTCTACCCAAAACCCCTTACTTGTGATTGGACACCCAACACTCTGGCTTCTTTATGGATAACGAACCTCTTTGCTTTTTTTTAATTGTCTGGCTCAACCCCTACTGCCCTGCTCAGACTGTCTCTTTGACTTGTATTTTACAGATGAAATGAAATTAAAAGTTTTTTTTACAAAATTTCAAAAACTTAAAGTGTCAAATATGTTAACCTTTCTTCTTCTAGGTGATAATTACAAAGTAGTTGATGTTTAAGATTTTATTTGAGCACATAGTTCTATATAGATCAATATTCATGACTTTTTCTGGAGTTCCACTGATTTTTCAAGGTGTTTCTGCTAAGTCAACTCCTCTGTGTAACCAGTGGTCCGATTGTAATGCCATGTCTGTGCTGTTTCTTTTCTCTTTGTATCTTTTAACCACAGAGTCCTTTGGTAAGTGCTTCTGTTCCGAGGCCCACACCCTCACTGCCTACTTTCCTATATACTGTTCACTAATGCTGCTGCTGCTCACCTTTACAAATGTTGGGGTGTTATTAAAATGCATGGCATGCATTTTACTAACAGTCACACACAAAGATATTATGTAGCACAGATGATGCACACACACACACACACACACACACACACAGAGAAATACCCAGTGAACTGCACAGGCACCCATGAAATATTTTGGTAAGAAAAACATACTGTAGATCCTATAATCACACACATACCAACCCTGACACATATCTCCAGCCGGCCTCACCTTCACCTGTGCACCTGCAGCCTCTCCACACCAAAAGAATTACAATAACTTTCTCCTGACACTCACCTATTTATTTCACCTTTCTTCACTTCCTTCACTTATTCAATTATTCTTCTCCTCAGTCACTCACTCACTCTGTCATTTACTCACCCACTTACTCTGTCCACTCTGCTGTATAGAGTTACCAGTCAATAAGCCATCAACTCTAGATGTCTGTTAGGTAGGCCTCGGGTGGAGCCACTGAGCCACTGAAAATCAATGGCTACCAGGTTTCAGACTTCTAGACATTGGCAGTCCAGTGTAGTGTATGTACAATACATACTAAACTTGGTCACTACAGTGTAGAAGTTGTGGTCTGACTGTAATTGTAATAGACTAGTTATAGTTATAAAAAAATTAACTCTTCAGTACTTAAACTTGATATATAATATATCAACAAAAAAAAGTTAGGCGAACCAAAAAATAATGAAAATGTTAGGTCATATTGAGGCACCAACACATAGGTTCTGCTTTTTATTTCCTTTCCATTTGCAAGTACTGTCATCCATGGACGTCGTTAGGCCTATTTTAGGGGAGCTGAAGCCCCCCTAAAATTATAGTAATAATCATAATATTTTATAATTATATTTACATATATATATTTCATACAAGATATCACTGAGCGCAGGTACACACTTAACAAATAGAAGCAAGAATATGAATAGAAATAAATAATAACAAGTCTAGTTATCATTATTTGATTAAAATCATCGTACTGGCCGTTTTAGCTGCTGTAGGTAGGAGGCGGGCTTCGCTTGTTAACAACGTTCCTCAACAGTGAAGCGGTCAGAGAATCACTTCATAGTCTGATACTGTGAGTAGGTGTCAGTGACTGATAATTGCTTAACTTTACTTATGTTTCCTTAAGTCAGGCATGTCCGGCCTTCGGTTTTAAAAACGTGTCATTTATGGCCCGGGATGGACTGGTATAAAATACATCAGCCCTGGCATCTTGGTCCAGACCAGCCCACCACATACAATCACATGTCTCTGTTAGCTCGGCTGGTAGGGAGTTGGGCTCTGCTACCAGAGTTCCGGGTTCGCATCCCGGCCGAGACAGACAGATACATGACTTCATCAACTGCATACTGAGACAGGGGTGGATAAATAGTCTTTTTCATTTGTTCACTCCTGTGAGGCTTCGATTTGGTTATAATGCCATTTAAAATGATAATTGTGACAATGAAAATAAAATTATTATAAAACAGTGCATATGTATGTAAATCCTACTGTAAAAAACTCTTCACATTATCAAAACTTGCCCTCATTAAAAAAAGTTTGGACACTCCTGCCTTAAGTTAAAGAAAAGGTGATGATGTTGGGTATTTTAACACTAATTTAGACTAAGTTAATCAGCAGCTGTCCATCTTTCTTCTTGTATTTTGACAGAATATCAGTGCCTGCATAATGCTGTTGTTATAATCAGTTATTAAACTACTAGTAAATAAACTAATGATTGCAGCACACCATTATGTTATCTTCTGTCTTCAGTTGCATAGAGAAATATCAATGGTAGGCAGAAATAACTAACTTTATTTGAAAAGACACCAAGCAAGAAGAAATGAGTTATGAAACTATATATTTTTAGATATTATGTATCACATTTAATATTATTAAATACATTGATGGATATATTTGCTAGCATGTTTTTAATTAACACAACCCCAACATGTAAAACTTAAACTCATGGACTAATTTAGACTGTTATTAAAAAAATAAATAAGGTAAAAAACACAGTAGACATCCTAAAGACCAATTTAGGATTTAGGTTTCGTGAAAAAAATTTTAGCACTCGCTATATGCGCTAATCCCTTCCTACAACCCTGGGGGCTAAGCCCCCCTTGTCTTTCAATCCTAGTGACGTCCCTGCTGTCATCATTTCAACTTACAGTTACACCAGTGTAGTTGCAGCCCGACACTTATTCTGTTAGAGAGAGTTTAGTATATACATCCTCTTTTACAATGGACCTCTCACAGATGGTTGATAGGTCATTTAAAATATCCAGGGCAGAAACACTGTTTTGCTCTTTAGTTTTTAGGAGCTAAGACATCAGCTTGACATTTACTGCTGTTCCAGATTTACAAGATTTCTCGGCTGTCAGACTCAGTTGTGACCGTGATGAAAAGATTCTGACATAATGTCATAATGTCAACCTTTTGCCAGTTATCTTGGAGATTTAGAGAAAAAAATACAACTAAAAAAAAGTTAAATCCATACAGTACAATAGGGATAATGCCATTTTTTTAAGTGTTAAAGTGTAAAGGGTGTATTTTTCCTTTAGGCACATGTACACTAGTACTACGCAGTATACCATACTACTAGTAGGATTACAGATTGTTTTGATCTACATGAAGACACCAGCAGGTTAAGACTCAGGACAGTTAAATCTGCTTAGAGTCCCTTCACTCCTAGCTGAGTGCAGTGCAGACACTACCCTGCTCCTACAGCCACATCTGCCCCTGCTGCAAGTCAGTGAAATCAAATCTATAACCCATATCCTTATAACTCTGTCACTGTCTATCTAGTATTCTTCTCTTCTCAGGCTTATTCTGTCTTTATTTATTCTGTCTTTTTCTTTTATGCCCCTCACTCCTCACTTTCTCTAAGGTTCTATATTTTGAGTCTTTCTCTCTAATTTGATTCTTCTCCTCTCCAAGTTACCCCCTCCCCAACCCCCAACCCCAAGTCCCTCTCTCCCTTATAACCTTCTCCTGCTGTGGTACTAACATTTTCTTCTTCTTCTCCTTCTCTAATCTCGTGCATTCATTGCCCACTCAGGTGGCACGCCCATACGAGGTAAGACTGCTGGGAGGACCGACATGACACAGTGGCCTGATTCCTTTTCAACCCCTCGTTCCTACTTGTCCCACAGATCTGAAGAAAAAGAAAAAAAACAGCTCTGCATGGGTTAATCAATATGGGTTTTAGTCCACATGATTCAGGACTCTGCCATATTGGTAATACTCATCCAGTAGGTTCAGATCTGCAGTAGGTGCAAGAGGGGGGAACTGGAATTGAGCAGCAATTCATTATACTTCCCCTCTTCTCATCTTTCATTCTCTCTTCATCCTTTTCATTTTCCATCTCAGCCTTAGTCTTGACACTTTAACACACAAATCCATTGCTTTCTTCTTCACTATATTGTGATCTCTTTATTTCTATCCATCAGTTTAAAATCATGTACATTTACTTTGTATTCAGTCTAAAGCATGATGTGTTTATGACTTATTTCTTTGTTGCTGGTGAAAACATAATATCACTTTTACCTCTGTTTGTTTGCTTTAAAAAAATTTATGATCTGATTTTCTTTTATTTTTCTTTAGTTGGGTCTTGACCTGAGCTTGACCCAGCCTCTCCTTCTACCTTGTCTATATTTGCCCAATCAAACGTCCCAGTTTTGTTTTCCCTCCCAGCTGTTATTCGCTCAACCTGAAAAGTCCAGATGGTGAAGACTCAGACGCACTTGCAGACATTAATGTGCTCACACACACATTAACACACAAACATGCACAGACTCACACACACACATCTCTTCGTAGTTTTTTTACCATTACTTCTTCTTTTCTCTCTCATTACCGATAAAAAGCCCCAAACAACCACTTTTTGATAAAGTTTTTATGGGCGCTTTTTTGCCTTACCACACCATCTTTAAAGAACCTCTGGTTGACTTTTTTGACAGTTTTTCTGTTTTCAGGGAGCGAGAAAGCATCGGTCCCTTCCCAAGGCTTTGCGTATGTCGTTCCTTTTTTTTTATCTGTTGGCCTTGATGGAGGTCAGTTGATCTCTGTACCTCCTTGTTGGGTGTGTTTTAAATGACATCACACTCCTGATCCCATTGGTGGATCCGAAAGGGTTGGGGATATCTTATCGCCATGGCAATGTCTTTGACAAATTTGTCCTTGAAAACTGAAACCTGATTTACTCCGTATATAACTTCGTCTCAATTTTCAGCAAAGAATTTTCCAATTACTGTATTTGTGACTGGATTTCTCTTCGTTCTGGCTGCTTGGTTTATTTGTTTCTGCCTTGCATGGAAACTACATTCTCTGTTTTTGTAGGCTTTATGTCGGTGCTTTTTTTTTTTTTTTTTTTTTTTTTTTTCTCATTTCTAAATCTGGAAGCTGACCCTTGTTTTGGGCAGATTCTTGTTGACAGTGGTAGAAACTTCTTTTATGTGTCCCTATATATCTGGCTCCCTTTTTAGCCTTGTGTTCTTCATGCAGAGTTCAGCTTGGTTTTGCTGAAAACTCCCTCAGACTCATTTACACTTTCTGCAGTTTTTACCATTTATATGTGAATATATTTGTGGAGTATACCCAATTATCTGATATCTACCACTTTTATGTGATTGGTCTTTTTCCTCCCTATTTTTCTATGTGACTCTCCTCTCTCTGCCTTCTACACTTCCTCTTCCTCCGTTCATCCATCCAGGTGCCCTGCAGATAGAGATGAGTGAGGAGTCAGACCAGGGGAAATATGAGTGTGTTGCCACCAACAGCGATGGGACACGGTATTCCACCCCAGCTAACCTCTATGTCAGAGGTAAGATGGGAATTTAAAAAAAGCTGTTACAAGTAATGATCACATGGGTAATGAGTTTTTTACATGGGCATATTATGTTATGAATGTGCTTTTCTCTTCTGATATGATGTTGTTAAACCAGATGTGCTTTATAATTCTTTAGCTGTAGAGTCAAAAAAGAGGATGGTTTTGAACTGAGCGCTCCTTTACATCAAGTTTAGGCTGGGCTGAATATTTCAGTCAGGCTATTAATCTCTCTGCCCTCCCTCTTTAGCCTTTATACCTCAGAGAAAAACCAAATCATTGTCTGACTTGTGTTTCTCCCTCAAATCTGACAGGCACCTCACTTCCTCAGGCACTGTCTCCTTTAACACGCATACACACACATATCCACCAAATGTTTTAATCTTGAAGATATTTTTATTCCTGAGGCCCTTTGCTCTGTTTTCTGCCTCCCCCCCTCCAAAAAAAAAGGAAAATTAAAAAGCTGTGTCGCTCCCGTGGATACAAAATACATATATGTATAGAATTATTATTATATATATTTGTGTGTGTGAACACACACACACACACACACACACATACAGTACAGAGTCAGCGATGTGCGTATAACAGTGCAGGGCCAGTGAAACAGTGCTGTGCTGCTCAGTGAAGGTTTGACAGGCAGTCTACAGAGACAATCTGCAGTGGAGGCTCCCTTAAACAGAAAGGCTTTCACCAGCACACTGGCCATTTATGACTTCTGTTTTTTTTTTCTCTTTCTTCTGCTCATTTTTTTCTCTCTTTTTTTCTCATGGTCTTTGGCTATCCCTCTGTCTGATGCCATCTTGCCGTGCTCCTTTGTCTAACTTGTTTTTTCTCCGTGTCTCCTGTCTCTTCTCTGATCTTTCCTCTCTTCTCTCTCGTCCTCCACCTCTTCCTACCGCCGTACTCTGTCCTATCACCCTCTGCAGAGCTGCGAGAAGGTTGGTACAGTAACGACCGTGTGGCTTTTTTGAGTCTCTCCTATTTACTTTTTCTTCCATTAAACTGCCATTTGCGTTTGTGTCTCGTCTACTTACAGTTTACTCCTTTGAGACACACTGTAGCCTTCATCTTTCCTCTTCTTCCCCTGTCAGTGCTTGTGTGTTTGTTGTGAATTTGTCGTGAGTCTTTTGTGTTTCAGTTCATAAAATATTTAATGGAGCACACCTAAAAACACAATGAATAAAACATTTTGATATCACATGCGCCCTATGATTATGTATCAGATTGTGTGAATGCTTGCAGTCTCCTTTGAATGCCATAAAACTTAATCTGAGAACACATTACACAACAAAAAATAATAACCCTACAGTGTATAACCCTTGATTGCTGTTCACTGCACTTTACTGAACAACACTGTTATGAATTTTTAATCATCCATCTTCTGCCTTCCTTCTTCTCTTATTGCTATCTTGTCCAGTGCGTCGTGTCCCCCCTCGCTTTTCCATCCCCCCAGCAGACAGCGAGATCATGCCAGGGGGAAATGTCAACATCACCTGTGTGGCAGTGGGCTCACCCATGCCCTATGTGAAGTGGATGTTGGGAGCAGAAGACCTGACACCAGAGGATGATATGCCCATCGGCCGCAATGTCCTTGAACTGACGGACGTACGGCAGTCTAACAATTACACTTGTGTCGCCATGTCTACACTTGGTGTGATTGAGGCTGTCGCACAGATTATCGTGAAAGGTGGGTTCGTCAGAATGTACATGAGAAGAGGTGATGGTTTGACTTTGCCTCATGTGAGACTGGTTATGGTTTTATCTAATAGATCAGTATTTTTAAGGGTGTAAGACCACAGTGTCTCATGTCTGTGAGATATACTGAACACACACTTGTTGTGTAGGAGAAAGTTTCCATTACAAAATTGTAGAATTAAACGGAGGAAAGTACATCATGTTTATCTGTATTTAGTAATATACTTTTTTTTTTGGGGGGGGGGGATTAGGCTTAAAACTCTTTTTAAACACAATGTGTTGACCTTGCTGGATTTCTTGTGTCTAATATTAAAGCCAGTGTAGTTCATAATTATTTTCCAGGACTCTCCATTGTTGTGTAGAGATTATGTTCATCATCATTTTAATACTGAGCTGATTTCACTATTTAATTGTTTGCAACTTTCCAAAATCAGATTTTTCTTCTAAAATTCTTTTTCTCCCCTTTTCTCTCTCTCAGCTCTACCAAAGGCTCCTGGCACCCCTGTGGTGACGGAGAGAACTGCAACAAGCATCACTCTTACCTGGGATTCTGGAAACCCTGAACCTGTCTCCTACTATATCATACAGGTGTGGGACAGAGGCACAAACATACACATATTTGCATTTGCACTTACCACACTAGCATTGCTGCATGTGCATGTACAGGTTTCAGAGACATGTAATTTAAGATGTCTACAGCAGCACTACATTTTACATGAAGATAAACTAAATCACTGAGAAGGGAAGAAAATGAAAAGATCCTGTTGTGTCTCCTGATAGTAATAAAATCACCCAAATTGCTCAAATGAGATCTTGTGTCCTTTTACTACTGTCTTCCCTTAAGACGTAATGAGTTGAAATGTGAGAATGAAACATGAATCACCTAAACAGCAGTGATGGAGTTCTCTTTTCACTAAAACTAGGACACCTACTTCGAACATGTGCTATTTCATACCTTTATGTTGTGGCATAAATACTGTATTACGTTGATAACCAAGTCTGTAGTTGTGCAGTTTATTGGTGTAACTGGTTTTTGTGTGTTAATCTACATGCATATAGCAATAGGTAGTAGCACATCCTCTGTACAAAGTTGGCTTTAAATCAGTAAATTTTTTTATTTCCTCCTCTTCTCCAGCACCGTTCTAAAGGCTCAGAGGACCCCTATAAAGAGATTGATGGCATCGCCACAACGCGTTACAGTGTGGGCGGCCTGAGCCCATACTCCCATTATGACTTTAGGGTGGCAGCCGTTAACACCATTGGCCAAGGCCCCTCCAGCGACGTGGTTGAGGCTCGCACAGCTGAGCAGGCTCCCTCCTCCCCGCCACGACAGGTCTGGATGTTGTTAGGACAAAGCTGGAAGAAGTTTTCAATTGATGCAATTTTTATTCTGATTTAAGTTAAAGTTGTCTTTCAATGCATGTTCTCCCTGTTTTACCTGCAGGTCAGAGGTCGTATGCTGAGCACAACAACAGCAATCATCCACTGGGATGAACCAGAGGAACCTAACGGCCAGGTTGTCGGCTACAGAGTTTACTACACCTCGGACAACACACTGCCGGTCAACCAGGTGTGTACCTGTGTGTGTGCGCATTGTTTTGCTTTATGTGTTGTTCCTTTTTATTAATCATTTGTGTGCATGTGTCCAACAATTTACTGTCTATCTGTTTGTCTATTTGCGTTTGTATTGTGTGTCTGTGTAGTGGGAGAAGCAGATGGTGCGCAGTGCTAACTTCATCACCATCCAGGGTTTGACTCCTAACAAGACTTATTACATCAGAGTGTTGGCCTTCACCTCTGTAGGAGATGGACCCCTGTCCCAGGACCTGCAGATTATAGCCAAGACTGGAGGTAAGTTAAGGGTAGCAGGGGAAGGAAACCTGGTTATGAGTGTGCGCATGTATTGGATTACGCAGAAAATGTGTAGCTTCCTACACGAAATATAACGAGTATCAACCAAATGGCATCTGCAAGAGTAAAAGAAAGAAAAATAAAATGTGTTTTCTTTTACTAATCCTGGTTTTCTGCAACTCTATAGTTCCATCCCAACCTTCAGAATTTAAAGGAGAAGCCAAGTCTGAGACCAGTATCCTGTTGTCTTGGGTGGCCCCACCTCAGGGTGGCCCCGATAACCAAATCACAGGATATGAACTGGTCTACCGACGAGTTGATGACACAGAGGAGGTAAGGAGGGAGAGACTTATGAATCAGTAGATTAGATTAGCTGTTAAGATGATAAATTAATGGGTGGTTGGATGGATGAGAACAGATTGAGGAACGGGTGTATAAATGGATGGATGGATGCATGGACAGACGTGCCTGTCTTACAATTAATCTCAATATTAAAAGTTAGTTCTTTCTTTATTTCCCTTTAGAAAAAAGTGAGCTTTGAGCCTACCACCTCCTATCTGTTGAAGAACTTGAAGCCTTTCTCCACCTACACCTTCCAGCTGGCTGCCAGGAGCAAGCATGGAATAGGGGCATACACCAATGAAGTGTCCATTGACACACCACAGACACGTAGGTGTAACCACACACACTACTGTGTGTGAATGTGTGTTCTTGAAAGAGCAAGAGAAACATGTTCCAATTTGGACAATGCAAAAATTTGATCTCACAAAACCTAACTACAAACATATGCAGGATTTGACCATCATACTGTAACATGCATCTGTTTTGCAAAATGTATTTGGTAAAGCATTTGGCACTTGCATTGCTGTTTTTTTGCATTGTCACAAAGGGACCATCATAAATCCAGACCTAAACTGACCTCAGATTTGATAGCCCAACAAATACAGAACCAAAAAACTTATTTATGGTGACACCAGAAATGGTGTTTCAGCAAATAGAGTACTGAGTAACTAAGTGATTGATACCAATAGTTAATTCGCTGGCTATCAACCTGAGGTCTGTAAGAGATTCAGTAAAAGCAAGGTAAGAAGCCAGAGGTTTGTAGATAGAGATGATGAAACTCCATCACGGATCAAGCACAGAGGCTTGGGTAGGCTTTAAGGACAAGGAAGTTATGGGCAGGTATGTCTGTGTGTTAAAGCTCTAGTGAGTATTTTTGTGTTGCATCTCTTTTAAATCATTCACTTGTTTTCATTAATCAAACATTTCTACGAACACAGAAGTTGACCCCCATCATCAGTATCTTTGTTCAGCCATCTTGCTTTCTAGTCACAAGCTCATTTTTCATAAGAGCTTCTGTTCTCCAGTGTTTTGTTTACATTTTATGTTTCTTTGTCTTTTGTTCTCTGTCTCTCATCTGCTCAATTTCATCCCCATTCCTCCACGGCAAACCTCACATCCTTACCTCTTCACCCAAAATATCAAATTGCACACACAACCACTTATCATTTACCCAAACAACCCCTACTGTGCTTCCTCAAAACTGGCCAATCAGTTCCTTCAGCACCTCCCCAGGACATCACATGTACCAGTCCCAGTTCTACCAGCATCCTGGTAAGTTGGGCTCCACCTCCACTGGAGTTTCAGAATGGCATCATTACGGGATACTCCATCCAGTACTCCAATACTGAAGGCAACAAAACATCTAAAAGAATTGATGGAATTCCTCCGGAAAGTTCTCCATATCTCCTGGAAAACCTGGAGAAATGGACTGAGTATGGCATAACGGTACGGGCACAGACGGAAGCTGGGGACGGACCAGAAAGTTTGCAGCTGCTTATCCGCACCGAGGAAGATGGTATGTTCCAATCAAACCCTGTGCCTATCTTACAGTTGTCCGCCCCACCAACAGTGCCTAGCTGCAACTCACTAACATAGCACTAATGAGCTCAAAGCACCCTAAACTAACAGCAAGCTTCTTCCAACGAACAGTAAAGGCATTTTGTCTGTCCTGGAGCTGCAGTCTAAATGGATGATGCATTTAAGAACTACTGTCTCACCCTCTCGTTTTGAAAACCACCCCTTTATTCCTTCACAACCACAAGAAACCTTCAACTTCCAGAAATGTTCTCCTGCTACTCCCTCCCCACTGTTTTCTCTTGTCAATAACAACCCCCTTTTTCACCAAAAGACATTTTTATTCTCTTTTCGACCAACATCTTTTTTCCACACTTGCCCCTCTCTTCTAAAAATCCCCTCATTTTTGGGAAAAGGGTTGGTGGGAATTTCCCTGTTCCAATACCAAAACTAACCCTTTGGGTTTGGCTGTACCTTGGCCTTTCCTCACCTTGGCTTTTTTTACTGACCATCTGCCCTTCCAACTCCTCTCCAATTCCATGACAGCTATTTGAATCTCTTAGCTAACTTTAATCAATGCATGTGATTGTGCCAACAATTTGGTGTATTTTCAGTTATTTTTTGATATTCATGCTTAATATCCCATTCTCCCAATCTCTCTACTAAGAAATGTTCCAACTTTCTTTAGAGTGCTTATGTGTGGGTCAGTCAGATAACGAGAGGGGCTGGAGGTTTTTTCTTTCAGTATTTTTTTTTCTTTCTGGGAGAAGTGTAGTTCTTGGCAGCGTAAGAGAGGTTTTTCTTGATAACAGTATTTTCTCTTTGACTGCCTGCCACTGTTTATCTGCCCCTGGCAACAAATCCTTTTCTATCTGCCATTCTTATCTTTCTCTACATTTGCTTCTTATCCTCCACTGCTTTTTTCCTCCATGTTTTTTCCTCAAGCACTCTCATTTTTTACTATTTTGACTTTTTCCCAGACATCAGAGCTTTAGACTTTTTGGATTGTTGTATTTTTACATTTTTTCAACTTTTGAGTATTTTTATCTGCTCCTAAAACCAAATCTATTTTTTAATTAAAAAAAATACTTCTTTAAAATAAAGACCTTGAGAGGTTTGAATGCCCATCATCTGTGACCCTTGACCTCTATCCCAAAATGCATTTTTAGTTCCAAGTGGTCCTCCGCGAGGGGTGGAGGCAGAGACTGTGAACGCCTCGGCCATTAGGGTAAAATGGCAAGCACCTGCGCCCGAACGGCAGCACGGTCAGATCAGAGGGTTCCAAGTCCACTATGTGAGAATGAACTACGGGGAACCTCAGGGCCAGCCCTTCATCAAGGACATCCTCATAGAGGACTCGCAGGTAACACTAGCATCTACTGTTTAACAGCTTATAATCAATTAAACTATGCCTTATAATATAATATTTTATATGTGTAGTACCATATGTGGCGTGTAAACCATAGATTGACTAAAGCCATCGGGTTATTCCTGGACGAGATAAATAATTTGCCTTTTTTTTTTATATATATTCTCTGTCTATACAACTGCACATCAGTAATCTATCACAGTTAATTGTATATGTATACAAAATAATAAGCTTCTAAAGATTGATTGAAGAGATTTTTGATATTTAGATGTAATCCAAACAATTCAAAATTGCATTTTTGTCTCCTTTTTTCTTCCCTTCTTACTGGTCCATCATTCAGTGGGGATATGATGACTCAGCTGAATATGTAAGTAGAGCTTTCTTTAAACCTATTATTATTTATTAATAATGATAAAGCATGAGGAGTAGATGAGTCATATTTATGAGATTGTAGATTTAAAGTCTTCTAGGACTAGAACTACTTAAAACCCAAAACCAAGAAGTAGGCTCCTTTTGCATTTCTGCATTGTGTGTTCTCCAGGATTTTCAATAAAGTAACATAGAAAAATACATAGATGACTGATGATAAGAGTGATTTGTTGATATTGCCAAAATATTGTGATTATTATATTTAGTGTTCCACATGCCAAGAAATGAAGAAAAATTGTGTTTAGTGTGAAGATGGAGATAAATGTAAATGAGTGTCTGTGTAGATAAATGACATTTTGTGTAGAGAATGAACCAGACTTTGCACTCTGTTGAGATCATTTGATACAGCATATACATATTGAATTCTGAGTTTCGGTTATGTGATCACAAACGGAATTTCTGCTATATTTCCCAAAAGCAGCAGCAAGTGAGAAATGAAAGAAAAACAAATAACTTCAGAATGTATTTTGTGACTCAAGAAACATCCCCAATAACAGTCTGTACTGGTACGTAGTCAGCAAACGGCACAGAATTAAGTCAGCTTTTATACTGGTTTTGACCAGTTTGACTTTTGTTTATTAAATTGCACCCCCGAGGGAACACAAAAATAGCTGCCTTTTGCAGCTGACCACGCTTTTTGTTGTCTTGCAGGAGGTGGTTCTTGGAGACCTGAAGGCAGACACCTCCTACTCTGTATCAGTGGGGGCTTACACTGCCAAAGGCGATGGTGCTCGCAGCAAACCTGTTACAGTCTGCACTGCCCTGCCACGTAAGTGTGTCTACGCAGACTACAGTAGTACACACAAACACACATAGCTTGTAATGATCTTCATGACTATCACTAATGATCATTAGATGACATTAAATCATTGTATTGGTTAATGTTTCACTGTGTCACACCTCACTATGCCAGTAAGAAGCCAGTCATTTGATACTATATTAATCATGTTTTGCAATTTCGCTTGAGGTTTTGAATAATGTGCTTTGCCATTATCTTCTAATTACCGTTTCATGACGCTCTATCTCCTGCTCACCTTGTGTCTCTCTCTCTTTCTCTCTAGTGCCTGAGAAACCCAAACTGATGGTGAGTGCCACTGATTCAGGTACTGCTCTGCTTCAGTGGTACCCACCACCAAACCCACCGACCCCGCTCTTGGGGTACCGCCTCACCTTTGGCCGCACTGACGTTCTACCTTTTACGGTGGTGGAGTTCCCCGCCAAGGAGAACCGCTACACTGCCCATGATATCCACAAGGGAGCCAACTATGTGTTCAGACTCTCTGCCCGTAACAAAATGGGCTATGGAGAGGAGGCAGTAAAAGAGGTGACTACTCCAGAAGACTCTCCAAGTGGATTTCCAGAAAATGTCATCTCTGAGGAGGCGTCTGCCACCTCCCTCCAGCTGGAATGGAAATCAGTCCCGCTAATAGACCAAAATGGAAAAATTACCAAGTACTCAGTGCTGTACAAGGATATAAACAGTCGGGGGAATGCCTCAGAAGTTGTGGTGCCCACTCCAGGGTCAAGTGTTTTGTTGGAGGGTCTGAGCGCAGATACTGTATATGATGTCAGGGTGTGCGCATTCACTGCTGTTGGTCCTGGGCCATACAGCCCCAGTGTCCAGTTTAGGACGCAGCGGCTAGACCAAGGTAGGACTCACACTCACTTTCTAACAACCCATCTTCATTACTGAGGATGCAAGTCGCGGTTCCTAACAGCACAGTTGTGTATATATTGTGCACATTAAGTCCCACATGCACACACGCACTCAGACACACTACATCTGGCGACAACATCCTAAGTGTCCTTTTTCGTTGTCTTGTCACTGTAGTCTTAGACCCATCGTCCTTTTCCCAAATCAAGGTAAGAGTCTTGAGTCTTGAGCAAGTGTCCCTGTCCAGTCACACCCACTGTGTGTTGAAAATAGCAGATAGTTAGCTTGAGACTGGTTCTAAAAAATGATACACAGGTAAGATCATTGTGTTTTGCTTTTAACAGAGACACTAAAGGAGACTGTGGACTCACATTCATGTCTTTTGTTTCTTTGTTTTATTTTTTTCTTCTTTGATATCTTAGTTTTTGCCACCAACTTTAGAGTTAAAGCTGCCATGAAGAACTCTGTTCTACTCTCATGGGAGATCCGAGATAAGAACCCTGCCCAGCCTTTCACCGTAAGTAGATTCACATTTTACTATGGCTGGACTCAAATATTCACACATTCAGAGAATTTGTATGTTGGATGGGTATTTAGTTTTAAATTTTGACATTCAGATATATGTTTTTCTTTTGCCTTTTGTCTAAATATAAGATATGAGTAATAATTTAATTTTATGTGGAAATACATTCTAGATGGCCTTATATTTTAGGGACAGTGTCAGGGTTAGCTATAGACCATGTGGCTCTTTCAAAATGCAACTGACCTACACTCTGTGCGGCTCCTGGATGCCCTCCTCAAAGACACATTGAATGAAACAACATACAGAGGTAGGAGAGCCAGGGTGTGGGGATTTGTTCAGTTCACTGTTGAATGAACAGTGCTCTACAAATATAGCAACTTCATTTATCACTGTGGCTCACATGTTTATTTCATGTATAAACAACAACAACAGCAAGTTGCAGCATTGTACTAAAGTAAACACTACATGTAAACAGGGAAAATTAAAATAAAGGTCAGTTTCTCAACTTATAACGTAAATGTCTGCATATCTCTGTTGAAGTGAAGTGCTGTATTGTGTTTTTTTAAATGTAACTAAAAACGATGTAACCCACCCCGTGTCCAGATCCTGTATGGAAAGGGCCAGTCTGTTGAAGTGGACGGCAGGCAGACACAGAAACTGATCACTGGCTTGGAGCCAGACACCCAGTACTCCTTTCTGCTCACCAATCGGGCAAACAGCGCTGGGGGCCTGCAACACCGTGTCACTGCCACCACAGCTCCAGACATACTGAAGACCAAACCTACCGTGGTGGGAAAGACCAATGCGGACGGCATGGTGACTGTGCAGCTACCAACTGTGCAGACCACAGCTAAAGTCAGGTAGAGATGGAAGACAGAGTGAGAGATGTTAGTGCGAGTGTTGTGAATATGTTAGTGAATAGATTCATGATTTGATAAGTGTACAGAATTTGCTCCAATTAGATTGTTGTCAGTTAAATTGTTCTATAGACCCTGTGAGATAATTTCGCTCTTCCTCCTGATGCTGCTTTTCATTTATTGGTCTACCAGGAGGGAGCTGGCAGCAAAGCAAGTCTGAGAACTCCCACAACAGGCCAAATGGGAGCACAAAGCTGATAATCCTATCTTCTTTTTATAACCAAGAACAAATATACAGTAGATACCAAGTGGAAGCAGTTCTTTTTATTCATCCTAAAAGCCACAGCCGGAATGACTCTACATTTTGCTCACTTTATTACAGCCATTTTCTTGTAGTTTGTCTCTGTCATCTCAGAAGTGTCTTCGGGTATTTCGAAGCCCAAAACAGTATTTCGCTCTGTTTTTTAGTGTCTTTCCCAGTTTGTGTCACCTGGTCCAAGATAGTAAAAAAATAAGATGGATGTTGAAATCGTCTATAGGTATTTTTCAAGATGTGCTTAGGACTTTGAAGATTGATAAATTTCTCTCCGCTCTCTAAATGCAAAATTGCCTGATATATGCACATATTTTATTTTACTCACTGTTTCATCTTCAGAGATTTAGCACATTCATATTTTCTCACATTTGTAATAAAGCAAGCTACTTTCCTCTGTACTGCTCACCACAGTGTATGCTTGAATACAAGCGTGGAACACTCGAATGAGTCATCTATTGAGGACACATGGTTGATTTTAGTGTCTGTGCCCTCGTTGCTTAACGGGTGCTTATGGTCTGAGTGCTACTGAAAATCTCCTGCTCCAGTGATGTTATTGTCTTTTTTTAACTCATGGCTTTAGACATGGCCCTACTGTATGTTCCAAAAATAACCCCACTGTTTGCAGTGTCATGTCAGAGCTGCTGCTGCTACAAGAGCATTGTATTGTATTAATGGTACATTGTAGAGTAGAGCATCAAAAAAGTAGCAACTTACCTCAAAAATAAACACAATAATTATACAAAAGATTTTTTTTACCTTTGGACAGAACCCGCCGTTCCCTGTTTACAGCCTTTATGCCAAGCTAAGCTAACTGGCTTCATAATTACCAAAGGTGAGAGTGGTATCAATAGCCTTATCTTCATCTCAGAAAAAATTAAGTAAATTATAACAGCTGACATGACACATCAGTGGCAGTTACCTGCTGTAGCATGCAAGGTGTTGACTGTGATTTGGGTCCAGTAACTTACTCAGGGACTCATGGACTGCTGAAGGAGGTGGAATTTGGACTGCTAACCCTGTGATTAGTGAACCATCTGTTCTACCTCCTTATCCACGGCCATGAATAAGCTAAAACTTTCCTTTACATGTCAAAGCTGACGACTGAAATGTTGACAAAGTAAAGTATTTCATGATATGAACGATCTGAAGCCTAAACCCAGTGTGCACTGTGTTTCAGGGGTTATTATGTGGTGGTGGTGCCACTGAAAAAGCAAAAGGGGAAGTTCCTGAATCCCTGGGAGGAACCCGACCAGATGAACCTGGATGAGGTGAGACATCCAGTGAACAAGTTGTGATGCTAACCATTCAATATAATACAGAGTAGGCCTAGTGCTGTATTAAGGTACGAGTCTACTGGCAGGGTTTTTTCATGTCTCTTGTATCAGACAATTTTTACGTTATTATGCAAAGGTAGACCACCTGGCCATCCAATACCTGTTCAGTCCCAGCAATACTTCCATCCCTCCATCCATTATCCTAAGCGCTTAACCTGTTAAGGGACACAGGAGTGCTGGAGCTGATCCCAGCTGTCACCGGACACAAGGCAGGGTACACATGACATATAGAGACAGACAACCATTCACATCTATGGACAATTTAGAATGACCAATTAGCACTTACACTAACTGCATGTCTTTGGACTGTGGGAGGAAGCTGGAGTACCCAGAGAAAACTCATGCAGACATAGAAAGGCACCAGGTACTTTCACATGCCTTTTCCCGTTTAATTCAACTTCCTCCCTTTTTCTAAAGACTTCATCTGCTCATTGTGCTGTTCTGAAAGCACATTTATGTGTTTGAGATTACTTTCAATAGAGCTTTTATAGCACCCACTGTTTCGATGGATAAATGTGGTAGTAATTCGGTTGATGAAGACGTTTGTGCTTCAGTGATAATGCTTCCTCCAGTCCATTGTTCCTTCACTGATGAGTGTTTTTATGTGTGTGCTAAAATCCTTTTCTTCTACAAGCATTTCCTGTCTTAAAACTCATAACTATAATCTGCAGATATTACAACAAATTATATTTTTTAATAGTATCACAACTGCAAAAGATTGACTAAATTGCTTCTAATCTATCTGAGGAATTAAGTTGTTCAATTGTTGTTTTTTCTTACTTTTTATTAACTTTGTTTCAATTCATCCATGTCAATCGTCAGCTGCTTAAAGAGATCAACAGGACCAGTGTCAGTCATGCCCTTCGCATCCGCAGACAGGCTGCACAATCAGACCCCAGGGCCTATGTCACTGCTCACTTTAAGACCCTCCCACTGGAGTTCACACTAGGTGATGGACGAAATTATGGTGACTTTCGCAACCGCGCGCTGCAAAACGGACAGGAGTATGTGTTCTTTGTGCTCGCACTACTAGACCTTTCTGAGAATGTGAGTAAAAATACTAACACAAACAGTTCATCAAACTAAGTAATCACGTCTGTGTGAAAATGCATAATTAATCATGTCCATGTTTTCCTTCAGACCATGTATGCAACTAGTCCTTACTCTGACCCTGTGACCTCATCGGACGTGGATCCCCAGCCAATGGTTGATGAGGAGGAGGGGCTGCTGTGGGTGGTGGGGCCTGTGCTGGCTGTCATCTTCATCGTCTGCATTGTCATCGCCATTCTTCTGTTCAAGAGGTAAGGACAAGATGAAAGAGTCAGGAAGAAGTTACAACTGTTTCATAAAACATTGGGTTGATGAGAGAACTTGAAAGGAAATCAAAAAGAGACAGGATGGAAGAGTTTTATTGAATGTAACAGATATTTTACAGGGACTGACCTGTTCTCATTCTTCTTTTGGCTTGTTGCTCATCTGTATACTCAGCTCAAAATATTTTTGGGCCTGTATAGTAAATTCTGCATATATATTTTGTTATTTATATATGTTCCTTGCCCTGTGTCAAGCAGCAGTATTTACATGACTTTTAACAGTGCAAGGTCATAAAGGGGAAATCATGTACGGCAGTTATAATCTACAAAAATACAAAGTAGTTATCTGGACTATTGCTTTAAATGTCTGGATTCAGCCTCAGGCAGAATTAAGTCAACTGCCACATGAAGTTAATATTAATTAATGTTTGGCAGTCCTATTATCATTTCTGTCTTTACTAGGTGACACAATTAACATCACTGTCTGTTACCAGTCAAGGATCTGAGTTTAGCTCACAAGTTCTCCAAAAAAAAAAGCCTCTGTTTATTCTGTAATCTCTTTTTAAATCTATACAGGAAGCAAAGGTAACTAACATCGCAGACAGGGAAGATAACATTGTCGCTCATTAGCGTTATTCATGATAATCATCAGTTCTCTTGGCTAGAGCTTTGTTAATGCATATGAATAATTACTGCAACTGATGTGGCATAGCAGGATTATTAACTTTGATGGTAATAATCTAAAGTTCATGAGCCCTAGGGTATAACCTGTGGTGGGTTGCATGCACTAATGTCTCATACTGTATGTAGCTCAGTTGCACTAATTTCCACTATATGTTATTATTTTGGGTGTAACAGTGGGAGATCGTGCTGGGTGAAAATGTGTATGTAGTGTTGTGTTAAACCAGAGGATGTATTTTTTGTCATTTTAATTAACACTCACTATTTTACATATCTAACTTAAGTATTAAGAAACTAATTTGTTGTAATTAGAGGGATAGATGAGTTCACAATTGTTTTAGTCCTCCATGTTTTTTGGTTGGACACTAACAGTATCCATCCTTTTCTGTTTTTTTATCTGCTCCTCGGCCTGTTTGGATCCAGCAAACCTGACAGGTAAATAAACACTGCCTATTATCAATTTCTCTTGCCTGCAAGGTTATTTCCTTGAAAAACCCTTTGTATAAAGGCTTTAGATTTTAGAAGAGTCTGAATTATCCCAGAGTTTCTTTGATGATTTTATAGTAACCTAGAGTGTTTTTGGATGAATTGTACAACTACCAGTGTAGAATTTATCCATTGCACTGGATGTGGGCATAAAATCAAATTGTAAATAATAGGACACAAAGACCATCGCACTGTATGAGGTTTTTCATTTGGATTGTGGCGACTACAAACTGTGTTTAAAAACAAAGAGAGTAGATGCAGATGTTATCTCCTAGCAGAGAAAAAGGAGACACCCACCTCCATCCCAGATAATGAGCATTTACATACAGAAAACACAAAACTATCAGTCAATGAAACCTTTAGTAAAAATTTAAACTAGAAATTGTAGTCAGATAGCAAAAATATAGCTGGAATGTTTAAGGAACAGTTTTATGTGGCTTTTCTTGCAAATTTTACTTTTTCTCTGCTGTGGTCCATTTATTTCAATACAAAGTACAGAAATTGAGATTATGCTTAATAGATATAAGGCTCTAATTGGCTACCACAAGAAAGAAACAAAGTATATGTGACAGAGACACATATACAGTTTAGAGGAAAACAAGCTTACATTTACAAATCCCACATTTAACCTGATTCATGTAAAAACTCCTGTATATGAGGTTGAAGTGCATGTAAATGCTGTCTGTTAATATGCTATTCCAGGAAAAGGGCTGAGGCTGAGGGAAGGAAGGGCAGTTTTCCCTGCAGCAAAGCGATGTCGTCCCATCATCCCACTGATCCTGTGGAGCTGCGCAGAATCAACTTCCAGACTCCAGGTAGACGCGACACAGCTCTATATAGTTGGATGTGTGATTTCCTAAGTATTAGTTGTATTTCTATAGATAAGATTAACCGTGGTGTTGTTTCCCTTTTCAGCCTACCGTGTATCAGTGTACCGCGGTTATCGACGTTTGTCAAGTTAGTTGGTCTTAGTCAACCATAGATCTTCTTTTTTCTCTCCACTTTCATTACTTGCTTTCTTGCCACATTATTTTTTCCTTTTTCTTTCTTTCTTTCTTTCTTTCTTTCTCTTTCTTTCTTTTAATTTTCATGCTAACATTTCATCCCACAAAGGACGACGCTGCTTGAATTGATTTAATAAAAATGCCTCTGGAATATTTCTTTAAAAACCCAATTTTTTCCATGCTAAATTTTTAACTGCCTGTGTCATAGTCTTTTTTTATCTTCACCAGCAGTGTGCATATACTCTGAGGACATGTTATTGTGCCTCAGTAACTTTCAGAACATGCACATTGTTCTTTCCTTCTGCCTGGAGAGAAAATGGTCACTTAACAAGAAAGAAAAAAAAACACTTCCATTTGCTTCCTCCGCTGACCATGGACAGAAAACTAAACAACACCTCCTCTGAGATTCCTAACTCTTAACATTTTCCTCCGAAAGAGTTTAGTTGTATGTGTATCAAAATAGTCTCTTTTTTTTTTTTTCCAATTTCTGTGCTTGGCAGGCATGGCAAGTCACCCGCCCGTCCCCATCTCTGAGCTGGCAGATCACATCGAGCGCCTCAAGGCAAACGACAATCTCAAGTTCTCTCAAGAGTACGAGGTAGGAATGCCGATTATCTGTCCCTGATAACTTTAACTTGGGAAAATCATCTGGTTTTCATGCAGTCACACAAATATTTAGTGTTGACTTGTCATTTTTTGTTCAGATTCAATTTCATAGACAAGCACTATAGATTGCGCCTCACACAGTCTCTAAGTTAAGTTGCAATTTGATTCATCTGAATGTCATCAGTGTGATACAAGATAAAGAGAAATGTGTTGTTATCTATACAAGTAAAAGAGGAAAATTGAAATTGCAAGCTCAAAGAGAGTTTGCTTGAAGCCAGATGGCTATCAAGCCTTCATTTCTACACTCTGGTGGAAAAAGAGGAGAGAGGAGATAGACATAAAGATGCAGCAACAGAAAGCAGACTCACCAGCAGATACAGGAAGCAAGTGTTCTCTGCAAAAAAAAGACACTTCATGATTAGTTTCCTTCAACTTGCGCAGTAAATGGGGAACAAAAAAAGCATGAAGTTGGCGATAACAATATGCCTGAACTTGGTGTGCTGAACTGTGGCACTCAACACATCAACAGAAATATTTCCCAATATGCTGGCTGTGTTGCAAATAGTGCTGGCATTACAGTGTGCTCCACAGAGAGCTATTAAAGGAGTAAAAATGTTTTTTTTTTTCCCTTGCAAAAAAATCTGTTTAGATCATTTAAATCTCTGGGTGAAGTAGTAGACATAAGGCTCTAATTGGCTACCACAAGAGAGAGACAAATTGTGTGTGACAGAGATTCATATATAGAGGAAGACAAGAACGCATTATGCAGAGAGTAGAAAAACAGAACGAAGGTTTTACGGAGAAAATTGTTGGGAAAGGATAACGGAGGGTGGAAGAGACAGTGAGAGAGAAGCTGTATGTAATTGTGGTGTGAGTTGGAACCAGTCAGTTGAGCCTCACATTCTCTCTGCATGACTGTGTGCTTTGTTCGGTTCTGAGCCCTTAACGAGGGAACGAGAGAAATGGATGGAGGAGGGACCGGGGTGGAGAGAGAGGCCAGAAATGATTGCGGTGTAATAATCAGGCACACATGATGTTGGGCAGCGTGCGGAAAGCAGCCTCACACACACACATATATGCACTCATCCAGTATCACTCCTGTCCATTTTTTCCCAACCAAACCATAATTATGTGTCGTAAAATATTCAGAATTGCTAAATTGCTCTGGCTCTCTCCTCTTCGTCCCTCTCCATTGACAGCCCCATCATGACCTCATGTCTGCCGCTCCCAACTAACAGCAATGGCTACGCTGTAATTACCCTCCAGGAACTTAATGTGTTGGTCTAACACAACCATCCTTTCTCTCCCAGAGGAATTTATTGTGCTTTTATTATCTTTCTCTGGTAGCTAGATTTTTTCTTCTGTTGTTGCAGAATGGGAAAGTCCCAACTTCACTGTTGTTTCTTGAAATGGGATATTGTATTTTCCTGCGCCCATGTCCAATATCAAGACTTCTTGGTTAATTTTCAATTTGTACTTGGTTTCTAATTGTGGTCTTATGAAACAACAACACTGGGCTATAAGCCCAAATGGAATTTCCAGTTCTTGCCTTTCTATATTTTCAGGCAGATTTTAGGAGGTTTTATTACTGTATTTATTCAAAAGTTAATTATTGATGATAACTTTTTCTTCAGTATTTGTCCTTGTTATGTTGAATATCCTAATCATAATTATATAATACATTAGAAAATATAACATTTTTAATAAAACCAAAGCATCTTTGAAATGAACTTTAATTCTTATTCTTTGCTCTGATCTTGACTCGTGTTTTTTAGTCTGTCGACCCTGGTCAGCAGTTCACATGGGAGAACTCCAACTTGGAGGTCAACAAACCAAAGAACCGCTACGCTAACGTCATCGCCTATGATCACTCCAGAGTTATACTCTCCGGCATTGAGGGTAAGACTCACTGGCAAGCATGTTTCTGTGAATTTGTGTATGCTCTGTTACTTGTACTAGATTTTGCAAATAGGGCCATATTTAAGAAGTGAGGGTATTTTAGTGACTTTTAAGTGTGACTTATTCTTTAAAGGACTGTGTGATGTTTATGAGCTGGTTTTAGGGTTAAGAGTAGGGTAAGGGTTGAGATTGGACATCTATTTGTGAAGGTTAGGAATACATTATGTCAACGAGAGTTATCACAAGTATAGAAGTATGCACACGTGTTTGAGTGTCAGTGTTAATTTGTTTGTGTTAGAGCTGCTGTCCATGACAAATGGGATATTAATAGTCCAATTTCATTGCCAGTTCCCATACAACACAAAGTGCTGTGACTGCATCAGATATTCACCATAAAAATTGGCATTTCAGGAGTCAACCTAACTGGGGCAACACATCATACAACTGATGATCTATCACTTGACCATTTTAATATCCAAGGCAGTAAATCAAGCTCACACTTTGTTTATAGCATATTTACTGATATGTTCTTGGTGCACCCATTTTCCTATGTTTGATCTTTTTGAAATTAGAAGAAAAAATAGTCTTAGCCCTGTTCCTAGCACATTTCAAAGCATACTCACCCACCTCAGCAGGGAAAGACCTGAGGCAGAGAAACTGGCAGCTCCAATATGGAGAGAGGGAGGCAGTGGGAGGCCAAGCCCAAACAGATGAGCCTTATCTGGGCAGAGCATGTGTGAGCAACCCTTCCACCCCCGTCTGTCCTGGAGCCCTGGCTGCCTGTTTTTCATTCAGCTTAGAAAACACATATACTCTTGAGCATGTCCAAACACACAAGATTGCACGCACACACACACACACACACATATTCCACTATAGATTTAAAACACATTCAGCATGTGCATGTGCAGCACAGATATGCACTTTTGCTCCCAGTCTTCTCCACACATTCATTAACACACACTGTTTGCCAAGCCAGGGTAGCCACCAAATGACTGAAAGTGTGTGTGTGTGTGTGTGTCTATGTGTCTCTTTGTTTGTTTTATCTGCACAGTGCTTCTGCTGTAGTCCCTTGCAATAAAGTTGTAGCACATCAAAAGCATTTAGCCAAGCTGTCTTTTAAAAGCTGAAGTTGATAAACATATGTTAGAAGCTCTTCTTACCGTCTGTCCCCATCCCATTAAAAATAAGTTGTATAAAAACCCTGTACTCCTCTGTTGTTTCAGTGAGTGCATGTGTGTGTGTGTGTGTGTGTGTGTTGTATGGTGGCTTGGGGTTTTACGGCTGTATGGAATGAATCGCGCTCATAAAAGAAGCTGTTAGAAGAGAATCGGCAGCAGGAGTTTATTCCTGTTGGGCTTCTACTGTTTGCTCATTGACTTCTATCTTTTTAAATGTAAACTGCTATCAGACGACTCAAAAGGAGTTCTGTGTCCCACTTCGTCAGAATCAGGTCACGGCTGAATGCACGCGTACACATCTGTGTGTGTGTGTGTCTGCGTGTGCACTTCTGTGTTTTGGTGTATGTGTGCATGTTTGAGCTGTGACTCAGTGATTTTTGGGATTATGGTATTAGGCCCCAGATGAGCAGGACTGATCCTAAATCAAACACACACAGACGGTCTCTCACATCACAAACACACATATGCACAATCCCTTCCAGGACAAGCAGTGTCAGCCGAGTCTTACACAGAGACGGCCCTACAGTCATATTGCCATTCAAAGCGACACATCCAGAGTATGCTCAGATTAGGCCCATGATCGTCTTAGCATGTATTATAAAACAAGACGGCTGAACAATCCAACACCAAAGGATGCTGGGCCCTGTGAAAACATTAATCTTCCTGCCATGACCTCAAGTGATCCACACCCTTTATTACCTGGACATAAAACTGCTTTCATGGCAGTAGATTTTAAATAATCCATATAGATTATTTCGCAGTGAATCACAATAAGAGTCAGGTTTATATATGACCATAGTGCCATTCATCATACTCATAATGCAGAAGATAAATCGTCAGTTATATCTTTTTCACCCCTGTTTCTCTTGGTTTGTTCTTCCCCCTTTTTCATGTCAACCCTTCACATTTCATTTTCCTCCTCACTTCTCTTTCTATTCTTTTTGTTTTTCACTTTGTCCTTGTTCTGCAGGTGTCCCAGGCAGTGACTACATCAACGCTAACTATATTGACGGCTACCGCCGCCAGAATGCTTATATTGCAACTCAGGGCTCCCTCCCTGAGACCTTTGGGGACTTCTGGAGGATGGTCTGGGAACAGCACACAGCCAACATTATCATGATGACTAAGCTGGAGGAAAAGTCACGGGTAAGATGGAGGGGATGGGATAAGATAAGATGTAGGGGTATGTCATGCAGAGTACACCATACAGAACCACTGTATAGTAGGATAGCACATTTGTTGGTGTGGGGTACAACAAAGTAGTTAAGACTAGAGCGGCATAGGACAATGACAGAGACAAAGGTTGAGGTAAAGTAGTCAAGGACATACAGTACCACAAGGTAGGCCAGTATACACAAACAGTGTTAGTGGAAAAGATTTCATATGTTGGCATAGTGTTCAAAGTCACTGAATGATGATAAGTATTAAGGAAAAACATAGGTTTGACCATATAATGTGAAAATTCTCTCTGTAAATATAGTGTTCTTACGGATTTTATCGTCATTAATATATATTTTCCAGCAAACACAAAAAAGCTTTGTAGAGCACCACAAATAATATTGTTCAGTAGTTGCATGCAAGATGTAATAAGAGGAACCTTGTGTACCTACTATATTAGTAAATAAGCTTGTTGCATTGTTCCACTATTTTGTTGTTATTAACGTGAACTGAGTAGTGCTCAGATGAAGAGCAATCCCATCCTGACACCACATACAGAACAGTTGAACAGGGTAAAGTAAAGGTGAGGTGAGTAGGGTAGGATCAGTATTAAAGGTCACAGTTCACTAAAGTTGGAAGAAATAAGTACAGTTATGTTAGAGTTGAGGGTAGAATAGGACCGGACATGGTTGGTTTGACAGCAGTGAGAAGGTACAGGCAGGGCATGACATTTTTAGGATGTGGAAGGACAATAGAGTCCAGATGGTTTCAGCAGAACAGGACAGACAAGGAAAGAACAGAAGAGCAAGGTTCAGGATGTATCATGTAGTACGAAAATAGTTTGTAGAATAAACCAACAATCAGATGACTGAGCTATAAGTGCCGTGGTCAAGTGATGTGATCACAGCAAGGAGAAGGAAGATGGTGATATAGAAAAGCACAAAGTGGCATCTAGTCAATCAGAATAAAATACAGAAAAATAGCATACAGTAGAATTGTGAGTGAGACCTGGGGCAAATACAAGTATAGCAAATTGGGGTTAGGTAATGAATTAGAAAATCATATGACTTGGAGGCATTTTGCTGTTGTTAACAGAATATTCACTTGAGTAAAAATCTAATGTAATGAGAATGTCATGTTAAAATAAAATGAACAAGAATGGCTTGAGGTATGAATCATGATTAAATGCTATCCAGTCATGTCCAGAGTCCTGTTCAGAAAATGATCCTTTCCTGTCATCTGTGCTTTATTTTTTTATTAACCTGTGCCTTGTGTTAAAACTCTGTTTCCTTTTCATCTTTTTCCAACTGTCACTGTTGTGTCTGTTTGTCCCTCAGATGCCCTCTTATTTCTTCTCTAAGGCAAGACCTCTCTTTCTCTCCTTTGCTAATCCCTTTTAAAATATAACCTCAACTCACACGGTTTTCTCCTTATTTTTTTCTCTATTCAGTGCATTTTTTTCAGCTCTTTTCCCTTTTTTTCTCTGCAATAGCCTGTGTATTGAGTGAGAATGCTGAATTGTTTTCAACTCACCACAAGGCACTCATAGTTAACTAGGTCTGAAATTGGATTTATTGTAACCACTGCAGTTCAGACACAGTGCACATTAGTGTCTGTAGTTTGCATGATCGCACCCACAGCACAGTTTTTCTCTTTTTCTGTCTTATGGTGTATTTGATTAGTTTTGCTACTGAATCTTGACAGAGTGAACGGCTGCTGAAAGAGAATTGAAAGCAGTAGGCTGCTACTGTCTTGTAAACATGATGAATCATTAGTTTGTGAATGCTTAGCTTTAAATTTCCTCAATCCAGCAAAGTAACATTCTGCAACACTGAAAACATTTGAATGTACTTAACAATCTAGCATCAGCCCACCACCTCTCTATGTACTGTATGTGGGAATAGTGTGCTGCTTGTTGGAGAAGATTATTTATTCTCATTTAACACCTCTCAACATTTTGCCATTATGTGTTTACGCATTAACAGTACAGATGATCGCAGATGGTGCCACTGTGGGAATCTTGCCAGTATCCTTCCCTTTAGCACCACTCAAACCACACAAGAGCAGGGCGCAGTTATTCTGTTAGCCCATATATCAATGCATAATATAGTCTTCACACCAGGCATTTACTGCGAGCTTGTTTAGTCGTTGGCAGTGGTCTAGCCCCCGTACATGGCCAACCATTCCTGTCCCCACGGTGTCTCAAGGTCTGCTGGGAAAACAACAGTTGAAAAGCTGTAATTACAGCCTGAACGTCCCAGGCCAAAACACATAATCCCCAGTCTGGAGCAGTGGAATGCAGAGCAAGTTGAGCTGAGCTCCCTACTGTCTTTGATGTGAGGACTGGAGGGATCAGCACATAGCATTTGGTTTGGCCTGATTCTGCCAAGCCCTCCTCCTCTTTTTCCTCTCCTCTGGGATATTTTTTCTGCTCATCTCTGTGGTCTCTGAAGAACTACAAATATGACTGCCTTATACAAGGGTATTCTAGGTGTTTCTGTTGTTAGGAATGCTGGGATGTGGTGTGCAGGGTGTAGTTTTGTGGGGATTTGTGAAGTTGGCATGTAGGGCAATGTACAGAATAAAATATGTGAGGGCTGAACTTTTCTGAACACCAACCTATGGTAAATTCAGACCAGACTTTTATAGTATTTTAAACACACACCAGAAAGCAGAACTCTCTCTCCCCTTGTCTCTCTTTGTCACTCTTCACCCTGAATACTTATTAAAACCCCTTTCACTTGCTGGGTTGTCTCGAAATGCACATTTTTTTCCAAATATTACTGTCTGAATTTGGCAAACTCTCTCGCTGATCTGCTTCAACACTCCCCTTCTTTTTTGCCTCTGTAAATGTGCACATGCACCCAAGTCAGCTCTGTCTTTCTCTCTTACATATACACATATACAAACTGTTCTGCATGTCTCACAGTTTCTGTCTTCACCTCTTTTAGGTGAAGTGTGATCAATACTGGCCAACCCGGGGCACAGAGACCTACGGCCTCATCCAGGTCACTCTGCTGGATACAGTGGAGCTGGCCACCTACTCTGTCAGGACCTTTGCCCTTTACAAGGTAGCCTGAAGTCTGCAGTGAAGTTTTTCTGTATTGATCTGATTAAATATTTTTGCACTCTTGTGTTTGCACTATGGCCATGTCAAGTTGGAACTTGAATGTCCAGTTGCTTGTTTTTTGACCCAATGTGACAAACAGTCACATGAGAACAGAACATTTTAAGGAATAAGTCTTGTGATAATCTCTTTTTTTTTTTTTTTGCTGTCAACAAATCCCATGAAATGACCCAAACCACCAATAAACCAATAATGCTACTAGCATTGTCAGCCTGTTCCTCTGTGCCATAGACTTCAATTATTGTCCAAAAGTTATACACCACAGTGTTGCTCACAAAAGCTCCACAAGTATATTAATCCACAGCTGAAAATAGTCTCAACAAATGTCCGTCTAGCCATTAGCTGTACCACTAACATGTAGAGGTGGGGTACACCTTATGGTGGCTAACAGCTTGCCAGTCTATTACAGGGCTGACATATAGACACTTACAGGCAACCATAATTGCTCACATTCACGAGCAATTCATGAGCAATTTAGAACCACCAGTTCCCCTTTCCTCCATGTCTTTGAACTGGAATAGGAACCTATGCAGTCATGTGAGGAACATACTTCATATGGAAAGAAACCTCAAAACCTTCTTGCTGTGAGGTGGCAGAACAAACCTCTGCACCACTCTGCTGCTATTTATTGATGTTTGCTAAAACTTCAAAGCCCAGTTTAAGGATATTATTAAGCCTCTTTTTATAATGAAAGAATATTTGCTGCCTGTTTTGAAAGTCAGTAGGAATGATTTGGCCTGGAGCTGAGTGCTACAAACATAGTAGAGAAGTGCTAAGGGACATACTGATGTTTTGTTAGTTTGGGCATTTCCAAGTGGTTTGTTGACAATAGGAAAAAATATAGAAGCACATTATTTTTCTCTTCAACAATCTGTCTGCTTGTCCAGAGCGGCTCCAATGAGAAGCGTGAGGTTCGTCACTTCCAGTTCACAGCCTGGCCGGACCACGGGGTGCCTGAACACCCTACTCCCTTCCTGGCCTTCCTTCGTAGGGTCAAAGCCTGCAACCCTCCAGATGCAGGGCCCATGATTGTGCATTGCAGGTGTGTGTGTGTGTGTGTGTGTATGTTCTTTTCAGTGCTTCATCCATGATTTTGGCTCACTTTAGACAGTTCTTATAATTCACTGAACCAAAATTATTCCTAAAACCGCCAAGAAAGACAAACCAGTGGTCCCTGACCAAAAAAGAAAATGCATTGCAGTCCTTGATTGTGTGTATATGTGTGCTTAGGTTTTACTTGGCAAGATAACTTTCAAAAGGCGAGGAGTCTGTGAAAATCAACACGAGTCCAAGAGCACTTGTATAAAATCATTCATAGGTCCAGCCATTATGCAAACCTCAAACCATCCTCACTGGCTTACACATCCACATTCCTGCCTTAACATCTTCCATCATCTCTAACACTGGACAACAAATGCTGACCAGATTTTCCATAAGATTTTCCTTTATTGTTGATTATTTACCATTCATTTCAGGTTCATAAGTTTATATTCAAATGAACTGCTGTCTGAGCAGCAACAGCCTCATGCATTGGTTGGAAGAAGATTCTGGAAACTTGTTATTACAGTCTTGGCACAGTGTTGAGCTCTAGAGCTGGAACAAAGCTGCTATTTGCTCTTCACTCAGCGAGTAAAGAAGAGAAGAAGACAGAAGGTAGCAGAGGGAATGTGGAGCAGGAAAAGGAAGGAAGAATTAGTGAGGTATAAATGTGGAGGAAGAGAGTGAAGGGAGAGAAAAAGGCGATGAAGATGATGATTGAGAGGGAGAGTTAGCGAAGGACTGGAAGTTAGAGGAACAGATATGTGCAGAATGAGAGAGAAGGTGAGGTCAAATCCAGGACGCAGTGAATGGAAATGATGAATTAAAGAAAAGGAAAGGGGGAGAGAAAATGGAGTGTAAAAGAACGTACAAATGTGAGAGTGAAAAAGTGGTATTGCTGGTGTGAGAGTGTTGCAAGGGTACTTAGAGAGAAGATAAAGAGGCAGGAAGATGAGGGCGGGAGAGGGGGTAAAAAGGTTGGCAGGAGAGGAGTTCTTCCTAATCTTCCGTAGCAGTCAGATGGAGTATCTAACAGGATTATCAGTCAAATTTAATTATCCCGGCAACATTCCATCATAATGTGCCTTAACGTATCAACCAGCCTCTGTATCAAACAATGGACCGAATATCATTACACCTGAACAACACACACACTGTAGTGCACACACACACACATACTCACTGGTATTAATTTAACTATATAAAAAGGTTTCTATTCACTTGCAGAAACTTGCTTGGTCAGGGTGTTTCACCATTTAGGTACTAGCACAGCAAAAATGTGAAGTGTTTGGGTGGGCAACTAAATGTATTATATGTCTGGATTGTATGTCGATAGGAGAGGATATCTTCCTAATGCCAGTGAGACGGTGATGCTGACTCATTGCTGATTCCAATTTTTATGTCCTTTGTTGAAAATATTGCTGGCTGGCACCTTCATGATACTTAGTTGATAGGGCTCAGTGTGTTTATGCATTGTGCACAAGGGCGAAATTTGGACAATGTTGGAAGGGACAACACACACTCAAGAAAACTATTTGTTCAACACTTTGTAACCCAGATTATCTGAGAAAATCACCACCACCATGTGTTTCCTTTTTTTTTCATTCCTGTTTTGGCTCAGTGCTGGAGTTGGTCGCACAGGCTGCTTCATCGTGATTGATGCCATGACGGAGCGAATAAAGCATGAGAAGACCATTGACATCTACGGCCATGTCACACTGATGCGCTCCCAGAGGAACTATATGGTCCAGACAGAGGACCAGTACATCTTTATTCATGATGCACTTCTGGAGGCTGTGACCTGTGGGAACACTGAGGTCCCTGCTCGGAACCTGTACTCCTATATCCAGAGGCTGACGCAGATCGAACCTGGAGAGAATGTCACCGGCATGGAGCTGGAGTTCAAGGTGAGGACTATTCAACATGTCTGATTTATGAGGGTTCATCAAACCAGATTATGATAATAATGTGATATGTCACTGGTTTCTGTAAGGGAGGATTACATTTTTCTTGCCCTTTGCCACGTAGAAGGTCAGACATCAGGGTCAACTACACAAAAGCATCTCTGAATTTGGCACTGTAGATAATCAGTATGCTGCATCACTTTAAATAATGCCTAAAGATAGACTGTTTGCTTAATGGGTAATCCTGCCCCCATAAAAAGTAGTATAGTAAATGTTCAGAGACTTGAGACTGGAGATTACGATGAGGATGGATCCTTAGAAAGTTTTGTGCTGTAACTGTAGTTAAAGCTATAATATGCATAAGATACAACCTTTGAGGAATCAAGCTAGTGGTAGCATTGGACTTGAAAACAATCCTTTACACTCCACCTAGGCATTCAGAGATTAATTGTTATGAAAAACAGTAAATAAGAATTACAAAAGTTACCAGTCAAGCATAAATAATTGATCTTCACTGATTGGTTAAAAGGATGAGCCTCAATCAAAAAATATCTCTGCACTGTGCAAGTTGTTCAGTGAGTCAGGGTCACAAAGGCCTTCACTATGGAAAGCCAAAGAGGCCAAACATCTACAAACTAAAACAAGTTTGGAAGCATATTAGTACAAAAACATTTTGGAAAAAGGTTACATACTGTAGCAGTAGTTATCACTGAATTATATCAGAGGATCAATACCACTGTCACATGTGTGTCTGAATATGAATACACAGCCAGCTGATGTGTAAACACAACCAAACAAAAAGTACAAAATAGAGCAGAATGAAAGAGAACAGGAAAGTTAATAAAATAGAATGAAACAAGAGCTCTACTACTTGGGACAAATACACAGTGCTGTAGGCTGCAGTACAGAGCCAACATTCAAACGGCCATATCCATCTCACCTCAAGGCCTATTTAGCTGCTGTTGAGTTTGCTGTGTTACCAGGTAAGATGCTCACAGGAACACCAGCTTGAGAACAACCACTCTAATAGTATGTATGAACTTGGAATTTCTGACCTTGGTAGTCACTGAGCATCTTTCCCAGGACCATTTGAGGTTTTTACATTTTCAGCCCCCTCCGAGAGTTTCATATAGTCAAGATGGATAGTTGGATTTCAAGGGGATTATGGGATTGCACCTTTTGAATCCAAGGTAAGATGGTTCTATGGAGGGTTTTAGAAAGCATCATAGTTTTTTAAGTTTGACAGGCATACTCAGAAAATCCAAATAATATAGGCCAGAAAGTAGCTGTAATAAAATCTTTGGGAAAGGTCATATGGACATTTTAAAACTTTTTGGGAGCTGATCAAAATTCAAAGTGAGAACACCAAACATAGGCATCAATACAAGCAAGAAGAGAAAGTAGATAAGGGATTCGAAGTGTTACAGAGGTGTGTTATTTCCATTTTACTCTCACTGTTTTTATTTTATTTACCCTGATATGCTAGATGAGTTCTCCGCAAACCTGTCTGGTCTGCTCAGGTGAAAAGAGAATCAGCTTTAGCCACACAGGTATATATTGAAAGCAGGTGGCTTAATTTTTTTCTGGAATGGTTTATGTCTGCTCAGTCATTCAGAGGGCAAAGCAAACACAACACGACTATAAGCAATCTCCTTCATCCTCTGCTCCAGCATTCCTGTCCTAATGGCAGCAGTCTGCCCAGAATGACAATGAACCAAGTGCTGACTGAACTGTTTGCCTTATATTGATGTAAAGCATATTCCAGGCTTGTCCCTGTCACCAGATTTCATCTCACTTGAACACTTATGGGGCATGTGGAGCGCCATCTGAAACTGCACTTTCCACTTTCATTGACAAAATACCAGAGAGGATGGAAATTCTCATGGAAGAGGCGTCGTATCCCTCAAATAAAATCACAGAAATCTGAAGCATATATGCAAGAAAGAAACTGAGCTGGTTTGGAAGGCATTCTGTTTTTGTTTCCTTTTACAGAGAGTTTACTTGCCAACATCCAAGCTTAACAGATAGAGAGAACAATGTTATGTATCAAAGCAGTGAAAAGTTTTCTGTGTTCTGGACTTTATTGATAAGACCGGGCCAAATTCAAGCCAAATGTCATGAAGAATTACTGTTGTTGACACTGGAAATGGGGTTCAGAGTACCCAAGTGAACTGGTGAACCTGTGGTTAGTGTGGGATTTTCCAGCTTGGTCTGTCTGTAAGAAAATAAGGTACTGCTGTTTCTCCCACAGTGCTCCAGTAGCCAGTGATGTTCGAGGCTCCGTTCATGAGACCCCATTGTTTCCCCGCAGAGTCTGTGGTTTCCTTCTGCCTATTCTCTCTTGTTCTGTCTTTCTTTTTAAGCCATGTCATCCAGTGGTTGAGAGTCAGAGAGAGTGTACAGTATGTGCTCACGTCTGCCTGTCTGCATGTAACCATATAAATGTGTGTGTTCCAGGGTTAGTTTTTTTTCACTGGAGCAGGATCAACTGTGGTTCACATATGTGCATTGAGACAGTGTGGGGCCTTGTGGTTTCCTGCCCCCTAACTCTTGATTTTCTTCTTCCTTCTCTTATTCATCTTATTATATTCCATTCTTCCATTACCTACCACTGCCCCCTTCCCCCTATCTAGCCCCTGCTTTGTTTATTTCATTGAAGATGTCTGACTAAATATCCTCAGGCTTGCAGTGTCTAGATGTGTTCTAGTTTCAGTTGACCACTATGCCAGAGGAAAACCAAGCTCTGTGCTAAATACATTTGAATAAGGTCCTTGAATTTTGCCTTCCTTCCTTTAATCATTTCATCATTTGTGTTTTGTGTGTCTTAGGCCCATATGTTGGCTGAAGATCCACAGATGTGTCTTCTGTCTGTGTAATATTCTAAAATTCTATTATTTTTTTCTGTTTCAGCGTCTGGCCAGCGCTAAGGCCCACACATCACGATTTGTGAGTGCCAACCTGCCATGCAACAAGTTTAAGAACCGGCTGGTAAATATCATGCCATATGAGACCACACGTGTGTGTTTGCAGCCAATCAGAGGAGTGGAGGGATCTGACTATATCAATGCCAGCTTCATTGATGGATATAGGTAAAATAAAACCTCAGTTGTTCTCAAATTTTCTTATGACATTGTTAAGATATAGTGTCATATACAGTAATCCATATGCTGTATCTCTGTGTGTAGGCAGCAAAAGGCCTACATAGCGACCCAAGGCCCGCTGGCTGAGACAACAGAGGACTACTGGAGGATGCTGTGGGAGCACAACTCTACCATAGTTGTCATGCTAACCAAACTGAGAGAAATGGGACGGGTATGGATGCACAGACACACAAACCACTGTAATCAAATGTACTTTGTAAGTTATAGTGTACATGTTAGTATACATTTGCTGTAACTGGAAGTAAATCTCTAATTCTTTTGGTGCTATGGTTAGTATGTCATATGAGCAACAAAGATGATTTTGTAATTCTGAAAGTGACTAATAAAGCTGCAATATGTAACTTTTTTAAAAATATTTTAATAGTACAACTAAGCTCTAAAAAATCCTCTTATTCTTATTGTGGAGGTGTGCTCCCAATACCTCCTGTAAAGTCAAGACTCACAGAACAGAAACAGAAAATCTGGACAAGGAGAAAAAAAACACTAATAAAAACGTTTTACAAAAGACTCTTTCTTTTTTCTCCTGCTCCTTGGACACTCTGACAAAGAGTGTCCTCTTAGAAAATAAGAAATACAGGTTAAATATATAGAAGGAAAAAAAAGCGGTGAGCCCAAATTATAAAAAAGCTGTATAAAAAGCATTGAAAATGCATGTGACACAGTGACAGAATGGGAAAGCAAAAGATATTGGTTTGAGTTACATATCTCAAGAACCTCATATATCATTTCCTACAAAATGATCTTCATGTGAATAATGAATTTCACACATCAAGGAGACATTTTCATGCCAGAGTATCCAGACATTGTTCTTCTTACACACTAAATCCCTCAGACATGATGTAGAGTTCTGAACTAAAACCTCTGTAACTGTCCACCTGCAGGAGAAGTGTCACCAGTACTGGCCTGCAGAACGCTCGGCAAGATACCAGTACTTTGTGGTGGATCCCATGGCTGAGTACAACATGCCCCAGTATATCCTCAGAGAGTTTAAAGTTACTGATGCCAGGGTGAGTTATGGGTTTGTTTAAATTTGTGCTAATTTTCTTGTGCTGTTTTTTTTCTGTATTTAAAACAAATAACACATTCTCTCCCTTTTAGGATGGTCAATCACGAACAGTTCGTCAGTTCCAGTTCACTGATTGGCCAGAGCAAGGAGTGCCAAAGTCAGGGGAGGGATTTATTGACTTTATTGGCCAGGTGCACAAAACTAAAGAACAGTTTGGCCAGGATGGGCCAATCACAGTCCACTGCAGGTAAGATGCATCCCTCACACTAGCCCCGGTATATTTCATCATTCCTTGTGATAAGTGTGTCGTACATTTGATCACTGCAGTAGTAAAGTTTAATAGAAGGAATTTTAGCATCTTTCCTGAGATTTCCAATGTACAGTTAATCTGTGCACTGATCAGAGTATTTACAATATACCTAACACACACACACAGATGAGTAATTCTGCACACCCCTGTTTTACCTACTTTGAAATTACACTTTAAAGAGTACTTACTGTATGTGTACATGGATAAATCTCAGATTATATACAATCCATCCAAGGAAGCTGACATCTGTAAAGGCCAGAAAAACACAGAGATCATCATTCAAGCTGAAGGGTGGACTTTGGTTGGGGATTGGGCTTGAGGGTCAATTGTTGTGGTGTTGTGCAGCACTACTATTGAAAAATATGAGAGCTGAGAAATTAGAGTGCATGTGCTTTCTTGCTGCCCAAACATGCTGTACTAATGCATCCTGTGTCTGATCTTTGCTGCATATAAGCAAAAAGCTAACTTGGTCATTTTTATGAAGTGATGTTGCCAGTGTGAACAGTGCAATTACCAATAGATGGCTGCAGGTGATACAGTTCTAAATATATCTAGTTATAAATACGTTTCCAACAGTGCTGGAGTAGGGAGGACCGGTGTGTTCATCACCCTCAGCATCGTGCTGGAGAGAATGAGGTATGAGGGAGTCGTAGACATCTTCCAGACTGTCAAGATGCTGCGCACCCAGAGACCTGCCACCGTTCAGACAGAGGTGAGCTGTCCCACTGTTATTATTTTACATTACTTTCTAGCTCATGCTTTCTGTCTTTTTCAAACAACAAGTAGTGCATTTTATCTCTGTTCCAATCTTTGTTTGGTGTTTCATCACTGACCAATTCTGCCTCCCTCCAGGACCAGTACCAGTTCTGTTACCGGGCCAGTCTGGAGTACCTGGGAAGCTTTGATCACTATGCAACATAAACCCAGTGGCTGTCTCTCATGGCACATCCCACCTAGTGCACTTTTCTTTGGCCACACGTGGCCTGCATTAATGCACTAGGCTGCGACGTGTCTTTGAAGATTTCGCCAGCACATGCAGAGAGAAGGGGGACCATCGGCTTATCCCGTACCCAGAAACAGCACCTGTAACTGAGCCATAGCAACCTGCTTGACAAGGGTGTTTCCTTCCACCCTCAGCCCAAACACACCCATTGGTCAGTCTGAAGAAGCAACTTCAACCACTGTTCCAATCAGAATACTTGATCAAATATAGATTTTTATTCATTTCAGTGCTTTTTGCAAGCACCCAGATTGCTTTACATTGTTTGGGTGTGGAACTTTCACCTCGTCCACCACAAGTGTAGCATCACCAACGTATGAAACAGGACCTGGCTACAGTACTTAGCTGTCACAGAAAATGTAGATTTTTTTTTATATCTTGAGGACGGTCTCAAAGGAGTCGACAAATCCATCTTATGGAAACCTCGAGGATAGAGTGAACTGGGTCTTTTGAGCACCAGAGAATTGCCAACAGGAGGCTGAAAACACAGAGCACACAGTATTAATGAGACAAAGACCACACATCCCAGAAAATAGACACCAAGAAGTGTTTTTTTTTCTCTCTTTTGATTTGGGAACAGACTCTCGTTTCCTGTGAATGAAAAAAGAAGATGTTTCTATGATACAGTAATAAAAACCACCAGTTCAACCTTATGCGTCACGATTCAAGATAAGGGAAATTTGAAAGAGGTTTAAAATGCATACCATGAAGTAAAACATTCATGTAGTTGTTTTTTTTAGAAATATATAGATATGTGATTATCTTGTTTTTAAAAACTGGGTATTCCTTACGGCACGTTCTGTTTTGTTATTTTTACAGATCTATAACTTTGTCCCCACCAACCATACAAAGGCAAAGTTGTATTATTTGTTTTTCTGTGTAATCCAATGAGCTGTAGCGATTTTTAAAAAAGTGATACAGTATTGTTTTAAAGTGTAAAAACAAATCTAGTGTGGAAAATGTTCACAGTTCTATGAAAAACACCATCATTCAGTGTCACAGTCCTGTATTCTCTACCCACTCTTTTTACAAATCACACATGTTCGCATGCGCACAGGACTCTCAGCCTCATTTTTATCTGGCCATGATGTCAGAGACGTGAGGACTGCCAAAGGTACAGTATTAACCCTGTGGCTACCAGAAAGTCCTGAGAATAACCCCGCCAAGTTGTTCTGTGTGCATGTTGAGAGTAAACTAGATAGAACACAGTTACAGAGAGTATGCACAGAAAGTAAAGTATGAAAAAAATATATTTATGTGTCCAAATAAGCTTCACAAAGATTTCTCAACCAGGGAGCGATGAAGGGATGTAGAAAAAGGGGTGGGTCGGGGGGGTCGGGAAAGGAACAATTTTCTCACTGGAATGCTCACCTATGACTTTCCTCTCTGTCTGATTCAGTGTGCAATAAGTAGATGTATTATATATTTTTGTGTCGAGTCACTAACTGCAGTTATATGCCATTATGATGATGATATTGATGATGGTGCATCAGTTTCCAGACACAAGGATGTTACGCCCGATACGGTTCCCACTACAGCTAATTGTGTCCAAACAGAGGAACGACCTCTGACCTTTTAGGAAGTAGATATTCTATCATGTCGCATCTCCAGTAGGTGATGTCATCCTTCTGTGTTTCATGGCAACCAACGAATGATCAAACTCATATTTCAAACAGCATCTAATAAGTATTTTAATTTTAGATTTCTAGTGCCTTATATTACACGCCTATTTTGATAAAGTTTCTTTAAAGGGTTTTTTTGTGTATTTTATGTATGAATGCTTGAATGTATGTGAACTGAATGTCTGTGTATATGATTTTGTTATGTTATAGTATGTGAAAGTATCTTGTGTGTTGTGTTTTCGGCTGTGAAATTTTGTATGGAAGGTCCTGTGCAGGCTGGATAGTTGTACTCATCACGTTCAGCAGCAGCAACTGAATCATCATGTCTTGTTTAATCAAAATAAAAGTCTTATCTCAAACAAGGTCCAACTACAGACAAAAAAACGTCACACAATCAGTTACAAGAAGGATGGTTTGAATTTTGAATAGAGAGTGTGTCGACAACTTTTCATCATATCTTCCTGGGACACTTGCACAATTTTCGTGTATGTACTCTCTCATGGAGACTTGAGTTTTCCTGCCATGAAGTTTTAGCCGCACTTGCAACTTTGGCGCAGAATGTGAGCTGGCTCTGATAAGTCCTACTTACTCAGCTATGTAGTAATCTATATAAAGCTGAACAACAGTGGCTTTCTTTGTCAGTTTGAAGAAAAAGAATCACAAACCATATGTGATATGTGGATATGGTTATGTATCCCATCTAAAAGCACTTCACCTAAAGTCAGTCGGTCTTTAGTCTTCATTTCGAAGTGTGCAGTCATTTTTCCTTTGATGACAAATGTTGAGAGAAGTTCAGGTGCTACATCTCAACTAATACAGAACCTACGTAATCTTTTTTCTATCTCCACTAACACTTGGTCATGTGAGGGATCATTGACAGTTTTCCACCATCTTACAGTAACCCTGTTGTCGTTTTTGTATGCATGGTACCACTCTTGAGACGCCCCTTTGGTCGCACCTGTTATGGGAAGACTTGCACTTTCTCTCCTTGTACTATGCACTAATAGTAGTATGCTATTATCTCTGAGACCCTCCCCCCCAAAAAAGGAGTTTTACTTGAACTCAGTAAAGATGGACCCTGTAATGCTCACATGGTTGTGTATATGTAAATAACACAAAACACAGAGAGTAATTGAAATGCATAGAAATAATAAATAAATAAATGAACAAATAATTAATGAAAGAGTGAATAGAAATGTATCAGATATACAGAGTGATATAATAAAAGGATGCACCTGAAATCACAGTTTTATGGCACAGCAGTATGTGCAATACATCAATCACATTGTGGATTTGTTGTACCACAAAAGAGAAGATTCACAAAAAAGTGTTCTATTTTACCCCCGATATATCATGTAGTTGGATAAAACTGGAGTTTATAAATTGTATAAAAGCAAAAATATGGTGTGTTACTTGGATCAGTTACCTCCAATTGGTCTGTAAATGTAAACCTTTTTTGTTTTGTTTTTCTGCTCCGAGTCAACAAGTGCTTTTTATTTTCTTACATTGGCTCTCGGAGTGCGTGAAAACCGAAAAACTGGTCTGTATGGTTTTCTGTTCTTTGTTGACACAAGTTTCATTTGTTACAAATAAACTCGAGTGAAATAATTGCTACTGTTGTCACTTTGTATATTATGTCAGTATTTTTTTTACTTCAAATAACATGATCAGAATAATAAAGAATTTAAAATTACTGGATTTTAACAATAGGTTTGGTTAACAATCATTTTGGATATAAACACCAAATATTGCAAACAGTCTGAATTTAAACGACTTCCCTTTTTTGGGGGGAGCGTGCAACTATTATCGCATGCTTTATCGGAAATAATAACATAAAGCAAGTGTAACGTTTGATGCTGTCAACATAGGCTACATTCACTGTGAAACTGGTCTCGTTTGGTGTAATTGTCCCTCCTGACACTGAGTTCTTGTTATCCTTCTTTTTGGATAAAATGTCTTCTTTTCCTTCACTGCAGCAGGGAAACACAAGGGAATTTTATAGTAAAAAGAGATATATTTGCTTCAAAATAGTTTTATATAAAGTTTTTAATTCATTTTTTAATATAAAAAAGACTGAGGACCCTTCACTGTGCCCCTTCACTTGCGTTGAAATTACATTAAGAATAAACTTTTCACAGCCTGTATTAACAGGAAAGAACGATTACACAAATACAACCTGTTGCATTTTTAATATAGGTACCTGACTATTGTTTTAAGACAGTTGTGAAAACTGTGAATCTACCCCTTAAATAACACATAGTAATCAATGTATTTGATTTCTTAGTAATTTTATATGCAGAAAACTTTCACAATGATATGAGTTTATTTACAGTGCATGCATCTAAATTTAGTAACTTCCTAGTTCCGAAATGATAGATTTTTCTCTTTTATCTGACAGCAACTGTAAAACCAACAAGTCTAAGCTCAGTTTAGACATTTATTTGTATCTGTGCAAGATACAGGATGTTTATATTAAGTGTACCCCAGCAACAGCCCCTTCAGCACTGTGGCAGTTCAGGAATAAAGCAGACTATTCACAGATATGGTGAGTGTGGGTAAAGGGACAGACAGCTGGCTGAATAGCAGCTGTGGAAAATGTCCTCCCACTCCTGTCTTCTTTTAGCTGACCTGGATTGCTTCCTGTGTGGGTGGAGCCCTGGTTAGCCATCTCACCTGTGGCAAATCTCCTCTGGTCAAAGAAGCAAGCAGGCCTCATTTTCCTCAATAGTTTGTACTGTATGAAAAAAATCTGTAATTATGGTTTATTTGTTAGTATAAGAATGTTATTATATTCCTTGGTATTTTTGTGGTTTGTTGTAATTGTAAAACTGCAGTTTCTGTTGTTGTTTATACATTTATTAGTATGTTTGTTAACACTTTTGTTGTGCAGTAAAGTAAAGTAAAGTAATTGATGGTATAGGCAATACTAGGAGAGGAGTATTCAGTCACAATATGCTGAGTCTCTGAGGAATGCTGAGTCTGTGATTTCCTAAAATGCCCACTACATGAATAAACTACCTTTTTATAGTGCTACCGTGAGATCATACTTCACATTTTTCTCCCCCACTCGTGGTGAATGTTGAAATTAGCAACTCTAAATTTATTCCAGTATTTCTTTTCCAGCAAATGTTTAGCAACTTTGTTTTTCTCCATATAATAAGCATACCAGCTTTAGAGGGTTTGCGTTTCTATAAACCTTTAGACTTAGTCTTAAATTTATGTTGGCAAACAGATTGTAGTCTACAGTGAATGGAGAGCTGCGACTGAAAGGGCCTTGCTCATTCAAGCCTGACTTGTCTTGCAAATGTGCAGCAAATTGTAATTCAACATCTCTGGCAGGTTGTAAACACACTTTTTTGCTTCTAGGTTTTAAATAGATTAACAAATGTCAAAACAGTGATTTGAGATCAGTTTAATATTAGCTCCATTCTAAGGACTTTAAGATTTCCTCCATTAGACTTTGCTGTAATAATTAACTTAGTCCATGGACGAATTATGAGTAAATGAGCCCCTGCAGGCACAGACACTTAAAAGGACCAGAGCACCTGAAAGAGTCGCATGTGCCTGATCTGTAATCCACCCATGACTCTGTCATTTACACTAATACCCTTCTCCGTTTGGCTTTCTGGCCCAGATCTTTATATAAGTGTAGGAGCATATAAAAGAGTAGTACCAGGTGTTCCTTTATTGTTGAAGCTCTGACATGGACCTCTGTGAAGAACCAAGCAAGTCCACAGGGGCACTGACATTATTTACCTCCATTACAACGTCCATGAGAAAGATGCAATTTTTTCTAGGCCTGAGTTTAAGTTTGTTAAATAAGATCCAAATCTGAAATTGAGTTAAATAACAAAAGTAGAAACTTTTTTTTTTTCTTCCAAGTAATTGAACACAAAAAGCAGAGAGAACATACATGATACAATACAACTCTGACTGCAGATAATAGCTGTACATAGCTTCTCAGTTTAATCTATAGTATTATGTAGGAGTAGAATTCATACTGAATAGCACACTATGGCTATGAGCCTTCCTGCGAGGGGAGCAGTTTTTTAGTTTGAAAAATGTGAATTTACCTGGAATTCTGAGTGTTGCCTAGATCTCTGCCTTTTCCACAGCAGTAAAAAAAGCACTGGGGTTTTTAATGATATTAATAATGGCTGCATTTATCTTAGAACAGGTCCTGGTATTGTTAGAACAACTGACTGTGTCACTTCATTAAATGGAGACATTGTCAGTGTTATCAATTACACCTGTGCTTTTCCTGTGATGATAAATGAAATGTCTGCTGTGAAAAAGATCTACAGAAGTAATATAAGTGGCTTGGGGAATACACCTGCTTGGGTACACTGCCTATAAAAAGACTGCATTGGAAATGTTCACCTTTTTGCTTTTTTTTTTTTTTTTACAACATTGAATTATGATCCATTTAATTTAGCTGTTTTGACAATTTTGATAAATTTACAAAAAAAATACTAATGTTAAAACGGATCTTAACATAGTAATGTAGATTAATTAAAAATATAAAACTGACTGTTGGTTGGTTGGTTTTAGAAGAAACGCAGTTAAATGGAGATCATCTGAGTGCAGTGGACCTGTGGAAGGTCCATTTACTGATGAACCAGTATCTGGGCCAAAAATTACATTATGAACACAAAATAACACTTAAAGCAACTCGACCTCAAAAAGGTCACTGAAAAGCAGAAGTTAGGAGATTATAACAAGAAAATATCCAAGTCACTGAATATCCGTTGAAAAACAGTTAAATCCACTATTTTAGGTGAGTTACCTTAAACTGAATACTTGGTAAAATCCTAAGTGAATACTTATATTTATTTTTAATTTATTTATAATGTAGAGATTTGTTTTGACTTTCACAAGTTCTTTTTGGTAAATTTGTCAAAAAGCCAAATTAAACTTACAATGATTCAAATTTGATTAGAAAACAAAAAGGTGAAAACTTCCATGGGTGTTAATACTTTTTATAGGCACTTTGTTTTTAACAGAAGTTTCATATACACTATATTGCCAAAAGTATTGGGACATTTGCCTTTAAACACACACAAGGCTGTCCACAAGGTTTAGAAGTGTGTTTATGGGAATATTTGACGATTCTTACAGGAGAGCACTTGTGAGGTCAGACACTGATGTTGGACAAGGCCTGGCTTACAGTCTCCGCTCTATTTCATCCCAAAGGGGTTCTATCGGATTGAGGTCGGGGCTCTGTGCAGGTCAGTCAAGTTCCTCCACATCAAACTCTCTCATCCATTTCCTTGTGGACCTTGTTTTGTGCACTGCATTCATTGATTTGGAGGGGTGTCCCAATACTTTTGCCAATATAGTGTATGTGCTACTAAAGCACCAGAAAATACTGCAGGTGCAGTGTGCTTGCATAGTATGGGCCTGCAATGAGAGGCATAAAAAGAAACAAAAATCTTTATCCTCGTGTTTTTCTTGAGGATAGCTTATCTTTTTCCTTTGGTTCCAATATCTCAAAGAGCCATGTGAAGCAGTCTGTGTTATGATTTCCATTGTAGTACAAAGCTTTTCGATGCTTTGCCATGGCCACTTAAGATATTTACAACACTTGTTGTCTGTTTTTCTAGGATCCTTAGGGTCTACTTGAAGAACAGTGTTGGGTCTGTTTACTGTCCTTCAGCATGAGGGGGCCTTAAACAGTATGGACCTGCAAATGTGTTTTTGCCTGTTAATTTAACAAGAAATATCAGATTCCAGACATTTAATGCTTAACACACCAGAAAGTCAATTTCTTAGTCTTACATGTTCATCTAGATCTTTTAAAAATCATATCTCTCAATATATAAATAAATATACCATTATCCAAAAGATAAAAGTATGCTACATAAAAATGTAAGTTTTACTGGTAAAAGTAAAGTGCAATTATTTATATTTACTAAAGTCAATTAACCACTTGAAGACAGTTTGGTGTAAACATCTTAACATATCTACAAATGATGAAACTGACTCTTTGGTGTAGTGTATCTTTTAATAAAATAGTTAAATATGGTGTTAATATCCAATGACTGTTCCAGTGTGTTCAGCATCAAAAACATATTAACGCTAACTCGTGTTAAATTTTAAATTGCACCTGGAAATGCTGATTTCATTCTTACTAACTGAATTTATCTTAAAAGCAGAAATGACAATTTCATAAAAAATAAAAAAAACATATGTATTTTTTATTGTTTTCCTTACAGCAGTTAGCAATAGTTTAACTATAGCAAGCCAAAAATAAATACAAATTTTAAATAATTTCAACAGTGTGTTTCATTCAACAGAGCAACAGTAGCATTTCACGTTAATAGGGCACAAAATCCAAACAACAGATACGGCTTCTTCTCCGAATCTTCTGTCTTAGTTAATCACTTGTCTAAGTGATTAACATGGAGTCAGTTGTTTTCTTTATTCTCCAATGATTCATTTTTCAATATCAAATCAAAAACGCAATTCACATAGCTTTGTCTGTATGGACTAAAAAAAACATGCAGAGAGGAAGCCCTTCTAGTATAATTGGAGTCGGCCCAGCAGAAGCAGTTAGGAGACAATGTTTAACATGCGAGGAGAAGCAGTAAGACATGAGGAAAATACTACAAGCAAAGGAAATATTCAAAACCAAACCTGCAAATAACAGACTACCAGAAAGCTACCATAGGCAAGCTAATTAGAAAAATCTCACTTTTGAATTTTTCATGTACAAAGAAAAAAAAGCTTTTATTTCAAAAAGGGTGATGTGACAATTGTCAAAGTCACGTTTATTTTCCCTGATGGATGTGAAATCACTAGGCAACTGAGGCAACAATGCCCTCTGTTAGCCCATTCTGTAAGAGTCCAGCAGTCTTCCCCAGTCTGTCACACCACCTAACCGCCAATCATTAATTATAAGATGTACAAGCACATGTAACTTAATACCAGGCTAACCCAAATCACTCATTCCCTTTTGCTATTTCCTATGTTTCGTTCACAGGAAGTTGTGTGGGCAATAGTTGTCAAGATGAAAACAGATCAAAAAACCTTGCAGACACAAGCACACTCACTCACAGACACACACTCAAACAACCTCCCCTCTACATCCACTGTTAATTCAGTGCATTCATTTGTCATTGATTCTTCTCCAAGACTTCATTTGTCACTGCGTTCCTCCCATGTGCTTTTGGCAGTTGTACGGAGACCTGGCAGGGCCACATAGTCTTTCTGGAAGCGTGAATTTGGTGTCCTCTGCCGTTTCCTCTCCCCCTGTGTAGTAAAGAAGGCATCCTGGAAACGCATGCTTGAGGCTGTGGACTATATTTTTTTTAAAAGAGGGAGATATGGGAGAACGCCAATAAGAAAATGTTCCAGGTGGCAAAAACTGTAATAATCAACTTCATGTTTAAAATGCATCTGTTGCACATTAATTCTAATACTTACAAGTCTACGCTTCACCTTTTTAGGTAGGTCTTCATCTAAAGTATAGACATCTTCTCTCTTTGCCAGCACCTGAGACCCGTCCTCAAACTCCACCTGAGACAACATGAAATTGGTCAGTTATGTGCAGTTTAAAGAAATGGACTGCAGTTACAGAGCACATTTTTTTCAAAGTGCTTTGCAAGTTTCCTCTTTTACCCATGCAAACACATAAGAGAGTGTAATTGTTTATACATTGTTTAATTACCAGTGAATATTATACTACGAGTGATGTTGGGTGCATGGCGAGGTTCTCCTCAATGGATATGATAATCATATACCTGATTTGAAAATGAAACCTTTCTGAAATATTTCAAAAATCAGGCTCAACATGAACAATTTTCACCAGAAATGGTTCTGAAGTTTAACATTTAATATTTGTTTTGATTTATCTTTTTGCTTATATATTCTCTTTTTAGCATACTACCTTATTGTTTTATTTTTGATCGTGTATATGTAATGAAATTATGACAATTACATTTTTAATTAGATCACAATGTTTTGTCAATCTACATGTTCCCGCATTTATATCAACACTTCGATAAACATTTTAATTAGGTTTCTTTGACCACAGGTACAGATAAATTTTAAACCTGTTTTACAGAACCAAAAAATTCAGACTTGTGTCAAATCATCAACAATCTAATGTAGATAACCTAGTTATACACATACAAAAAACAGGGCCCCTGCAAATAAAACAGTCTGAAGCTATTACAAACCAAAATGCACCTTAACAATGGAAAGTTCTTGTTCAGCTTTTTTCTGACTTACCTTAAATTGAATGTGCGTCACAGATGCATTTGTGCATAACTAATGGTTCACGCCCAGCTCAACTAAATAAAGCCTTAAGTGGAAGCTGCGCGGCTCTTAGCTTAGTGAATATTTCAGTGAGTTTGAATAATGCAAATTGTCACTTCCCTCTCATCCTCTTTTCCTCGCCATCTGTACATCTTTTTCTCTATGCATCTGCCTTAAGTATGTTTGAATAATTTTTGCTTCCTACACACATATTTTTCTTTTCATCCTCTCAACATCTTTCATCTTCTCTTCTTTAGTCGCCAAGATTTCAACATCTCCCTCAGTCCCAAGTGTTGTCTTTCTTTTTCCCTCTCCACCTCTTCATACATAGACCTGGGGACCTTGACTTAGTGGAGTCCCAATGATTCTCATGTTGTGGGAGTTCAACAAGTTTATTGCAGTCTGAATTTGACCTAAAAAATTTTAAACCTGCACAACACAGGTCTGTCTCCACCTCACACATTAACCTCTGTCATGATTGCATATGTCTACATGCATGTGTGTTGTACCTGGTACATGTATGAGATGTTGGATCCCAGGTATTTGGCGCCATAGAACAGTCCATCAGGCCATTTCACTTGAACAGCTTCCCCCACTTCAGGAGGACCCAAGTTCACACAATCTCTGCTCTAAAAAGAAAACAGAATAACAGTCAGATCATTCACAATAGCTGGTTTAAAGTTTTTTTTTTAAGTTTTTTTGTTAGGAGTTAGGAGTACCATTAGATTAATGTCATGGTTAGACTTAATTCAAAATTAGCCGTTCTATATTCTATATTGCATACCTGCCAAATTACACCTAAATTTAGAACAAACATTTGATGATCTGAAAATTCTGCTGTGAAAGTTTCAAGCATACCCTATTTTTCACTGTATGGGTATTGTGTTAACATACTGTATATGGATCCCTTAATACTGTTAGAAAAATCATATTACTCACCTTTTGAAGACTGAGATCTAATCTCTAATACAGACTACATGAGAAGCTTCAATACTGAAAAAGCCACAGGCTCAAAGTCTTTCTAAGGTTCTGTAAAATGCTGCTAGATTTTGAGACAATAAACTCAAGTTTGAATATTTTTTAATGAATACTACAGTTAACTTTTAACCAACAAAGATTATAATTAAAATTTTAACAAATAAATTGGTAAATAAACATAACTACAATACAAATTACAATATGAAATGTTGAATTTAATATGAATTACATATTTGTTAATGATCACATCAAGACCTGAAAAATAAAGCTGTATTTTACAATAAACAATTTGATCATTACTATAATGGTTTACAGGTTTCAGAGTTATTTAAAGGTTTTAAAGTAAGAATTAAAGAGGTTTACAATTAACTGTATATCTAAAGAAAACTGAGGTTCAGGACTGAATGCCAATTAGCAGAATGTCCTCACTAATACAGTAACACTCAAGTGTGTAGTTGTGTTTGTCACAGCTGCTTCTCTTAAACAGTGTTAAGCTCACCAAGACTCAGTCATTAACATAATCACTTGAACAAATCCATGAATTTCAGCTCTTCAAGAATGGTCATGTCGGTGATTATTTGCTGCTACCATGGCAACTCAGCAGTCCTGATACTCATAATTTGAATGGCCTTTTCAGAAATCCTTGTTGTTTTGTGGTAATGGCAAAAGGGTTCATAATGTGAGGGGTGATTTAAAATTACTCAATCACACTGGATTTGCAAAGTAAAACATTAAAACAAGTTTATAGGCCACCTTTCAGACAATGACTAAGAACCAGTAATCATTCCTGAAAAAAGGAAGAGGGTTTTAATATCTGATACGACCTCATACAACTGGGAGGTGACCTCTTGAGCATGTGCCTAATAAAACATATTCTCACCACTATATCCTCAGGGTAGGTATCGTTGGAGAAGGAGCCGTCATCAAACATGACCTCGTAGAATGTCTGGCAGGTGATCTGAGTGACCTTAGAGCTGTAGTAGCGCAGGTTCTTGTGTTTGGAGATCACTGTCTGGCCTAGACAGATGGACGCTTGGGATGCTCGCTGCTTCTAGTACAGACAAAGAGCAGCAATTAGACTAATGTATGACAATTAATGCAGTATAATGCCAAACTAAATTCAACCTATGTTACTACATAATTATATGCTAAGTAATGACTGCATTAATATTTAAATTACAAAAAACCTTTGTTATTTACCTCTAATGGCAACTAAGTACGCAGTATGCTTTATTTGTCCATGTTTTTAGATCTGTCTCTGATATCTGCTGCCACCTAATACAGTACAAATGAATGAAATTTGTTTCATTCATTTCATTTGTAGTAAGTGACAGCATTGAAATTTCTTCTTTCATTTAAAGCCAAAATATTGGAGTAATCAATAGTAATCAAAAGAAAATGTCCTCAAATTCTATACATTTTTTTTTTTTTTCATAAACAAAATCACCATTGCACCATTTAGACTTCTAAGTACACAACTACTCAACTGTGGCACGATCTATATATAAAATTTAATAAAATATTAGCCTACTTTGATAATAGTGGTTGAGTTATTTTTTTACAACTTTATAAAGCCACAATGTACCGTACAAGTCAGTTACAATGCAGAGTTTAGATTTAGCTTAAATCGTACACCTCCAAGAGGATGTATAAGTCATTGATTAATCACTGTTAACATGGTTGCAGCAACCAAGTAAGAGAAGCAGAGGAATTTTTATTCAGTTCAAGTCAGTTAAGTCTTCATCCACATCATCTTATGTTCACTTGACGAATGAAACTATCTGATAGCATGGCAACACATATCCATTGTAACTCAGCTCATACAGTTTGATTCCAGTACTATAACTTACAGCTAACGAACTCCGTGATTGGTGTCTATGGCAGGTGATCGACACAACATACGGCCAATCATCAGGCTCCATCATTACTCCAGCAGCATGGGCACAGGTCACATGAAAGGAGGTGGGACACCGGCCACATGAGCACTGGATACAAGCACCTTCCTGTCGCTTCCCTGCACAGCGTTTACGGCAATAGATGCACTTCTATGAACACAAAAAACAAAGCAGACTTTCAGTGCCAAACTGACAAAAGTCAGCTAGAGTGCTGTGAAAAAGTATTTGCTGCCTTGTATATATACACACTACTCACAAATAGTTAGGGATATTTACTTTACTTTGTCTACTTTACTTTGCTTGGCAGACGCTTTTATCCAAAGCGACTCACAAGGAGCTAGCGCTTAGTGTCTTGCTCAAGGACGCACCTGGTATGGGGAATGGGCTAGTCCCAGTCTGATGCTTATCCCATTTAGCTACCAGGCCACTGATATTTGGCTTTCGGGTGAAATTTATGGAAAACGTAAAAAGTTCACACTACAGTGATATTACATCATGAAAGTAGGGCATTTAAGTAGAAGCATGCAATGGTGGTTTCCTCATCTCAAACAATTTATTGAAACAAAAGCCAACAGCAGTGGTGAGTATACCACAACAAAAAATGTCAATGTCTCAATAGCGTGTCATGTGCCCTTGAGCATCAATTACATCTTGACAACGACGTGTCATGCTGTTCACAAGTCGACTTATTGTCTGCTGAGGCATGGCATCCCACGCTTCTTGAAGGGCAGCCCTCAGGTCATTGAGGTTCTGGGGTACAAAGTTATGAGCCTCTACACGGCGACTCAACAGATCCCATAGGTTTTCTATCTAAAAAGTTTAGGGAAGGTTATAGTGCATTTTAGGTTCATCCTAAAATTTCACCCGAAAGCCAAATATCACTAACTTATTGTGAGTAGTGTGCAGTCTTTGTCCTTCAAGCCCGGGTACCAGAGGCCTCGGAGCTTGAGGGTCCTGCGCAGTATCTTAGCTGTTCCTAGGATTGCGCTCTTCTGGACAGAGATCTTGGATGTCGTTCCTGGAATCTGCTGGATTCTCCCCCAGTTTGGGCGTCACTGCCCCGAGTGTTCCAGTTACCACTGGGACAACTGTTACCTTCACCTTCCACATCTTTTCTAGCTCTTCTCTCAGCCCTTGGTATTTCTCGAGCTTCTCATGTTCCTT
>JAUMHL010000001.1:14141774-14152046 GCA_032362345.1 Sandelia bainsii
TTCTACTTAAATGCCCTACTTTCATGATATAATATCACTGTAGTGGGAACTTTTTACGTTTTCCATAAATTTCACCCAAAAGCCAAATATCCCTAACTTTTTGTGAGTAGTGTATATGCGTCTTTGCCCCTTTTTAAATGCATCGGCTTGTGTGTTCGTCTACATATCACAGAATGCTTTGTGTGATCAGCCAGCCACAGCCATGCAAGACTTGCACTGGCGTGACAGCATGCTTTGGTTTCAGACACTTGTGGAGAAGCCCTTTGTAACCCATACGACATGGCTGACAGACACAGGAAAACATGAAATAGTATGAGCCATTTTGTGTAAATATTGTTGATTTGTTTTGTTTTGGTCTGTGTCCTTGATGTGGCAGAGCAGCACAAATGTTTTACAAAAAATAAAACAGTGGTGGTCTCCAAGAGAAAAACATTTTGAATTTGAAACTAAGACAAATGTGATTCTTCTCAAAGCTGAAAGCTAGTTGAAATCCATGGGTTAGTGGCTTCAGACACACAAGCTGGAAGGAATTTTTATTTGTAAGAAACACTTAGTCTGTACATGTGTGTATGTCTCTGTTCTTCACCACCACTATATATATAAAAAAAAACAACATAAAACCTAATCTCACCTCTCTTTCCTTTCCTTAGTTCAAATGACAGTATGGAGAGAAAACATCAACTGGTACTTATTGTTGCATCTCAAAACCAAACTTGTGGCTCTTTCATCAGTGTCAGATGACATACATTTCGTCTCCACACTCACACACAAAGTGCATGTGTAGTACATACAGTTAAACACTGACACAGTACATACATATTACTGACACTAGTGCTGAGAAATTATGTGGGACTGAAAGAGAGTTAAGGAGACGCAATGTCATTTTAAAGCTGTGGATTCAGGACAGTGTATAAAACTTTCAAATGTAAGTGTGTGGGTGTGCAACTACATGACTATAGACATTTGCTGAAGGCATAAGACACAGCCAAATTTTGTACGGATGGGGGGAAAGGATCTAGGGCGGTTAAAGTTTCTAAATGAGGGCTTGCGCTAATGTACAATATATTGCAGTTGTGCATCTAGTGGAGCAGAAAGGCTCCAGAGGTTTTCAAGAGTTTGTGTGAGGTGCCTGATGCACTGGCTCGGGGCTTTTGGACAGGAAGTATGTGTGGTGAAGACCCTCATTCGGCTGACGAGGGAAATAAAATACTCCAGACCGCAGAGAGAAGGGGAGAAAGGGAAACAGGGAGGGGGGTGGAATACTGAGATGTAGTGAGTCAGAACTTAAACCTACTGACCCTCTTACAGTGACACCAAGAAGACAAACACAACATGTAGAAACAAACTGTGTGGCCTGGTGTGGTAGGTGGTAAATAGATGCAGTGAAGTTTAGAGGTTATAGTTACAGTTCAGCTATACTTAAGCATCAGTATCATCCTCTCTCTCTCACACACACACACAAACTACTTTTCCCTTTTGCATACATACTTGCATGGACTTGTAGGCAACAGTCTTGGCAGCAGAGCAGCGGGGAGGTGCCATCTTCCTGTAGCAGAGGGTTAGTAGGAGTTGGGGGGCAGTTCTGCTCCCGGAAAGAAAAACAGATCTCCGGGATGAGGGGCTTGGTTCTCTTCAGGCTTGTACAGGTAAATGTAAATTCCTTGTTTGGAGAGGAAGATTTGGAAGTATCCGTCCCAGTGACATGTCTATTATCCTCTGCTTTGTCTTCAGCCTGCAGGTGTAAAAGAACGTGTGATTTTTATGTTTCTCTGCAGGATACATTTTACAGGTGGAGGTGGGCAAAATATATTTCCCACCTCACTTAAATAAAACTTGTCCTTTCATTTTAGACAATGGCAAATAAACAGAAGCTAGCCGGTTCTTTAATGTACAATGGCTAGAAAAAACACACCATAAAAATCTTTCTGGCTATACAGATGTGGACATTACAACATTTTATGACCTTTAATGACCTATTGTCTGAATTGTTGTAGATTTTATTGAATGATCGATCATTTTAGCAAACTCGTTTTCTACTTCAGTTGTCGCAGTGTGGGCTGAAGTAATGAAACTCAGTAGTAACAGTAAATGTTAATTACTGAACTCAGAATTGAACATGCAAGGCGAACTCTCCAAAGTGGACGTTACAATTGGAACTGTAAGTACTACTAGGTTGGTGGGTGAAAAATGACTCAACAGAGCAGGAAAAATTGAAATCACCCAGCCTACCCTAGAGAAAAAACAAATGCCAGTCAAATGGAGCTTATGGCGTGAAAGCAGAAGTTCTTATGTTTGCAATCTCTTTATATAGATTTCTCCATCTTGAGTTCAGTGGTTATGAGATTCTGTCATATGCATAAGTATTTTTTGTTTAGTCTGTATATATCCTGATGAGGGCCATACATACTCATATGATATATAAAGACTAATAACACATTCCTTAATGGAACTATAATGTGTTTTAAATACACAATTTCAAAGTGCAAATATGTGTGTTCAACTGTCTTGTACCTGATAATAGGGCATGAAGAGTGTGCACACAGCACAGTATGGCTGCATGGAGGCTACATGAGCGTTGTACTCTCTCTCTGCTGAGAAACAGCTCTTCCTGTTCTGCCACAGGTAGATGAGGGGTTTTGCCCACATTTCCATTTCCTGCTCCTCCTCCTCTGCCAGGCTTGCTTCAGGGGGCTCTAAGTGGAGATAAAATAAAGCCTTACATCCTTGCAATCACTTCACTATTCAACTAGCCTTTTTGACTATGGTCCAGATGATGATTCATTCAGACTGAGTGCAAATCTCTTTTCTGGTAGTTTGTTAATTGAGCTTATTGTGAATCTGAAACAATTGTGTGACCTGAATATCAAAAACATAGCATACATCAGTCTCACAGTTGACTTCAGCATCATTAATAGACTTGCTGCTAAGCCAGATCTAATCTATCCACAGCAGTGACAATTTCCTCCAGTAACTTGAAAAACATTTTCAATGAATAGGCGCCTGTCTGTTTATAAAATTGCCTAAAATGATTGCACAAAATGAGCTGTCATCATCATAAACTAGCCATCTCACAGCCATGGTCATTTCATGGTCATTTCCTACTCAGGGATAAACAACTAAAATGGTTGCTGAATTATTCATACTTTTTCACAACCATGGAGATGATGAATGTGACTCTGTGTGTATGTGTGCATTAGTAGTTGTTAATTGAGGGCCCCCCTCCCATCCTGTTAAAACCATGAAAACAAATAGAGTATCTATCACTAGGTCATTTTACTGTGGTAGGCCTGAGAGTTAAATCTGTTTGGTTTATGTGCGCATTGACGTCAAAGTATCATTTAGGGGACATAAAATGTGAAAAATTAGGAGGGGAAGTGGGGACCACAGATGGAATGGTTCACTGGTTATAAAAAGCTACATTGTGGTAGAACGTGTTAACATTACCGGACATTTATATATTGATATTTTTTGTTAACCTTATTAAATCTACCAGGACACTCCTCAGATTATTTTCTTGCGACACTACCAACATAGTATGTTTTTAAGACCTGACTTTTGGCTTAGTAACCCAAAAAAAAAAAGTTATGGCAAATGTATTCTGAAGCCAAATGAAGTCAGAGTATCATGGTTTCTGGACTGGTGTCACCAATTATGCAGCACCAATCACAACAGGAAATGTTGAGGTTTTATTGAAATGAGCATGGCTCTTGGCTTACAGCATGTGCCTGTGTCACAGTAAGAATGTTAAGGCTAAACCTCAGTGGCACCTTCAGTGAACTGTGTCAGGGTGTGTGTGCGCGTTTGTGCCCACCATCATCACTGGCGACCTGTTGTTTGACAGCAGTGGGTACAGCCCTTGCAGTGGGTTTCCTGAGTGGGTGACGCCAGCTCTTGGTGGTCCTCTTCACTGACAGGGTAGGGTACTGGTGTGGAGAGGCATTACAGTAAGGCATGAAGAGTTCAAATAATGTGTTTTTGTTTTTTGTATGAGTAAGAGACTGAACGTGTATGATCGTGTGCAAAAGAACACTCACAGCACAAACCTCCCCAGGTTCCAGGCCTGATTCATCACATTCATTGTTACTTGTATCATTTTCCTCCTCATCAGATGAGTCGCTACTGCTCTCTCCCTTGGTGCTACTTTGCTGCTCTGCCTCTTCGCCATCAGATCCCCCTTCTTCCATATCAGACACCCCATCCTGTTCTCCTCCTCCCATCCTGAGCGGTGAAACTCCAGTATCTGAGGGTAGACTTTCCTCTGACTCCCTCTGTCTCCCCAGCTCCCTGCAGAAGGAGAGGGCCTCAGCCCCATCTACTTTCCCTCTCTGGACCTCATAATCTCCACAAAGCCCCAACCGCTCACCAGCACCAACTGAAATTAGAGTGGTGGGCTGAAGCTGGGCCCAGGTGAGAGGCCCACCTTCTTCCCGGTTCTCTGACTCACGGAGATCTTGCTCTGTGTCCTCCAGGTCTGTGACCTCTTTGCACTGAGGTTCAGTCCACATCGTGTAAGGTAGAGGGTCATGGGTGAAGTCTGACGGGAGCTCTGGGTGCAGACTCTGAATAAGTACTGCAGGACTATGGGAATTTAAGTTTTTCCAGATACTGCTGGAAAATGGTTTAGCCTCCATGTACAGATTCTGGGAAGCACAGTGTGACGATGAGTATGTAGTGTGGTGGTGGAGTTGTAATGCTGAGAGGCTGTCACTTTGAGTGCATAATGAAGGGGGAGGGGCTGGGGGATGGTTGTTTGAAGTACCCGTTATTAGACTTCCAGCACTGCTCAGAGTGAACGCATGGTCTCCTTGAGCTGATTCTTTGGAGTTATGTTTATTTGTGGCCTCTATTAGGTTAGACTGCAGCCCCGTTTCAGGTGCAGAGCTCTGTCCAGAAGTAAGATTTTCCAGCTTTGTATGATCCTTTCCTGCAGCAATGTCTGGCATTATTTGCATTTCATGAACTCCACCAGATGTTATTTTGTGCATAGCATTGGTTAAATGAGCTGTGTGTCTTTTTAAACCAGAATCCGCTGCCCCTTCACAATTATATTGAAAATCTAAATGCCACTTGGTGGCGTGTTCTACAGTTACAGTCTCATTTGACATCATTAAGTGATATTCTCTCACTTCCTGTTTGGCTCCATGTGACGGTGGACAGCCAGCTGATGTCTCCCGCTGCAGTACAGGTGCAACCTGATCACTGCAAGATGCGGATTTTGGGGTATCAGTTAGCCTATCATCAGCAGGAGTAAGAGAGGGCATCTCTTGGGTCAGTACAGGTGGCAAAGGACAGATCCCCACCTTATCTGCTGGCTCAGGGGTGAGCTGTGGCATATCCAGTGCACTCCTCTGTAGCAGAGGAGGGAAAAGATTTTCCTCAGTGGTCTTTTTTTCTAAACTGCAACTGTGTACTGAAGAGGCAGAGGAGCAACATGATGTGTTACTATCCCCCTCTACTGGCTCAGTTTTGAGATCATAAAGTGCTTCTGTAGTGGAGTGTGGACTGATATGTTTAAAATCACTGACTATGTCCATTTCCTCTGTTTTAGTGTTATTGTTTTTTGTGTACGTCTCAGTACCTGCACATTTGTTGTCAGTGTTTGGTGTTACACTTAAAGTGTTTTCTCTACATGAGGAACCTGATGTCTGAGTTTCAGAGTAAGTGGAACACAAGCTCATCTGAGTCTCAACACAAGTGTTTGTTGCATGGGAAGTTGAGCTGGGTTTGTTGTCCTCCAGATGAGGGGCCCTGATAGAGCAGTCCTGAGAAGTTAAGAGATCTTGTGGCTCAGGTAAGAGACACCTTGACTCATTAGTACTCTGATCAACTTGGGAAGTCTCAGGCCATTGTCTGAGTCCTTCAGGAGTCCTTGCCATAACCCCTGACCCTGAAAGATGTTGAGGGTCAGTATGAATGATGGTCTCTGCCTTTGGGTCATTCTTTACTGAGGATGCATGGGAGGGAAATGGGCTGGACTCCGAATTACAGGATGGTTCCTTACTTGAAAATCCCAAACAATCACTCTCTACCCGATTTACCTTGACCACACACATCTGTCTGCAGGCACCTGTTGAGGATAAAATGATGACACTTAAACAAGCACTGCAAAAATATTATTTACACATGCAGTCAGATGAGACAAAACAGGCATACACACAAAACGTCTCAACACACATACATACTATACACACTATCTTGTGTACTTTTCACATCAAAGTGATATCCAAAGTCTCAAATACCTTCAAGGGCCATCAGTCAGTCTCTTACCAGAAAGCTGAACAGAGTTCTGATTCTGGTTGTGCTTTGACTCAGTCTTCTTTTTCTTCTCTTTCTCTTCTTCCTTGCAGGTTGTCCCTGTTACAGACCTTCGCACCTTGGGTCCAGACGGCCCGCCAAGCTCTTTCCTCTTGCTGCCGCTCAGAGCTGAGCTGCCACCAAGGCCAACAGGCTCTTCTGTGGTCCTGAGGCGCTTGGAGCGCATACGAGAATGGCTACTGCTGTAAGATGGAAGAGAGATTAAAAAAAGATTAAAACTCAAAACTCCTGATTAACTGGAAAACAATGAAAGCGTGAAAGAGTGGAATTTTGCAACTGAAGAGACAGGGCCAAGGTATTTTGCAGCTGCAAAATTATTTCTAGTGATATACATAAGGTCACAAACCAAAGCACCAAGTTGACCATCACAATCTGATGCATCTCCAAATGTTGCAAGAAAATGTAATTTGCCTGCCTTTATCAAAATTTATGGGGAATATACTAAACCAGACTAAGGCCCACTAGCACATTTAGCTGCAGCAGACTACTCTCTCTAACTGCAACGGCATACAAAACAGACTAAGAATCCAGTACCCTTTATTAGTAGGTTTTGTCTTGCGGCGACTCTGTAACCAGCTCTGAAGCTCTGGTGTCGTACTGGGTGTTGCAAGTGTGTGGTCGATTGGTGTCGAATCTTTGCCCAGCATCCAGTTAGTGTAACGGTCAGGCTGAAAACGCTTCACAAAGGGTTCCATGGATATCTTTACCATGTCCTTGCTACAAGTGCACTAAAGGAAGGAAAGAGGATGCATATTATATCTGCTTTATAAAACATAAAGAGGCCGTGTGCATGATTGCACATGAAGCAAGACAGTGAACTGCGTTTATTCCTGAGCCATAATTTCAGTGTATTCTGTTCTAATATTGTACGAAGCTGAAAATTTAAGAGAAATTGAAAATACATTTGTTAAGATGTGAGATATTTCATAAAAAAACACAAAAAAGCACATATTTAAAAAAAAATCTCATCAGACCAATAAAAGTTTGAATGGTAAAATCAAATTTTACCTGTGTAGCTACTTTGCCATAGTCTATCCAGCGTATAGTGGCAAAGTTGGTGGACTCTGCACAATTAAATCCATGATTGAAGCCAGCATGGTAGCCATAAGGAAAGGTGATCATGAACTCTCCAGCTTCCTGAGTAATCTGACAGTTCATGTTAAGGAGAGAGAAAGACCAAGGGAGAGAGATGGGTGACAAAACACTGACATATTCTTTTGGTTTTCAAGTTAGCAAAAAAGAAAAAAAAAAAAAGATTAAAATAAGCCACAGCAATCAATCAAAACAAGCACTGCTAATTTTAGTGGCAGGAAAAGCTGTTTTCACAAAGTTGGTAAATAAAAAGGAGTTGAAATGGCAAGAAGAGGAGAACTCAAGGTATTTTTTCAAAAGGGTTGAGAGCCTACCTTATCAAAGGGAATGCCATACTTCTTCAGTATAGAAGGAGAGATTAGAGTCATCTTGTGACGAAGAAAAGCCTCGCACCCCTTGAAGCTATTGGGAAAGAAACCTGACAGAAAAACACACACACACACACACACACACACTATTAACAGAGAGAGGAAGCAAGTCAAAAAACAAAACAAACATCTTGAAGTCTTGAAGATGTACAAAAATGATGAATAAAAAAAGCTAAGTGAATGGTGGTTTCCTTTTTTTTTTTACTCTTTATGTTAAGATAGTAGCATTAACTACTAACAACTAATAACTATTAAAATAATGATGCCACAATAACATAATGCTAAAAAAAATTATGCAATTGTCATCCATATTCAATAAATTTCCATTCAGTTTAGTAACTGAGTAAACAAGTTTTATTACAGATTTCTTCATTGCATCGATAACTGGATGGCTGTTGTGTTTACTTGCATGGGTTTAACTACATCGGCATGAATTTTACATACTTGAAACACTTGTAAATGGTATAAATGTAAACGATTGCATTACAGTTTTATAGGTCTACTAATTCCACAAAGTATGGATGTTTCTAAAGTGGTTTGTCAATAAATGAAGAATCTTTGTCCAGTATACACCTCAACTAGCAGCAGTTTCTGCAAGTTTGTACTCAGAGTTCATTAGCATGCTGCATCTCTAGCTTTGCCGTTACCCCTACTGCCCTTTCAATGCTGAGTTTAATTTATATGCTGTACTTTGTTGTTTAAAACAGACCTACTTCTGTATGCTGCAATTGTTATTTAATAATTATTTAATTACTGCTTCAATTTTTATCGAGAATACAAAGAGAATATAAATTATTCTTTTACCTGTAGCCAAACGCTCCAGTCTCTTCCCATGCTCAGGGGGGATGGCATACCTGTTAGAGACAACAGGGAGATATGGAGCAGACAGAATTATTTTTGACTGTGTGTATGAAATTCTGAACATGTATTGTTCATTATGTATGTAGCATACACGGACTGCTGCACAGATGCTGGGGTAAGGAACAGAGTTAAAATTTCAACACTGCCATCAAGTGATGAATAAGTGAATAATTCCAAGAAGGCTGATGACCCCTTTCAAGCACTGCACTGTTAATAAACATGTTACATTACAAAATGTTATCCTTGATCTCATACTGTAAATTTCAGCATAGGCCTTCACATAATCTGTTTGCTATTATCTTCCAGACAAATGCTTACCATTATCAGTGTCAACTTCATTGTGTATTAAAGCTTAGTTCCTTGCATACTTTATAATATAACTATAGTTTTGTCTATGGTATAAAATAACTATTGATTGCTGTTGAGTTAAGATTGAAGAGACTCTTTTGACCTTATTCTGCATTTTCTTGTGCCACATGACAGCAATGTGAATTTAAATTATTCCCCAAAGTTCCCAGTGAGAAACCCAGGGAGTGTGACAGAATTCCCTCAAGGGTTGACTAGGCATTCCTTTTGACTAGCACCATCCACCCTCAGGTATGTGGCTTTTCTATCACCATATCACCTGTCAGCTTAAATGACAAGTGAGAGACAAGTTGAGAGGGGGAGGAAACCTCAGGTAGATGTGACAGAGGGAGTTGGAGAGGTTATTGTGAAGTGGTGAGAGAGGTGCATCTTTAAGCTGCTCCCCACCAGAGAGACAAGATGTCAAAATAGCAGCAAGATGAAAGAGTGTATGTCTGTGTGCGTGTGCTACACGATAAAGCTATACATGTGTGGGTACTTGGCAGCTCTTTGTGAATGTGTTTGTGTGTCTGTGTTTCTGAGTATGTGTGTGTCACTGTCTGGCTGTGACACTGATCCCTGTGGGGTTGCAGGGCTCACTGCTCTAATGAGCAGAATTCCTTCCAGGGCAAGAAGGAGAGAGGGACATGGAGCAAGCCAAGATGACAAAGAAATAAAAAAGCAGACTCCATTTTTAATCCACCTGCATTCTTTGACTTCACGTTATCATTTTAAACCAAACCTTGTAGTAAGTAACTTCTCTTCTATTAAACAATGTGAGCACAAAATACCAATTAGACCTACAGCATGCAAGACCTTATGTGACTGACTGATTGTGTTACCCTGTAGTCAGGTCAATACAGCATTTTCTATGACAATACTAAATAGTTTGGCAACTTAAAGCAAATGTAGGTAAACTAGGTAAATAACTGTGCCTGTTAAGTAATGAAAATCTCCCATATGGGAAATTAATGAACCACGTGTTAATTTTTTTTATCATGTCTTTCTTTAAGAGAACAATAACTGTCAATTGATCATTGTCCCAGTCTATAATCACCCTGTAAAAAAAAATGAGGTTGTGATTTGCAAAGAAAAATGGAGAAACTAGGATGCAACTCTAGCAGTAACAGTAATAGAAATACAACTAATATCTATATATCTATCTACATCTATATCTATCTACATATATATATATACATATACATATATATACATACACATACACTACTCACAAAAAGTTAGGGATATTCGGCTTTCGGGTGAAATTTCAGGATGAACCTAAAATGCACTA
>JAUMHL010000001.1:14155615-14166374 GCA_032362345.1 Sandelia bainsii
TGATCCATGAATCGACCAATACATTTCCTGGTTCAATCAGAGTTGGTATTTAAACAGTCCTCCTCATCATGCTGTTCACATTTTGACATCATGAGACCAAGACGACACGAATGTTTTAATTCTGACAATAAATTATTTGTTATTTGTAGTACGTATTATTATTATTTGCTACCTTGTTTATTTAATTGTTGTTGAGTCAGTGACTGATGCACTGAACCATACTATTAAATTTCACTGAGTTAATTTATAGGGAAACGGTCTTTTCTTAATTTCTTTTTATCTAATGCATTAGTACAAATTTCACATTGAGCATTCTAAAATCTGTTGCACTGGATGTAATTGGAAGGTAGTTTATGTGCTGCTGACAAGTTCACCACTAGATGGAAGTAGATTTCGATATGATCCGTTGATCCTTGCTGATGCCAACCATTTTCAGATTTTTGTCCCATTCACCCATTCCCATCCCACTCCCAACTCTGACTTTACTGTGCATCCAGACAAAGGATCACGTTGCACCGGGTGAAGCTGTTTGTGTTTTTAACCTTAAATGTGTTCATACTGCACCTTCCCTGCAAAACCACATAATTATGGCGTGCGACCCAATTATGTAACAGACATTTGCAGGCTGTTTTTGAAAGTTTTTGAACATAAAATTAGCTTCAGTGTTGACACATAATCTGTTTACAATCTTACTCTTTGTTCAGATATTTCAACAATAATTTCAGTTGTGCTTAACCCTGGTCAGCCATGTCCATTTTTTAAAATAAAACGCCTGTTATTACCCTTGGAAATAACAAATCTCAGTTTAATTATAGTTTTACTTTAAATACTACATGAGCGTCCGTAGTTGGACTGATCTTTGTTGTCTGCTAAACAAGCTAACTAGCCAACTAGCCTACGTTTTGTTATGATGCCAAGTAATGGCTGAACAAATACCACATCTCGTTAACTCAGCTGACTAGCTAACTCATATTGAGATGGTAGATAAATTGTGTACTCTTTGCCTTGCTTTTGATGTGTGTTATTGGGACCTGACTCTACAGCATTTGGAAATTAGCAGTTAGTAAAGGGGAAAACAAAGCTAGCTAACTATTAAGCTAACCTAGCTAACTTCTTAGTGCACAAGTCAATGGGGTTTAAATGTCCCTCGCAAGGTGGCTGCAGACAGGCCCCGTAGCTACCTCGCTATGTGTCTCCGTGTCATAACAAATCCAAATGATTTTGCCCGATATTTATTTAACGTTTATATGATTTTTGGGTATCAGACAAGTGTAGCGACAGACAAACGATCAATGACAAAGCGCACAGTGTGAAATGTAAGCGTGTGCCAACTTATGTGACTCACTAAGGCTTAGCTGTTGATAGCTTTGGCTAACTCTGCACAACAGTCACAAAACGCACAGAGCTTTCTAATAATGTGGTACAAAGCTGGCTACTGTGCACAAGTGCCGCCAGGAGTTCACAGGTCGCTTCTGCGAAAATAAGTAGTGTTTTACCTTGATTTAGAAAGAAGGAGTGGCGTTGCTGTTTGTCCTCTTCCTTGTTCGTTCAGCTGATTCACATGACAGCTACACCGGCTGCTGCCGCCGCCGCCGCTGCTTCGTGCCGTGAAAGCGGAGACCAGCGTCCAGACCGCCTCTATTCCGGCTCAGCTGGGTGTCAGCGTGATCACCGGCACGACTGCGATGAACGGCAGACTCTGCTGTGGTTAGACTTATCCATGCACTGTCAGATCTGCACACCAGCTGGAGAGGGCAACCACAGATGAGCTGCTGGTGGAAAGTGCTCCTGCATTAAACTGTTTTATAGCATATTTCATTTTAAAGACACAGCGATTAATCGATTAGATGCAAATCAGTCAAAAACGGTGTTTATAATGAATAACTTTAAGTAACGTTTAAAACTGAAAAGCCAAATATTTAAGGTCTGTGTCTGAGAAGATTCTCAATCAGCCAGGTGAACTTATTCTCCAGACAAATATTTAAAGGTTATATTCACAAATTTAAAACATCCTTTCCAAGATCCAATGTCCTCTCTCTATGCAAAAATGTATTAAAAAGTGTATCTTCACCCTTCAGATTATTTAAATTAAGTAAATATCAGTCGATAAGTTCCCACCTTCGTTTTTTTTTCTATTCATTGTGCTTCCATTGCAACTCATCTAGGAGTTGCTGTCCAGAGAAAATCAAAAAGGTAATTTCATACAAGCACCTTACTACTGTTTTCAGTCTCGAACATTTTAAACCTATCCTTTAATGATTTCAGTTTAGATAAAGCCATTATTCACATTAGAGAGCTCAGCCACCCTATTGCACACTCAGATATTTTATATATATGTGTGTTCTCTGATTTTATATTGTCTTCAAGAAAACGTTTGTAGTTGAATTGACAAAAACATTTAATCTTTATATGTTTTGGAGTTCATTATAAACTTTGTAAGCAAAACAATCCACATATACTATAGATAGCCTACTTGTTTAAAGAATCATGAGTCGTGGATATTTACTGACAAATGGTATAATTAATTATCCTCTCCAGTCATGTTATGATATTATGAAAATACTCTTTTACTAACATTTTTATCAACTACCTGGTTAGAATTTTTGAATGATATTTTTTGAATGATATATGCTCCTCCACCATTATTAAGAAAAAAATCTGAATCTATGTTTTTGCAAATATTTTAATTTCCAAAATCTAACTACTACAAAAGATGTCTTCTATATCACTGATCAAGACTGACCACAAACCTTAATGTACAATGAATTTCCACTCAAGTTGCCTGTAGGACGAGGATTGACTTTGAAGTTACACCACTTAAATTCAGATTTTAGGTGAGCACAGAGAAACTTTCCTTATCAGCAGATTAATTTAAATCAGCTGTTCATTGTCAAACTCTGTTGATGTGCATAATGATGTGCATAAACTGCACTTCATTCTAAATAGTGAAGGTCAAACATCACACAATGACCAAGACATATTATGGAGGATCAATTGAAATACATTTATGGAGAAATTATTGAAAATTATTACTATTGTTGGAAAACTTTGCACAAGTGTATGAAAACTGTTGCTGTTTTTAAAGGCAAAATGGGTCCTGCCAAATATTGAATAGATTTAGCTATTTTACTCCTTACTGCTTGTTGTATGAAAATAATTCATAAGAATAAACATTCATGGTATTTTTAAAGCATTTGAAAGCTATGTTTAGTTTAGATATGTGTGTATTTAATAATTACTTAGTAATTACTGCAGCTATCTGATATTTCTGATACCACATATCTGCAATAATGTAAATGTAAATATAATATTGATAAATGTGTGTATAAATACGTAACAGTGCACTATAACACAATGTAGCGGCATTCATGATATAAGAATGAGAACATATAAGAACTATATAAGAAGAAGATAAGTAAGAATAAGAATACGAATTATAACATATAAAAAATGTGTAGAAGAATATTGATAAAAAAAATTGGCTCAATGATAAAAAAATAGACCTGCATAAGAATACACAAAATTTAAGTCAGAATGGAGATGATTAAAATTAGAGACTATTTACATTGACAGTTATGATAGCATTAAATACAATTTAAAATGACAGCCAATAAATATATCTTATCTTAATGAAAGGTGGATGTAAACACAATACAGTATATATATATATATATATATATGCTAGCATCTGAAAGTGAAAATACTGCTGAGGAGTGGCAGAGTAATTACTGTGACTCTACACACTCCAACACAGTAGGTGACGGTATGCACCTTCAAGTTGGTTTGCAATCTGCCAATAACCGGAAAGAGGAAGAAGAAGAAGGCGTGGCAGAGCGGTAGGTGCAGTGACACTTACTGACCTGAGGGGTCGCTAATGACTTTCTGCAAACATGGCTGCCCAGGATGAACTCAGTAAGTTTCTCTCTGCGTTATTGGTTATTGGTAGCTCCTGAATAGACGTGTCCGTGGGTGTCAGAAACGCAATAAAGAAAGGAACTTGTTTAATCTAATGAGTATCGTGTTATTAGGTAATGATAAATCTTGCTTGAGTTAAAAACTGGGACAGGAGCGATTGCTAGCTGCTCAGCTAGCTAGAATGCTATCGTCAGGAGGCCGTTTGCCCAGTCATGGTCAAAATGAAACTATCACATAGGCTGTTAATATGTTTTCATTAGTCAGACTTTTATGGTGTTAATTTACAACTTGAATGGCTAGGGCGTTTAGCATTAATTGCGTAGATTGCCATTTGTAGTAAAAAGCCAGTGGTGTGAGAGAGTTATTGTGAAATGCGTGATAGCCTGTCAGTTGTTAGCTAGCTGGTTGGTGAGCCATGCCAAACAGAGAAAAGGCAAGGCTGGGTGATGGTTGCACCAACACAGCAGCTGACAAGCCGAACATATCTGCCAAAGTGGAGCAATGTGCAGGGCGAACTGTCTGATATAAATGTGTAGGGCTTATAAACCTAAAATGAAGTTGAAGGTATCACAGACTGATTTTGCATAAAGCTATGTTCACCCAGTTGTTTCTAACAGTAACTTTAATATTTGAATTCAAACCTATCGTTAAATGAATTATGGCAGAGCTATTATTAGAAAAACATAATGAGCTAATTGACTATGTATGAGTACGACTAACACTAACCATAAACCGAGACCCAAGAGTAGATCAAGATGTTAAATGTGTTTTTTGACAGATCAACTGGAACGCGTGTTCCTTCGCCTGGGCCATGCAGAAACAGATGAACAACTACAAGACATTATCTCCAAGTTCCTTCCCCCTGTGCTCCTCAAGCTCTCCAGCGTTCAGGAGGGTGTGCGAAAGAAAGTAAGAAGGGTGTTGCCTATCTCTGTGCCTGAAGAGATTACCATGACATGTATGGTCTGTGATCTATAGCCACATCATGAAAGACTGAATAAATTTATGTCCTCAGACCCGACAGCTGCACTGTTTGCTTGTCTTCAACAAGCATTTAGATAAACCCATATAACCTCTACTGCGTTGTACTGAAGTTGAGTCACTTTTTTCTGATGCACAGATGGTTGTAGGGAGCTTGGATCTTTCTCTTTTACCAGCAAGTGTTGATTTATGCATCTGTTTTATGTAACTAAACTACTAAAATACTTTCTCCGTCTCCTCTCATAGGTAATGGAGTTGTTAGTTCACCTGAATAAGAGAATAAAAAGTAGACCTAAGATTCAGCTACCAGTAGAAACGTTGCTGGTACAGTACCAAGACCCTGCAGCTGCCTCCTTTGTTACGGTAAGAGTTTTTAATTTTCAGTATTAATGTTCAGTTCAGTGTAGGGCTTATTGAAGAGGATGTGTAACACAGTGATAATGAAGTCAACTCATTGCTTTGTTCGCTGTGCTGAATATGATAACATCTCTAAGTCATTTCAAAGTCAGTAGATATATTCATATTGAGAATATTGTGCGAAAATAAATTTCATTGTAAATGTCAGTATATATGTAGTGCTTTACATCTAAATATTACTTTAACATTTTTTTTCAATAAAACTGAAATTATTTTGTTTTATTGAATGTCAAGTTTATTTGGCAATGTCAGTGTTACTATGGATACTACTATGGATTTGACTTTTGGTTTAAAATGAATAAAAATTGTCCTGTAACGTGAGAGTAAAAGCAATTGTTAAATTTATGAATTTTTGCAGAATTTCACTATCATCTATATTAAAATGGGCTACCCACGTCTGGAGGTGGGAAAACAGTGTGAGTTGGCCCCAACCCTCCTCACTGCCATGGAAGGCAAGCCACAGCCACAGCAAGACAGGTGAGAGGACACACTCACACACCTTACACGAGGATATTTACTTTTATCAAAGCGGTGGATGAAAAACAAGTATTTTTCAGATATAATTGAGTTTTTGCTTGAATGACATAAATAAAGTTATACACAGTTTGTATGTGGCCTAAACATTTTACTTCTTTATTAGATTGTTTTTCCATTTCCTTTCTCTCTTTTTCTTCTCTTAGCCTGATGCATCTGTTGATTCCTACTCTTTACCATATGAAGTATCCTGCAGACACCTCCAAGAACGCCTCTCCATTTAACTTAACTGAGCGGCCAAAGACAGTGCAGCTGCTCCTGGAATTCATGTTAGATGTTTTGCTGATGCCTTACGGGTCAGTTCCTGCTCTGTAGTAGATTCTATTAGTTGCTTGCATAGAGTAATTTTACTATTTTATCTAGTATGTTGACATTTTCTGTCTTTGTATCCTCTAGGTTTGTGCTTAATGAATCCCCGACTCGTCCTGCTCCTTCCTCATCCCAGGGCAGTTCTGCAGATGGGACAGTGGCTGCAAGTGGCCAGGGACTCCCCCAGCCTCCTCCAGGGATGAGTGTCTATGCTGCAAAGAGGGTGATTGGAGAGGCTCAGTGGAGTGCTGAGCAGTTAGAACAGGTACAGTAAACACATATTAGTTGTCTATTAGCTACCAGAAACTGTCTATTAGGTTTAGGTTTCAAGGATTAGGTTAAAAGCAATTTCCCTCTGGGATTAATAAAGTTTTTTTGAATCTTGAATCTTGAAAAAGCTGTTCAACAGCTTATGATGGTCTGTGTCTGAGCCCCGGTATTTCAGGGCTGCTTAAATGATTTGTGGAGGGCGATACACATTGCATTGTGTTTGTCTTGAGTATCAGATAATGACTCCTCCATTGTGTATTTGGTTTTAACAGTGTAAGCTGGGCATTGTGAAATTCATAGAGGCAAAGCAAGTGCCAGAAGTGGAGACAGTGATTCACCTGGTGGTGGCGTCCAGCGACACCCGACACAGTGTGGCTACAGCAGCTGATCTGGAGCTAAAGAGCAAACAGAGGTAGGTGAAGAGGCTAATATAATCTCTATATTTATATGTGCATAACCAGTGGTCAAGTCATTCACTCATTAACCCTTCCTCTTGCTCAGAAATCTGCACAGCAAATTACAAAATTATTAGTTAAACTTGTTGTGCTACACATTGGAAAGATACATTTTTCCAACAGTCATTTTCTCCGGCTATGAATGTTTTATCAGACTGATAAGTTGTATCTGTATGCTGAAAGAAGCAAACTTTATTCATGTCATTGGTTATGTATTTCTTTTGTTACCTTCCAGCATCATTGATTGGAACAATCCTCTAATTATCAACAAAATGTACAAGGTGTATCTGGGGGATGTTCCTCTTAAGACAAAGGTTTGTAAATTCGACATTTTCAAATGTAAATTATGTTTTTTTATATCAAATATATAATACTGTTTTTGTGTGTGTATTAGGGTGGCAATGTGAAGCAAGAGCTGAAACATGAGCCAGTGAGCACAAGAGTCAAACTTAAGATCCTGCCACATCTTCTACGGTCACGCCTAGCCGCAGAGTGTTTTCCAGCTAATATCCAGGTATGATGTTTGTTCCTGTGTGTTGGTTTTCAAAACTCAGTTTGACTTGGCTAAATTATTTAAAAGTAAACGCTCCAGTATACGGTCCAAACATTCTCACTGGTTCCCTTTCTCCGTAGGTTGTGTATGACGGTCTGTTTGGAGCCAACACCAACAACAAACTGCTATCCCTCACCTTGCAGTTTGTCCATCACATCTGCATGGTGTAAGAAAAGTGCAATTTTTCATTTGTTTACATACAATCGGGATGCTTGTGACTTGTGACTTCAGTGACAAAATAAGCATGTTTGCATTTTGAAAGATAAAAGTGTTTAAACCTATTTTTCAGATGCCCTGATACTAATAAGCCGTTGGGACTAATGCTACTTAATGGTCTTACAAAGCTCATCAATGAATACAAGGAGGTAAAACTACAAATAACAGCATGCATCTAATCTGCAAGTTCATACAGTTTAGTTAGATTTATACCTACTTAACATTTGTCCTTGCAGGATCCCAAGTTATTGTGTGTTGCCTACTCTGCTGTTGGAAAGTTGTCAAGGTAAAATAGTTGTCCTTTGTCCATTAACGTCCACAACGTCATTGGCAGATTTTAGAAATCAAAAAACATCTTATATTCTCTCTTCTAGCCGAATGCCACAACTGTTTACAAAGGATATTGCTCTTGTGCAGCAGTTTTTTGAGTCCATGTGCAAGGTAGGTGAACGTTCTCTCAAGAGTTTGACATCAAATGCTCTGAAAACCTGAAACAACAAACACATTATAAGAACATCAGTTTCAGGAAGTTTATTATATAGTAATTTTTTATTACAATTTTTTTAGGAGGAGCCTGATGTTCGTCTTGCCATTCAGGAAGCATTGTCTATGATGGTTGGAGCTTATGCTAACCTACAGGGGGCTCTGCTGAACCTGATGGAGGCTCTAGTGGCTGCATACATTGGAAAAGTGAGTGTACACAGCCAGAGTAGATTATGTATGTAGTTTATTACTAACTAGGTATGAGGCAAATCAAATACTCTGATTATTGTTTTTTGGCAGCCGGAGGTGCAAGTTCGTCAAGTGGCTATGAAGTTTGCCAGCACAGTGTTTGCTTCTGATCATGTGCCATCAAGATACCTGCTTCTGCTGGCTGCTGGAGACCCGTAAGTCTCATCATTTCCAGCATATTAGCGAGTGTTGAAAGCACAAATGGTGTTATTATTTGTATAGTATTAATTAATTGTATTATATTGTATATATTGTATTAATTGTATAGTATTTGATTGCTCTTACACAGTAACAGCCAGCTAACTGGGACACACCTTATTTGCTGATTGCTGCCACTCTAATGTTTGATTCCACTGGGTGTGCCGCAGTGAAGTGGCCCTGAAGCTTCTGGGATGCTTCAGAAAATGTTAAATCCATGAATCACATAGTGCTTTCTCTGATTCTGTTCCCGTCTGTAGCATTTGAACTAGGAGAAACACTGGTTCTCCTCCTGCTAGTATGCATTGTATGTGAAGTATAGCTAGATATGAAGATGCGGTGGAGTAAGAAGCTGTGCAGAGGATAGAATGAATTGCCAACCAACAACATGGAATCAATGTTAGTTAGCGACAGCTAATCTGAACTTCTGTTTTACATTTTAACTTGAAACAGTTATGATCAGCGCTAAGGGACAAGAAGCTAATCTGTTAACAGTGCAGTTAATTTGTCATGTTCACACACAGTAAAAATGGACTAATTGAGTAGCTGAATGAGAAGAGAGTATTCAGAAATCTGATGTAACATTTGCATCAAATATAATTATATTGATATTAGTACAACATGAGACAGAGTGAATATGAACACTGAAATGCCCCTGAATAAACGTGGCAGGTAACAGAGGGTTAGCTTTAAACATCATAAGTGATTTTCAGTGTCACCGTAACTTGCTTGACATACTTTTTGACTGGCCCTGTGCCATCTGACCAGTGCTTATGTCGAACCCTGCACCCTGAACTAAAATAGTGTGTAAATGTTTTTTCTTGCCTGCGTCGTGTAGGACATAAAAACGAGCTGTTTTTCTGTGTTTCAGGAGGGAGGAGGTGGCTGGGGAGGCCCAGAGGGTGCTGAGGGCTTTTCCTACTCAAAGCTCAGAGAAGGAGGGACGAAAGAAAATGCCCTCTTTTCCTGACATGGTGGCCTATGTCCAGGAGAAGGTGAGGTTCTCTGCATATTTTCAGTGCTTTTGGAGGCAATACACCGGGTTACGAGGCAAATCAAAGCTACAAGTAAATTATGTATCTCATATCTTCTTAATCTTGTCATTATCAGGCAGCTCAGAGGATCAAGACTCCAGCTAAGTACATTGTTGGAACCTCCACTATTGCATTCAACCCATCTGCATTTGGGGAGGTAAATATTAATTGGTGATCAGCCTGTCTCACTATGGCTTTGCAAGTTCTGTGTAAATCTGGAGAAGTGAGTTAATTTTTCTGCTGAAGACATATGTTTTCGTATCCACCTGTTTTCCCAGATTGTGCTATACCTGCGAATGTGTTTAGCCCATAGTGCTGGAGTCACGCCCATGTCCACACGCCTCACAGACATGCAGGATGACGCACCAGCCATCGGCCGCCATGTCCATATGCTGCTCTCTTCTGAGTCTCAGCCTTCAGTGTCAAAGGGTTCAGAGGCAAATCCTGTCCACGTTTACATGGATCTGCTACAACAGCTGCTGTCAGCTGTAGGAGGTAAGAGAAAATTACTTGCCCTTATAGAGGATATGGCTCAACAGTCTTTATGGGCTTATTAGAACAATGACATAAAGTGTAACGCAGTTGTATAGTGTGAGTATTATGAACTCACTTGTATTTCAGCTTATGTGGTTTTCACTTTCACTTATTCTTATAATTCTACTTCTTGGCCTTTTTGGGATAATATACTCTGTTCACACAACATTGGTCTGTTCATCATGACAGAGAGATCCCTCCTCTTGTTCTTCCTTGGGTTTCTGACTTTATATCCCCCTTTAAAAGGAAGAGAAAACTGACCCTGATTCAAATGTCTAAGGACAGAGGGTGTTGCAGTGCAGACTGTTAAGCACACTGTGGCAAAGGTCACTCATAACATGCAATTTTATTTTTTTCAATTTGCTTTTATGCGAATTCAAAGCACTTGAATTACCATTTTGTATTAAAAATGCTATACAAATAAAATTGACTTGACTTACATTGAGAAATGTTAATTTACTTGTAAGGTTCAAAAGAGAAGGTGAAGTCCTACATTTAATATGTTAAATGTATTTATTCTCACTGTGGTAACATATACACTACTCACAAAAAGTTAGGGATATTCAGCTTTCGGGTGAAATTTCAGGATGAACCTAAAATCCACTATAACC
>JAUMHL010000001.1:14166474-14189007 GCA_032362345.1 Sandelia bainsii
TAGTGTGAACTTTTTACGTTTTCCATAAATTTCACCCGAAAGCCAAATATCCCTAACTTTTTTTGAGTAGTGTATATGTATGTGATGTGACTTTGCTGTGATGCAAGCTTTAATTTATCAGTCAGTGCATACATTTAAATGTGTTCCTTTGTTTCAAGGACACTAGTATTAATCCACTTCATCATTAATCTCTCAACAGGAATCCCAGTTATGTACTGTCTGTTGGAGGTTGTGTCTGTCTGCCCAGAGAAACTGGCTTCCAGATTTGTTGATAAAATTGACTGGATTAAAGTGAGTTTTCATTCATATATGTGTGTGCTTATCTAGGCTTAAGATGGAGGATGTTCTATAGTGACTTGTGCTATAATTAATTAGTAGAAACGGGTAACAGCACTGCTATACAACACGTTCAGTCCCTTTGTTGTCCTGTGTTATTGTGAAACCATGGCTAACATAGCTGACAATGCATTCAGCTGTAATAACAGATGGGGGTTTTTCTGCAGAGTCTGATGAACACAAATAAGGAGGACATGAGGGAGCTTGCAGCCCAGTTGTACGCTGTAGTAGTTTCCACCATGACTGGCAACGAGCTGCAGACAGCAGTGCAAAACCTGATCAAAATCACCAAAGACAACCATGTATGCTAGTTTGTCTCTATAAAACACTGGCTTGTATATTTTAAAAGTTAATTTTACCTTGTCTGAATGTTTATTAATTTTGTTCAACCATAGAGTCCTGAGACTCAGCATGGTGCCATCTTGGCTCTGGGCTATATGGTGGGAAGGTACATGAGCAAGAAGAAAGTGGCCTCCTCTAGTGACTCTACTCACAAAGTGGGGCAGCAAATGAGCATCTCCTTTACAGATGATGATGATCTTGTTGCCATGGCAACCAAGACAATTGGTTTGTAGTTATTTTGCTAACATTTGCCGTAGTGGTGTTGAATTTCCTACATTGCCTACATCATCAAAACATTTCACAAACACAAAAGTAAGCCACGTATTTTCTGTGGCTTCACCAAGCTTTTTGTGTCCATTCAGGGTCCTTCTTAGACAGCAGTAGTGTCCTGTTGTCAGTGGCAGCCTGTACAGCTCTTGGAGAAATTGCTCGGAATGGTGCCCTGCTGATCCCTGCAGAGGGTGAGGGCTTCACCAAACTCTCCACAGTTGAAAATCTGCTGGCCCGCATCACCTCTGGCAAGGAGAGCACAAAGGTAAGCTGGGAATCCACAAAAGGAAGTGGCTGCTGTGATATTTTGATGTTCATCAGTTGTGTGTATTGTGTTTACGCTGTATTCTTTTTGCGTGTACTAATGATCAGATCATTCAATCCTCTGGTAAATAATTTGGTGACTTGTGTAATTTTTATGATCTTTTCTGTCTGTCCTGTTCATGTATGTGATCCAGATGAAGGAGCGGTCGATCCAGAGTTTGGGTTACCTGCCAGTGGGAGATGGAGACTTCCCTCACCAGAAGAAGTTGTTGCAGGGACTCATGGACTCTGTAGAGGTAAGAAAATTGTACTGACTGACAGTAGCATTAACATTAGCTGGGCAGATTTATTTGAGAGTGTAAGGTATATCTAGGGGGGCAATTGCTCAGTTAGGGTTAGGGTTAGGCAGTCATTTATGAACCCCAGGGAGAGTGCTTTGATTCTTGGTTTCTCCTGGCTACATGTCATAGTGTCCTTGGACAAGACACTGAAACCAAATAGTAGCACCGCCATTTACTGTCTGTCTTTTTTTTAGTCCTCCACATTAGCTCACTTAATAGAGCATCTATTTCTTATCAGGCAACTGTGGCTTTTTTGTTAGGGCTTTTGTCTGTACACCCCAGGGTTGGTGGTTTGACTCCCTGTTCCCCCAATTCCTGGCCACATGTCGAAGTGTTCCTGGACAAGATACTAAACCCCAAATCCTTGGCGCCTTAAATGCAGCTGCCTGTCCACAAGAATTTCCCCAAGGGAATTAATAAATGATCAGTTATTATAAAATTGGACTTGATTTGCTGTAGAAAAAGCTCAGAGGTCTTAGCTTTGTCTGTGACTGACCAATCTTTGAGACAAACATGGATATGGTTTTGTTAAACACTAAATGTTAGGGACTGCCTAAAATTATTTATCAGTCTGTCTAGCTGTAGCTTAAGTGGATGTTCCAGCCACTAAAAATAAGATACGTTCCTGAGCTGCTTGAGTTCTTATGAAGATTTGAGGTAGCTTAATGTCAACATCTCTCACTTTTTACTCTTAAGGCCAAACAGGTGGAGCTGCAGTTCACAGTTGGAGAGGCTATCACCAGTGCTGCAATAGGAACCAGCTCTGGAGCTGCTAGAGACCCGTGGACCTGCACCGAGGACCAGTGCACTCCACCACAGAGTGAGTACACTCAGTTGTAGTAGAGAGTTTGAGTTGTACTGTAATTTCAACCTGTTGAGGATTAGACAATTTCTCAGGCTGTGTAAACAAATGTGATTTGTCCATTATGTGATAAATCTGTGATAAAGTTCCAAAAACAGTTGTTCAGGTGATCAGATTTCTTAGACTGTCTGTCTGCTAAATCCGATGCTTGTCACAGTAAAATGCATGCAGACATATTTTCTGTCTTGCAGCTGTGGACTATAATCAGATATGGGTTATTTAAAAGTTTTATTTAGCTGAGTATGTATTAGTTACAAATATAATTATTCTAATTATTACATTCTAGATGTCTAATTATCTAAACAAATGTTAAAATGGTAATTTAGTCTCTTGACAGTCACTTTCTTATTTTCTCTTTCAGATGTGAAAAACAATGATGTGGTCCCTTGGGTTCTCAACTCTATCCTGTCCAAGTACATAACCAGCCAGAACCCACATGTCCGCCAGGCCGCCTGCATATGGCTGCTCTCCCTGGTCAAGAAATTCAGCCAACACAAGGAAATCACAGTGGGTGTTTTGTACAGCTCTATGCCTCTAGTAAAATCTGTTACCTTGTTTTTGCCTCTGTACATAGCATTTTTTGGGATGGGAGATTGAAAAAGGATCTATACACAAATATCTATGGTCTTGTGTTTATGTCAAATATTTTTTATTGTTATTAAATAAATATTCTATCTTTATTTCTACAGTCACATTTAAGGGAGATTCAGGTGGCATTCATCTCTGTTCTCTCAGATCCAGACGGTAAGATGAGAGTTCTGTCTAGCCAGATCGATCTGTTCATTACTTACACCAGCTAGTGCTTTTCAAATGTACCTGTGCAACATTACAAGACAAAGCCTTCACCATTTGCTGTCTGTCTCTCCAGTTTCTTTATCAATACATATCCCTCATTTTCTTCTAGAGTTGAGTCAGGATGCGGCATCTAAAGGGCTTGGTCTGGTCTACGAGATGGGAGGAGAAGGTGACCAGCAGGAATTGGTGTCCACCCTAGTGGAAACACTCATGACTGGCAAAAGGTGAGTGGATGGTTGAATAAAATAGGAAGTAATGTTACACGACTAACACAAGAGATTGTCCCAAACATTCCCAGCGTATGAAAATAGTTTACAATATTTATTAATCTTTACAAAAAGAGTGAAACATGCTGTCTCAGAAGATACACAAGTGTTCCAAGGAGAAGGTTTGGGGAAAACACCTGACGGGTAAGTCATACAGCTCTCTTTTTTTTTCTGTTCACTTAATGAAAATGTTACAAATGAGGTGAAATGTTGTGAGTGTATTTCTGTGGCTTCAGTGCACATAGCTTAAGCTTTTTCTCTTGTATTGATGGTTATTGGCAGTCATGGCCTGTCCACATACAAGGAGCTCTGCTCATTGGCTAGTGACCTGAACCAACCAGATCTTGTTTACAAGTTCATGAACCTGGCCAATCACCACGCCATGTGGAACTCCCGCAAGGTGTCATACTCCTTCTCTTTCTCATTAAATGCAAAGCGCCCCTTTGTATTTCCTCCTTTTTTTCTCATCTCTTTTTCTCTCTCCTCTTTACAGGGAGCAGCTTTTGGCTTTCACATGATTGCTGCCAAAGCCGGGGAGCAGCTGGCTCCATTCCTGCCCCAGCTTGTGCCTCGTCTGTACCGTTATCAGTTTGACCCCAACCTGAGTATTCGCCAGGCCATGACCAGCATCTGGGATGCCTTGGTCACTGATAAGACTCTGGTAGGACACTCATGCATGTGTAAATAATTGTTCAGACACTGATGCTGTATTTGTCAGTATATTAAGAGGGATATTTGTAGAACACTCTTAGATGTTTGTGCAGTAATTTCCCTTGATCCAAAACAATTTGGCCTAAGACGGACAATAAAACGTAACCTTAACAAAACGTGTGTAAACTCGGAGTAACTACCATGTTCAGCATACATGCATGTTTGTTTGTTCTGATGTGCCTCAGGTGGATAAGTATCTAAAGGAGATCCTGCAGGATTTAATTTCCAACTTGACCAGTAACACCTGGAGAGTACGTGAGTCCAGGTACAGCAACAGTACATGCTCTATATGTCAAATTTTACATTAAGATTATTAAACTGTGTCTGATAATAATCACTATTGGCTTTGTGTGCGGCTTCAGTAAATGCACCAATATTGAGTTATTTTTACTGCTTTCTGTTTTCATGCTATAATTTCTAATCCTTTTTATAATCTCTGTACTTACTTTAATGACATTGGCCACTGTAATTTTAGTAACTACAGCAGTTAATGTAACCATTGGTACCATTTTCACTATAGTAACATAGCAGTTGAACTTGTTCTGTTCTTGCACTCTTTGCAATTTGTTTTGAATAACAGGGTGAGCAACAGTCCTATACTGTAATATAATAGTCCAAAGAAGTATATTTTGATGAAATAATTTTCCCACCAGCTGCCTGGCCCTGAACGATCTAGTTAGAGGTCGCCAAGCTGACAACCTCATTGAGCATCTTGCTGAAATGTGGGAGACACTGTTCAGAGTTCTTGATGACATCAAGGTGAGCCGGAAACCAGAATTAATGTTGCACTAATGTTTATTGGTTGGCCCATTACCAGACACTATAGAATGATAAATATCTATTTTTCACACTAGAATATGTAGTTTATGCACATCATGAAGAAAACCGTGAATATCAAGATATTACATAGATTGTACTACATGGCATACTTTAGAACTGTAGGATAAATATGCTAAATAATTATATAAATATTTCAGGAATCTGTGAGGAAAGCTGCAGATATGACACTGAAAACACTCAGCAAGGTAAGAACGTTTGACCTGTAAGACTGGCCTGTATATATGTTAGCATTTGTTTGTGTGTATACTAGGGCTGGACCCAAATATCTGGACATCCGAATATTCGTTAGACAGGTATTGGGTTTTCACTTTGTATAACACTTTATATAACAAGTGCTCTACGCTACATCACCCCCCACACCCGACTGAGGATTTGGATATTCGATGGTAGTCAGGACAGCCCTAGTGTGTACATGTGGATAGCCTGTGATAGCCTCTGACACTCTTATAATTTTTTTTGTCCAGGTGTGTATTCGTATGTGTGAGTCTACAGGGTCTGCAGCTCAGAGAACTGTGGCAATACTGCTGCCTACCCTGCTGGAGAAAGGCATTATTAGCAATGTCTCAGAGGTCCGCTCACTCAGGTAATGTAGATATTCACTGGATTTTTGTTCTCCACCAAACATTTAAACTAAAACCTCAGCAACTTACTATATATCTAAATAAGATCAAGAGGGAGTTTATTCAGTCTTCTGTTAATTAATTTCTTTTTGGGTCACTGAAACCCATGTTCATCAAAATCACCAAGGCAACAAGGAATATATTTGTTTGGTGCAGTTTTCTAAAATGTTTTATCTTTTAGTCATCAGAGTACCAGATTGTGCCATGTGTTTATCATTTTTGGCGCCATTACTAATCATTGTCTGCCTTGTCCTTTCTCCGTCTACCATCTGTTTTTACCCTACTAGTATCCACACACTTGTGAAGATTAGTAAGACAGCTGGTGCCAGACTGAAGCCTCATGCTTCCCGACTTATCCCAGCCCTGCTGGAGGCCCTTAGCACCCTGGAGCCTCAGGTCCTCAACTACCTCAGCCTCAGAGCCACAGAGCAAGAAAAGGTACCCAAGTCTGGAAACCGAGGTCTTTAAATTTTAATCACGTTAGGTTTCACATTGTCATGAATTGTGTCCGTGTGATTTTTTTTTTTTTGACACTCCAGAGTGCCATGGATGCTGCTAGACTAAGTGCTGCCAAGTCTTCCCCAATGATGGAGACCATTAATATGGTAAAAGAAATAGGTTTTTACTTTAAAATCTGACAAATCATAAAGAAGAAAGTTGTGTAAGGGTCTGTTTTGTGTGTTCAGTGTTTGCAGCACCTTGATGTTTCTGTACTTGGAGAGCTGGTTCCAAGGCTTTGTGAGCTGCTCAAGAGTGGAGTAGGTTTGGGCACCAAGGTACAACACATTCATTAATACATTGATTGCCATATTCTGTGCATGTCTGCCTCCTTTACATCCATTACATGCTGGCTCCTTTTGTCTCACTTTGTAAAGATGTCATGTACCAAGTCCTCCTGTTGATCCTTGTCTCTTCTTCATAGGGTGGCTGTGCTAGTGTAATTGTCTCACTCACAGTACAGTGTCCCCAGGACCTCACCCCATACTCAGGTACAGCACAAGTTTACATCTGTTCATGTTATGTGTTTACTGTTTGGTGCAAGTGAACTTATGACAATAGTATTTTTGGTGTTTCCAGGTAAACTAATGAGCGCTCTGCTGAGTGGTATCCATGACAGGAGCACTGTAGTACAGAAAGCATTTGCCTTTGCTTTGGGGCATCTAGTCAGGGTAAGAACCATTTTTCATTAGTAATCTTATGACAAAAATAACTCCAGTGGTTCTCTTCAGTATTCATGGTTTGTTGTACATGGTTGCCCCATCAGACAGCAAAAGACAGCAGTGTGGAGAAACTACTACTGAAGCTCAACACTTGGTATTTGGAGAAAGAGGGTGAGAGCAGAAAACATGCCATCTTTCCTCAACTGAAACGTCAGTGAATATCTAATTGAATGATGCGTTGAACCAAACAGTAACTTTGATCTGTCCTTTCTTCCTTTCTCTCCGGTTCCTTAACTCTCTCCTACTGCCAGAGCCAGTGTATAAGTCATCATGTGCACTGACCATGCATGCCATCAGCCACTACAGTCCTGATGTGCTGAAGGGCCATGCAGGGGTGGCTCTCCCGTTGGCCTTCCTGGGAATGCATCAGGCACCAGGTCCTGATGAGGAGAAAGGAGAAAGCCATGATGCCACCCTGTGGTCTGAGGTGTGGCAGGAAAACGTCCCAGGTGATCAGAAATCCTCATTTAGTATAAATGAAGTACTACTACAGAATGTGTATATCAAATAGTGACACAAACACGGCTTGAAATGACTACTTTTGGTCATCAATTACAAAACATTTACGGTATTTTAAAATAATGAACGTATAACATTTGGGAATGTAGTTATACATATATTTTAAACTTTTCTTTAATTCCAGGAAGCTTTGGAGGCATCCGACTCTACATGACAGAGTTGATTGCCATCACACAAAAAGCACTGCAGTCCCAGTCCTGGAAGATGAAGGCTCAGGGTGCAGCTGCCATGGCAACTGTTGCCAAGGAACAGACTGGCTCATTGGTTGCACCACACCTTGGCATGGTGCTAAATGCTTTAATACAGGGACTGGCTGGACGTACATGGGCTGGCAAGGTAACGACTTCTAATGCAACAGCAAAACAATAAATAAATGATTTTGTCTTTGGTTTGATTTTATTGTCGTTTGTTCCAGGAGGAGCTGTTGAAAGCCATTGCATCCGTAGTCTCCAAATGCAGGTGAAACTTTTACATGAATTTCTTTTTCCCCCATTAATGCCAGATTTTTGTGAAGCACTACATTAACTTCTGGTCTTTTATATCTTTATTTCTTCCATTCTTTGTGTGGCTTTAGTGGCGAGCTACAGAAGCCTTGCACTGGCCAACCCACCATCTCTGAGGTGCTGGAGGTTGTTTTGAAGGAATGCCGTAAAGAGAGTCTGGTATATAAAATGGCCGCTCTGCGCTGTGCTGGAGACGTGCTTCACAGCAGCCAGGAAGACTGTTTCAGTGACATGGCAGCAATTATCTTCCCTATGATCAAGAAGGTTAAATCACATCTACTAATTTAATGTTGCATTTAATGTTGTTTTGTTATTATAGTGACACTTTTAAAGATGTGGCTCAATCTGTCTTCTTTATTTCCAACAGAGCTGCCCACAGAGTGGAGGTGCATCCCCGAGGTCGCTGGAGGATGATGATGATGAGGATGTAGATGTGAAGGAGAAAGTGCTACAGACTGAAGCTCTGCTCTGTGCTTTGGAGACACTTGGAAAGACGTGGCCTAGGAACCCACAAACTCAGGGTGAGCTGCAGCTTGTCCTGAAAACAGACATAGCAGGACCACCGCTTGGAGATTGAATGTTAACTGGTTTAAAAGTAATTAACCTTAAACCAAACTATAAGATGTTCTGTATTCTAAAGAATGTTAATGCAGGACACGAGGTAGGTTTTATAATAGGTAGGTTAATATAATACTTTTATAAATATTGTATAACTATTTTTTTACAGGTTTGAGGTATGACATTACATTTTTTCTGTATTTGGTGGTCGAAGATGCTGAACTTTTTATCCCACCCTGATTATAAAGACTTTCTCATTTTTGTGTGTAGAGCCCCAAATCTAATCCAAACAATACATGACTGTTTGTGTTTCATTATGATTTTGGAGAAGATCAGATCACATTTTGTGACCAATTTATGCAGGAAACCAGGAAATTGCAAACAGTGCTGTTACTTTTTCTGTAATTTACCTATACTTTTTCTATATAGTATAACCTGATAAACTGTAGATAAGATATTGCACAATACATGCTGTTGACTGTGGCTCTTACAAAATGTAAGCTTTTAAACACTTAACTAAATGACTTCACTGACAGAACTGCTACAGTGTTACCCTCAGTGATACAGGCTGAACAGATGGGTGGGCTGGTAGGATTCAGACCTGTGGCTCCTTTGTGAATTGTGTGTCTGCCTGTAGTTCGTTTCCAGATGGAGGTGTGCAGTCTAATGTGTGAGAAGCTCAAACTAAGCACTTGGAAAGTCCAGCTTGTTGTTCTACAGTCCATGAAGGCGTACTTCCAAAGGTAAGGATCAACAACAAGACATTTCACATGGTTTTTGAAAATGATTTAACGGGAGCTGTTTTTTTTCTGGGCAGGTTATTGCTGCTAGAGAAGGGCAGTGAAGACTTCAACGCACTGTCGCAGATTCTTACAGAGACCTGCGCTGCTCTTACATACCCTTTAGGTAAGGGCCTCATCATTTTGGTGTAAATAACTATGTAATATGCATGTGTTTCATCATGTCTGTGTTGTTTTTCTATCCAGAAAACAAAAGTTACTCATCTGTGAGGACAGAGGCTTTGTCAGTTGTGGATTTTATTGTAAAGAGAACTGGAGGTAAGATTGTTTTTGTTGTCACTTTCTTAAAGTGTATTCCTAAGTTCTTCATAATTTTTGTTCATTTTGTTTTATATATTCATACAATTTTTAGTTTTAAACATATAAATATAATATATATGTGCATTTACTGTATACACAGATCAGCCACAAAATTAAAAGCACTGACAGATGAAATTAATAAAACTGATTATCTTGTTAAATGACACCTAAAGGGTGACATATTAGGTGACAAGTGAACAGTCAGAACAGAAGTTCATGTGAAAAATGGTGAAGTGTGAGGATCTGAGTGACTGTGACAAGAGTGAAATAGTGACTGTGTCAGAGCAGGTAGCTTGTCTGGTTTGATCCTGTGGAAGAGCTACTGCAGTACAAAATTGACAGCAGCCAGAACACTGCATCACAGCTTCCTCTGATGAATCACATTTTCCTTTACATTATGTGGTCGAGTGCCTGTCCCTCGCTTACCTGGGGAAGAGATAGCACCAGGATGCACTATGGGAGTCAAAGGCCCCACACAGGACTGGACAGGATATACTGCTAATGTCTTTGTGCCTGATACTAGAGGACACCTTAAGAGGTTTTGTAGAATCTATACCTTGAAGGGTCTGAGCTGCTTGTGTAGCAGAGAACAAGCTACACAATATTAGGCAAGAGGTTTTATTGTTGTGGCTGATCAGTGTATATCAGAGACAGAAGTGTAACTGATTAAAAATGTTTTGTGTACATGTGATGTCAACAGAGAGTGAACAGTGGGATTGTGTATCTGTGAAGAGCCGAGAGCAGCTGCAGCGCTCCCTGTCGACGCTGCAGTCCGACAGCAGACCTGACCTGAGGGATAAGGCTCAGGAGCTGCGCAGACACATCCAGAGTCAACCTTAAGCGCACACTCTGCTCACAGAGCCAGGCAAATGTGTACAGTTACAAACACAAACTCCAAGAAAAAAAGCATCAGCTTCTTTGTGACTAAAACAAAACACATTCATTAGCTCACTCCTTTCTTGTCTTTGGTACAGCTGTATTCTCTCACAGAAAGTCTCTCAATCATTGTGTTACATATCCATATTACTCAGTTTACCCACAGGCTCTGAAGCTGATTTGTGTAAGAAACTGCTCGACTTAGGGGCTCAGACTCACAAATGTGTGTCAGCTTAAGTGACAGTAGTGAAGGTGTCAAGTTTTATATGGTTCATTTAAGTGGACAGTCAGATACTGATAATAGATGCTATATAAACCAGTGTGTTGGGTTTGTGGACACTGTATACCTATAGCCCCAAAATGGGGACTTTTTACTACTGTTGTGGGTTCGCCTACTTAATGTAATGACAGAACCGAACACAGAAGGCTGACTGGTCAAATCTCATTCGAGGTTTGACTGTGTGCTGAAAATTGTTTTTTCTTTTGTTTGCAAGGTAAATGAACAAGACAGCGGTCTTGAAAATAAGTTAAAAACTCTGCTTTTAATTTCAAAGTGAAGCGATAGTTGTTTGAATTTGTCCCTGATGAAAATAAAACTACCTTGGTAATTTGGACCAGTGGTTTTTCTTTTGTCCTCATGCAGAACAGCATTATTATACTCATGTCAGTGATGTAAAAACACACTGCAGTTAAGTTTCACATATAACTCATGAGCTGAGGTTCATGTGAAACTACAGTTTAGACATGATGCCGTTTCGGAAGTTTTATTCCAAGTGATTTTCTAGTTAGAAGAACCAACTGTAATCCATAACAAATTATCTTAAGTTATTGTCAAAGCTGCTAATATTAATTGATACTTTATTAAACCCCTTGGGGAAATTCTTGTGGTCAGGCTGCCCTCTTAAGGCACCAAGAGTTCAGTGTCTTGGTCAGGGACACATTGACATGTGGTTGGGACACTACCAACTGAGCCATTGACGCTCTTTAAACATCCAATTTACTTATGCAGATAAGGAACATAGAGTGCCAGTCAAAAACAAAAACATTTGCACACTAATATTTCTTGGACCCTTCTTTGGTTTGCTTACACCACGCGTCTGCTGTGTTGTATTGATAATGGGATTGCAGTGCTGCATAAAGTCTTCTCCAGCACATACCAAAGATTCTTAATGGGGTTAAGGTCTGGACTCTGTGGTAGCCAATCCATGAGTGAAAATGATGTCTCATGCTCTCTGAACAACTCTTTCACAATTTAAGCCCAGTGCATCCTGGCAGTCATCTTGGAATATACACGTGCAACTAGGGAAGAAAAAATGCAATAATGGAAAAACCTGATCATTCAGGTAGTCAGCTGACCTTGTGTTTCTACCTGAAACGTATTAATCATTTTAGTAATTATCCAGTGGAAGACTGTTACCTATTTGCTTGTGAAATCCAGGTGGTGACTTTTTTCCCCCAGGCAGTGTATTTATACTGTGCGCTTACTGACACGTGTCCCTGATGTGCCACTAGGTGACGTCCTGTTGTACATCAAACTAAGCCTCCTCCAGAATCAAGAGTCAAACATATTAGTATGACCTACTTTATTTACTAAAATATATGGACAAGTTAGCTGCATATAAAACAGTAATTTGTAGAAGCATGAACAATGACCAGAAAAGAGGTGGGCAAAGACAGCTTAGATAAAAGAAATTTACAGTTAAAAGTTGTTAAACGTTTGCAAAACTGTCAATTCCAAAATCTGAACAGAGGACACACGGATGAAAGACAAAAAGCATGAAACAAATATAGCCTGAAGGTTTGACAAGACGTCTGTAGGATATGATGGGAAGGAAAGGAAACATGACTATACACAATTCAATTATTAACAGAGACCACAGTTTAAGTTACGTGATATTGCTTCCAGAAGACAGAATAGATTTTAAATGCTGTGACTGTGTCCAGATCAGCTATCCTTGTACAATCCTTAGCTGATGAGCTGCTTGTTCTTCTTGTCTTTTGGACGAGCCTTGTCTTGACCTTTCTGAGGAATGTTGGCATCACTTTGGCTGAGTGCAGTACGCGTCACAGTGGACATGCCATCGACAAACTTTGTCTTGAACAGGACGTTGGCGTTAGTGAACATGCCGTCCTTTAGGGACACCACCACAAACTGTGGGACAGAATTAAAACACATTTAAAAGCAAAACCTTGACCATATCCATTCACTTATTACATTAGTCCAACTTCATGGCCTTGTGCATTGTGTTCATTGTTTGTTTTAACGTACCTGAGAGTGTCTAAAATGTGTGCGCAGCATCTGTCCAATGTTCTGTGTGTGTGACAGATCCAGAGCAGCATCAACCTCGTCTAAGATGTAGATAGGAGCAGGTTTGAACAGCAGCATGGCCAGGATGAGAGACAAGGCCACCAATGATCTGGAAACAGAAATAATGCTCAAGAAAAGCAACTAACTTCATCATCATCCATGCAAACAGAGCAATATATACTGGTTGGGTACCTTTGTTGCATGACACACCCTCTCCCCATGTTTCCTGTCTGCATTTATACTATTAATCTATCAAATAAAGGCTAAACATGCCAAAAAATACATTGTAGAATTTGTTCAGAGCAGAATTATGTAACAGTGGCCAATGGAAATCATTATCAACATCGACGGTTTTATTCAAAAAATAATTCTAAAAATCAAAGTGAAAATTTGAAATCACAGGCATATCTAAGTTGTGTGAATTTCATCATGGCTAACTCAGAAATGTGTACGGCCCCCACATGCCTGTATGCACTACTGACAACACTGGGGCATGATCCTGATGAGTCAGCGGACCTCGCCGTTGGTGGTGCCAGTTTGGTATCCAACGCCAACCCTTTCACAGTGCTCCTCCTGTTTCTCTTTGCACAAAAGGAGCAGATGCCAGTCTTATGGCTGGGTTGTTGCCCCTCTACAGCCCTGACCAGCTTTACTAGTGTAATGGCTGTCTCCTGATATCTCCTCCATGCTCTGGAGGACTGTGCTGGAAGACACAGTAAACCTTGCGACCAAACGTAGGGATATACCATCTTGAAGTACTGGACTACCTGTGCAACCTGGCAGGACTGCAGATACTGCCTGATGCTTCTAGGCAGTACCTAATGACAAGGACACCTACCACGCACAGGAGTACACTGTAGCATTCCTCACAGCAGCGTTTGTGAGGCGTTCAGGGACAGTATGGAGTATAGGTCACTGTGTTTTTGAAATTCAGGATTCTTTAAATGCTCATTTAAGTTCAACATTTGTGTGTCTCACTTGTAATTATTAAACTGTTGTATTTTATCTGATGCACAAGGAACAACAACGTATCAATATTATATCAGCCATCGGCCTCCCTGCTCTCTTTTGGCAGATTGAGCAACGTACAGCATATACAGCATGTACTGTCCAAGAAAACTTAATCAGCATATAAGAGCTTTTTGCTGACCTTTGCCCACCACTGAGCTCAGTGAGGTTCTCCTTCCACGTGTTGCCCAAGGCCACCTTGAACTCAAGGCCCTCCAAGACACCACAACCCTGGGGAGGAGCCAGCTTTGCAGTGGCTCCAGGCAGCAGAGTGGAGAAAATAGAGCCAAAGTCCTTGTTTACCTGCAGAGAGAAGGAAACATAACAACTGAAGTAACCGTAAAAGCCCTTTAGTCACAGCCAAAGATGTGACAGTGAGAACATAAGAATCAAACCGGTTCAAACTACAATGACACTTAAGTTCATTAGTCATGAGTATTCAGTGTCATATAGTTGGTGACTGGCTTTAATCTATTTTTGACCATTGGGGGTAACATTTACCATGTTAAACATATTAAACAGATATGAAATGTTGCTGTTAAATTACAATATCTGAGTTACTGAGGAGAAAATAAAATATGATACAGGAAAGCTAAATATTTAATGTAGTACTGTTGTATCAATATGCATTATGATATTGCATTTTTTGAAAAAGCAATGGTTTATGGATAAACCAACAAGATGGAAGTTTTGTTCAGGACTAATCCATCAAATACTTAGTAAATCATGGTATTTTATCAATTTTGTCAATGCAAAAATCATATAAAATTCCATTACCATAAAGCAGTTCTCCTTAGTAACTACAATATTATCCAATACATCTAGAGGTACCAAAAAGGAGACCTTCTACTGATATAGATGCTATTGCAAAACATCTGAGAGTTGACAAATTTCTATTATTATATTTTTGTATATTGTCATATTGCCCAGTGTTAGATGGAAGTGATAGAAATGCAAAAAGCGGAAAAAATGGAAATGTTAAAAGAGAGTCAACCTTCTGCCAGGCCAGGTTGAGAGCCTCATTCTTCTTCTGGTCCAGCTCCTCAATGGTCTGCAAGATTTTTGCTTTGTCGTTCTCCACAATCCTCTTCTTCTTCATCAGGTCATTGTACTATATGACAAGACAAATGTGAGCTCTTATACAAAGCCGTGACCGACCTACACCACTATCTTCCACAGCCCGTATATCTTTGTCCTCACCCTTTCTTCTGCCTCATTCAGCATGTTCATGGCCCTCTTGTTGACATTTCTTTCCAGTTTGGTGGTCGTCTCCTCCAGCTTCTTCAGTCGCTGGCCGGCTTCACGGGGGTTGTTGGTCTTGAAGTCGTAAGAGGTGTTTGGCTGACCAAAGAACTGGCGCTCTGAATGGATCCAGTCATGTTCCTCAAGCATCCGAGACACCTCGAGGGAAAAAAAGAAAGGAAAGCTTAGCAGAAATGTTTAGAAGACCCAAATCATAGTCAATAACCCAGTGCTTATCATTTGCACATCACTGCAAATTAACATAGGTGTGTACCTTGTCAGCAGCGTCCTGGCTGTCTTTGCGGTGCTTACTAATGTTGTGCTCCAGCTCTTTGATCTTCAGCTGGGCTTCATTGTTTTGTTCCCTCATCTTATTAGCCTCTGTGCTCTTTGCCTGGAACAAGTCAATGGTTAAAAAGATCCCTCAGTTGAGCAAATATTCACATCACACACATTCACAGTCATATTAGACTTATTTCTATAATCTAAGATTCACCTTGAGTTCTTTGTCCTGAGCCATTATTACTTCCTTCTGTTTGGCCAGCTCCTCCTGTGCTTTACGCACTGCCTCCTGCACAACAAGAGAGTGAACAAGGAATGGTGAAAAGAGGAAGGCACATGAGAACAGTATCATAACTAAACACTGACAACAGCTTGTTTTGAGATATGATGGATGACATTTTATTAACTGGGCAGTTCATTGTAGTTCATCATAAACAACATAATTTAGATACTTATTTAACTCAAAAGTACACATTTGGGAGTGTGGCAATGATTCTTCAACAAGGAACAAATACCTTGTTCTGGGATACAGTGCAAGCCATGCTGTCGATCTGCTCCTGAATGGCCTTCATGGCTTCATCTACAGCCTGAATCTGCTGCTCATAACCAGCCTGCTCTCTCCGCAGCTCCTCCAGCTCCAGGGCCACAGCATCAGACTCCTGCACACATGAGCAAAAAGGTAAATATATATGACATAAATACATATTAATTTACCAGAAGCATCAGTAGATTCTGGCTGTCCCTATGAAAAAGAGAAATGTCCTTTCAAGACAATGAAATACAAATATTTTAGTTCTGCATGGAGAGAATGTCAGTGTACCTGCTGCTTCTGCTTCAGCTTCTTATTGAAGGCATCAGCTTTGCCCTTGACTGCATTGAGTTTCTGCTGAGCAGCTTTCAGCTCTCTCTCACGTTCTGCCTCTGCATTCTTCATTTTGTTCTCCAGCACCTTGTACTTTTCTTCAGCCCGCTTCTGCACTTCCTTGGTAACACGCAAAGTCTCCTCACTCTCCTCTGATAAAAAAATCCAAATTTATATAAATCAATCAATATAAATAGCAAAAACCTAATGACTAAACTAAGTGCAATAATGCTCTATTAACCACTATTGTCCATCATGCCTGTGCATGTGTGGAATAAAGTCTACAGTGGCTGTTGTACTTCGACTGCCTAATTCAGTTATATAAATGTATGTTAGTTTCTGACCAATAGCCTTGCGCAGCCTCTCCAGCTCTTCTTGCTGCTGGTGGAAGGAGCTCTGCTGCAGCTTGGCCTGCAAAATCTGTTCCTCCTCCACCTTCAGCTCATGCTGCTGCCTGAGGTGTCGATACCTATGTTAAAAGAAAACAAAGGGATGAGAGGTAATGTCAGAAAAATAAAAGATGTTGCAGGGAACTATGTTTAAAGTAAGGTGTTACCAAGGAACTTAAATATAGTGTACATCTCAATCACATTATTTAAATTTATGGAAATATTTTGCGTTTGTGTCTTCATACTTCTCTGCGGTGCCCTTAAGGCTGGCCAGCTGTCGTTCAGTATCCTGAAGAAGCGCCTCTTTTCCTTTCAAGTTGTCCTGAACCTCCTTCAGCTCCTGCAGACGAGACAGAACGGATGCTGACTGGGAACGAGCACCTGGAAGAGAAACACAAAGCGGTACACTTGGTTAATTGATTAAATGGTGCACTGAGTGTTTGTATGCAGGAATTGATTTTATTTAACCACAGGCAAGTAAGGTAAAATTGTCACTGTATGCATGTTTAAAACCACACAATTCTAAGCAATGGACATTCAATTGTGCCAGTACCAGTGTTGTACTAAGTAACACATAATTGAGTATGTGTATTGTCGTTGTTCTCACCTCCACTCAGAGTTCCCTGTGGGTCAAAGATGTCCCCTCCAAGAGTGACGGTCTTGGTCATCACCTGCTTGTCAAAAGCCACTTTTTTGGCATTGTCCAGGGTGTCACACACCAGCGTGGAGCCAAAGACGTACTCCATAGCCTTACGCAGGTCAGACTCATAACCAACCAGGGACAGAGCTGTGTGGACGTTGTCTTCTCCAACCTACCACATGAGGGAGATGAGACAGAGAGAGGAAGGAAAAGATGAGTCAGCAAAGCGACAGTTCAAAATCAAACAGAGCAACTTACTTAATTTCCAAATGGGGCAGTATTTAGGTCTCGCACCAGACTCTTGGCAGTGTTGACTACTTTGTCATTGAGTGTCTTAGCAGAAATCTTGTTCAGAGGAATGATGGTATACCTCCTCTGCAGCTCTCCCCTCTCCAGTAGCTTTTTACCAGTAACCTGGCAAAGACAAAAATCACAGACTCAGGTTACAACTCATGTTATAATAGGATATAAACACCAAAACATGAATACACTAAAATAACATGCACACTGCCCGTTCACACACCTACCTCTGTGTCAACTACAATATTATAGAGTCGACCTCCTGCCACCACCTCTAGTGCTGTTGCATAAGAGACGTCACGGACTGTGATTAGGTTAGCTAGCAGCCCCTTCACTTTGCCTCGGTCCCATCCTCGTTCTGGGTCCCTAAAAGAAAGAAAATTGTAAGTGTGTCGAAATTCCATAAGGAATTTATCCTTGTTACAACTTCATTAATATGCGTTTATTCATACACAGAGACTTTTGGTTATAATCTGGCTAAAAATTTATATTAAATCAGACAAAATCTTAGTTAATACATCACTTAGTTTCTCTGCCACTTCAGAAGGTTTTACTCTTAATGTAGAACTCAGTGCTGGGTGGTGGTGATGATATAATTGTGCTTAACCAGTTTCTCATTGACTCTCCTGTTATCTTTGTTGCATTCTTTTAGGTGAGACAACTTTGTACCACAAGTGTTTTTAATGGAGTTAAAGGACAAAATATCAATATAATGCTCACATTAAACACACAATATAATTAATTTTTTTTATTTTAGTTAATATATTGCATATTGTTCTCTCTATGACCTAAACTCCCAAAGGTGTTCCGAGTTGACTGATTTGACATTTTCTCAGTTTAAGGTTGAGCAGAGCTGCTGTATGCTGTGAATTATGCAGTTTCATTGAACTCATCCAAACAACAATTTAAAAGGGCTGTCAATCAAATAAAGCAACAATGCAAAAACATTTATTATTCCAGACTCTAAAAATGTGCTCCTTGTGTTTGTGATATACAAGAATATCTATTATGTTCAAAATATGCCACGTGTTTAAAGTGATAAATAAAAGTAAATAAATTTAGCAAGTCCTTACTTGTAGTCAAAGCGCAGGTTGGGGAAACGGGACACAAGACTCTCATAGGTCTCTTTAAGTTTAGCAACTTCTCTGGACAGCTGCCGTCTTTTATCCAACAGACTCTCCTCCTTCCCATCTAGGAACAGACAGACAAGTCCCTACTGTTATTACACAATGTTTGGCAGAAAGGCATGAGACTTTACTTGAGCACATACAGACACACTACCTTCATAGTTGAGTTTAGCTAACTCAGCCTCTAGTTTCTCCCTACTGCTTCTGACAGCCTGCAGATTGTCCTGGTCCTTCTTGTAGCCACTGTCCATCTTTTTTACCTCTGCTTGTTTGGTCTTCAGCTCAGCCTGAGCATGTTTCAGGGTCATCTGGGCCTGGATAGAAAAAAAAAGAAACAAGATTAGCAGTGTCTTTTTAAACCACTGCACACATGATTGTTCTGTAAACTTGCTATAACGACTATAACCTTTCAACCTAACCCACATCAAGTTCCTGGCAGATGTTTTCCTGCTTTTTTCCCCCCTCACCTGCTTGGCCTCAGTGTCTGCCTTGCTCATGTCATTTTTGCAGGCCATCATCTGCCCAGCCAAAGTGGCCTCCTCTCCATCCTCATTGGTGGAGAGACCTGCCGACACAGCCTTGAAATGCTGTTCAGCCGCCTCAAGCGCAGCACTCTCCTTCCGTCCCTCCTCCTGTACAGCTTGAAGCTGCTCCATCAACTTAGAAACCTCCTTTTCTTTTACCACAAGCATTTTCTTGTCCTAAGGATGGAAGGAAAAAGGTATGGCATTGCAGTTTTAAGAAATCAGCAAGTCTAATCTGTTGTCAAGTTTTGTTGTTGAACAGAAATTCTTGCAGATTGTTATATTAGCTTAGTAGGCAGATACCTCCTCCATGCTTTTTACAAGCTCCTTCCTCTTCTTGGTTTCATCTTTTAGATTCTGTTTTTTGAGGTCAAGGGCACTCTGGGCTTTGGCATCAACACGCTGCACATCAGCAAGAGTCTCCTCCAAGGATTTTAATACTCCATTCACCTCCTACAGATACATATGCAGATAAACATTATCAGCGTGACTCAAGCTACCTTGCTCTTCATTTTACTTAGATGATAGCATGTAAAACATTTAATCTTGAACATTTTTCCCAAAATATATTTTAAAGCCAAGGCAGTAATCCAGGGGCAAAGATTCAAATGGTCAACAACAAATGCAAGAATGAGAAATGAGGAAAGGTTACAAGTAAATCATGAAATGTGAGTGTCCCACTGTCTGTACCTGATCTTTTTTCTTCTGTAGCTCCTGAATCTGGGCTGAGAGTTCCTGGACTTTGCTTTCATTATCGGCCATGCTGGCTTGCATCTTAGCAATGTTGTCTTGCATCACTTTCAAATTCTCTGCCGACTTCAGCTTGGTCTCCTCTGCACACACAAACAACCAGGCCACATACAGCCGCGACAGGTGCTGGATCTCACGCATCAGCTTCTGGTACTCTAGATATGATGATCGTTCCTGTAGGAGGAGGAAGATTTGAAGGAAAAAATCACTCAGAAATTAAATGTTTAACATCAAATGTATCATTCTTGCAATTATATTTCATACATGATAAAGAAAATTATAAGTGTGGCTTTGTAGTCAATCTACCTCTTGCAGTTTCTGCATGGTTGGTGTAATTTCCTCATCCAGAATCTAAAAGAGTAAATAAAGAGATTTTTGAAATCTGTATTTGTCTAGAATGGACAGATTTACATTAGTCAAAAATGACTTGTGATGTCTAGCGTACAGTCTGAATCTCCTTGAGCTTGGCCTCCTTCTTCTCAATGGTTTTCTGCGCACTAATCTTTTTACATTCATACATCCTGGTGCCTGCTGCTTCTTCAATCATAGCAAGGATCTGTAAGAAGAATGGCAGTCATTGAAAGATTTTAAAACAGCAGGAAAATGTCTGAAGACGTTTGAGCAGTATGTTATGTGTATAATTTACCTCTGGTGGCTTCATGTTTAGAACTTTGGTGATTCTCCCCTAAAATACATATACACATTATATAAAATAAAGACATTATGATGTATTTTGGAAAACGTACACAAGCAATTTGTTGGACTATACAAGCCTTAGAGTGTGGAAGATTAAAACCACAACCATGCACTCTGCTTCAGACACAAGACTGACCTGCATGATGAGAAAATGTGGGTTATTGACGTTGAGGCCAACAGAGCAGAACAGGTCCTGCACCCTGGTGTTGTTGGCATTGACACCATTGATAAGGTACTTGTTCCTGCCACCAATTACCACCTTGAAGAAGAAAATGATCATGTATAGCACTCCTTCAGCTTTGAACAGTAAAGACAGGGCTTCCGATATAAAATTTAAAAATGATTGTGTCCTTCTTTGCCAACCTGTCTGGTGACCGTGATCTCATCGTGGGTTTCAAAACCCAGAGGACTCTGGCTTTTGTTAGAGTTGTCAAAGGTAATGGACACAGTAGCCTTGGTGATACCACCCTGTCCATTTTTGTAAACCAGGTCCTGGAGGTTGGAGGCTCGTACCTTTCAAGTGAAAACGAAACAAAGAGATATACGGCCAGTTTTGTTGCGTGAACTTCTTGCCTTCTTCTTTCTTTAATGTAAGATCATGCTATTAGCTAGCTTAACTATTTACGTTATCGTTTCAGCTAACATTAACTTAACGTTACAGTTAAGTTTTTAACAAATTTTAGGTCAGGTTAAGTTACCGTACAAATACCAACATAGAGCCGTTCTCACTTTCTCCCGAACAGCACACTTACATGGGTGAGATTAGAAATGCCCAGAAGAAAACATATCGAGTCCAAGATATTAGACTTGCCGCTGCCGTTCAGTCCGGTGATGGCGTTGAACAGCGGGTCAAAGCCGTTAATCTCGGTTCTCTGTGCGTAGGACTTGAACCCTTCAATAATAATAGACTTGATGTGCATCTTTAGGCTGTCCTCTCTCCACTGATCCCGGGGTTAATATTTGTGGCGTGTGTACAGTAAATCAATAAATGAACGATGAAGCACTGGATTATAGCCCAGTGTTTACAACCGACACAGGAAAACTCGCTCTTCTCTCTTCTAACTTGAATTTTGGCGGCAGGCGTTGAGCTGCTAGTCCGTCCCTTCTGTGCCGGGCACGACGCAAATAATTTGAAAATTAAAAAAAAGTATTTTAGCCATTTGTGTGCATAGAAATAACATATTAATAAATATATGAATATGGTTGCTTTGAAATGTAAAGATAAAAAGCAATTAACATACATTTTACTTACATATATAGGTATGTTTGTTTATTCTCGTCTGGCAAATTTTGAGGCTACTAAACGCCCCCGATTTGGTCAAGTGCCCGTGCCAATGTTTGGCTCCACCTATAGGTAAAGAACTGAACTACAGGTGTGACGAGAAATAACCAATCCTATAGTAAGGATAGAAGCGGCTTTGCGCGGCTATAGAGAAACATTATCAGCGGTGGTAGGTAGTACATAGGTACGTATAAGTAAGTAGATATTTTAAACATAATGGAGTGTAGCTTACTGTGTATATTTTTCCAATTAAGGAAAAAACTGCACTTACAATCATGAATCAGAGAATGTCCAAGACCCCCTTTCTGTCAAAACACTGTGGCCATATGTTTTTCTATATTTTATTTAGCCAATTAGTGCTTAAATTAACAATATCTATCACTGACCCCAAGCGTTTAAAGGGGTAACTTACTGCAGTCCAAATTCAAAATATTGGACAGAGTTATCTCCCCCCACCCCTCCTGCTCAGATTGGAAGTCCTATTCTGTATGTTAAGTTGCTCAGCTAATGCTTCCATCTGCAATGTTTTTGTTGTTTGCAAATTATAAACCAGCTTATGTGGATGTTATATTATTCTGTCAGTGTTATCCTGAAAACAAACACTCACTGCTGTGAAAACATGTTGCATCTACACTACCAGTCAAAAGTTTGGACACACATAGGAATTACCATGTTTTTCATGAAAAGATACATGTCTTCA
>JAUMHL010000001.1:14189107-14200447 GCA_032362345.1 Sandelia bainsii
TTGCAGTAAACTGCTTCTCTCACACCTCGTTTGAACCAGTCAGCTTCCCGGTCTAAAATTCTGACTTCATTGTCAGACTATTAGTGTACTTGTAGTATACTTTTAACCTACTTTTGAGTTGATCATAGTCAGAATGTGTATTTTATTTTTACATGTAATAAATACTTCTCAAGTCACCAGACAGTTGTAAGACAGTCACAACTATCAGAGTGCTTCATTTGCAACTAACTATGTCTGTAGTTAAGTTGCCAGAAGCAATTTTTAAGAAAAGAAGAAAGAAATTGAGAGTGAAGGTCTATTGACTGCTCACCCTTCTCACTTATAGTTTTAACTATTTTATTTTTGAATGAATGGTTTCACATAATTAATCTGTTCAAAAGGTAAAACACCATGTTATACAACAATTTGTGACAAATTCTTCATTCAAAACATCAATTATTTGTTTCATAGTTGTTTATTTTCACAGTTAATTCGCTGAAATGTATGCTGGGTATTTCTTTGCACTTGTTAGTATACTTCAAGTATACTACATACTACATAGTATACTCCAAGTACTAGTATACTACAAGTATAGGCTAAATGTATTTTGTACCTTTTTGTATACTTGTCAGTAGACTTAAAGTAAGGGAAGTGAATATTTCTAATAAATTATTACTACTACCAACTGAGCACTGATGATATGTAAGCTACTGTTACACTGCTAAGATTTTAGTGGGAGAAGAAGTGACATATTTGGTTCTGAACAAAAGCACAAATCTTTGGATCACATGATGTCAGTGCAATCCTAAAACGCTGGTGAAGAACACGTCACTCAGGGAGCAATAGCTGATTTTTATCAAGTTCATGTGTGAAAAGATTGATTCACAAGCCTGTCTCCTAAAAATTACGTCCGTATACAACTAAACAGCAATCCCGATTACGTTTTTGTAGAGAACGTAATTGTTACGTTGTACTGACACGTATTTTTGTGAATGAATGACATGATACTGTTATTATCGCGAAGAGGTGTTTGAAGTGGATGGAGGGCGTTTACTGGTCAGGACTGACATGCTGGAGACCCGAGTTCAAGACCAAAGTCTTGTCTGAGTTTGGATTTAGGCAAGAAAAGTGCTGAGGTTATGATTAGAGAAAAGATTGTGATTTGGTTTTATTTTTAATGCAGACGTTGTGTGTGTGAAGTGACGTTTTTATCCATTAACCAGTCCACAGTCTTTCTCTGACCCTAACCCACTGCTCTGATGTCTGATCCCAACAATAAAACACTTTAATATCGCTACACTCACATATCTGGATGTTGAAATGTAACGTCGAATATTTTTCGACAGAAAACCGGATGTAGATCAGATATTTTGGCCTTTAAAAATACGTTACCTGTGAACATTTCATTAATATGTTCAGTATTTGCGACTTGTCGTTTACGTTAACTGTGAACATATGATTATTATGTAAACAGAAAACATAATCGTAATTATAATCAGCACTAAAATTACTACTGAGGAAAGTCTGTGCAGAAACTCAAAGTTTCTCAAAGTGTTTTCTCCGCACATTATAATCTTTAAACACAGCAACACACTCACGGTAAATTAAACACAGGTTTGGTGTTTGGACTTGTTGGTAAAATAAACAAACGGTCCAGGTCGGGTTAAACTGATGGTTTTCGTCCTCTATTTTACACTTGTGAGATGATAAAGACGTGTTTAGCTCTGTCCTAACACCGCTGCCTGTGTTATGACTATTACTAGGAGAGTGCTGCATTCACTGTCAGCGCTACTGTAGGTATGTGGGAATTTCTGTGAAAATTTGCCAACTAGAAATGGGGTTTTCTCAGTTTTTCTGCATTTCTGGTACTACCACGGCTCGGGCCACTCGGAGGTTGTTTCTGGGCCGGCGGGCCGCTACTTAAATAGCCCTGATGTACAGTGTTCTTTTCTTTGTATGCTTCATTTTTGCATCTGTGAACATAGAGCTTATGTGACTTGCCAATAAGCTCCAGTTTTTTCTCATCTGTCCAAAGGACATTCTCCCAGAAGCTTTTGTGGCTTGTCAATATGCATATTGTCAAATTCCAGTTTCGCTTTTTTATGATTTGCTTTTAACAGTGGTGTCCTCCTCAGTCATCTTCCATTAAGTCCACTTTGGCTCAAACAGCGATGGATGGTGCAGTCTGAAACTGATGTACCTTTACTTGTGGTTCACCTCTAATGTCTTTGGAAGTTGTTCTGGGCTCTTTGGTTACCATTTATATTATCTGATTATCCAATTTATCATCTATTTTCCTCTTGGAGGTACAACCAGGGAGGTTGGCTACAGTCTTGTGGACCTTAAACTGGAACTGGAACATCAAGCTGCTTGGAGATGGTCTTATAGATTTTAACTTTAACATGCTTTTCAATAAATTGTCTTTCTCTTTTTTCTTTTTTTTCTGTGGTCAGTGTTCATTGTGGTACACACCATGATACCAAGCAGCACAGTGACTATTTTTCGCCCGTTAGGCAGACTGACTGATTACAAGTTAGAAGACACATGTGATGCTACAGGACACACCTTAGTTTAACATGTCCCTATGATCAAATTATTTTCAGTCTTTTCTAAGGGTACCATCATTTTTGTCAAGGACAGTTTCAATAGTTTGTTTTTTTTAATTATTCCGTTTTCAAAATTCAAAAAAATGTCTGATTTTCATTAGTAAATTTTCAGTAATTTTTTTTTATTATTACTTTTGTCAGTTTCAAGTTATTTCAGTGACCATTGTGGGTTTCTTCTTTCTTTAACAGAAGGGTACCAACAATTTTATCCACGTCTAATTTCTCCAGTGCATTACATTTGAAGAATGCCATGCTGAGGCATCTGAATGTTTGATCCCATTTGGAGAAGATGCTAGCTTTTGACAGATGAAATGTGGTTGAAAGTTTCAGATAAATCTTAAGTCAAAGTTTTTCATTAAACCCACATGAACTCACACCACATGATTAAAACAGATAAAGTAACTGTGACAAATAAAATTATACATGTGTATTTTAATAGTTACTCTCTCTCTCTCTGTTGTTATTTAGGGACCCAATGAGAGACAGCTATTTCATTTTGGTTTCACACAAAACAAAGTAAGAGTAATATGCGCTGAAAAATAAATGCATGAATAATAATGTAAAATTATAGTTTGGGATAAATGACATAATTTATTTTGTTAGATTGATAAAAGTGTGATTAATTGGATTTCTAATGATATTGCATGTGATATTTTTCCTTTCTATAGCAAACTAAGAACAATACTAATACTAAGCAAAGGGAATTATAAATAAAATCCTTTTATTTACCACATCAGGGTCCCGCCCGTCAACAAGAGTCAGGTCTTGCAGCGACCAGACCTCTGTCCTCCTGTAACAGTCCTGTATGTTGGAGCGTTTGGTGTCTGACTTTTTGGCTACAGACTTTAGGGATGGCTGAGATATTTGACATTGCACTATACATAACTGCACCATTTTGTTTTTTCCAACTGCAGAAAAATAAGACAACAGTGGAATTTTAAAAAATGTAACCACCAAGAGCAGCAAACTTACACAGATGATTTAACACAAGGACATGTTCAGCACAATTATTTGCTGATTCTCTAGAATCATATAAATTATCTGTACCAAATGTTCTAATCTTTAAAATATTTATTTCACAAATTATTATATGAACACATATAATATAAAACATAAATTGTTTACAATTTAATTGTTTTCAATGTCTAGAAAGTTGTTTACCTGAAACGCAGAGAAAATGTCTTCCGTGTGATGGCTCTTCAATCTCAATAAACTCCATGAGTCTCTGTTTAGCAGGTCGAAATAAAACTCTCTGCATCTCCTCCCTCAGAAGAGACGACATCACTGGAGAGGATGAAGAGAAAAAGCAAAGCTCTAAGGTGGCGAAATGCTTCAAAATGACCAAGAGAGATGTGAGGACTGTGAGAGGAAATCCAAGTAAGGGACAGATGAGAAAAAGATAATGGATAGCGGCAGTGGTGAGGAGGGTAGATGTTTCCTCTTGTCAGACCGTGTGAAAATGTGTCGTGTGAGAAATGAGCTCCTACTCTTCCACAGACACAACCCCCCACCCCTCCAGTCCACCCCCCCGATCCACCTACCAACTTACACATAGTCCCACATACTCATGTTTCCATCACTTCCGTGGACATTACATTGACTTAGATTCATTTCTTGGAGAGTCACCCTACTTACCCACCCTTGATTAACCCGAACTCTTTCCTTCACCCAAAAATGTAATAATGTTCATGGGCTTTCTGAGCCGAGAAGGAAACTGACTCCCCACAACATGAGTAATACAAGTGCGCACACTCCACTCTGTGGTCATTTAACTATATCTTCACTTTCCAAGTTCATCTTTCATTAAAATGCTGCCTTTGTATCAACTTGCCAAGGAGGTATTTATTAGCATGGGAGCAATTAAAGGCCAATCTCTTCATAATTTTAGCTTTTTATTGCTTCAATTAAGATCCATTATGATGCTGATATTGACTGAGATTGTTTCCTGAGCATATGGATTTCATTTTTGGAATTTGTACTTACTTGACTGACGTGTGTCTGACACAAATACACACTTTACTGTAGCCGTACTGTATGTGGTTATATGTTGTTTTTTTTCACAACACACACAGGCAGCGTCTTTCTGAATTTCTGTGGTTTTTATTGTCTCTTTTCCACTCACTCACATATGGACGTTGATATATATTATGGCACTGTGCCCAATGTTTGTCTGTGATTAAACGGTTGTTGTGTGGGAAAAGGATGTCCCACAGCACTCTGCAGGGTTTCCATTACCTTGTAGTAATTCAATCTCTCAGGTACAAGTACAAGTGGGGTGAAGCACTTAAATAGATGGATTTTACAAGCACTTCTTGTGATCATGGCTCCACATACAGGACATTTAGCAAGATGTACTGCTAAGCAGAGCAAACACACTATTAAATTTTTCAGCATATTTTTAAGTTCCACTTGTGCGCAGTGGATCATAATGGCATGGGAAGATGTTTCCATGAGCAAAACCACCCCAGAATGAACCAGACCAAAGCACTGATTTGATTAGTTACCAGTAAAGAGTGATTCCATTGGATTTGTCACATTTGTGAAAACAAAGATGGGTCAGTCCACAGCTAAGTGCTTTATTGTTGTTGTTCTTGATGTTTTTTGTGGGTGTACACTTGAAAGGCTTTCTGCATCTGAGATGGAAAAAATGAGAGGATGGACAGGAAGTAGGAAGGAAAGCAAATATACAAGTGTTCTCTCAATCTCATGAATAACACATGATGTTTATTGTACAAACTTTAAGCCCAGGATCTCTGTCATGTACAGTGAATTGATTCTTTATTCAGAGTAAACTATAACATCAATAAGAAATACAGTTATGCAATTATAATAGTGTCAAAACCATTACAAATATGGGAGGAGTTTGGAAAGAGGGATCCATGGTTAGGAGGACATAGAGAATGTGAAAGCAAGTTAAGGAAGGCAATATAAAAGGAAATGCTGAGGAATAAAGAAGAATAGGTTAAATGAACAACAGAGGGAAGACATAAAGGATACAGAAGATAAAACTGGGAAAATACTGCAGATGAAGATGGAAGTGAAGACTTAAAGAAGCAGCCTGAAGAGAGCAGAAGAAAAGAGCAGAGAAGGTGAATAAAGATGAGACTCTGGAGAGGTATTAGGGGCTTTAATACAAAGTATCCAGGAAGATGTAATGGGTGACGGAGAACGATGAAAAGGAGAGAAAATAATGGGAAAAGGGTTAATCCTATAGAAGCAGACAACAACTAATGCAAACAATCTAGAAGAGAACTGAAAATAGTATATATAGTTCACAGAGAGGAAGGAGACTTATAAAGGAAAAGGAGGCAGTGAGAAATTCTGACAAAGTGCAGTCAGCAGTATAATGAGTCCAGGCAGGAGGAAGGAATGAATGAGGTTGACACTGTGATATACTAACTAAACTAGAAGAGCGTTAATGAAAACACTTGTTTAAGGCACAAGCTTAAGGCTGGAATTACAAGCGTGCCAGTGTGATGCTGGTACTGAGAACTGCTTCCTTCATTAGACACACACGTAGATTTTACAGCGGTATATGTACAGTATATTTTGAAGTGATATGTTTTTTTTTCGTTTTAGTTTTATTTGGATGGACTGAAAAAAGTATGTATGTATGTATGATCGTATGTCTGGCACAGATGTGTATATGAGAGATCATGTAAGTCATGAACTGCTATATGCAGTTCAGTCTTATGTTGAGCCACAACTTACAGTAATTGTAACTCATGAGGGCTGGGCACGTGCATGCACATGACACAAAATAAAACTGTATTGAACTTTATGAGGTTTATGACTTTGTAATAACATACAAAAATACTGCAATGTGTTGTAAATGGTTAGAAATAATAAAATGAAGAATTTCTTGCATTGATACCATTGTTATTAAAAACTTAATATGTTGGTATCTTATCATGACTTACTGTATTTTCACACTTAAGCTTTAGTCAGGTAGGACTGGCTGTGATGATATAGAGGACAGAGGTGAAGACAATCGTGATTAATGCAGTCAACTCAGGGCGATTATGAGGGAAGTGACCTGTGCCCGAGTGTTCATATGTTAGAACAAGGCAATGACTCATGTTGTAGTTAATATAAAGCCAAGCTTAATTTAAAGCCGCTATTTATCATGCAGCAATATAAAAATACACTCTTTTGCTGTGTGTTGTATTTCCGTTTGTGGGAAAGTCCAGGATAACACATTTCATTCATTATACATCACAACCAAAGAACTTTAATTGATTACCTCTTTCTAACTTAACTTTGCTTAATCAATTCTATATGTGACTCGATCTATGATATCGCATTCCCTATGGTCAAATTATTTTCAATCTTATCTAGTGGTACCATCATTTTTGTCAAGGCCAGTTTTTTTTTTTTTTTATTATTCTGCTAAACCAAAATTCAAAAGCAATTTCTGATTTTCATTAGTTAATTTTCAGTACATTTTTTATTTATTATTACTTTTGTCAGTTTCAAGTTATTTCAGTGAAAATTGTGGGTTTTTCCTTTCTTTAACGGAAGGGTACCAACAATTTTATCCACGTCTAATTTCTGAGATAATTTTTCCATTTATGGGATCACATTTCCTGCTAAATGACCAAACTCTTTGCAGTACTACAAATATTTAATGTTAATGACAAAACTGCCTGCTTGCCATGTGTGTATACTGTACTTTTCAGCCAGTAACTGTGCTCAATGCATAGAGGGTGGCAGGGATGCCACAGTAAACACATTACATTGTACATGGTGTACTTATGTTCCCATCCACAGAAACACAATGGGCCATGGTTTGATTTTTACACAAATTCTGCTGGATAAAATAAACTACTTTTAAACAAAATAGTCTTCCTTTGAGAGAGATGATGCTGGCTTCATAGTATTTAAATGACTGATTTGTGAATGACACAAAACTCAATTACAAATGTAGCAGCGCTGCCATAATTATCCAGGTCTATTAAACAAGTTTAGTCCATCCGTCAACTGTGTAACTATATTTAATGGGCAGCACATGAATTGTGAATGATTTAAATACCAGGATTAATCGATAATAAATGTAGGTTGAATTTCAATATTCTTATAGTAACAGTGGTTTAATTCTAATTAGACAGCTTTTATTTTTCATGCAGCAACAGTGAAGCAACTTGTTTATTTTTATTTTTTAAATTTATTTAACATATGTTCTGTCAGCCAAAAAGACCCCGAATAGTGTAAACTGCTATCACTGCAACCACTGTATACAATATACAGTAACCTATGTTTCCTGCAGTCCTGATGTTATTTTGTAGACTAATTGTCCTTTCTTTAGTATTAGGTTTTTTGTGACTTTAGGTTCACTTTAAGAAATTACAGGCCACCCTTACTTGTATATATACTTTTGTCTTACTGTTTGTGTCATTAGAAATTACACGGCCATTTAGAACAAATGTGAAACAAACCTATAATTACACATTATATCTCATAGAGAGGGGGGCTATAACGTCAATTTGCACTGAATCTAGGGGAATCTCGACACAGTATGGGTGCAACATCAGAGCTTGTGATTGGATGCCGATAAAAAGGGAAACCCCTGGTCATGAGGCGGGGCCATCCCTATCCTGATCACCACCCTCCAATGTCACATTCACAGTCCATTCACTGCAACCAAAACAGGGGTTTCCTGGAAATGTATTGATGTCATTAATGCATATTAATATTACTGTGGAAAAACTAAAAACAGAAACTAAAACAGATGCATCCATACGCAAGTCAGGACACAGAGCTGCAAACCTTATTTTATTATCTTGCATATCAAAAAGTAGATGACCATAACAGTGGACTGGTCTGGCTGGAAAAGCCACTTCCTCTGTGAATGTCACCCCGTGGCTGCTACTGTACTGTACAAATAGTGCGCGCTACTGTCTCTATTGCGCATGACTGTACGTCGTAATATGAAGTAGGCCTCCTGTTTTTTTCCTCAACCCGGAGTCCTCCTGGCCCCCACCACTTCGTTGCAACGCTCAAGCAAGCAAAACACGGAGGCTGCTGTCGGGGTATTAACGGAGGTAAGGATTTTTTAAACACATATCAAACGCAGCGGTGGTCGCAGATTGTGAAATAGCACGGCGGATGTGGTCGGTAAACGGTGTTTATTTCTTAGCGTGCGGAAGCGGTCGGACTGCAGAGGAGGCTTCGGGACTGTTTCCGCACGCTTGAGGGAGAGCAAGGCCCAGTGACCCACATTCAGAGCAGCCAGTGTGTGTGTGTGTGTGTTTGTGTGTGTGTGTGTACACGAGTGGGCGAGCGTGTGCGCATGTTTGTGCTCAGGGACTGTGTGTATGTGTATGTGTGTGTGTGTGTGTGTGTGTACATACATACATACATACATCTGCCGCGAAAAATGTTTCCACCGTCGCTGGGTTTTTAGACCTTTCTCCGCCGCGGACGTTTCTGTTTTTGTCGGATTTTTGTTCGGCTCTGGTATTTTGAGGCTCGGTTTTCTCGCGGTGTTTCGGGACCAACGGTAAGTAAAAATTTTTAGAGATGATTTTGTTTTCAATGTCAGTTGCGTGACAGCTTGAGGCTCGGCACCAGCCTGCCAGGAGAGAGACTGGTATTCCTCCTGTTTATTTCACAGATGTGACATACTTTACCTATTAATGGTGTCATTCAGCGTTTGTAAGTGTAGCCGGAGGAAACGGGGACAGTGCGAGCATTAAACCTCTGACTTAAACGGGCAGTTTTCAGTAGCGAGCTTAGTTAGCCTGCTAGCTAGCTGTACACTTACCGTTACGGGTTCCCCTTTTTTCGGTTGTATAACGAACACCTGTGGCTCGAAAATATATATTAAAACCTTACTGGGATTGTATAATAGTTTATGGTTGTTTTAGTCCACTGCTTTACGTTGTCTCCAGTTGGCTATATTGCTAATATCCGTGTTTATTCATTGGCAGCGGTGTGCAGTGGGCAGACTCGTCCACTTCATTTATTGCCCATCAGGACTGTAACTGTAGGTCAGGCCAGTGCAGTAGTGACCCGGGACCATCATCATGGGTCTCTAACACGACTCACCAGAACACTTAAATAACCACAATGACTGCAATAAGATGATCTGTCAGGGTGCTGGTAATATCTTGTACCAGCTGTGACCTACCTTTTTTTTTTTTTTACAGTCATTCAACTGGGACTGTTTGACAAGTTTGGGAACAGCACTTTAAGCCCTTTCACTAAGACATGCTAATATTAGAGGTGTAATATTAAATTGACAAGCTGATGTTTGTTTATTTTTTAGATATTTTTTTAAAGCAAAAATGGTGATAGACAAACACTTTTAAGCACTTGATTAATTTTTAATTAATCAAATGGAAAACTAATACGGTAAATTATTAAGTGTTTAACTCATTTTGCAATCAAATAAGCAATCCCAGTGTTCCAGGTCTCAGGATTTTCTGTTTTATATTAGTAAGATGGATATCTTTGGGTTGTGAACGGTTGGTCGGACCCCATCTGGACTTGATCTCGGCCTTCGGGAATTATGACACCTTTTCACTGTTTTGTGTTACTGTGGACACCAACAATAATTATTTACCGTAATTACAGATCTGAGAAAGTGAAGGGCATTTTTCGGATTCACTTGGTTGCATTCACAACTTCCTATTTTGAACTTGCAACAACTAACACACTTACATTGTTGGTCCCTAGAATTTGCTTGCATGGAAAACAGTGAAAACACACGCTGAGTGATCATTTTGTGAATGTGTCTGGGTTTTTTGTGTTGCAGGTAAGGTCTGACTTGCAAGATTTGTCAGTGCTCAGAAGGATAGGATCTGAGTTAGTTTTGCCTGCAAAGAAACATCCCACAAAGTAAGTTAAAATATATTTAATCTGTGCTGTTTTCAAAACTGGGTCACTATGCTCCGCTAGTCTTTGAAGTACTAATAACATAGGCATAGTAACTGATTTATTCCATTTTTTTCTGTGCTGCACTTACATATGTTATTCACACTTAACACTCACTTTACATTTTTACAGCAGGTTTAATTTATGTCAATTTACACCCTGTGACATTGTTTATAAAAAACTTAAAATGTTCTTGATGAATCAGTAAAACTGATCTACTGTGCTGGTAACATGTCTTCTCATGATAAAGTATTTTCTTCACTGTCACTTTGGCAGTAAGAAAGAAAATTGCTTAAAACTTTCCCCAAGATGACCCAGTGACCTACTGTGACCCCAGTTTTCTGCTCTGTTTTCACAGGTTTGGTTGACCACTATATCTTTCCCGTGGTCTGGTGCCCTCTCGTGACCTCAATGACCCCAACGCCAGTTTGGATTATAGAGTCAGCTTTGACCTCAAACCCTTTCTACGACCCCTGAGAAAAGACTAACTGACGGCGTGCATAAGCTGCAGTGGGGTGAGCAGTGACTACACATCACACTGATACAAGCAAAGCTGTGTTGTTATACATGTGCTTGTGACAGAAGTTACAATTTGGTCACGCAGATCATCTTTTACAACTGAGTAAATGTAATTATGCTGTACCTAGATGTTTGTTCACTAATACATGTTGCTAGATATGTTAGTGTTGTAATGCATAATGCTTTACTGATCACAAATATGGTCTACTGTCATCTGTGTCATGATACAGTATGTAAAACATACATTTTCCTGTCATTACAAATACATACACTACCAGTCAAAAGTTTGGACACACATAGGAATTACCATGTTTTTCATGAAAAGATACATGTCTTTAGTTGTGTTACCATCATTGCACAT
>JAUMHL010000001.1:14200636-14237048 GCA_032362345.1 Sandelia bainsii
CAATATGAACAATGTCTGCACATTCATTCTGATCAATTTGATGTTATGAAATCTGCTTTTCTTTCACAAACATGGTCATTTCTATGTGCACTTGTTTTTCTGTTTCTCCAGGTGGTCTTCCAAATGCCTACCTCACGCCTAAAGAGCAATTTACTGCAACCACAGCCCTGATCAGCAGCCACCATGACATCAAGCATAGGGTATGGTGCAAAACACCCACACACACAAAGTAAAGTCTGTGGTCATTTTATTAGGGACACCTGTACAAGCCAATGCAATTCAACACAGCTGTTGTACCATAAATTCTGTTGTTTTATTTTTTTTGGCATCATGAGACGTTCATCATGTAAATTTAATTGTATGTGAGGTCATAGATAAAGTTGGTGTTCTACTGGACTACATTATTATTATTATTAATATTATCATTAGTAATCATATTATTAAATTCCTTGCAACAATAAAATTTTGACACTAGATTTATTGGCTTCCGCATAAGACAGTCCCACAACTTCCTTGTTTATAAATTGACATATGTTAATTGAATTGTAAGCAGGAACACACCTTGTTAAACTGCAGATGTGCTAAACCCTCCGTGGCAAACAAAAAACATTCCTTCTCTCTCTCTCTGTCTCACTCTCTTTTTTTTGTGTGACCTAAAAATAATCCTGGCATGTAGGAATCCTCTCATTAGCCAACATCTGTCATTAGCAATTATTAACAATGCATATCTGCTTTCAAGCTGCAAGAATGCAGACACAGAAAAACACAGTGAGTTCAGAAATAAATTCTGAACAGTCTATAAATGCTTTTTCTTTCTTTTCCTGTAGGGATGATTGTAGCATTTTTGATGGGTTGATGGAAGAAGATGAAAAGGACAAAGCAAAACGGTAAAACATCCCATGTTATTTAAATGATTATGTTTTCAATGACCTACACTTGTAGACAAGTATGAGTAAGGATTTAGGTCCTGCTGAGCAGAGGTCCCCAACCACCGGGCCGCGACCCAGTACCAGTCCGCGGCTCATTTGGTACCGGGCTGCAGAGAAAGAAAATAATTATTTTATTTCCATTTTCACACGACACAGTCTTTTATTTTGAAACAATCACTGTCTTTTATTTTGAAAAAACAGAATCTCTGCAGTCTGTGCTCCGTTTGTAAACATGCCTGGTGCACTAAATTATCTGGATAAAAAACAACATGAAATCTCACTGTCAAAAAACTATGAAAGCATAAAATTCAGAATCTAATTTTTTTTTGCTGTGGTTTTGATTGTAGTGTGTCCCGTAACAAGTCAGAGAAGAAACGGAGAGACCAGTTCAATGTCCTCATCAAGGAACTTGGCACAATGTTGCCAGGCAACACCAGGAAGATGGACAAGTCCACCATCCTTCAAAAAAGCATCGACTTCCTTTGTAAACACAAAGGTCTGGGCTTTCCCCACACCTCACAGCTTCTTATTTTATACTGAGGTTTATCATAAGGCTTGTTTGAGATGAACTGTGCCTTGCTTGGAAAGCAGGTGAGAGCATATGGGGGCAGCAGCGTGCAGTGAAAAAAGCTGCAGTTAAGACAAACATTTCCCCAAAATATCCATAGGTTGTCACAAAAATACTTAAATCACAAAAGGTATGATCCTGCTTTAATAAAATGTTTTTAAAAAAACAAAAACTGCAGCTGCCTCGATCTCTTGAGGTTATAGTTGCTTACGTTTGCAAGACGTGATCAAGTTGGGATCAAGTCAGGACAGAAATCTAAGCAGCATGCACTGTGTGGTGATTAGTTCTGCTCAGGCCTTCATCTCTTATGTACACTGTTATCAAGGCTTTTTTACTCTCACTACTACCGCATGGATACTGCAAAAAGGACACCTTAATTAAGTAAACCTTTCGACTGTGTATTGTTGACATAATGTACCCCCTCCACCCCCCAAACCTAGTTGATCACCACCTGAATACTAAGATTATTTTATGCTGACATATTTAATTACTATGCATGGATAACTACTCATTTTACTCCTAGCTCTAATGATTGTTTTGCATAATCACCTGCCACTGCACTGATGCACTGTGTAATCTGGTGCTCTTAACTGTCTTGATTTCACTTTGAGATTTGCACTGTCAGTGCATGTTGTGTGCTGTTGCCTGCTTGGTTTTTGCTTTGTGTATTTTATGCCCCGTTGCCTCACAATGTTTTCCTTTCTTGACTCTTTGAAATGAAAGACATTTATTTCGTTTTTTCAATTTCTCTCTCTGTCCTCCATCAGAGATCGCAGCTCAGTCGGAGTCAAGTGAGATCAGGCAGGACTGGAAGCCTCCGTTTCTTAGCAATGAAGAGTTCACCCAGCTCATGCTAGAGGTCAGAAATCTCACATTTTGTACTGTAATCCTGTCTGTTACAGTAGGTGGCAACACAGATGTTATTGCCACTGTTAAGTATTAAGGTTTCTAATTTACATCAAATAAATTTCAATTTAATTTTGATTGTGAAACAAAATACTTAATTATTTGTGCTTTTTCTCTGTTGAATTATATTTTTAAATCTCTTCTGATTTGAAACAAAGTCACAACAGCTTTTTTTTTTACTATTCTACTGCTACAGAGCAAAATTTCATGCTGTTCTCTTTGTCTCGTCCTCCTTAATCAGGCTCTGGACGGGTTCTTTATAGCAATAATGACTGATGGAAACATCCTCTATGTTTCTGAGAGTGTCACCTCACTACTAGAACACCTCCCAGTGAGTAACAAAGGTCCTTTCTTTAGCCTGGTATATATTAGTCATCCACGGTATTGTAGAACAAGCTTTAACTGTTTTTTTGTGTGCAGCTAGGATTAAATATACCAGGATGACTAGCATGACTTTGTCTTTTTCTCTGTGTGTGTGTGTGTGTGTGTGTTCGTTCACCAGGCGGACTTGGTGGACCAGAACCTGTTAAACTTCCTGCCCATTGGAGAACACTCTGATGTGTACAAAGCTCTGTCCACACACCCCACTGATGCAGAGAGCCTTAGCTCGGATTATCTGAAGAGTCAGTAACAGCCAGTCATTTTACAATAACAATTGAACAGAACAGTTGTCAATATTCTTTAATAATACTCTGCTGAATTGTGATTAACATTTAATTGTGTCATCTGGATGCATAGCTTAGGGCCAAAGGTTGTTTTTTTTTAAATAAATGAGCGTGTTAATGTCTTAATGTCAAAGAAAATGAACAAGACAGACAAGGCAAACTACTGTATATCCCATTAACTGCAATAAGCCATATTGTACATATCTGTGACTGTAAGATTTTTATATCTCTTTAGCTTATTTTGTTAGTTCAGTTTACTACAAATCCTGGTCTCTTCATCTTTTGTCTGTTGGGAAGCAATTTGGTAGATTTAAAATAATCATGGCCCTGAGACATCTTTTCTGACTAGAACAGCGAAACAAAGACCCTTAGTTAATTCCTCCTGCAGCAACACATGAAAGTCTAAAAATACCCTTATTTTTCAGTCATATGTTTTGCCCATTTCTTGGACATAATTGTCACTCTTTTATCTCTATTTTCCTATAAACCCACAGCATTTGTATTTTTCAGTAACTGGTATTTTTTGTCTCCAGCTAAGAATCACATGGAGTTTTGTTGCCATATACTACGAGGGGCCATTGACCCTAAAGAAGCCCCTGTATATGAATATGTTAAGTTCATTGGCAATTTCAAGTCAGTCAACAATGGTAAGTGGTAATACCAAAGTTTTATAATTCAATTGATTTAAATAGTTTTGCGCATGAAAATTTAAGATAACCTACATGACATTTAAGGCCAGTGACAGTCTCTTAGACGTTTGTATATTTTTATGTTTGCTATTTTGTATATTAAACATACTGTATACCAAAAAGTAAATCAGTACAAAAACAGAACATTCTGTGAATCTCATTTTAAGTGGAACATAGATAAAGTTGTACAATGCACATAATTATTAAGTGTCATTAGTTACTCACTTTGTGTGTGTCATTTCATGCCCTGTCTACAGACCAACACAGCACCACAATGTTGATTTCTTGATTCTGTTTGTGTAGTTCCCAATGTCACGAGGAATGGTCTGGCAGGTGTGTTACAGCGGTCGCTACAACCTGCATTTGATGACCACGTGTGCTTTGTTGCCACAGTGCGGCTGGCCAAACCTCAGTTTATCAAGGTACACTATAGACATATGCTCATACTACAAATAAAATCCCACTGAACAATTGATGTATCAGTTTTCAATATATATTTTCTTGGAATACTTTGTCTCTTCATAGGAGATGTGTACAGTGGAGGAGCCCAATGAAGAATTCACCTCCAGGCACAGTTTAGAATGGAAGTTTCTCTTCTTAGACCACAGGTACACATACCAGCAATTTAATTGTGCATTGTTCTTTAAGCTGCCAGTACACTGCACTTTTGCGCTGCAGAACTTTGTGAAGGCTACCTTTTTTTGTGTTTGTGTGATTGATTGATTGTTTTTCTTCTATTTAGAGCTCCACCGATCATAGGCTACCTGCCTTTTGAAGTTCTGGGAACATCAGGGTACGACTATTACCATGTGGATGACCTAGATACACTAGCCAGGTGTCATGAACACTGTGAGTGCTCACATTTATTCACATTTATTTAACAATTCTTTGTTGAAGCCATGCTGGTTCTTATAGCTCTGCTCTTTTCTGCCTTTCTCTTCCTTCTGTTCAGTGATGCAGTACGGCAAAGGGAAGTCTTGCTACTACCGTTTCCTGACTAAAGGTCAACAGTGGATCTGGCTACAGACACACTACTACATCACCTATCACCAGTGGAACTCTCGACCTGAGTTTATTGTCTGCACACACACAGTAGTCAGGTACAGCTGCTGAATGCTGAGTCATCTTCACTTTTTCTCTTTACTTTACTTTGGTACATTTTCAGAACATTCTTTACAGCGTGTATGGTTTAAAGGTCCATCATATTGACTTCTTTGATCTATTTACTGGTGACACAACATTTGTGTCTTTCACATCACTCATGCACACCACCCTCCTGGCTGTCCCTAACCAACATTTTTTGTCCAAAATACAGCTATGCGGAGGTGAGGGCAGAGCAGCGCAGAGAGCTCGGTATAGAGGAGTCTAACCCAGAGGTCACTGTGGATAAGGTGAGCAGTTACTACTAAAATCATCTAAACTCATCTCCATCCTTCAGCTTCATTAGGCTATTATTATAGAGGCCAAAAACTTTCTAATGTATGCTGTCTCATACAACAGAAGTTATCTATTAACTTCTGTTGGTGAACTGCTTCTGCCAATTAACATTTCTCACTCTGTAAATCTCTGAAGAATTGACTGCTGCTCCCTAATGTTATCTCAATAAAAGCAGATTTTTCTTTAGTCAGTTTATCAAAATTAGAACAGTAACAAATCTATTCTGTATCACACTGTATATCAGACTTTGAACAGACTCACATTTATCCAGTTATATTTCTTAATAAATGACTATTTTTGGATGTGCATTTAATAGCTATTAATTGAAATGTATAGCTCAAATATCAGGCTAAAGCACATTCAGTGTATCAGATTTAATAGATTTTTATCCTGAATGATCCTGTGCTCATCCTCTTCACCAGCTTTGACATTTTATATAGTCAGTCTGTATTTGTTAAAGGATTGCCTGTCAAGTATATTTTTCCTCTGTCTGCTTAGAGTCAGGACTCCGGGTCAGAGTCACAGTTGAATACATCCAGCCTCAAGGAAGCACTAGAGCGATTTGACCACAGCCGGACACCCTCCACCTCCTCACGGAGTTCCCGCAAGTCTTCATCGCATGTCTCTGACAACACTTGCACTTGTAAGGACACATACATTTGCATCTACTTATGTAATGTTTAGGAAAGAGTCAGTGACACATGAGCTCTGGAGATGGATGGGATGACGAGGTCCTGAGAAAGATGATATTATGTTGGGCCTGACTAGTGCTCTTGCTTATTAATTATTCTGTCTCCACAGCAACAGCCTCCAAGCTTCATATGGACATGGCCACGCCTCCTCGGCAGTCGCTGGCTTCCACCATGGAGATGACATCACAACGTCGATCTTCTATCAGCAGTCAGGTGAGCAGTCACTGAGACTACATGTGGCAAACATAACTTTCTATTTTAAAGAAACTGATTTTTGTGACCATGACTTAAACAAATAGAGATGGAAATGAATTCAAACAATGTTTTTATTATTTATGTATTGGCATTAAGAAAATTCATATAATTTGGTTGATAATGATCATTAATATCCTTGATTATCTGTACATTTGCAGTCCATGAGCTCTCAGACCACAGGCCAGAGTGTGACTCCAGGCATGATCCCTCAACAACAACAACAACAGCAGCAACAGCAGCAACAACAACAGCAGCAGCAACAACAGCAGCAGCAACAACAACAACAACAGCAACAACAACAACAGCAGCAACAACAACCACCGCAGCTTCAGACAAATGTCCAGGTGAGAATGGTGGCACTAAACTTTGATCTCCCAAATTCTTTTGGAGTAAACGATTTGTCACTTAATTGCTTATCTGACTGACACAAAATCAAACTGTAACAATTTGACAATAGATTATTTGTTTAAGTATTTTTTTTGTCTAGAAATATCAACATTTCAGAGGCCTAGGTTCTCAAGGGTTAATAAAGTTTTTATTAGTGAACTATGACAGTAAACGGTAAATGTTTATATTTGTATTATTGGACTTTATATTGGGAAACTGAGATTTTCACTATTTTCTAACATTTTTTAGGCCAAATAATTAATTGGTTAATGGAGTAATAGACACTCAACCATCAATCAACACTAGTCACAGTCCTACTATGGAGTTTGTGGTGTTATTTGACAGTTTTTTGTAATGAATATCAGAAAATTAGTTATGGAAACTACTGTACATACACACAAAGTTTGTTTGGTGAATAAGATGTGTTTTCTTTTTTTCTCCACACATAGCCAGTGATGGAGTTCTCAGCACAGGTGAATGCCATGCAGCACTTAAAGGAGCAGCTGGAGCAGAGGACCAGATTGATCCAGGCCAACATCCAGCGGCAGCAGGAGGAGCTGAGACATATCCAAGAACAGCTGCAGAGAGTCCAGGGACAGGGCATACAGGTAAGATGTAGACATGCACCCACAATACCTGTCAGGGCAATAGCATTTTAACTATTTTATACAAATGTAAATGTAATCTAGGTTGAATTTTCTAATTATTTAATTATTAAATTTAGTCTGCAGTTTATTGTCTCATGTGACATGTACTTAGTCTTTTATTTCTCTCCTCCCCTAGATTCTCTTTGTCTGACTTCCTTGGATTTACTCTGTTACAATTGGTCAGGAAAGACAGTTAATGTATAAATATTTAAAGGATATGAGTATGTACTGTGTGACTGCATCTGAGCATATTTGCATACTTTTGAAAAAAATGTTTGAAAACCATCAAGAGCTCAGCAGTAGCATATAGGTTTCTCCCAGTGATGTTTTTCAAATTTAGAAAATCACTTATTTGAACAAAAGTAGCATGCAGCTTCTTTTCTGTTTTTTAAGACTAGTCAGTGTGTTGTGCTTTTGTCTTTTTTTGTTATGTCGTTCCTGACTTTGCCTGACCTAGATCAAGAGTTGAATAATAAATTGTTTTTTTTTGTTCTATTCAGATGAAAGTGTAGTAAAAGACAGAGATTCAGTAATTGCATGTGTTCCCTGTAAATAAATTTTATTTCAGTAAATTATCATTATTACAATAAACACAGTTAGATTGAATGTACAAAAATAACTTCATGCTGTGTAAATGTAGACACGGATTACTGACATTCGATTTTTCCATCTCAACAGATGTTGCTGCAGCAGCAGGGTGGAGCGATGAACATACAGCTCCCTCAGGTTGGGTCGGTCCAGCAAACATCTGCGTTGACCAGTCAGGTCCAACAGACAACAATTAACCCTGTCCATTCAGGAACTCAGCAACTTACCATTCAGCAACAGGCTCCTCCCCCTCAGCAGAGCCTGCAGCAGCAGACCAATACCCTCGCACAGGTGGGTCCACACACACACACACACCTGTGCAGCCTATATAGATGCTCCTTTTCTTTTGTGCATGTCTAAGATGTCCTGGCTACATTTGTATGATCTATGATTATGATTCCAAGATGTATATTATTAAATTTTAACAGTTACAAATTATTTTGTTGTATCACAGATTAAAGATTCATTTTCAAAGGAAATGGTACAAATATAGTTGCATTCAAGGTCTTCTGATAAAACTAGCTTTGTTGCATTCAGATGGCCGTAGGAGCCACATGGAATACTATTGTTTGAGTTGTTTGATCATGTGAGATAGTTCAGAGAATTCAGAGAACTTATATATTTATCACTGCCTAAAGACACCTTCTATAGTATTACTATTACACGAGGTATTAACACTTAGTTAACAAAATTCAGGTTACTAAGTGTTAAAAGTGCTGAAGTTTCAACTTGAATATATTTACTGTTCCTCTGTATATTAATGGCTTTATAATCTGTTACATGTAAATGAAGCTGTGTTCAAAAGCAACTGATGATACACCAATATGAAAATGATCAGTAATTCACAAAAAATAGGCCCTTAATTAATCACTTCTACTTTTAAAGAAGGTCATGTTTTGTCTCTTTCTCCTTCCCTCCTTTGGCACTCTCCAGCCCCAGCGCCAGCAACAGCAACCTCCCCAGGCGCAGCCCCAGACCCAGGGCTCTGTATCTGCTCCACTGTACAACACCATGATGATTTCCCAGCCAGGGCAGCCCAACGTGCTGCAAATCAGCACCAGCCTACCACAGAACAATGCACAGCAAGGCACAGCTGTGGCCACCTTCACACAGGATCGACAGATCCGGTAAAAAGACAAAAATCTAACCTGATACTCAGAGAAATACTGCTCCTTATCAGCTATAATTCCCATCTGAAATCAAGCCATTTAAAGGTGCAGTGTGTAAGATTTAGAAATTTGTGAGCAAAAATATAGTATAAAACCAACTGTTTTCTTTAGCGTAGAATTTGCCTTTTATATCCACATAGCAGGGTGTCCGCGGGGTTTTAGTATTAAAAGGTAGTAAATCACATTAGCAAAAATTAAGGCCATTAAAAAGTATTAATCGCCATTTCATGAGGTATTAAATTTTTGATTATTTTTTTTCAGGCTATGAGTTGTTCGTCTGTGTTTCTCTGCTAAAGTTCTCATAACTTCATTTAAACGTGGGATTAGACTCCATTCATTTTAATTAGACGATGTCTGTGATGCTGATATCATATTCGGTGGTTGCACGTCGTCTCAAACAGTTTGTGTGCTGAAACACTGGCTGCTGCTGACGCTCAGAAAACATGGGTAAGTACAAATTCACAGACAGTTGGTGAGAGGACCCGGCGTTTAAAGACTGGCTCAGGTCGGTAGTACGGAATAATGGACAGGTTTACTGTTCAGTTTGTAAATAAACAGAAATATCAAATGGATGGAGTACTAGTCAGAACTCAGGAGCAGTTTTCCACAGGCTTATTCAAGATGAAGTGCGCCTGGAAAACTGGAGAGCAGGGGGCGGCAGCAGGGGGGTGGTTTAAAGTCGCTTTTAAGTCGGACAGTTTTCTAGCAGTATTCAAGCTACAGGCGTACACCGTCACAAACACTTAAAGGAATAATGGTGTTCATGTGTGTCTTTTAATGACTGCAGTCAATAGAACAACTGAACAATTATATGAAGATGTTTGACATGACTTATTTTGCAACGCGCGTGCTCTGACCGCTGGTTTGTGTGCGCGCGCCCGCAATCGGGTGGAGCTTCGCCGTGCGTGACACAAAGATCAGAGAATAGTAAACACAACAGACAGAAATGACATAAGATAAATAACATGAGGCTGTTTAGTTAGTTTAGTAAAAGAACAAGGTACAGACCTCTTCTAAAGGAAAGGGAACCTTAAATTACTTCTGTTGTGATCTGGTGCTGTGTAGAAAATAAAATTAAATACAATTAACTTGACCTTCAAAGGGGGCCGGGATGCCTTCCTAATATAATGGTTGGAAACACAAGGCATACGCTTTGATTATTGATCTGTCAGATTTTTTGACTGTCAGGGCTGAAACATCAGTGCAGATGTTATTTTAGTGACGTGAAAGGAATCTGTAACTAAACAGTTTAGTTAAATACTGTAATCAGCTTTTCTGATAAGTCACATCATTTATTCTGTAAAATAATCTTTATAGTGAAAACTGACTCCTGTTGTTAGATCAGGTGAGAGCCAGGCATTTCCCATCATGCCCCGAGGTCTTACAGTTGGTGGAGGTGCAGCACCTGAATAATTATTTTAACTGACTCCAAAATCTGCGACAGCCTTGGTCTCATGAGGTTGTTGTTGCTCGAATCTGCGCAGAACTTGCTCATCTTGAATGAGCCTCATTTCTGCTTTCTGTGCTGCTGCCCCCGTTACACTCCAAACCAAACGCCAGGGCTGCATTGAAGTCCCTCCAGGAAGTTGCAGTGTAGCAAACACAAGTTTAGCCAGTAACAGAATTTTGGCAGGTTTTCCAAAAAACTGCAGTGCATGTTTGATATTTTTAGGCAGTTGCATCTTTTTCATTTTTCATTTATTGAAAATAAACCTCACTGTACTGACTGGCTGAACTTGAGTTTCCAACATTGTGCCACACCAACACTGCATGTGGAGGTTCTGTGGTGTCTAGACACTTAAACCGGGTACATCATCAGATTTGGATTAGCCCCCGTTCTTCAAAAAACAGCTTGTTGATAGCATCAGTTAAATAAATGCAAGATATTTTCAAATCACAGAATCTCTAAATCTATTCAGTTGACTTTTTGAATTGTGTTGTACTGGAAAAGAGTGTGTATAAATCTCAAAATCAGTTTAAAAGTTAGAAAGGTTGTTGATTAAAACAGTTGCAGCTCAATGTCAATGAGGTATTAAAAAAGTAATTAAAAAGTATTAAATCCAACCTCAGGATTTATGTATATACCCTGACATAGGGAGTGCGCCCCCTTTTACTGTTGCGCCACCATGTTTCGACACTAGCCCAGAACAAACACGAAACACTGGCTCTAGAAAGTTAATTGTGTTTTGCTTGAATTTTGTGACACTGGAGTTACAATAATATTCACAATCAATTACAATTACCTATAGTCTTACTTACCTTATATAGGTTAACTAAATCTAGTTTCTAATATATAGTTATCAAAAGTAATCTCATCACTTGACATATTATTAGTGGATGCGCTGATGTGTCCTTGGAAACGGGGTGTGGGGTGTGAGGGGTGATCAGATGGTTGCATCCAGCAGTCTTATCACTAAATGCTGCTAAATCGCTAAATCTATCACATTTCATCAAGCAAATTTAAAATTAAATATGTATTTTTTCCCCATGTAATTCTCTCCAGGTTCCCAGCAGGGCAGCAGCTGGTGACGAAGCTTGTGACAGCTCCAATGGCATGTGGCGCAGTAATGGTGCCCACCTCCATGTTTATGGGCCAGGTGGTCACCGCGTACAATCCCTTTGGTGGCCAGCAGGTAAAGACAAAGCCGTAGAAATCATAGAGAAACTTAAGAAAATGTAACTGTAACTCCTGTAAGATCAGGAATGAGCACTACACTGTGTACTACTCTGATCATGTGGGAGGCCCATTACCACTCAGCTCATCAGTGTTGATAGATTGTGAGGACATGGGTGGGGCTGCATTTTAAAGCTTTGTATTAGTGGAGGAAATTGGCTTGTTTGCTCAGCATGCTGTATTTCTATTGTGAAGAATTGGAATTTTTTTTTACTATTGTTGGTTAAATGTTATTGTTAGTATATTCTTAAACAGATACATATTTTGGTTAGAAAGCAGAATATTCTGTTTAATATCACAGAAAGAGAGATTGAACAAAAAATTACAATTAGAGAAATTGTAAAGATAGAGTTGTGTAAATGTGTGTAATAAATATAAATCTCTTTAAAATATTCTAAACAAAATTTTCTTTTTTCCCTAACTTTTATAAGTATGTCCCTTTAAATTTTAACTCCTGTGTCATTCCAGCAGGGAGGGCAGACCCAGACTCTGACTCTTCAACCAGCCCAACCGGCCCAAGTTCAGCCCGATGGCCAAAACCAGACAGCTGTAGTGGCTCCGAGCGGCCAGCAGGGGCAGCAGCAACAACAGCAATTTTTACAGGTATCAACAGAGGGCAGCAGATATCACTGAATTAAATCTTTATAAGCAAAATGTTATGGATGTTTTTTTTGCTGAATAGAAGGTGCAAAGATTAATTGTGGAATAATGTGACTACAGTTTATTGTCTGCAGCAAATGAATGTTTATACACTTTTTGCAGAATGTGTTAAAAGAGGGTAATAGTGTAAAGGATGATAATGATAAGTGCTGTATTTTCTAAAATGTTTGTATTGTTTTGTTGTCAGGGCACTCGTCTTCTCCACAGTAATCAGTCTACCCAGCTGATTCTGCAAGCAGCTTTCCCACTCCAACAACAGGGCACATTCACCCAGGCAACGCACCAACAGCAAACACAGCAACAACAACAGCAGCAACAGCAGCAGCAAAGGCAACAGCAGCAACAACAACAGCAGCAACAAAGGCAACAACAGCAGCAGCAAAGGCAACAGCAGCAGCAACAACAGCAGCAGCAGCTACAATCTCACCACCAGAGGCACCAGCAGCAGCTGAAATCACAGCCCCAGAAACAGCAAAAGGCTGTGTCATCGCACAGGACTGACAGTGTCAGCAGCCAACCGCAGTAAAGTGTGGAGGAAAACGTGTTAAGTTAGGAAACGTGGGGAATTGCAGCTCTTAAAGGATTGCTGAATTAATTTGTTTTGGTCAGGTGGCTGACACCAACTTCCTTTTCCCCAAAGTCGTTGTCCTCCCTTTCTCTATCTAAAAGAAATGAATCATAGGAAAGGAAAACCAGAGTGCTCATGGAACTCACTGAGGATTGTCACCATGGCAACAGGAAGGATTAAAATCCCCTTCTCCCTCAACAGAGGCAGAGTTGTGAAGGAGCTCCACTCTTAGTGGAAACCTCACAGAAATCCAGATACGCCTCATAACCACGGTAACGATGGACCCCTTCTGAAGGTGTGTCAAAGTGGACTGACCTTGTACAGATTTACTGTATGATAAGAAAAACTTGTAAATATCCAATATAGCCTAACAGGAAACAGAAATGTAGTATTTTATATGATTGCATGGAAAGAATAACTGTGTAAGCTTTTATTAGTCGCTTTTGAAAATTGAATTTTTACTTTGTTCAAGTGTTTTCTGGTCAAAGATTGGACGTGCTCCCTCAGACCCCCTTTTCTCCTCCCACTTCTCTAAAGAAAAAGTCCAGAATCAGGCTTTAAAGTACTGTCAGTTTGTTTAAAAAAAAAAAAAAAGGTTGGGCTTGGGTTGGGTTTTTTTGTAGATGTTTGTGTTTTAAACACTGTCTCTGAGACAAAATGGCTCTTTTTAACTTTGTAATTACAAATTATGTTTGGCAAGAAGCTACATTACAGTTTAACTGAATTAGTGGGGTGATCACTGTACAAATAGTGGGTTTAGTGGTTCAAAGTGCCAATAACATATTCAATTATGTTTGTTTTTTTAATTTCGAGCAGACTATTCAAAGGCGTATATATTTTCCAACAAGATATTACCCCTAATAAAGTTAATGCGTGTGTATATAGTAGGGATTATTTTTTAACAGAGAGCCCTATACGTAACAAACAATATATCCTCACTTGATGTGGTTGTGTACAGTAAATCACTGTTGAGACCTGTTTGTAATCTGTGGTGCGATTCTGTGAGCTGGTGTGTGTGTTTTTGAGAAAACAATCTTTGTGTGTATGAATGGGCATGAGTGGCTATGGTTGTGTGGGTGTTTGTCGCCCCTTGTGTCTTACAATAATTGACTTAGTAAGGATTTTGCCGGATGGTACTTGGATTCTCAGGTATGTGGTTAGCTTCTGCCTCAGTCTGGAACCAGACAAGGAGGGATTAGACGGTGATGCTGAGACCAGAGAAAGAAATGGAAAGGGCGTTGTCAAATTTGACTGAAATTTATTAGAACCTTCTTTGTTACCTAATTTAAATAGAAATGGGTGGAGAAGTCTCTAAAGAGAAGTAAAAATATATTATTTTTAGGAGGAGGAGCAATAAAGTAGAGAAGAGAAACTTTTCAGTGTTCTGACATCTGTCTCATGGTCTTCTGTATCACGTGTGCTTCATCCTTCCTTGTCTTCCTAGGCCTCAGAAACCCTCATGCAGTTCAGTTCACTTGTTTCTCAGTTCTCAAACAGCAGTTAAAACCAGGACTGGACCCAGGTCCATTTGTTTGGTTGTAAGCCATATCAACAGAAAAGCCTTGGATTGGAGGAAGTGTAATGGTTGGTAAAGGAGCATTTAAAATGTGTTGTTTTGTCTCTGAGTGTAGTAAAGACTATGTGTTGGAGTGTGTGTGTGTGTGTGTGAGAGAGAGTGTGAGAGAATATAGTGTCTCCTCTTCTTGATCCTACTCGTATCACTCGGGGGTCAGTATTGGATTCCCCTGGCGATAGCCAATCAGTTCTTGCGTTGCAGTATAAAGAAAATTGTAATATTCAAGAAACTTCCTCCCGGGTTGGGCTCAGTATTCTGCAGGCCCGTGGACAGCTCAACTTGAATACATGTTTGTGTATGAGTGTGTGCATGTTAACTGTCACTGTAACCCATTATATTTTCATATGGAAACAGATGTGTGACAGGAAAAGGATGGATGTTAGGCAATGCACAGCATTGGTCACCTTTCAGGCTATAAAGAATATAGGCTCTGTTATTGATTTACAATGACAGACTGCTAAACACGTATAACAATAAATACACATCAGACCAGTATCAAATAGTAACCCTGAGCGATGTTTTTAATTTAGATTACATAGCAGTGTGTGTGATTTGACAGGGGCTGATCCTCCTCTTGAATTAGTTTACCCAAAAATTAAAATAGTCGAAAGATTTTATAGTGAGGGTCTTACTGCTTGGACGAGATCTTCCACCAACACTTAGCAAATGTAGATCCTCTGTAGACTAGTTTGTGTTTAAGGCATCACTCTATAAAGGGTAATGTTGAAATGTTTATAGTTTGTGTCACTGATACCCAGCCCAAAGAATGTAAAGGTGTTTGTAAGAGACTAATGGATGTTGTAAATGTTAATTATGGAGAACATTTGAGCTTTGTGATGAAGGAAAACGAGCGGTGTGGGAGAGAATCATGTTTCTCACTGCTTCACAGGAACCACACATAGAATCTGAAATATTCTTATTTTCAGTCTTTGCATTGTTACAAAAAAAACTGAATGTTTCACAATCACAAACCTTCAGTTTGTGTTTTTGCAACAGTCATTTTCCGACAGTACCTGGTTGTAAAGAGGTTAAAAGCTATTGAAAGATGAGGTGTAGGATATTTGAAATGAGACGCCATTGACAAGACAGTGCGCCCCCATCCCCAACCCCACCCCACCCCCCAACCCCATGCAGATACACATCTTTCCACGACACATTTGGATTCTTAAGAGTCCTAGTTCTATATAATACTGTACACATACACAACATAAGAACCAGTATTCAGTGTGAAACGGTGCTATGCTTACCCGTACTGTATGTATGTATGTTAATCCCTTCTTCTGCTCTTGAACTGTGCTCCTTTATCTACCCCAAAGTCAAATGTAATAATAATCAATATTTTGAAGCAAAATGTTTGCTATTATTATAACCCAAACTCTCCCCTCCTGGTCAATTTGAAAATAAAAACAGTTGCAAATATTATATGTGACATCTGCTGCAATTCTGTTGTGTTTTGGTCTGTTATTAGCCACATGAGTGCTACAGCTCTTGGGATGGCAACAGAGATATTTCAATGTCTGTTGGATGTATTACACAGAGAAAGACTCATAATGATGCTTACATTTCATACAGATGTAGCTGGTTCATCCTAATGAGTTGTGATCCCCTGACGATTACTGTAGCACTACCATGAGGTTTCGCCAGTGGTTCTGAGAGAAACCTCTTAACAGCTATTGATGGATCACCATGACATTTGATTTAGACATTCCTGGTCCCCTCAGCATTAATTCTTTAAGCTTTTGATAAACACTTAGCCTTTCGTGAAACAAGATCAGATTCAAATGTCACATTGTTCAGGACTTTGTTTTATGACCAAATACCCCTAAAACACACTTGTATCACCCAGCTGTGCTATGTATGTATTTAGTGCCAGTTAGCAGCTATCTGCGTGCTAAGATGCTAAACTAATGTAGTAAACATGGTAAACTTTTGTATTTTCTTCTCGTGAATGTGTCAGACAAAGGAAGTTGACACTTTCCAGTTGGTTCTACCGTCACAGGTACTTTCTTTATTATTACAAGTCAACCGAACTGTATCAAAACCTCAAGAATCTCAAAACCAGCATACAGAAGCTCTCTTCCAGCTTCCCTCTCCACATAACTGTGTCACAACCAAATACATTTGGTATAAAAAAAATCTAAAGGCACATCTCTATTGTATTTACATTGCATACATGTTTGACGTAAATCAAGTAAAAACATCACACAATCAGTCCTACAGTGGCTTTGCTAAAGAGACTAAAGATATCCCTAAAATACATACAGCAATACACCAATTAGTTTTTTAAGTCACAGTATTCAAAGCTACAACACACAGGTGGGAATCAGTGTTTCTGTAACTTATGGCTGTATTTTTTATTTATGATGCATGCCACCTCGCTATGGCTCATTTTTACAGTATATTTGTAAAATATACATATAATTATCAGAAGGCTTTTTTCTCCAGACTTGCTGACAACCTTTTGGCTGTTGGTTCAGTGACACTGAATTTTAAAGGACCAATTTGACATTTTGGGATAGACACATTTGCCTTCTTTAATATATGTGTATCTTCCCAAACGTTTTATTGTTTATTTAAAATTTTAGACAAATATGGCAACAAGTCCACTTGTAGTCTTCACAGCACCAACTCTGCTTAGCTATGCTTCAGTCCAATATCATCTCCCTAGGTCAAGTATTAACTCATGCAGGAAGTCTGTGTTTTCCCCAAAGCATTTTAAGATGTAATCTAAGGCTGAACGTGAGCCAAAACTTGAACTGCTGATGTATCTGATGTGTGGTTAGTGTTTGAGTCGGCTTTATATAGGCTAAATGTGCACCTGAAATATCTACCACAGAGATCAATATGCCAATGGGAAGATTAGATAGAGGCCAATACTGAGAGCCCAGTCAAGGATTGTATATACAGTATTTATGTGTGTGTGCATGCGTGTGTGATGCATGTAGGCCAACGTTTGACAATTTGAGCATCTGAGTGAATGTGTTGATAGTTGTTTACATTGTATTTGGCTCTTAACGTTTGTGCAGTAAGAGGAGATAATGATTGAGGCGATGGGGGTGGATTTATGCTGTCTGTTTCATAGCATTGTGTATGTGCATGTAGTGTGTGTGTCAGACATAGTCCAGGAAGACGTCAGCTGTGCTCTGCAGTAAAGGCTGGGTGGGGGCTGTCGTGCTACAGACAGAGCTGAGCCTCCGTGATGGTGACCACTGCTGCTCTGGAGGACCTGGAGCATTGCTCAGTGTCAGGTACACCTGAGGAACAAAAAACATTTATATTATATACTCTGTAAGTTTGGGAAACTCACCTTTTGCCGCGAAAATAAATATGTGTTTGACAAGTCAATTATAATGTCAAAACAAAACAAAATAAAGTGTAATGATGACAGCCAGGTGATTAAATTATAATGACCACTTTACAACTCAGGCTGTGTAGAAGTGCACATTAAATGTTAACTGTACTTGATTAGTAAAATCAGTGGACATCCCCTTTAAATATGTACAAATGAATACATGCGATACTAATATGTGAGCTGGGGGTCAAAGTGACCCAAGACACACACAACATAACATCACTGTCAATGTTCTGATTCCAGCTGGGAGACTTCATTGCATGAAGAACCTTACTCACTCCTTTTCTATCCTGTGTCTACATCTTTTCTGTATAACAAAGGTAAGGAAAAATATAATATAATATGTGAACCTGTCATGGTTTCACATACTTACATTTTTGGTGTTTTCTGACAGCAGTAGTTCAGTCCTCTCCACTAATTTTCTAAAGGAAGGCCTTTTCAAAGGGTCGTGGCTCCAGCAACACAACATCATGTCATACCTAGAAAGTTTTAAGTGGGATTAGTTTCAGTGTCTTCATATGTGGTGGCTTCTACGAAACACAGATTTTATACACACAGATGCAGATAGTATCAAATTATTAAAAAAATAAAGTAAAGAATCCAGCTTGTGACTTTACATTTGTACCAAATCCAACTAAAAACCTCTAAATTGTTACATCAGATCATATTACAATAATATGATAGTAATAAAATAACGTTCCACATTATGCTGTTTTGTCATGTACAGTTTGGTACACCTAAGTCTGTGTAATTTATATCATCTTTTGATGTTATGTTCAATTGGAATAATAAAAGAACAAAAATAATGTAAGAAAACACTTTTCAGTGAAGTGTATATATTCAAATGCTAAAGATGTATTACAATAAAAAGTAAAAAATATTTTTGAGCTGTTTATAGATAAAATTATTGCATGATTAATGGAAATGAAAGTAATAATTAATCGCAGCCCTGATAATAATACTTTTCCCAGACACTTACATCTCAATGGGAGCAAACTCAGGCCTGCTCATCCTGTGGCCCTCCTGAATCATCCTATAAAATGCTGATCCCACCTGCATCCCGGGGTATGGGCTGTTACCTGAAACACAGACATACAGTATAAACACACTTAAAATCATTTCATGATTTTCATCTTTTTCATCTCAGTTTTGAAGATAATAAATCATGGATTCATATAATGATGCCAGTATCAAAAACTACATTATGTATCACAGTCAATATGATTTTGCCAGATACTGCTGCTTGGGAACATCGTCAGAACCTCTAATAATGCCGCAGTCAGCTCAAATGGATGATAATAAGGACTAAGACATTATCAAACAGAAGCAAAAGCACAGCTTTTTCTGGAAATATTACCAAGAGAGAAGATTTCCCAGAGCAGGATGCCGTAGGACCACACGTCACTCTCAAAAGTGTAGACACAGTCGAAAATACTCTCGGGAGACATCCACTTGACTGGCAGGCGAGCCTGATGAAGGGAGAGCCGTGATTGCAAGGTCAGTGTGAACAGTGTTTCCTTGTTTTCATTCATAATAAACATATGTTCTATAAAAGTTTTTTTTTTTCATTTAGTGTTTTTAAAAACACTTTTTTTGCAGCCAATTAATAAATATACTTTACATGTACAGTACATATTCTGCATGTGATGTATTTATATCTGCTGATGAGATTAATGGTAAATCATTCAGGAGAAGTCTGAACTTTCCTTTCTTGATTTGCAGTCAAAAGGAAATGTGGAAGGATGAAGAGCCAGAGACACACTCACATTGCCCCGGAGCACGTAGCTGGCGTCAGTGGTGATGTCTCGCGCTAACCCAAAGTCACAGATCTTTGCCACCCTGCCGTGAGTCAGCAGAATGTTTCTGGCTGCAAGATCCCTGTGTATACACTACACACACCCACACACACACACCCATACAGACACAGAAACACACGCATACAAAAAAAAAAAAATTAAAACCACTAAGAAGGTATTTGTGTTGTATTGACATTTGGAACCAGTTTCTGCAGAGAACATAGCATAGCAAACACATACAATTGAAGCAAGTTAATGTAAACCGATACTTCTTTACAAAAGATTTACAAAAACAGTGTTTTACAGGAGCAGGCCTTAATGTTTCCAATATGTTTGATTTGTTTAATTTATCTATTATATTTAAGAATAAAATTGCTTCATGAAACTGAGACTGGTAAATGTATTACTCTTCAGTTCAGCAATGATCAAACCGGCACAGACCATTGTTGACATGTCTCTCTTCATATTCGGAGTTAGTATTACATTTAAAAAGGTCATAGTTACTGGAATTTACTGTACATACATGTGATCTATGTTGCTATTCATCTGCATTAGTGAAGGTTTTGCTATAAAATGTTAAAGTGAAATCCTGCCACTGGAACAAAGACAAAGAATAATAGTCAATAAAGGTTAATAAAGTATTCATCTTTAGACTGTAATTGCTGTCTAGACACAAATGGATAATAGTATCTAATTCAATAAAAGAAACAAAAGTAGAATTAGAGAAAATCTGTCCAAAGCAGACTGGAGTACAAGAGGATTATATATATTTAAATTTTAAACCACTTAAGTTTATTTAAGATCATGCAGCTGGTTCAATCTGTAGTATGAGATCTACAGCTTCACTGTGTTTAGTTCTGACTATATAAGCACCATTAGCGGACACTGTATAGCATGCCGGCCCAACACTATAACGTGATTTATAAACTAGCAGGTCTGTGCCTTTAAATCTCTTCTGTAACTGCTCCATAAATATTAACACACTCTTAAAAGCCTTACATTCTTGGAAGTAATGTACTCCATTCCTTTGGCCACTTGGTAAGAAAAGCTGAGGAGATCTTCAGCATCCAGAGACAGCTCATCCATGCCATCTAGATAAAGATTACACTGCTATGAAATCTGGGTTTAAATAGACTTTATTATACTCTTACAATGCATGACAGGAAATGTAAAGAGAAAGGTTTTTCTACCTGACTGAGAAGACCTTTCTTTCTCAGAGGGACGCATATGTATGTATCCTGCACCAGTCACCTCCCTGCTACACAATCACACATACATATATGTATTACATTATGACACGTTAACCATTTAAATTTGTGGTTACTATTAAAAATGCACACACATACACACCTTGCAGGCTCAGTTTGGTTCAAGACGTTGCGATAGTAACCATCACCAACTTGGGAGTTAAGGAACGACTCCCTTTTTCGGCGCAGAAAATTGAGGAGGTCGCCATAGCAACAGTACTCTGTGATTACCAAAATTGGGCCTGGCGGGATGCAGAGATAAAAAAGAAACCTCACTTGCTTATTTTGAATCCACATGCATATAACAACGAGAAAAGAAAAAGAAACCCAAAGCTCTAATAATGATCCAAAATATGAAAAGAAGAAACATCTGACTGACACAGGGCAGGATGTTTGACAAGTCTAACAGGTCTGAATAATATGTGTGTTTCAGGCTGAGATCAGTATTTTTTTGTTTTTGTGTCAGTATCTTTAAATCTGGATTGTTCATGCCCTCAAACGTTCCCATAAAATACATCTTAAGTGATCAGTGTTTCCCTCCTAATAACATAATAACATACTCGTTCACACACATAAATGCTGCATTGTTCAGGGCTAGAAACATAATATTGATTGGCTGCACAGTAAATTTGTGACAAGTTAAAATGCATCATGACTTCATATTGGAGATGCTTAATACTGACTGTCCAATATCTGATTTTTAATTTTTAAAGGCCATTATTGACTGGGAATAGCAGCACATCAGCACATCAGCACATGCTGTGCGATACTATATAATATAAAAACTTTACATTTTTAGATTCTTATCCATCAAACCATCAAAGAGGCATTCTGATTGGTCTCAACTACATTCTGAGACTCAAAATATACAGCCAGATTCATAATGAACGAACATCAGTGACATGAGGAACAAGGAATCCTACAACAGATGGTATGATCCTGATCTCAGTCTTACTGAGTCAGTCTGGGACGACTTGAAGCAAACAAGGCAGACTAAATCCACAGACGAACTGTGGCAAGTTCTCCAAGACACAACAACAACAACTTACTTGCCAAGTACGCAACTGTACCAAGGAGATTTAGTGCTACTTTAAAAATGTGGTGTTTAAACCAAATATTAATCTGATTTAGTATTTTTCAGTTTACTGTACTTTGTATGAAGTAAATTGGTAAGTAAACTATTCAAAGCATTATTTTTGAAGCATTGTCACTTTACCTTTAGTAAATAAATAAGTAAAACACAAATTATTAATAAAACTTTAGTGCAAATGCAAGATGTTTAGTCCAGACTAAACAGAATCCAGACCAAATTAAAGCAAAACTCTCTCACATGTAAATTTTCTGTTGATCGTGTCTTCTCACCTCCAACAGTGCAGGCACCCAGAAGGTTAACAATGTTGACGTGGTTTCCAAGGTAACTGAGGACTTTCAGCTCTGACATCAGCGCGTCCTTCTCCGTAGAGTGAGCATTGGCTGGGATGACAACGTCACAACATTTATATACTACATCCTTTACTTCATGTTCAAGTCTGTCATCATAGTTTAATGTTTTTTATGTTAATTCTTAATTAGAAGAGTAAATGGTAATCATGTTGTTATATAAAGTACAGTATTTCCCTCTGAAATGTAGTGGAGTAGAATTCAAAAGTAACATCAAATTGAAATACTCAAGTAAAGTGCAAGCACCTCAAAACATAAAGAGTAACTAAACAAAGCCTCAAAATCTTGTTTTTGCAGATGTACATCAGGACCCAGAACATCATTGTTCAATGCAGATGCACAGTTCTGACCACACCCATCAGCAACAAAACACTGCTTTTCAGGCTGGTGTTGAGTTTCTCTTTAAGTGCAGTAGCTGAGTAAATGTATCTACTTATATTCCACTACAATATGCACACTTACAATATCACATATTGTATATTGTAACTGCATGCAGACACAAAGACAGCACAACAGGCAACAACAAAGACTAACAAGCTTACGTTTGAGCATCTTAACAGCTACGGTTGTAACAGTATCTGCAGAGTAGAGTCCATATGCTGTGGCCCTTACAACCTTTCCAAAGGCCCCAGAGCCCAGGGTTTTACCTGTAAGTACACACACACACACACACACACACACACACACACACACACACACACACACACACACACACACCAGTCCTTTTAACAATACAATACAAAACATTTTACAATTATCTGAACAGAATATAAATATAAACACACAAAAACATGACTACAGATGCATACTGCTACGTGATGTAGCTATACAAACATGGACATGGTCATACCAAGGCGAAGTTTCTGTCTGGGAAACTCCCATTTGGAGTCATACGGCAGCTGGGTGGGGTCAATATAAATGTAGTTGTTGCCATGGATACTCTCAATGACCTTCCACTGGATTTGGAACTTGGGTTTCTGTTGAAGTTTTGAGAAAAAAGAGGTAATTTCTGTTTCTACATGACTGTGCAGCTAATATCTTTGGCCTTTTCCTTTCACTCTTCTATTCAGTTTTACATTACTCAGTGCACTTTAGTTGTCAGCCTGTGTCTAGACTGATGATCCCACTGCGAATTCATAAACTAGTTCTCGAGGAGCCTGACTCATCCAAGTGCAGTAAAAGCAGCATGTTGTGGAGGTAAATTAATGGCTCGAGGCGTGATCAGAGTGTCAAAAAAAGCCTTTAGCTACAGCATGTCTGCATTCTGAATGGCTGATGATTCATTTCAGATTCATCAGGACACATTCATATTGATTAAAATGACATACTTCCACTGCTATCTGCAGAATATCATTGCCATATGCTGCACAAAAAATAGTCTGATCTCAAAAACATGCTTCTAACTTTACGATACTCTAAACAACAAGGAGGCATGAGTCATTAGTAAATGGCAGTGTGCCCTTTGCCAGAAACTATTGCACCCATTTATTTCTGCGATGCAAACTGCACATCAGTGGTGCTAGATCAACTTGATTTAACACTGATGCCTATGAATGTTGAAACTAATTCATGGGTTTGAATAGGATTGATGACTGCAGATGTAAGATGTGATTTATGTATGACCATACTTTCAATAAGATTAAACAGTTCTTAATAACAGTAATACTAAAGAATACGATTTGCTTCCTGTCTTACCTGCATGTACTTGTAGGCCAGCACCACTAGAATGAGGCTCAGCAAGATGCCAGTAGCCACCACACCAGTTAAAAGAGGAGTGAAGAGTTTATGAGGGACGATGCGCTCTGAGAAGAAACACAGCAAATCAACTCACTGTCAGAAATCACATGGAGCACTTAAGTATAAATTACATTTTACCAGTTGTTTACATACACACACACACACACACACACACACACACACACACGTCCAGTATTATGACAGACAACTGCAGCGTGGTATTTGTTTGTGCGACAAGGATTAGTGGGTCTACACCATATAATCCATCTCTGCCTGCATAGTCAGCACACATTAATCTTATTCAGTCTGTACCCAGTAACCACACACCTGGCCTCTGCAGACCCAGGGTCAATGGGTCTGTGTGTGTGTGTACCAGTGTACAATCCTGTGTGTGTGTGTGTGTGTGTGTGTGTGTGTATATGAGTGTCGGTTCATTTTTTACAGTATCATACCACTGATGGAGAACAGCGTGTAAGCCTCTTCCCCCTCCGTGCTTGCCACACACTCCAGGGTGTGGTAGTGTGCGTGCTCCTTGCTGATGTTCAGTCGGCTCTCCACTTCACTCCTACCAAAGGCAGACTCTGTCACCATGGAAACCTCTGTAGTCTCCCACTGAGTGGCATTAGGCAGATGTGAGCACCTTTAAAAAGAGTTATAAAGTTGCTTAAGATCAATCTTTTCTGCTTCAGTTTGTCATTTATTTGTAGCAAAACAGAGCAGGTTTTAGCATTTACAAATTATTTGATTGATTACAGAAGAAAATAACAGGACAGACAAAAGGAGACTTGACTCCAGTGCAACATGTTTATATTCTTATATTCTAGCAACTGATAACATTATACAGCTTTAGGAAAGGTTCAGTAAAGGATTTAATAATTTGCTTTTATCTCTCTATTGGTGAATTTCTGTTATTTCTTCCCCATCTTAAATTCTCAGCCACTTCTGACTTTCTACAATGTCAAAGTTGTTCCCTTTCTTGATGAGTCCCAGGATGGTGTTTTTTATGTTAAACTGCAATCTTGTAGTTCTCCCCTTAGACTCTGGGGGAATCTCTTGTATTGCTTATCTCCATGGACCATAAGTTTAATGAAGATGGTTCTCATCAAGCAGTGTAATCACCAAAGTTTGTTTGTGTTGCGAGGCTCACTGAAAACCATTAACTACTTCCAATCTCATGACAAAAGTACAAAACCCAAGATTAGTTGCATAGTTGCAGTACTTTTAGTTTATCTGTTACCTGGAATGAATTATCTTGTTACCTCAGAAAAATCTGGTAAAAATTATTTAAAAAAAGTTGATGTTTGATTTTGATTTTTATACCATTTACAACCAACCAACCGTATTCATGGGATAATGAGGTACTGTAATTATCTGATTATCACAAGAGAACAACTCCATTACCCCAAGCTAATAACAGGATTAACTTGTAATGTCATTAATGCAACCATGGACATTTTTGGCTTTTCTACCAATGCTTTTATTTTGTCAATAAATAATTTTCCAAACACCTATTCGTTTATTTGTATATAAAACAATAATCAAATACTGTATATGTAGATTCTATCAAATAAAAAAAAGATTTTAAAAGATTATTTTTTATCCATACCTTGTATGGGGCAGCTCACAAAAGTACCAGCTGATTTTAGGGACTGGGAAACCTGCAGCAATGCACCGCACCTGTCCATCAACAGGCCCTTCCTGGGCAATGATAATAGGCTTACCTAGTAGAGAAGTGGTGTGTACAGGTGTGTATGTAAGTATACATACAAAACATACAGTATAACACAACAACAACCATATAGATCACGCAGCATATCAACTTATTTCCCCAAATAAAATCAGTTGATAAAGTTTATTCATTAATTCTTCATCACTGTCAGATGCTCCAACTCTGTGACACTGTACTCTTATGTAACATGTGAGCTGTGGGAATTACTTACTGTTGACGTACACGTGGAACAAATGATCGATGGACACATCCTCATGACTGGCTGAGAACTTGTAGATTCCCCCCTCTGAGCCGAGAACCCTTACTAGCCTCAGATCGCTGGTGTATCTGATAAAAACAGGAAAGGTTTCAGAATCTGTGTGTGTACAAGCACGTGGACTGTGGAATAACTTTGGCACATTGAAAACTTACTGTACCGGTATTTGTGGTGGTGGATTGTGATAACATGCTCTGTGGTGTTGAGGAGCTGCTTGCCATTGTAAGACCAGGACAGGGAGCTGGGTGCAGGGTAGGAATCAAAATGTACTCTAAGGTTCAGACTCTCCCCCTCTTTCACATCCACCTGGACTGGATCCACTGAATTTGGACTTCCTAACATGGTAATGAACCCCTTATCTGGAGAACAGTTAAATGCATAGTTAAAGGAAAAATCCATCTGTGTGCTTTATATTGAATTGCATTTAAGTAGAATTTCTGCAAAAGCTACATATACTATGAAAGGTATCATTAGTATCATTAGTAAATCATCAATGTCTATGTGTCTATAAAAATAAATATATCATAAATGCATTCAGGTCCTTGCAAGAGGACCTTGCAAGAGGTACTACCTTACAGAGAAGCCCACAATCATCAAAATCATTAATATTTTTGTTAGTGGTTCTAAATTTCACACAATGCTGTATGAAAATGTGCCTCACGTTTTTCCAACCAGTCTGTATGTATTTATGCAGATAAGAGCAACACAGTAGTTGTTGAACATCTGAACTGGAAAGGCAAATCGGTACAGCTTGTAGAACATTCTTCTTTTATGTTGCAGTTTTTGGTGTTATGACAAGTGTGTATTAGCTAATTCATGTTTAAAGCAGACGTTCTCAGTGGTTTTATAATAACAAACTTTGAATAATTATTCACGTTTCCCTGAGGCATCCACCTACTAATGTGGATAGTATGAAAATGAGAGATGATAACTCCTCGATTTTTAAGTGTAAATACTGATTTCAGTAGTTTTAGTTCAGTGTTGTACAGCTTGGTGTGGTGGGTGAATATATGAGCTGATCAGCCACAACATTAATACCACTAGGGGTTTTTATTGTTGTGGTGAACAGGAGTGCATTATTATATTAATGCGTTATTATCGCGTTAATGTGTTAATTAATTAACGCCGATAATTATTTTATCTCGCGTTAACGCTGTTTTATTATTATTATTATGAAAGTCGATGAAAGTGAAAGTTAAAGTCCGTTCCTCACTGGGTCTGAATATACATACGGTCGGCGGTTTAATTCCCAGCTTGTCTCAGCTCCACATACTGAAGTGTCCTTGAGCAAGACACTGAACCTCAAATTGGTCCCAGAGGGTCAGTCACCTTGCATGACTCTGCCTTCGTCAGTGTGTGTTTGTGTGTGTGTGCGAATGGGTGAATAGGAAGCAATATGTAAAGTGCTTTGAGTACCATTAATGTAGAAAAGTGCTATTTAACTGCAAGCACCTTTTCTTTGTCTGTATATCAGCTATATCAAACATTATGAATTCATAAACCACAAAGAGGCATCACAGCATTTGTGAATAGACACAGAAAAAAAAACAAAATCATGTGGTCTGGTTTGACTGTGACTGCCTCTCTGCACACAAATGACAAACCCATAAATCTTTCAACACTCACCACGGATGTCCAGCCGCACCTCTGTGGCGTTGGCACCTTTCTCATTGTAGGCGTGGCAGCGGTAGGTGCCTGCATCTGACTGGTTAACTGCTGTGATCAAGAGCGAGGTGGCACGTTGATAACCATGGGAGCCAGACAGGATGTGTGAAGTGTGGGATTCATGAGGATTCTGCAGGATGTCAGTGGCCAAGGTGAGAGGTACTATATCAACATGTATATTATCACATACTGAGTATCCAGACCTTTGCATGGTATCATGAGTTACCACCAGCTTTTCAAGTGAGCTCACACTTACTTTTAATTAACTATTAATTTCACACAGATGGCTTTCCATTTAAATGAAATCCAGTGCTGTAGCAAGGATTTTAGAAATACTGTGCCATCCACCAAACTTATAAAGAAATCACAGCATTTCAAATAATACTTGTTCATAGAAGTTTTAAAAAATATATAGGCTAAATAAATCTAAACATTCTGCTGGTTCTTGTATCAGAAAGGGTGAATGTATTTTTTAAAAAGGGCAGGACAAACCTAGACAGCCACCCATACACAGAGGAGAAGCAGTTTGTTTTCCTACTCAGTCCCTACATCAATCTCACCGCTGTTGAAGGGAAATCCCACTTGAGACTGAAGTCTGGGTTGACATTGGTGGAGCTGCAGGTAAGTTCAAACTGCTCTCCTTTCTTCAGGATAACGGCGTCCTTCTGGGACAGTGTGATCACTGGAGGCACCTCTGGAACTGTATCAAGACATGCAAAAGTAACATTATCATAACATAATTTAAGCAAGCACTTCTTAGTAAATGTTATTTATGAGTCTAAAATCATTTTATTGTTTAGTATAGTATTCCCATAATCATTGCAAATGATTATAGGTCTGTTACCTTCATGCCTTACTTTTCCACAAAATGCCTCTGAAACAACACTTGGTAACTAAACAGACTCCTGTTTATTTATATTTGAGCGCAAACACACACAAATGCATCTTCATACTCTCGTGACTATTAACATTCATACAGTATTTGCATGCATTCACATAAATTGGATGATTAATGTCTGACATAAATGTCTGCTGACGTTGCTTCTGTGGCTGTGTTTGACAAAGACTGCTGTAATTTTATTTACCCAAAAATACGGCCTTCATGCACCGTTACAAAGCTTTGTTCAGTGTGGAGCCCTAATCCCTCTCCACCTCCCTCCCTCACGTCTCTTTGCTCACTACCTCCATCAGTCAAAAGGACATTACGCCATTACTCCTCCCAGCTTGTCTCTGTTTAGCCTTCTTTTCCACTGCAGACTAAAAATGCTGAGGCAGTGCAGGAACGAACAGAAACATGATCAGCTTCTACTGACGCCCATTTTAATCATTTTAATATAAGAAAAACTATGAAATAAACTATAAAAACTAAACCTCTTTTGTAAAAAAATAACTGCACTGTGTGTACAGTTCAAGGCTTTTCACACTGCTGTGGCTATCTGCCAAGATGCATTATGGGCTCTTATGTACATAGATCTTTACCTGGACCTGTCAGCGTTATTCTTTCTTTAGGACACCATCATAATCCAAACTGAAGGTTCTCAACAACTCTTCACTGTTTTTGTAAAAATTAAAATTCTCTGGTTCTCTATACATTACCTCCAGCACCATCAGAAAGTTTATCTGAAAGCTAACAACATTCCCATTAGCCCTATCAAGCCTGCTGACATATTTAGCTAAGAAAATAAACATGACACTTGATTGTTTGTCATTAACATGTTGGCGTTGTCTTTGTGAGCATGTTATCATGCTGATCATTAAAATCTGGCTCAATGCCCCTCAGTGTAGCATCACGGAGCTGTTAGCATGACTTACCGGTCATGACTAAAAAGCAATTACTATTTTAGATTTCTTCTAATTTTCTTTCTATTATTTCATGAAAGTTTCAGAATGCCTGATTTGCCAATCTAATCAACACTGACAAAATAACTTAATTCCTCCACACACATCAATGATATAACATATCATATCTGACCCAAGTCTTATTATCAGTAGATTTAGTTTTTCTTTTCCCCAAACAGAAGCAGCTGTGAAATTTTTACTTTGCATCATGTTTAGTCATTCTAGCACAAATACTGGGATATTTGCATCATGGTTCCCAAAGCTTTACTTTCCACAATAATGGGCAGAAGCAGATGGTAGCTTTTATGCTGACAATGTGACAAGAAGGACAATCTAACTATCCTTTTACGAGCTAGTGACTTTGTAGGCCCACCCTTTTGTTACTATAAAAATGTTTCTCTGGTTCATTTCTTCTCAGCTGCATGTACATGTCCCTCTTCTTTCACCCAGTAAAGCGATGCTACACAGAGAAACGCTGAAATTCGTTCAGCAACATTCACCTAAATTACAAATCTTTCTCCATCATGTCTCTTACCAAGTCGTACATCCACAGTGTATTTCATAGATGTCACTTTGTTTCCACCAAGTTGTCCCACACATTCGTAACAGCCCTCATATTCCTTTTTCATGTTGCTGATGATGATGCCTCGCTGGAGGTTGCCATGATAACTCATACTGGAGGGCAAAGGTCGTCCATCACAGGTCTCCAAAGCCAGCAGGGGGACCTCAGGGTCGGTCACAATACAGGGGATGGTGCAGTTCTCACCTGCACGCACCAGGATGACGTTCACAATGGTTCGCTGAAAAACATTCTCAGGGTCTGAGGAGATTAATGATAAAGGACAATTTGGTTTAATTTGATATTTGATGGTCACACATGTACGAACACAAACCTCTTCCCTCATCACCAACAACTCACCTTTGACATAAACATAGATGGACCGTTGTTCCAGTGTGCTGTTGTTGACACACACATAACGACCCATGTGGTAGGCCTGCACTGCTGACACCTTGACATAAGCCACTTCACCTTCCTCCACCTCTCCCTCCAGCCTGCGAGCCCTCTCGCGCTGCCACCTCAAGCTGGGCGGGGTGCCAGATGTCGTGGCATTGTCATGACAACGCAGCTCCAGCTTCCCTCTCAGTGGAACGACGATGTGAGGCCCATTGGGGGAGATGACTGGTTTACACCACACTGGAACAGAGGGTATACGGTGTAGTTGACATGTGATGGATTAATTTTTGATGGTTGTGATGGATTCAGTTTGGTTAAAGCTCCACTCAAGAAGGGAAAAAAACACACTAAGTAAGTGAAATACTAAAATCTGAGTAAATTAGTAAGGCTGCAACAACATTATTTGGATTACTGATAGGTATTCTGATTATTTTATTGATTAATCCATTAGTCACTAAAATGCCATAAACTGAAAAGACTATCACAAATTTCTGAAGACGCTATGTTATCAGATTTTTTTATTTGGTCATCCAACACTCCAAAACCTAAAGATGTAAGCACGAGACAAAGAAAAACCAAAAATTCTCACATTAGAGAAGATGAAAACAACTATTTGATAGTTGTGCTTGAAAAATGACTTAAATAATAAACTAAGTTCAACAGACTATAGAACAGGATAAAGCACAAAAGTGCTTAATATGGTGGTTAAATAGGATGTTAGGATTGGCACAGAGCCTCAAAACACAGAGTGCTATCTGAATAACATGGCTCAACTGAACAATCAATGATTATGAACTGTCTACCGGCTGAGTAATCATGCATTAAAGATATTCTAAATCCATTCCCTTAAGATGAGTACATTAAACTAATATTTTAGACTTAGTTTAATCCCCAACACCCAGCAAGTAGTCGTTCTTTTTTTTGCAGTTTTCCACATGATACACACCAATTTAAGAGCAGAATTTTCATGTGACTGTTGAGCCTTTGGGCCTTGCAGGACTGAGAGAGTAAGCAGAGGCATCAGGATGCAAATAAGCTTCCCTTCAAAAATAACAATCTGCGTTTGGTGGGTTGTGTTTTTTTCTGTACGAATTTATCTGCAGGTGCGGAGTGTGTCTTTTGAGTAAACACTAGATTTCACAACGACTTAAGGCTATTATTTGACTAAGCACCAAGCTTTCATTACAACAGTCAGAGCTGTTAGATGTCAGAGAGCTGCAGAGTATGTTTGTGTTAAAATATACGTTTCTTCTTTGCTCCTTCTGTTGAGGCGCACAACCTAATCCCTTTTATTTTGGTGGGATAAATAATGAAGTGACACACACAAGCACACACACACACACACACACACACACCTGTTGCTTTCCAGCATAGACAACCCAAAGACATCTCCTACGCGTATGTACCTCGACACACAGTTATGCAAATGAGTCCTGATGTGATCTGTAAACTTGAGCTGACATGTTGAGCAGACCGCATCGTCACACATCATCATCTAAAGTAAACGTTAACAACAGAAACCATGTGCGCATTAGCACTATCACAAACACTTATGAGAAGCTGCGACGCGCTACTCGCCTTTTTCCACCTGAATTTGTCTAACTAAAGTCGAAAATGAGGGTATAATTAAGAAGACAGATACTTCAGACATCTGAAAGGGCTTATCGGCTAGATATGAAAAATTAGGCAATATTATTTAATATTTGCATGGGAAATATCGGAATAGTACTTTAGAATTTGGTAGCAATAGAAAAAACATAAAGCAGAATATTGTAAAGTTATAAACTCTATCAAATAAGGCACAACTTACTCTTCTTCTCTTCTCTAGGAATAAAAAATGTAATAATTTATTGTGAGTCAAATGAGGTCACAGTTAAATCATTAGAACACACAGACACACCATGACTCACTAAAGTAATGTGTGATCAATATTACAATGATATCTGCAAGGTTGGAGTGTTCGTACCTGTTAGTGGCAGAAAAAGAAAGTGTGAGGTAAAAACCACCCAGCAGCACTTCATGATTAGGCGGGTTTGGAGTCTGTCAATACTACTCCATACGTTTCAAGTGCTAATCCTGCTCTTAAAAGCATCAGATCCCAGCCACTGTAATAACACAGAACAGGTCCCTCCACCGTAGTGAGCGCACAAACACAATGATCCTGTAGACTGCGACTCGCCCGATGCATCTGGCAGGAACTTAAAGACACAGTACAGCGCCTCTCCTCCGCTCCTCGGATGCCTGCCACTCCTTTCTGTCCCGCATTGGCTGGAAACTGGCCAAGGTGATGAGTCGGTTATTACCGGGAAAAAAACGCAGCTCTTTCCAAGCCAGCTTTAATCAACCAATCAGATATAATCAACCATGGACTCAATTTTATAATTTTACAACTTTTCAAACGTGTCTTGAAGATAAGTCAGGTTTTGCTTATGAGTGATGAGCTTGCTTTTTGTTTTCCTTGTTTTTTGTGTGCAAAAATATAAATTTATCTGAGCCAAATATGAGACTTCAGCAGTTACAGTTAGTCAAATCAAGGGGTTATCCCTGGACACACACTCCCTCTGGACACTGAGGGACAATCATAACACAAAGAGGAAATTTCACTTTTCATGGTAACATATTAGGAAGGGTGGGTAGGAACAATTACGGTATCAAAAAACTGCTCCACCTGACTATTGCTTTATGACAGACCTGAAATTCAATTTATATTCAGTTTCAGCTATAACTTGTTTTTTCAGAACTAAAAATGTAACATTTTCTAGATATAAAGGAAAACACTTGTTTTGCCAATCATAATTGAATATCATAAAACAGACAACAGCTGAAGATTTATAAAAAAAAATAGAAATAGTTTTCAAAGCCACCTAAACCCTTTACAAAATAATTTTGTACATCTTCACAAAGGTATTACTTATAATCCCCAACTTTAAAGGTCTTATTATCTTAAATAAATGCACCCCCCAAACTGACATCTCCTTGCACAGCACAAGTCTTAATGGCTCTGTAACATTGACTCTGTGACTCTGAAATTCTGCTACACGAAATCAAGCACATTGTGACTCACTTGTGGTCTTTTTATTTGGTCAGATGCAATCTGCAAGATGTCTTGTTACTTCTTTGTCATGATCACAGAAGGAAACCACAGAAGGCAAATTATCATGATAGACTATTCATTTTTATAATAAAATCAGTCGGTGGAGGTTGTTGTATCTTTAAACAGAACATTTAATAGCGAAGCCTAAAAAGAGTTCATATTTAAAATCCATCTTTAAGACCTATAGTGACTGATCAGCCATAAAAAAAAACCCTTAATTAGCTTAATGCTGTGTGATCTGTATGTTTGAATGCATTGATTAAATGTATGTCATGTCTTGGTTTTGTGTGTGTCTACACTTCGGTCTGAATGTGTGTTTCCCGATGCTTCTGAGAAATATGTGAGTATAGAGTACATTGGTATCATTGTGGTATTTTTTTCTCTAACCTCCCTGCGTTGCCCTACAGCTGTTTATGCCTTTCTCAGCACATGATAGCAGGAGAAGGCAAAGCTAGAACAGAGGCAACTCATCACTGTTTTCTGATTTCTTTCGCATCGATTCTTTGTTTGATTCTCTGGCATAATTTTCTGGGTAACTAGTGATGATTTATTATTTAGCACAGAGAAATACCTCAATTTCCAAAAACCTATTTAGACCAGCATCCAACTTTAGAACCTTTGGACAATCTTGCTTCATGTATGTTTTTTCTTCTCTATATGCAGAGAAGATCAAGTGTCTACTCTGTGATAATGATGAATGGAACCACAGTCCAGTTAGATACATCCTGTTGGTAACTGTGATAGCACCACCCCAGTACCATGGGTAGAAAATTACCCAAGAAATTAGGGTCTTGTGATCCAGGGGTCAGGATTTTTTTAGTGTGTAGACTGGGAAACCGGGATTATAGAGAGGAGTAGTGGCACAACCACAATGTGCATGAGGAAGATGCTTTTGCAGGCAGTGATGCCTCAAAGGATTATTTCACATTTGCACCACAAAACAGTTTTGTTGTTTACCCAAACTTGAGTTGGATGTCTTTGCACATTTCAAGTGAAAGCACGTAAGGAAATGCAGCCATGAAGCACCACCAAAATATAAAATATTAGTCTTAGAGGCATGAACATAGTACATAGTAGCCCTCTCCATCAGAAAGCAAATACGCACATCTCCCAAACCTTTTTTAAACTATACTGACTAACCTTTAAAGACTAACAAAGCATTTGACCACACAGATGGTGACTTTTTGTTAAATATTCTGCATTCAAAAAAAAGAAACCTGCACGGTAAAGTGTCAAAGTACAGTCCACCTGTTCACCAGTACACCAGCTGCCCATATGCTCTATGAAGATGTCACTGTCTGTTTGTGTGTCCATCAGGATCATTATGTCCACAGCCCACTGAGTTCACATGTCATTTGAGCAGTTTATGTGTCTTTCCCTGTTTCATTATTCATTACTGAGGTGAACGACTATAGCAGATCTGGGCTGAGTCACTGTGACTTGGTGTGTGTGTGTGTGTGTGTGTGTGTGTGTGTGTGTGTGGACTCACAGCATGACTCACTCACTGCTTTTAGACAGATGAGGACAGTGGTCTCACGGAGGGCAACAGAGGTTTTATACAAGAAAAATAGCCACTTAAATTAGATTGTGTAATGAAAAACATCTCTCTCTCTCTCTCTCTCTCCTCATTCCCTCTCTCTCGTTCTGTTTCACCTTCCCCTGTCTCCCTTCCCCTCTCTTCTCTCCTCTCTCTCTCTCTGTCTCCTTTCTCCTTTATAGTGACACACGCTCACATCCTAACTCAATCTGCTCCAAATGGAGCTATCTTCACACCCCCAGGCATGCAACTACGTCAAAGAGACTGATGGGGAAACACACACACATGGACACACACATTTCAACTTAAAGAATACCTCATTGTTTCTCCTTTCGATGATTGGCCAAATGCTCAGCATAACCTTTTTTTTCTGTTGCAATCCAACACTCTACTCTGTCTGCTGACTGGGCATTATAAACCTGATATCTGTGTCCATTTGTCTTTCCTCTCCCTTAATACAGTCAGTGTAGTGGAGTTTTTTTTTCTTTGACCCACTCTGTGTGGTTGTTAAGTGTCCATCCATGGTTCAATTGTGGTGTTTCACATATCAGTTTAACCCATTGAACATATTGGACTAAAAGGTGGGTCAAAAAAAGAAAGAAGAAAGAAAAGAAAAGAAATGTTCTCAGAGGAGCGGGGTAAGGCACCTCTGATTCATTTTGATGTAATTATAGTTTGACTGAATTCGGTTCAGTCTTGCAGCTTAGATTAGAAAGGTGTAGTCTGACATTTTGTGAAATGCTCATCTGGTTTCTGGTGGAGTAGATAGAAGATTGATACCAAAGTGATCAAATATCAAAGTGGAAAAGACAATTAGTCTACCTATTTTTCAGCAGTTACACTAAACTCTTTCTTAGTCAAGCACAATAACTTTAGTCTCACTGGTTGCCTAGCAACAGAGCCAAGAAATAGTCTGGCAAATTTACACTAAAATGGTAAATTTATCATTTTTACACTTTGGTTTTTTGTATGGATCAAAGAAATGAAATTAGATAAAGCGTGTTAATTAGTGTGCTTTAGAGGTGGTTGCAAATTTTGTCACTTTACATAGAGCAGACTGGCTGTTTCCCCATTTACACTCTTTATGGTAAGCTAATTCGCTGTAGGTTCACATTTAACAGAGTGATATTAAGAGAACTAACTCTAACTCTCGTGTTTTCCAAATTGTCTACTCTGAGCACCACTAGAAACACTAGAGGGAGTTTCTGTGGTAGCTGCAGAGGTGTATAAAGTACACAAACTCAATACTCAAGCAAAAGTGCAAGTATTTGCCTAGAAAAATACTCCACTACAAGTAGAAGTACCCTTTAATTTTTCTACTCAAGAAAAAGTACTAAAGTACATGCACAAAATCT
>JAUMHL010000001.1:14237148-14263794 GCA_032362345.1 Sandelia bainsii
AGTACAATATTTTCCTCTGGTTTGTAGTGTAGTAAAAGTAAAAGTAACATAACATGGCACTACTCCAGTAAAGTACAAGTAGCTCTAAACTGTACTCAAGTAAAGTACTTGAGTAAATGTACTTAGTTACTTACCACCTCTGGGTAGCTGTTTAGAGAGTTTTACAGTAAAGTACTGGTGGAAAAAGTCTGAGCAACAACATCATGATCATTATTTCTAATGTAATATCCTAATTGCCTGCATGAGCAGAAAATCTCTAATTACATTTACAGCAATTGTCTGGTATTCTGAGGCTTTATCTTAAAAAACAACAACAAGTGCTTATTGTCACAACAGATGGATCTTTGTGTTGTAAAACAAAGGAGTAGAAACTGCCATGTTAAGCTGTCATATATGGCATCACACTGCTGAGATAACCATATGTTTGATCCAAAGAGATGATGTGGATTGAAAATGTGCACATATCTGAGTAAGCTAATATCAGCGTGTATAATTCCTGATAGCCCAGTGATCACCCTCTGTGTGGATAAACCTGATTAGCATCGACTAGGCTGTAAACTGCTTTAATCCACCGTAAGGAGAGAGGGATGGACATAGGCAGGGAGGGAGGGAGCCAGCAAGAGACAGAGGGAGACAGGAGGATAAAAACAGTGAAGGAGAAGGAATGAGACAAAATAAAGGGAACCAGATGAGAGATGAAGCAGAGCAGAGGGTTAATAAGGGACAGTATAAGAGAGGAAAAAGGTGCAAAATACATCAGACAGCTGTCTCACAGAGGGCAATAGAGGTTTTGTACACAAATTTTCTCTCTCTCTTATTTGTTTTCTTGGTTCTCATGTTTACATTTTTCTTAGGAAATTAAACTACTCTACATGCTATTTATTCATAGTACTTTTTATTTATTCAAACACATTTTCTTAGCCAATAATTGTTAAAAAAAACCAATAACAAACCAAGTTTTTAATATATGAGGGGAGAGAGAGAGAGAATGAGAAAGAACAGGGTAATAAAATAGAAAAGAAAAAAAAACAAATGCTTCCAATAGGGAAAATAATTGGAGAAAATATCTGGAGAGAATGTGATCACAGGGATCAATTGGGTAAAAGACAGGGGAGATTGGAAGAGAGATGAGACTGGTGAGACATGAAATAAATGCAATTTCCATGATCAGTTTAACTGAGAGACCATTAGCATTCCTCTCTATCTCCCGTTTCCGTGTGTGGGTGTCTGTGTGCATGTGTGTGCATGTGTCTGTGTGTGTTAAAGTATGTGTGAGTGTACTGTGAACATACGGGGATCCACACAAAAGCTCACACGTATGTAGTGTAGTATATACTTGTGATATGAACACTTGTGTGCCTATCACACTGGGGAGAAAAAAATCAATGGACCTGAACATGTAATATTACCTGTGTGTGTGTGTGTGTGTGTGTGTGTGCGCGCATGTGTGTGCGCGCATGTGTGAACAAGTGCACGTTTACCAATTATTTTCATTTCAGCATCAGATATGGTACATCACAGTATGTGTGAATGTCGTCCACGCCTCAGTCACCAGAGTAAAGAAGTGATAATAGCTAGAGCGGTGGAGAAAAGGGAGAGTGAGAGAATCCACAGATTTCCTTGCCGTTTACTGACAACGCTAAAGTGGCCCCACTTAACTGGTCAAACTGGACCATAAAAGCATTAACAATGCTCTCTGCATTAAAAGGCAACTTCTTGTGCAAACAGAACCACAAACAGCAATCACTGGCCATCTTACTGAGGTTGAGCCTGCAGCTGCTGTGTGATTTCATAAAAGGGTGGACACTATTGGAAAGTAACTAAGTAAAAGTACTGTACTTAAGTGGAGCTTTAAGGGACAAGATAAATACTGTGCTCTTCACTCCTCTACTTAAGTTACTAATTAGGTTTCACATTTACCTAAATTTACAATATATAGCAAAATATGAGGATATATGGGCGTTACCAAAAACCAATGGAAAAAGTAAGCTCAGAGAAAGTAATGTGAGATAGTCATTATATAGATTGACTCATAGGTCCAGCACTACTAAGCAGATATATGAAAGGGTGCACACAAAGGTCAACAGAAAAAGCTCATCACACAGCTCTTAAGTGGAGATTTGCTTCTGAGGATGATGAAGGTGCATTTACTGTCATGGCTCCTCCATAGCTGAATGAACTACTGTTCACAGTCAACCCTGCTAGTTCTATTTTCTTTTAAGGCACAGCTAAAACATACATTTTAATTCAATTGCATTGTTTTATGAATGAATGTTAATTCATTATTTTATCTAATTTAATCTTGTTTAGCTTCACATATTAGACTATTATTTCATTATGTTCCGTGTATATTATTTTCTGTCTTTATTTTCTTTGTGTTAAGAGTTTTCCTATGGTTGCTCTACAAAGGCCTCAAAACAACGTAAATGTTCTTCAATACATAAAACATATTTTTGGTAACATTATACATACCGAATGGCTTGTCTTTCAACGACTACTGTCAAATTGCTCCAGAACAAGGCACAAGATGGCACAAGCTCCTCCAACATCTAATTCTTCTTTATAGTGCTTTAGAGCAAGTTTATTTGTCTGCCTGGTTCGTATACTAAAGTGCTGAACTGGTACGTTTTGGTGTTTTTTTCCCAGGTCCTCTGCTTACACAATGTCTTTATGTGTACAATGCACAAAAAACTTCTTCCGAAACCAGACATATAGGCAGGAAGTTCTAAATACTTACTGTCAAACAAAACTGCAAGAGTAAATAAAGACTACTGGATAAAATTGATGACATTTGAGGGGGTCACTCTGGTTTCACTATCTCTGGTTTTAAAGATATTTTTCTCGACATTTTTGCCTTTTTTTTGATAGGCAGATAATGGAAGAAGAGAGGCATGTATGCCATGCAGCAAAGATCCCCAGCCAGACTTGAAGCGTAGTTGTTGTAGTTACGGGGCACGTGCCGTAACCATTCAGCTGCCAAGGCACTCCTCATTATTAGGAGTTAAACCAGATTCCTACATAGTTTTTTCAACGCTACTGCTGAACTAAGGATTTCAAATCTGCGTTCTGCGGAGAGAATTATTTCAAATTTGGCACAGCTGTCAACTTGGACTCAGTGATGAACTGATTAGATTTTGGTGGTTAAAGTAGTAGTGACCTCATGTTCATCCAGTTATTGTTGTTAGTGTGATGTCTCAAGAATGCCTTGAGGTAATGTCTTCAAATTTGGCCCAACTTGTTACTTCGTGTCAAGGATAAACTGATTAGATTTTGGTGCTCAAAGGTAAAGTTCACTGTGACTTCATGTATGTCCCATTCTATTTGCACTTGTACTTGAGTACTGAATTTGTGTTGTCTACTTCTGCCACATTTGGTTATCATTTATTTTAACATAAAGATGCCCCAACGAGAACCAGCTGAATGAAACATGATGCCTCCTGGTCGCCAGGGGGCGCTCTGTTTTCTGCACCAACACGTTGACCTTAGCGGGACGTCAACAACCTCTTCCGGGTTCACACCGACTCCAAGAGGTTGAAGATGAATCTATGAAGTCATAATTTTTGTTGATAACTGCGTTTCCTCGCTGAAGAACGAAGTTGTACGTGTATTATTTGCATTTAGAAGTGTTGTTGAGTATTTTTGTTTTTGTTGGTTTAGTGCTCCGCGTTAGCTGAACATGTCTGCGGAGGAAGCGGACAAAACAACCACCACTGATGCTAGCGCTGGAGATGAGGAGGAGGAATGGCTGTATGGAGGTAAAAAAAAACATTTTTTAGTCCGCAAACACAACTCTTCCTGACTGACAGAGACTTAAACCAACACGTCAGCTGCTCTCATAATGAACTGTTCATCAACAACATTATTGTAAGAGGATTACTGAGTTAGCCTAGTAGCTAACGTGAAGCTAGCGCCTGCTTGGTTTTGTTGGCCTTTTGCAGGAAAATGACAAAGTATTGACAGTTTTTTCCAGATTTTCCGCCATTATAAGGTCGAAACCAGGCTAGAAATGTCATAAATCTTTTTTCTGCCTTTCTGTTGTTAGATGTAATTGGAAGAAATGTCCTTTAATTTTGTTTCAGATGAGTCTGAGAGTAAAGACGATGATGAAGAAGCCAAACTGAATGCTGCGGTCAGGTAATAACAATAATAATAATACATTTTATTTGTAATGCACTTTACATTTGAAACTAATCTCAGAGTGCTACACAAAATCACTATAAAATCACATAAAATAACATAAGAACTAAGATAAAACATCAGAGAAATAAAACATACTATAAAAAACACAATCAAAAAGATGACACTCAAAAGACAGGTTCTGCTAAAAAGAAATGTTAGGTAACTAACATCCCCTCAAAACCATATCACCTCCACGTGTTTTTTTCTATCTGAAAAGCATAATTCTGTAAAAATAAAACAATAGACTTCCTATTATACTATTTAATACTATACCTATTTACTGTTAAAAAAACAGCAACAAATAACAGTGTTGTAATGAATTTTATAGATTAATGAGAAATAACCAAAGGCCTGCTTTGCCACGCTTACAGATAATAATAATAAACTTTATTTGTATAGCACAGTCAAAACAAAGTTACAAAGTGCTTCACAATAAAAGGCTTAAGATAAGCGATAAAAGAATGTGAGAGAGGTAGAACTATATAAAAGCAAAGGAGAAATATAAACACACAATATAAAAACAAATATGAAATATTCCAGATCTAGGAATCAACATAACGGCAACAGAAAAAATATAACTTCGAGGTAGTTGTTGTCTGGTGTCAAGCTGTTGCTTTTAATTCTGTTTTATATTTGCATCTCGTTCAATCAGAGAAATTAGAGAGAGCAAACTCTGTTTGTTAAAAGTAAAAAATAATTGCTTTATTCGGCATTCATAAGGAAAGCCATAAGACCTTCTATCTAACATGGCCGTACTGGTCAACATAAGTCATATGTCGTATGTGCCTCTCATGTCATGGAAAAAATGTCACTGGATCTGGATGTGAACTTGAAGGACCCTTATATCTTTTCATTGTATCCACAGTGCACCTGCTGATGCTTCCACAGAAGATGCTGGCGCACATGCTACCGGAAATGGAGTAGCCTCTGAGGTAGGCAGCTCACATGCACACAATATGTGTTGTGTGCATGTGTGCTCTGTGGCAGTTTTTTTTTTTTTCCAAGTAAAAATTCATACCATTAGAAACTGTTATCTGTTCCTGTAAGACAAACACATTTGTGGTTATCATGTTTCTTTGCTTGTTTTTGGTTTGTCAGGCCACTGGTGAAGCAACAGGTGAGGATGTGGACAGTGAAAGCGACAGTGATGATGATGATGATGATGTCCGCGTCACAATTGGAGACATAAAAACTGGAGCACCACAATACACGTAGGTTTCAGTAAAAAAGTTGCTTTTTGAAGATTATTTTATTAGTTATTGGTTAGTTTGAATCTGCTAGTGAGTAAATTTTTTGCTTGATGCCTTAAAAAAGATCAGTCAATCTGTCTGCGAGTTCAGCTAGAGGTTTGATGTTTGAATAAAATAAAACAATATTTGCAAAAATTTAGTTTGTGACACTGTGATTTTAAGATGATTCAATCAGAGTGGAATATCATTAACTAGGACATTTTTTTTCTGTCCTAGACCTTACGGAGCACCTCCTGTAAATCTCAACATAAAGACAACAGGGTCCAGACCTTATGGACAAGGTATTGCTCTCTGTTACTTTTGCTTTAACTGTTCAGGTTTTTTTCTTGACTATTTTGATCTAACAGCGGCTTTTCCTATTCTGTTGTATTGTAGATCATTCTCTTCAAACGTAAATGTCATACACTGAATGGTTCAAGCAAATTGTATGTGAAAATGAACATGTCTAGTAATGTGTCATGTCGTTGTCTTTATAGTGGCCGCAAAGCTGAAGGGAGTGGATCTTGATGCTCCTGGAAACATTAATGGGGTTCCAGTGCTGGAGGTGGATATGGAGTCTTTTGAAGAGAAACCCTGGAGGAAGCCAGGTCTGTATGTGTGTGTGTGTGTGTGTGTGAACTAGCTAACATGTTTAACACTTTAGCACAACATTTTCTGTAACCCATAAAAGTCCTTCATTTAGACACATCACTTATGTTCATTTACAGGATGTTTGATGATAACAAAGACGAGTAATTTCTAGCATGTACAGTGTGTTTCACATGTTTTGTGTTTGTGTGTGCAGGAGCGGATCTGTCAGATTACTTCAACTATGGCTTCAATGAAGATACATGGAAGGCTTACTGTGAAAAACAGAAGAGGCTGCGTATGGGTCTAGAGGTCTCAACAGTCGGCTCAGTGACGAGCAAGATCACTGTAAGAGACCACTGCTCGCTCTGTTTTTCAGAATCAGAATGAGAAAACTTTATTCATCCCGGAGGAAATTGCTTACATCACGACTGTACAGTCACACAAGACAATCACACAAAGACTCAAACAAGAACAATACAGTATAAGTTTTGTTTGTGTTTTTCCATCAGCTCCCTCTATTTTTCCCCTCTCCCCCTTAAGCCTCCCCCTTTCCTTTTTATAAGCGCTGAGACATTAACAAAAGTTCACATCATGTTTTCATGTCATACATCTATCATCTATCAGCCGTATTTCTACATATTTGTTTTGGGAATGTTGATGTGCATTACTGTGAAGAAGCTACAGTATGTTCAGTATGAATGAGGCTATGCTTGACTATATTTATTTTATTAATGTAGAACCTATGTATTGCTACTATGATTAATACATGCATTGTATAAATAACAAACTATTTTTCACTCTTTCCTAGGTTCAGCAAGGCAGGACAGGTAACGAGAAGGACATATCCAGTTTGCCGGTTCACACCTCAAAGCCAGACTTCACATCTCCCGTCAGCATGTACAAGTCTGCCGTCAGTCAGATCACCAGGTAACACTAATACTTTTATCTTCACTTATAAAGATATGTAGGAATAAAACACACAAACAGTTTCCAACTGAAATTAAGTGTATAATACAGTAGATAAGACAACAATGTGTTCAGACAGCGGTGAAGTGGATGATGATACTTAAAACACTTGTAAAAGGAAAAAGGAAAGCACAATATACACTTTGTTTGACATCTTTAGAAGAGAGATTGTATTTTAGTCATGGCTGGATTATAGGGCAGTGAAACACAATTATTTTAGAGGTCACTGTACAGCAAAAACATTTCACGTGTTTACTTTTTTCATATTCAATATACTCAGACACTATCTTGACTCACAAAAACACGCCTGGCCACTTCCAACATCCCATGGGTTGTATATGTGTGTTTATGTGTTAGGGCCGGTGTTTCTCTCATCTCCTTTCCCCCTGTCCTTTGTTTCAAAATGGTAGGATCTCTCCCCCTCAGTGGACTGGCCCACATGCTCAGGACATGTCCTATTATACGTAAGTGGGCGTGGCCGTGTCCCTACAAAGTTTAATGGGCCTCATGGGGAATGTGTAGATGGTGAAATCAGGGGGCCTGGTGTTTTTCTTGACCATGAAATGTGACCACAGAAAAACTCCTGGTGCTTCTTCCAAGGCCCCAAAGTAACTTATTTATTTGCCCATGTGTCTTTCTTTTGGGATGGTTGATGTGCATGTATCATAATGTAGAAAGTTAACATTAGATAGAGCTTTAGAAAGAGAGACATGTCATCATGTCAGCTAAATCCAACTCTGACACATTCAGAATTTTCATTAAGTCACAGGCTTTTATTTATGCTGATTTATGATCTTAATAGGAGGGTAATAAGGAGTGGTTTGATTTGATTAGATACACAGCACAGAAGGTGTGACAGAACATCAGAGGAAGTAAAAAAAAAAAAAAAGTTTGGGCAAGTTCTGAATAAAATCACTGACCAGACCTAAAATTATCTAAATAGAGCTAGATTGACAAGTCATCCCGGCCAGTATATTGGCAGATATTAGCTTATAGCAGTCATATACATAGGTAAGGGTGTGTATGTTAGCAGACAAGTAACAAATAATTGCTGAACTAGGTTAGAATGTACAAGATTTTCTTCATTACACAGAGATCCCCGACAAGATGATTTCAGTGCAGTTAAATGTCATGCTTGGCGTGTATATCGATCACAGATCACATTACTTAAATCAAAGGATCTGTATGAGATTATTTCATGTTATCTACTCCATCAGCCTCAGAAACCCAGTATCAGTTGTTGGCATATGTTTGTCAAATTGTACAGTCTAAGTACTGCTTGGTTAGTGACTTTTATGTGATTAGATTTGTAGTTTATACATGATTACTTTAATAATTACGTTTGCTTGTTATATGTGTGGAAGTAGATGTTGTGTCATTTGTTTAGGTTACAACTGAGTTCCTTGAAATTGTTTTTACATTCTTTTACCAGGAAAACGAGCGGTACCATAGATGTAATAGGTGGGCATATGGCCACCATCAGCAGAGTTGAAGGGCGCCGCAGACACAACCTGGATGGAAACAATATCCAGGTACACAAGACCAGTCATTGAATCAATAACACAGTTATTTTGCCTGTTTAACTTTACAAATCTACTCTGGCATTCAAACACAACTAGTCCAATGCATTTGTTTTGTTTCTTGTGATTGCTACTGACCATGATTATGTTCAAGTTAGCCTGTGTTAGCTTTAGCTGCTATACTGATTTTTATCTTTACAACAACATTGTAGTTATTCTTTTTGTCACGATAATCCAGCTCCCAGCCCCTGACGCACGACATGGTCCCACTCTTGATCCAGTTTTCCTGGCTCAGAGCTGATTCTTTAGCTGTCGAAATGCTAAATTAGTCTGTTGTTGTGCAGGTGATCTCTGAACACTCCACATCAGAGGCTGAACCTGCTGCGGCTAAGATACCCACCTTCTTCCCCCCTGGATCACTTCCTCCAAACATACCCCCACCTCCATTTCTCCCTCCGCCACCAAACGTCAGCACTGCACCCCCGCTAATCCCTCCTCCCAGTAAGTTCATCACTGATCTTGGTGAATTAAATTTTAAGCCACCATCCCAGCTCTTTAAATGCATAACTCTGTTTCTCCTTCGTAGGGTTGCCCATTACTGTTCCTCCTCCTGGTTTTCCTCCTCCACCTAGTGGGCCCCCTCCTGCTATGATCCCCACTCTAGACAGGTAACACACACGCACACAAGAAAACTAGAGCTGAATTTATGGATTTTGCTGTAAATTAAACATGTGGTTATGTTTTTTACATACTGGTCATTGTAGAGGTCATGTCAATACACAGTTTATCAGTTCTGTTCACTGCTGCCACATTAGCACTAGTGTTTCTCCTCTGTAATGGTCAAACGTTTGGTCGTCATATTGATTTAAGTAAACACTCACACACACTGTAACATGTTGCATTTCTTCTATTTCAACAGTGGCCACCCTGGAGGTTATGATGGACGGTCTGTCCCTCCGTATCCGTTCCCTCAAGGTAGAAAGTTTTACAAAATAATCAGATTATCACGCAACAAATAGTTGATTTCAGAACATTAATGAGTCATGAGATGCAACAAAAGATATCTGTTGTGCTACAGTATGTTCAATAAATAATAACCAGATGTGTAAACAATGTAAAAACTATACATGTAGAGATTAAAGCAGATATGCAAGTCCATATTTCTTGAGTTTAGTGTTGTTCATCAGAAGTATAAATGTGTATTATATCATTTTCATCTGAGAAATATTTATACTTGCTCAATGAATTTAGACAAACTCCAACTTTCATTAAAAATTTAATGAAAAGATGATAACCTAAATCTTAAAATAACAACCAAAATCCCATCTCTGTTCAGGTGCATACCCTCCACCCATGACTGGAGGTGTGCCACCTCCTTGGCCCCCAATGATGGACAACTCTAAATCGTGGGACTACTATTCTCGTCGAGACGACAAGAGAGACAAGGACAGAGACAGACCCAGAGAAAGGACACATGAGCGGGAGAGAGAGAGGGAGCACAGTCCATCAGCTATGAGCTACACCAGGTGAGAGGGACAAAAAAAACACACAAATATGTTTAACATGCTTCAATATAACAGCAAGCTGTGAAAATCACCAAGTGTGATAAACAAGGTGAGGAACGAGCAGATATTATCTAATTTTAAGTAATGCTGCTGAGTTTTTTTTACTTTTTTATTTTTTATTTTTGCTTCTTTTGTTTTTCTATCATAGCTGCAACTCACCTCACTGTTTATCCATCACAGATTCAATGAAAATGTTGAATGTCTCTGAAAAGCAAAATTCTTGCACATTTTTATATATTTGTTATTTTTCTGTAACATTTAAAAGGTGCATGCTGCAGCTTTATTCAGAGTATTGTCCTGTTTGGTATGCCTGCAAACAGAACATAAGAAAGTGAAAGTACTTGTTCCTTAAACTTCCTGTAGCGATGAAGAGCGGTATCGTTACCGTGAGTACCAGGAGCGTGGTTACGGAGAGCGCCATCGTGACCGGTCGAGTCGAGAGAAAGAGGAAAGGCACAGAGAGAGGCGGCATCGGGAGAAAGAGGAGGGACGTCACAAGTCCTCTCGCAGGTAAATCAACACACACTATTTCTCTCTTAGGCTAAGGAACTGCTCTCTAAATCTCTGCTCCGTATAGTGGTTGTCCAGTTAATGGTTTAGCAACAACAGCAGATTGGTCAAGATTTTAATTCCAGGAGATTAAAGGGAGACGTTTCCAAAGCCAGAAACACAAACAAAAGTAAGCGAATTACTTTATCTGCTTTATCATAAACTGCAACTATTAGCAAGGGACATTCACAACTAGTAACTAGTATCTACAGTGGACTATTTCCACATTGTGTGGAAGTTGATTTTTAGATGCTAATGGCGAGTAGATTAAGGACAATTTCTGTGTCCTGCTCATTGGCTTTGGTTAAATGCCATAATCCAGGAATAGTGTTAACATTTGTCATTGTTTTCCCTTGTAATGCTGAAGTGAAGCATCTGAAAATATGAACAAGAAAACAGAGTTATGTTAAAGAGAGACAGAAACAGTATAGCATTTTTTCTGTATTAAACAAAGACTCACTTGCTCTACAGTGCAGCACAACAACATGCTGTTAATTTAGATCACGTCTTCATGGATCATGATGAGGATTTTTCCCTGCGATGTGCATCTTCGGTCTTTTAGCACAACATGATTTCAACCAACTCATGGAGCTAACGACTCAGTTTGTTTCTAGTTGGGGATTGTCTTTGCCTGCTGTGAAGCTTCTTCAATAAGGATTTTATTATTTCAGTCTGTTGTTGTTATCACTTTGAACTGAATATTTTCCATGGGAGAATGAAAAGCCTGATAGGTAACAACTATATCTTTCTGTAAGAGTAAAAATATTTAGCTTTTTCCCTTTGTCTCCTACCAGACACAGTTCTTCTCCTATTGGCACCTTGCTGTCTCTGTCAGTGTCCTTCCCTTTATGTCCCCTCTCCGTTCACGTCACCTTTGCTTTTTTTCCACCCATTGATCTTCTTGTCTCTTCCTCCTTTCCCTTCTTGCCTTTGCTCTATGCAGGTTGCTCTAATGTTTTAACTTTAATTCTTTAATGTCCGCTCTCCTTGTCTCTTCTGCCCTTTTCACGCACTAATCTTTCTCCTTCCATTAGCAGTAGTAGCAGGAGGAGGCACGACAGCGAGGAGGGCGACAGCCACCGGAGGCACAAACACAAGAAGAGCAAGAGAAGCAAGGAGGGCAAAGAGACCAGCGAGGAGATCGGTGCAGATCAGGAGAACCAGGAGGCAATGGAGTAGTGATCTCCTCCTCCCACCCTTCCCTTTATGTCTGTCTGCCTGTCTGACTCCTGGAGGAAAGAGAGGAGATGAAACCAGAAAGTCATAGTGTGATCGATGTGTCCTGTCACCCCTTCTAAATCAATCTCCTGCCTCCTCCGTCCCGCTGTCGTTCATTCTTACCATTACTTCAGATAGAAAATGGATGGAGCAGAGTTGGTGGTGAAGGAGTGGATGGTTGTCCTCTTACTTCCTCCATCTTTCCATCACTAGCTGACCTCAGGCAGAGCAGCAGTCTGTCTTTTACCGCCTCCTTCCTCTCCTGACCCGTCTCTCAGAGCACCGCTGTGCTCAGAGGCTTCACTGTAGGACCATCAGCAGAATTTTCTCTTTTTCTGTAATTTGTTTGTTGTCCTTTTTGTTCTTGTCTTGTCTGAAGACACCTATAGAGAGCTGTCAGTTTGTTAAGTTCAATTAAAAAACACCTTTGATAAAATGTCTTTGCAACTTTTTTAGTTATTCTTCACAGGTATTAGTTTCTCAATACGAATTAATACTGATCTTTCACAGACAGAACTGTGTAATCTGCATTTTTAAAATCATCTTTTGGATCTGAAATATTGTTAAAACTGACAGAAATAATTTTCTATGCAAAAAGATGTTTGTTTTTTCTTGAATGTTTGAACTTCACATAAGTGCAGTTTGATGCTAGAGGCATTTTTCATATTCATCAATTACATTTTACATTTAGTCATTTGAAAGATGCCTTTATACAAAGAAGTGAGCTCAAACAAAGTCTTTTTTTCCATCAGTGCATAGGAAGTCGCAGAAGAGTTTATCTGAATCTATTCTTTTCAGTGAAGTTGGGAGACATCTTGTGTCCAATAACTTGAAATGAAGAATATTTACATTTTCATAGATTCTTCACTTTTGCAATGAAGGAGTATCGGTAATTTAAAGTAATTAATGTAGTAAAATGAATAATTAGTATAAAAGGGAATGTGTTTTTGTTGAGTAACTGTACAGCTGTAAAAAATGATTATTTAATGCAAAAATGTGGATGTTTTACTGCTTTGCGTGACATTTAACATCAGTGCAGCTGTTAACATTTGTGTGATTTGTTTCTTCAGGATAAAATAGAGCACAGTTGGTGATCAGCAGGTGAGGTCAAAGTTCAAAACAACAGACTTTCTTCAAGGCATTTAGACTCACTGTTTTTAAAATCCTGCCTGCCCCCAGTTAAGAAATAATGCAATTTTGAATGTCTCAGGTTTTTATGACCTTTCTGATCACTTTATAAAAAGGCCAGTATAAAATTTGTCCCATGTGAATGATCAGTGTTTGTATTGTTATAGATCATAACTAGTGTACAATATAATGCAGTTTAAAATAGCTCTGCCAACCAGCTGCAACATTAAAATGCTTCTGGTCTGCTAACGCATCAATAATTTGTTAATTTGACAAACGCACAAATGCCAGCTCCTACCCAGCTTAGTTAAACTTAATTTTATAACAAAATCTCATTGAGACCTGAGAACAAAAAACAAAAATACAGTACTTAATAGAAATTAAGAAAGTAACATACACTTCATCCACGCATATAATAAAGGGATCCCTCTTCCAGGATGGCCACACAGGAAATAGCTGTTGCGTGTACAGATCACTACATTTACATTTTAGACAATATAAATTTAAATATCCCCGGAGCGGCCAGCAGAGAGGACCCGAGCGACCTGGTCTTCTCCCCGGTCACATAAACACAACCATCAGCTTCATAGCTGTTACCCATCTGCCTCATGTGGTCTCTGTGGCGCAATCGGTTAGCGCGTTCGGCTGTTAACCGAAAGGTTGGTGGTTCGAGCCCACCCAGGGACGACGGTGCCATTTTGTGGCGGCAACTAGCTCAGTGGACGGAGCAGTCGTTTATGAATCACAGGGTGAGTGGATGATTCCCGGTTTCTCCAGGCTGCATGTCGGGGTATCCTTAAACAAAACAGGTAAACCTCACAGTAGTACCGTAATCAAGCAACAATTTCCACAAAGGGCATCAATAAGGTGTTTTGATTATCATCACCATTACTAGCTTTATGTTAAAACCAATATTTTACTATTTTACTTTTATCATAGTTTAAAAATGTAAAACTTTGCCTTCTGCATTAGGAGTACTTAAATAATTTTAATACTTCCACACATTATGACCCTAGAACTAGAGTATTACTGCTCTATTAATCCTTTATCCATTATCCAGTAAATGAGCAGAAAACTTCTGACACTGCTGCCTCTAATGGTACATTATTTGTGGTGCTGATGAAGTGTTTTGACTAACAGGGAAGCTGCTGTTTCCCACTGAATACACATTACACATACACAAACAGGTCAAAATCTCCCCTCTCTCCTCTGGACTGTTTGCTTTGGTTACATCATCTCACAAAATATTGAATATGTGCTGGTTCCACGTCAAAGACTGTTGATATAAGGTCTGTGGCAGGCAGTGAAGAGATACACCTGAAGACAAAATCAAAATGACAGGAGAGGCGCACGTGCAGGAAGCGCTACAGATGGAAAGCTTGAGGAAAAAAGAGAAAAGAGGCATTCAGAGGATGATGTGTGTTGCTGCTGTGTTGCTGAGTCTTCTCTCAGTGGGACACTCTGCTCCTGCGAACAGCTGCGACAGTCTGGTAAAACCAATCACGGTCAGCAAAGAGGAGGTAAGTGCTCAACTGCTTTACTTTGCTCCTGTGTATCTGTATTTGATTTCAGTCCAGCTGTAAGATTTCTGACTTCAGTATCTTAGGAGTTATAATAAAAAAAAAAAGAGCTTTTCAGTTTGACATTGCTACAGATCTAGGCATATCAGGGGAACATTTTCATGTGAATCCTGACTCTGTGTCACAGAAACACATGCAGAAACCAATTCATTCATTATGTGAAAGACTGAATTGGTCTGTTTAGGTTTTACCAATCCAAACTAAATCTGTCCATGAACAGCAGAAACATGCAATGTTACTACTCATCTGTCCTTTCACAGCAGATTTTTCAACAGATTTCTGTGTCCCAGAAATGAAAAGTTGGTAAATCATTTCAGTTAGCACTTTATTTTACAGGTTTCCTGATCATTTGTTGGGAATTTCTGGAAAGTACTGTGTAATATGGTACAAATTATGAAGAAGTTACACATACTGTTTACTATAACATTTTTTTACTGGGAACCAGTTCGACACAGTTGTCTCTATAACAGGTCTTTGTAGATTGTTGGAAAATTATACGTAATAATTAGACCTAAAACTGTAAAACATGTACTGTACTAAATTTATATGTCATCAGGATGTGATCTATTTTTAAGATCATGGAGCCAAATCCAAATCTATACCACTGATTTTGTATTTTATGAAACAAATACTGTATATATCTCACAAATCATCCACCCGCCTCCCCGGCGAGTCCTTCCTGCTCTGATGTTCTGTACTGTGTCTCTCTGTGTGCTCCAGATGTTGGGTAGGTGGCTGTACATAGGGGGAAGCTCTGACCTCCCAGGAAGTCGCTCGCTGGGCCGCCTGCTGACAAGTGTCTGGCTGGACATCACTGCCACCACACAGAGAAACATCCTCAGTATCATCCAGACACAAAGAATGTAAATCGGTACTGTTGGCTACATGGGTGTCTACTGTTAGAGGGAAATCTGTCCATTAGGTGTCCAACAGGAATTCTTATTATTCCAGTTTATTATTATTTCAGTGTCTTTTACAAACCAGATTTCTGGCTCACATGGTAGTGTAGAGCCAATAAAAGGTCAATAATCTATTCCTGTGATAACTAGATCTATAAATATTGTACTATTACAACATTTTGCACTAAATAGATTTGACAACTTATAATTAACTGGTTACAATAATCAAGCAAAAGTGGACATCTACATATACCCACATTAGTCACTGGAAAGTTAAATAACACTTTCTTACAAATACTAGAAATTATTTGTAAACTTTTCATGTTTCTCTGTAGTTGTATTAACTAATTTGGTCCACTTGGGGGCAATGGAAACAGGCTGTAAGCTGCTTTAACATTAGTGTCAACTCCAAAATTGTCATGGTGAACTTGTTCGTTAACAGTTGCTTATTATAACACAACCAGTATCTGGTCATGTTTCTGGCTCCCTGTTACATGTGTGTGGATGTGAGTCAAAACAGTAAAGCTGCAGGTCATAAAACCAAAATGAGCTTAAAATGCTGGAGAAACTGCAGAGTTGTATGTGGGTTAATTGCTACAAGCACCAACTTTCACATTTATATCAGCCCGTTCTTACTCCAACGGCGTCAGATACTGAGCCTTTGTCACGTCCTCTGGTGTCGCCTACTGGCACAAATGGTACCCTTAACATCGATATATATTGTATGTTGTAAGACTGTTTCAGGAAGTACTTATTTTGTTTTTTAACTGAACCTAACCCCCTAACTCTTTTGTGCCTAATCCTAACCCAGTTGCAGAAGGTCAATCAAACCGTGATGTTTCCACTTTGTAAGCGACTGTTTGACAGGAAGCTGTCATCATTCCCATGGTGTCTTGGAGTGATGCACCTGGTGCGCTACCTTTAACATTGCTCTGAGACACCAAGTGGGAAGCGTCATCATGTGACGCTGTGTGAAGAGAACCTGCTGTTCATACTGTTATTTGATCTATCTATAACACAAAAGTGTTGATTATAGGACCTTTAGCTAAATAAAATGTAATTTGTGCGTAGCTGCTGCATTCCGCTGCCCCATGGAAGAATCTGCTCAGATGCTGTGATGCAACCTTTCTTTTCTTCATCACAGATATGGGAAATGTTCAAGCTTAACGTACAACGTGACCTTTGAAAACAGCACAATGACCATTGGTGAGTGATGTATCAAAGTGATTCTTTGGAGTGAAAACTTAAACCATTTAAACAATCACATAATTTCCTGTGATTTACTGTTTGTGTGTGTGTTTTTACAGAACAACCTTTCTACCTTAAGGAAGTCTATCTGACAACGGACTGCTTCGACTGTCTGGTTGTCTACGAAGAAGTTATCTCTGGCAACGACACTTTCACCAGTTTTATGCTTTTTAGTAAGATACAGTAACGTTGAATATTTTGCAATGACAATTATGTTAAACCAGGCAGCTGCTGTATGTGGATTCAGAGCACCTTTTCCAGCTTAAGATACATTATTAGTACAAATATCTGTGGGGTACTTTGTTTAACTGTATTAGCCTTACAGCTGAATAACAAATATCTTTGTTAATAAACATGTTTCATATTGAAATGAAACTCCTGACATTGTCACTAAATTATTTATTTCCAGGCAAGAGTACGAGTGTCTCACCTGACGTTCTGCAGACGTTCAAGAAACAAGCAGTATGCCTCCATATATCAGCGCCAATAATGATGGACCCAAATGATGGTGAGAACTGTAGCAGATTTTATTTGTCTTCCTTCCTTAATGCCATATAGAACTTCAGGTTGTGTGACTTATTTTTACATGAATGTACACAGAAATCTGCCCAGACAACATCCCATCGTCAGAGGGGCTCAGTGCCCTCAACTCCCTGTTAGAGGCCAAGGTGGGACATCGAGTGGCAAGACTCCTGGATAGTCTTTTTGATTTGTTTGTGAACTGATTTATAGTCATTTATTGTTTGTGCCACAAGTTGTTTTGTGTGACGATTTGTATTCTGATGATATGCTATAATTATTTATAATCAATAAAAGGTTACAAACTTAAAATGGAGGAACTGCTTTATTTTCTCATTAGCAGTCATTGGTAGTAGTACCATTTTAATACTACTGTCTACCTGGTGATTGGGTCGATAAAATGATTTTACAGTTATTCGCATTAATATGCCGCCAGTGCATTTCATAGTATACAGTCACAATCACACAGTTGCATACAAAAACACCACCAGTAATGTCAACAGTCACATCTGTGGTGTTATGCAGACAGAAAGGTTGTTTCTTCACAGTTTAGCACAGGAAAAGCTCAATCACCTATGTGCAGAGAAAGAATAGAACTGAAAACTGCTAAACAGCTGCACCTACAGTAAAAATTGTTTGGTGCTAGTGTCCCTCGTCTCGTCCTTCTCCTTTTTCTCACACTTTTTTTTTTTTATAAAAGTGGTTAAAAAACAACAACACATCAGAATAGAATGCGGAAGTCTACTTTAAAGTTCAAACGTCTTGGGTTATTGACAGCTGTGTTGCAACTGTACTAGTACTAGGTGCTCTTATACTGTATGTTACACATGTAAAAGTATTGCCGCAACATCACAGTTAAGAAAAGTAAACCTTTATTGGCTGGTACATTAAAGTGACACAGTAATACATAAATAATTATATTCCAATGTTATAAATCCGTTATTATGGCAAAGGACACTCTGCCTAATGATACTTTTTACTTTATTTTACTGTAGTATTGTGGCAGTACTTTTACTGTTCTAACAATACAACTGTCAATAAACGTTTGACCTTCAATGTACAGCAGTGGTTTTAAGCTTAAGCGTATACAATCGAACACATTATGCAAAGATGCACAGATTTAGGATCGATCAGGTGAGCCATGATGGAGTTTGTTGACAGATTATAATTCACTTTCGCCTGAAGCTGATAAAGTGTGCTGATAAAAATCTACCTGTGATGAGATCTGACTCCAGTGACAATTAGTGACTGAGTAACATTTGTGTGCTCATACAATATTTCAATACTTGTACTGCAGAAAATGTAAAGCGATAAATGGTCCAGTCCCAGCAAGCTACATGTCGAGGTTTCTTTGGACAAGACACCGAAACCCTGTAGTAGAGCTGACACAGGTCTAGCAGCTGTCCAAACAACAATTTCCCCAAGGGGATCAATAAAGTATCAATTATTATTATTAAAAGCAGGGCTTTTACAGGACCGCTGTTTAACATCAGCATCATGAATTTCAGATTTTGGCAAAATTATTAAATGTCAATAGACTTTACTTTTGTTTACCTTTAGACGAGATTGCAACACAACTGTAAACTTAGGGCATCACGTGGGATGAACCTTTGAACTTTAACGCAACAGTTTTAAGCAGAAACAGTCAGCTCCAAAACACAGATTTAGGCTCTTTGTATGTACAGAGTCATGATGGAGTTTGTCCATGTTGCTTTAGCTGTGCTCAGTCTTCTCTCAGTCGGACATTCAGCTCCTGCAACCAACTGTGAAAGTTTGACCCAGCCCCTTGAAATCCAGGGAAGAGATCAGGTAAAACATTCTCTAATCCAATTTCTCACTTTTTTATCTATTTCATATTTGTTGTTCTATGCAACTGAGAGAAACGTTGTTGGTTTCAGCTGCTGGGCAGATGGACTTACATAGCAGAAAGCACAAACATCCCTGCATCCAAGTTACTGACGGAGATGTTTGTGACCAGTGTCTCCGGAGAAATCACCGCTGCAAAAGAGAATGATGGCATCAAAAATGTTCTCACTCAAAAAATTTAACTGAATACTAAAATTTAAGATTGTATCAAGTGTTTTTGTTCCAAACAGCAATAATTCACACCATTGTGGAGATAAAGTCTTACACAGAAAGTATCCAGTAGGAAAGTTCAGTGAATTATTTCACCTTGTGCTTCTAATTTCGTAAAGGATAGGCCGCTGCTTCTCTCTTACAGTCTCTTATACCCTGGAAAAAAACACTGTCTTTATGGGTAAGTCATATTAATGGAATATGCTATATAATCATTTTAACTGACCATGTAACTGTGTCCAGCATTGCAACAGCACTTTGTGTATGTGTTGATGTCTGTGTATGTTGTGTACCCTCAGCTGAACCCTTTGTTAGTTCTGGTGTCCTGCTGAACACTGGCTGCCCTGATTGCCTTGTTTTTTCTACAAAAGCCACATTTGGAACAAGCACATTCTCTGGTCTCCAGCTCCTGAGTAAGAGTAATAACATTAAGCATTGATTAACTAATACAATTTTATGACACTACTTGAGTAAACTGGCGTTTTATGTGAGTTTAAACTTCTTCTCCCCTGCAGGTATGACAGAAAACTGTACTTTTTAGTCTCACAATAAACTGCACATATTGTTCAGCATTGATTTAAAGTACTTACAATTTTATTCTTTGATGGAAAACAAGAATAAGAGTCTTCAGCCATGCTAACAGCTCTGTAACACTGTTATTAAACTTAGTGGCTAAATGTTAACTTTGCATTCCCTCAAGCTGTGAATGATAATTTTAACATGCTAATTAGGAAAAATCAGTAGATCACCAAGATTTGTATCATCTGGACACCAATAATGTCAGTACAGTCATTGACCACAGTATTTGTTCTGTATCTTAGGTAGGAGAAGTAAAGTGACTGCTGCTGAGCTTGAAGAGTTTAAAAAGCAGGTAAAGTGTCTGAACCTACCATCACCTGCTATCCTGGACTCAGAAAAAGGTATGAACCTTCACAAGTCTACTGTGGTTGTCAAGCTTTAAATGCAACTAATCTGGTTCTCCTTAGAGTACTGTAGATCTGTAGACCTGAGATCATTCATGTATTCAGTTTTTACCTATAACGTGACATGTTTAACACTTAATGTTTTTATATGAAAACAGAATTTACATGAATCTTCGCAAGTCAAAAGAAGACATGTATTATGTTTTCTTGTGTGGCTATTAACAAAGTACAGTTTAGACTTTTAGTAAAATGCTGCCAGATTAATGAAAAACTCCCCACTACAACTGTAAGTTAGATTTATATTAGATTACATTAATGCAATGCAAATAACACAAGTGTGTGAATAGTTGGTATCCAACAAAACTCACAAAATCACAAATTAAATCTCTAAGTAGTGGATTTGATTATTTGTCTCCTTTATTTCACCTTTTATTCCCTACAATAAATGAAATGTTTAAATGGTAATTCTCTACCTCACAGGTTTTTGCCCACCTGCCTCTGCCTCTCAAGAAACTGAGACCATTGATCTCACTAACATCATGAGTACAATGAGCTCTGACATTATCAACATGTTCAACAACATTATCAGCAGTGAAAGTGGACTGCAGAGGTTCATCAAATTGCTCTCTAGCAGCATTCCTGGACTCAACTAAAATTAACATTGTCAAAATTGTAATGACATTCTTACATACTAATAAAGAAGCCATGTCTGTGTAATGAGAATTTTGGCAATAAAAATTAAGATACCAAGTGGATATGAAGTATGACATTCTTCTATGGCTTAGTTTCTCTAAGTTTCTCTATCCATCACCAACAATCTAATTCATTTGTCAGGTTTCTGATGATAACTGATGCACAAACCTTATTCAAAAAGTTGTGAATTTCTATAGTACTGTAACTATCAGTTACCAGAAGATGACTCATTTTAGTTCAGTGCATCACCTGCCTCTAACAGGGTTTGGACAATGGGAAACATATGAAACATAACTGAGCTGATAATATGTGTCAAAACCTGCCTGTGGTGAGATTAGACACCAATGATTAAAACTCAGCAACATTAGACACTGGTTAACTTTACTGAAAGGTGATTTCAGTATCATTTCCTTCATATTGTTGAAACTAAACTATTTTCAAATGTCTAAAGTGGTTCTAACTGGTACCTTTTGTCTTTAGTTACTGAGCAGGTGGATGTTGGTAGGAGCAAGCTCAAATAACCAACATACTCAAGAGAAACCACTGGGTGAAAATCACTGCTGCTAACAAGAGTGAGGCCATCAGTTTAGAGCACTGTAAAACTGTGATGTGTTTCAAATCTACATTTTAATAATTGTATCATATTTTATCTAAGTTCAATAATACGGTTTGAACTTCAGTTCAAGTTTTTGCGTCTTTGTTTATGGGCTCCCCAGAGTTTGTTGACAAAACAGGGTCTTCTGCTTCTGACATCCAAGAGTGTTGTGTTACTGAGTAAAATAAATATATTGGTAGTATAATATAATATTTTTGCACATTATATATTTCTTATATATATATATATAAGAATATTTGTCTTATATATTTGTCTCTCTGGCAAGAGGGAAAAAAAATTAACATTATAAGCTATTTTGTTATTGTCGTAACTAAACCACATTAGACTTATAGGGATCTGATTCCTGCTATGCACAATTCTTTCTATGTAATTCATGAAATTAGCACAGAGATTATCTTACAGATGTTTACCCAGAGATTTCCTCTGAAGTAACAGAAGTTACAGATGTGATACCATTTTTTTCTCAATAGGCAAAGATCTGAATTTTTAAACATAATTGAGATCACTGTGGGTGATCAGAATGGGTGGACTAAAACTTTCCAAAAATATTTCTGAGGTACTTTCTAACTAACAGATACTAGGTCTCTGAGACGTTTGTCAGTAACAGATACTGTACGCTTAACAAATGTCTGACTGTGGCTTCATTTCGCATATCTTTTCTCTCACAGTATCTGTTAAATATAAAAATTCATTTTGGAATGTCCATCAAATGTCCACTGAAAATGTGTCCAATGATGTATTGTTCGTTGGCTGATTTAGATATTTGATTCCTTGTAAATGTCAAATGTCTGCCTATTGAAGTGTTATACCTTCTTTACATGAAAGCACTAGTTTAAGGGAACGTCCATATAGGTGGGGGACTTGAAAGAGACAGAGAAAGGATCAAAGCAGCACATATTGCAATATTCTGACCTTAATTGCTTCTTATCAGCTAAACTCTAAATGTATTTGATCCTACGTGTTCCATAATGCAACTTGATATGCATATTGTCTTAGATTCTGCAAGTCTAGCTAATAATCTTCCAATTTACCTTTGAGATGTGTCTGGAACATACCAAAAAAAGATTCACAGCAAAAAGTAAGAAGTAATTGCTGCCATAGGGACTTCACGTCACGGACGTCAATTAAGGGTCTGAATGCTTTAGTAAAAAGGGCTTTTCAGTTATGATTTTTAATAAATTAGCAAAAATTCTAAAAACATATTTTCAGTTTTTCATGTTTGGCTATTGAATGTAGATTGATTTAATTGAAACTGTAAGGATTTTAAGTTAAACTGAAGTGTCTGAATACCTTTAGAAGCACTGTAGTCATAGGACTCTCTGTAGAGCTGATGAGCTCTCTTTTGTGAGCATCCTTATGACAAAAACAGCAAATCAATTTGCCTTTGACATAACGCTTCCAGCATCTTTACTACAGCACAAAAAAAACCCTGAACTCAACACTGAAATAAAAAACACTTTGAGTTACAGAGGAGGATGCCCATAGCTTTGTTTATTGGTAGTTTATTTCTGTACATACACTTGCTCATGAGTCATTTGCACATTAATCTTTCTCTCCCTCATACACAGAAACACACACGCAGAACACTTGAGATTATATAAAAAGGACTCATTTTCTGTGCAGGGTTCAATCACAGTCTGAGATCTATGAAGAACGTTTGTACACCATGTACGCGCACGCACACACCACATATTTCTGCATATGGCATTATGCCTTGATTTACATGGAACAGATAAAAATAATCAGTAATATAGAAAAGTGACTGATGAACCAATTGGTAACCCAGTAATAAGCAGGTGAATTTAACTCTTTACATATAAATCAACACAATGTCTGAGCTTTGTGGGTCCATGGTTTATGTGCTTCCTTTCCTATTCAAAAGGTTAGTCTTTGTTATAGGGGCATGTTTCCATTTCAAAACAAACCAGAAACACGTCATTCTACAAGTATTCAAGTAATGTGTGATTTTTATGTTACACCTGACCCCCTCCTGCAACTTTGGAACATACCTGATGGTGAGATTTTCCGATGCTACATATTGTTTATCTAGTATAATCCCCTGAGTATGACCCATAAAATCAACCAGAGCTATGTAAAAACCAAGTAGCTTTGTCCAAATTCTTGCAATTCCCAATCTCACAGTCTCAGAATCTGTGTAATTTATATAACTCATGCAGTGTGCAAAGACGGAAAAGCTAAATTTATACCACATTGTACTGTTTCTTATACTTACTGACACATTTTTGCATCATTATGCCGAAATGTGCTTTATAACATGATCTGTAACAAGCTGAAAACTTTGTCAGATAGTGAAACCAAATGGAGCCTGGAGCAACTGTTTGCTAAACATCTTACCACACTGTTGTCAATTTATATATCCAACAGATATAGGACAACATTAATATTTATTTGCAGATGTATTTCTGCCCACCTGATGAATATTGACTCCTGCTGCACACAACACAGATAAGAGCAGGCAGATTATACAGAAGATGGTAAAGTTGTGGACAAAAACAAAAAATAAAATACAATCAAAATAATGTTCTGAAGGATGCAAAAATGCTTCATAGATCTGAGGAGATTTGCAGAATGGGGGTGATAATTCTAACTTGGTTCAATATTATGAGTAACCTATTCCACTTTACAGTCACTTTTTATTTTTAATATAAAAATTATGATTAGTGCAGCTTTACGCCAATGACCCTGGTCATTATACTTTATTAAACTAACTTTAGTAATCCTGTTCATGATACAGAACCCTGGTATTTCCTAAAACCTAATAAAGAGAATCCAACACTCTTTGTCATGCCAGATTTCTAAAACAGGGGAACAGTCTCACAAGAGCCACATCCTTAACTAGAACACACAGAGCAGTAAGCCAAGGTCAGCAGATAAGGAAGAAGAGGCCATGTGAAGGTGTTAAGGACAAAGCGGCTGTGTGCTATAGTTCTGACACACGACCACAGAGACACAAATTAAATAACCACGGCATACCAGTGCAAAAAAAAATGCAATGGCAGAAATTGCAAAAAAATTGGCAATGGTATAATAATTAATCATAACTAATTATTACACCATTGCAACAAAAAAAGAAAAGAAAATTGAGGCCCATTTCATAAATGCACATATTATATGCCCACTTAAAAATTTGTACAAACAAAAGTACCAAAGATCAGTTATGGCAAAGAAAAACCTCAAGGAAAGAACCCTGCTTTACAGAGTAAAGAGTATGTCTTCACGTCTGATTTGTCGCTTCTTTTTTTGCTTGTATCTCTCACCAACACACACACACACACACATACATATATATATATATAAACATGGTGGACAGGTCTGCAAGCCTTCACTGCCTCTCATTCACCAAAACAGTAAACAAAACTTGGAAATACTAAAAAATATAACGGGGACATGGGTTTCTTCTCTTCGCCACCTTACTTGTTCCTCTGCGACTCAGCAGCAGTTTGCAGGTAGCCAGCCCATCACCTGGACAAACGTAATAGTGAAAACAAATTGTTCCAGGTAAACTAAACTGTGTAGCATAAAGACCCATATATACTGTGGAGAGTACAGTCAGAGTGTGTGATTGTCAATGGGTTAGGGTGATGCACAGTGAAGAGTTCAGACATATGAAAGGAGGCGAGAGGATATAGTTGACGAGTGACATTATTGAGTTTAGCTGTTTTGGCCACTGGCCCAACATGTCCCTGTAAGGCGAGTCTGTCCGCTACAGAGTTGATTTGGGTTAAGTTTCCTTTGGAGTTCCACGTCAGGTTGCCTCCACAGCCTCTACTAAGGCTCTAGAGCATCAAACCAACTGTTACAAAAGCACTGGGGTGTTTTTTTTTTGCAGGTGAAGTCGTGACACTACGTAACGTTATGAAAGTGTTCCTTTTGACTGTGCCGTGTGCTTCAGTTAGGTAACATCTAAGTGACAAATTTCTGGTTGTAGCTCACAGAAGTCATTTCCAGAGTCTAGTCTCCAGATTTAGCTCCAAAATCAATAATGCTGCCCATGGCTGGTTCTCCCCTGAAATCCCACAGGCTGGTGTTGGTTTGCACAGCTTGACAGTGTGCCAGCATGCCCGATAAGCCATAGTTCAATGGTGAATTCACTCCAAAAGCAAGTGTGGGCTGGATTTGTAAACAAGGGGATAAATAACGTATGTGTAGGAGAATGGGTCAAAGAGAAAAGTGGGAAGATCTGTGCTACCCTGTAAACAAAAATACTGCAGTACTCTGGAAAGGGTAGTTAGGAGCTTGACAGCCATTGCGGTTCTTTGACAGAGCTGGGCAGCAGTGGAGGTTTAACATCAGCTGCAGTCAGGCTAGTCCGGTCTGAAGATGGGGATCTTAGGTAGGAACTCTATTAGGATTACCTGCAGGTGATAAGAAAAAAAAAGCTGTTAGTGATCATTCAGGGTTGGGTGTTCTAAGAGTGTTTATAGTGAGACAATAGCAATTTTTCAAGTGGTGATGTGACAGCATTTCTACTAAAGTAGCTATCACTTTACTTTCTTGGAATTGGGAAGTGTTGCAGGAATCCTTTATGGCAATATCAGATAATATCTTTCATACTCCAGTAAAGGACTTATTCACCCACCCCTATGCTGAGTGTGTCAGCAGAGGTGAAATGAGTCCAAAGTCCACGCACAAATCAATTTTAGCACAGTGTAAAAAATAAACAGCTTTATTCATTTTTAAATGGACTACTACAATTATGCTGTGGGAGCCCCAATGCAGGAGACTCAAGAAAAAAAGACAAGCAGCTAAAACCTTGTCTCAACCTTTGCTGTAAGTCAATGTTATGTCACCTAGCCATTACTCAACACATGAAAGTGCACATTCCAGGTACATTATTATGTAACAAGAATGTTGTCACTCTACTGTTTACCTGGGCATGAATGCAGGGATGATACAGTGTTTTAAGTTGTATTTCCTCATCACATTATAAATAGTGCTGGGCAGTGCTTAAAAATTTTAATCGCGATTAATCACAGTGTTACGGGCAAAATTGAATAATGAATTCAAAAGTAGTTTATTGCGCACGTTTATTTTAAAAGTACTGCTCTTTGAACAGAAGTGCAATAACATTTGGTTTGCACTTTAAAGAAATACAGCAGTATTCCCTTTACACAGTAGCAGTTCAA
>JAUMHL010000001.1:14265518-14301674 GCA_032362345.1 Sandelia bainsii
GTGCTGGAGCCTATCCCAGCTGTCATCGGGCGAGAGGCGGGGTACACCCTGGACAGGTCGCCAATCCATCGCAGTTACTTTGAAATATTTAGATTCATTATGAGTTTTCACTGTGAAGATCGATTTACTGAATAAATGCTGTGATTGATCAGAAAAGCCGATTGTAAACTTAAACTAACTGTTAAGTCACAAATTACTTTCAGATTACTAGAATAACATCTGCACTGATTTTTCGGTCCTGACAGTCTAAATATGCGACAGATCAATAATCACATTATCTGTCTTGTGTTTCTATTGACTGATTAATGTTTGCATTTATAGTTTAGACAGCAAACTGACATGGTGACAGCGTTTCATCACAATTTTACCGCGTTTCATGTGAAATACATGAGGTACAGTGAAACTGCGAATGGCTCATTAAATCAGTTATGGCCATAACTCCATATAGGAGGTCAAACCATAAACACACCATCTTCTGTAGAGCATTTTAACAACAAACAAAAGTTAGTGGGAAATACAATTTTATTTAATCTACATCCGACCTCATAGGATGTGAGGATTTGCGACACACAGTACAAACGGCAGCTTGAATGCTGCTTGAAGAGTTAGAAACTATCCCACTTCATAGCGGCCTTTCAGCCACTCCCCCTGCTGCGGCCGCCTGCTCTCGTCTCTTTTCCAGGCGAAGCGCAGTTCATCTCAAACGAGCCTAATGTGAAAGCAGGAAGTTGACAGAAATCCCCTTCAAAATACAACACCAACGCTAGCAACAAGTTACATTTGACCTTACTCTTAACTCAGGAGGCTATATAGATATCTGATATTTACAGTTGTCACTCACATACAGCGTATGTGTGTAGATGCTTAATTAATGTTCCCAGTGAGAGATAACTTTCAATCAAAAAAAGTGCAAAAAGGCGTAAGTATATTTTATTTTGAAAGACTTGACTGGAAATCATCTTTTAACACTTACGGATGATTAGACTTTTACATAGCGATATACATTTGAACAAAAGTCGTATGAGTGTTGTAGTCCAAAAAATATTGAATCAATGACTTTTAACTTTTATTTACCCCTCATTATTAAGGGCTGCATCAAAAATAGATTTAGAGTATTTATCGTGTAACTGTGACAGTACTTCCTGTTTAGTGTGGAGACCACAGTTGCTTTGGTGAGTTCCTGGTAATTATTACTGAAGATAGTCATTGAAGACATTTGGCAAGATGACGCTAAAGGATTACTTTAAAATGATCTTGCAAGTTTTCAGAGACTTCGCTCCTGTTATCACCTGCGGGATTCTCACAGTGGTCTTTTGGTCGTGCCTTTTGTTTGGTCTCCAAACATACTTCAACTTAACCCCGGGCGTCTTCAGCGTCGGTGCCGCTGTTTTCCAAAATGTACACTTCCACAGGCTCTTTCTGTACCCGTTTTACCACAGGACCTTTGCTCAGCTTCTCCTGAACCTCACAGCCCTGGTGTTTCTCAGTGGCAGTTTGGAGAAAGGTGTTGGCACGGTTCGCTTCCTGTTCTTGTTCCTCCTGATGTCGACCACCACAGGCCTGTGGTACAGCTTCCTGGATCTTCTGCAGGATGACAGCAGCCAGAGACACGTCGAGGGGTTGGTTCCTGTGGTTCTGGCATGTGTGGCTTTAACTACCATGCACACAAAGATGACTAAAGCATTTCTGTGTGGAGTCAGTTTCCCCACCATGGCTCTGCCGTGGGTGTTCCTCATAATCACCACTGCTCTCATCCCTCACAGCGTGCTCCCCTGTAATATCATTGGCATCCTGACTGGGTGGATGTATGGGAAAGGATGGTTCTCTCGTGTGGACATGTCTGAGGCCGGGGCTGGAGTTTTAGAGAAGATGATGCCTTTCAGGTTTTTGAGGAGCATCGGTGGTGTTCTGTTTGTCCCTGCTTCCACAGAGGGCAGGAGGAAGACTCTCCTTCCACAAATCAATCCAACACCTGGGTCCTACCCAGTCCAGGCTTATGCGCCATTGTCCAGCAATAACGTTCCTGCTACTGCAGCCATGATGTATGAAGGCTGGCAAAATTCAACCAGTGCTCTGTCTCAGCCTACACCATCTCACCACTCTCATGGACATGGCTCAGTACATAGTTTTGGGCTGAGTCACGGCCACACCTGCAACCACAGCCACCATGCTCATAGTCATGATCAACTTTAGGTTGTTACTACCTTACAAAACAAACATGCAGAATAGTTATATTTCTTAAATCCGGCTTTAATTTCCACTCCAAAACCACAGTAAGTGACGGTACACCTGCAGCAGATGTCATTGAATTGTGTGGACTACAATGTCGATAGAAAAAGACACTGGTAACTGATTTTAGGCTTTTGTTGGTGAATTCTCTGACAGCTTCTATAATCAAGTGATATTTGTCTGAATGTTTGTTATTGAAATATTTCAGGTGACTTTTGTACATACGTCTACATTTTATACTGGATATTTTATATTATTTCTATTCTGTTTTCAAATAAATATGCATGAAGTCTGCATGTGTTAGAAGTCTGCAAATGGCACTTAACTTTTTAAAAATTGTTGCAGAGGGGTAGTCAAGTGCAATGGTCTACATTCACATCCGGTTCGACAATTCAAAGTTCGTAAAAAAAAAGGCCAAAATAAAAAACAACGGTGAGTATCCACACACTAAAAAATGGTCTGGAGGAGAGCAGTGTTTCAACCCTACCAGAACATACTTTGGTGTTCATTGAAAAAATCTAAGATATATTAAAATACTGTATGTATTCAATTTCCATGATCTCCTATAACTAGCTATTGGATTTTTGAGTCAAAGTGAGGTTTTCTTTATTGGTCCATAACATGATCAGGATATGATCAACTTTGCGCCTAAATACATTGTCTTATTGTTTTACAAAGACAAAGGGTCAGAACACTTTTTTCAAATAGTTTTCATCCATTTTCTAGTTTTGATTATTATTTATGTACTGTATTTACGAACTACTTGGTATATATGCTATCGGTATACGTATATATGCTATATCAATGCTTTTATTACAAACTGGGAAAAGATTTGCTTCTGAACATAAGCAAAAATAAGTATGCAGGTTGTGTTTTAAATAACAGTATTTTATTTTTTGTTCTGGTGACAATGAAAAGCACAGCAAGAGACATTTTTGTCCTGAAGAAGTTTGTTTAATCACCTCACTTGCAAACACACTGATCAGAAACTTATACAATTTAATGACACCTGAGGCCAAATTGAACTTGAGAAAAATGGCGTCTTAGCCGCCTACGTACTACAGTGTACATGATGCCACAGTAAATATGAAGCTCAAATAAGGACTCATTCCTCCCATGTGTCTCCGTAGATGTTCTTCTTCACTGTAACAGATGAGAGAGGTGAAGGAAAATGGTTAAACTGATGGATTTAAGGTCGACTGATGTATTTGGATATCAGTCTCTAAATTAGCAAGTCTTTTACACATCTCTGCCTTACCCTCTTTCTGGGGTCTTTCCGGCTCCTTCCGAGGTGGTGTTTTGACCAGTGTTTCGGCCTTCTGAGTGAGAGTGACCTCGTAGTTCTCTCTATTTTTGAGCCTCAGGTCCTCATAGAGGATGGACTTCTTCCTGGGCTCCTCCTCTTCCATGTATGACTGGACTGAAGGCAGAAAGACAAAACAGGTTACTTCCTGATGATATAGTTTAAATGATTAATCTTCAGATTAATCAGTTATGACAATTACTGCTTGTTGCAGCTCTAGGAACACCACAACTCTGTTTTTGTTTTTGGCTGAGCACAACTTCATTCACCAATACAGTTTTACGAAAACGTTACCATATTACTGACTTTGGCCATCATCTCCAAAATGAAGTACATATAATCAGTCCAGTAATAATTCTGCTGCAAATATCTAAAATATCCGACCAATTCTGTGAAATGGGACTTTTATCTTTTAAACAATGTTACACCTCTAACAACAGCATCAGTGTACCAGCTTGTACTGATGATCGGTTGGTCTGCACTATACATACATTTACACAAAACATGCCCTTTCTTGCATTGTTTTTGAAGCTTATACAATATCCATCTGTTGTACCTTGAGCACTGAAGTCATCTGGTCTGTCCATTTGCACAGGTGGGTCTGGACTGTAGCCATATCTATGATCTTGAGTGTGAGTCGGCATCTGACTGGGGGCTTCTGCTGGCTGGTACATGGTGTCAAATGACTGGGTGTCTGTGTCGCTCAGCTCTGACTGAGGTCCCTTAGAACTGAAGAAAGAACAGAAAATTAACTGAAAAAGTAACTTTGCTATCAGGTAAAAGAGTAATTCAAACTAAATTAGGACATAGTAGCCAGCATTTAATAGGGATATAATAATGCAACCTGGCCTCTGCATTACTCACTACTGTTGAGTCAATCCTGTCCTCTGTCTGAGGGCTTCTCCCAGAGGAGAGTTCTCCAACCTCTTGAACTTCTCCTGACACGTCTTCATATACAACATTTTCCCAGCCAGGTAGCCACATAAGCCAGCAGCTGGAGAGAGAAACAAACATAAGGAGATATTACTCATGCATATCATACATTTTAAATATCAACATTTTATTTTTTAATACCAATGTCACAATAATTTGTCAGTGTTTTCACCATGAGTACTTTGCTCTTCTATTTAATATTTCATGTTAACTAGACGTGATATGATCATTGAAAAAGCATTTCTAGTAATATATATATAATATAAACTACTGTACTGTAGCTTAACAGTTATATGCATCAATTAATTAAATTCACAGAGCTAGACATGTAAACTACTGTATGTTCAAAAATCACATCACTAGGTAAACTCTTTAAGAACAAATCCTGCAATAAACCCTACCTCTGTGAGGTTACAATGTTTAGTCTTCTTTTAAACCATTTAAAAAACTTTCAAACTTTATCATTATGTTAGAGGCTGTAATTGTGGCTAGATTTACTGTTCCCATTAATCAGAGGTATTTAAGAATTTAACAGCTTCACAACATGCAGGGAACTTACAGGCCACTTTGGGTAGAGATCCAAATCTTGGAGATGCAGACAGGGTGCCTACAAATTTAAACAACACAGGTTTAGTTCAACGTGAAAGATGCTTTTATGTCTATTTGAAAGACATTTTGTTGATTGCTCTGCACTGTGCGCAATATTAACGTTACCTCTGGCGACCAGGGCTTGAGTGAAAGCCATGCTGACCACAGACAGGGGCACCGCTGAGAAGTAAATATGTTGATGACAAAGGTTTAAACGACACAGATCTGTCAAATAAATTATTTTTCACCATGCAAACTTAAAAAATGTGCAAAAAATAAACGTACATCTATACCAAAAGCTCTCCTGGTTGCACTCTCTAAACACCCTCCTCTCTTCTTCTGTGGGGATGTAGTCCATACCCACTGACCCCTGCATTTAACACAAACCTCGCGTTAACTTTGCATTTGTTAGTTAACTGACACTAGACTCGTTGGCAAGTCGCGCAGACTTACAATCTAGTAATAGGATTAAAGCAGCAGACAACAACACGCGTCGTCCAGTGACCACATTAGTGCCCACAGTTCAGCTAAAGGTAACGCTAACTAAGGTAGCTAACACGTTACCATCTCTTAAACATCTTTACCGGTGTGTCTCCCCTTGGTCTTATGTGCTGCCGCTCCTCAGGAAAACCTGTAGTGGTGGATGACATGTTGACGACGACGTCGGGGCTGACGTACGTTTTCAAACCATGTGAAATAAAGTGTAAACCACTAAGCAGACTTGCTACTTTTCTGCTTGGTACAATGTCATTGCACCAGCTAAGGATGACATAACCCGGAAATAAAAAAGTGGCATTTCTAAGTTTGATGTGTTGAGAAAGGTGTCGCTGTTATAATTACTGCTCGATAGTCAAGGCCAAAAAAGAACAATAGAGACAAGCTATTGGTTATTAACCCCAATTCCTTGTAATTATTGTACAATTCCCAACAAGGCAACTGAGCTTTAGGTCAGGTCTTTTATTTTGAAAGGCCAGTACTCAGTTAAGGTATCGACCTACGTCCTCTAATGATAATACCATAATAATGTAATAATTGGCTTTTGGAATACTGCATGTGGTTGTGAGTTCATTTCTAAAACTATTTTACATTCTATACAGTATTGTGCAAAAGTCTTTGGCAATTTAGATGTTTAAATTCGGTTTGTGTTAAAAATGTTTTCCCCTATTTTCCTCACATGGATGATCTCAGTCCCCCTCAGAGTGATCTTGTGACCTCACTAAATTGAAACGGTACATAAAGTAGTTAACACTAACTCCACCTATGAGCATTTACAACACTAAAATAATGCTTATGGCTTTAACATCAATAATAATGTCAGACAAGGTCATATTTTGTATTATTATTATTTGGGATTTTGGTATTTACATTGCACAGATACTGTATTTGCACAGTTCACCAATATAGTCTAATGTACATTATACTATATAACTTTTTACAGTCAATCTAAGTTGGGTTATATGTATCTGAATAATGATAAAATATTGTAATAGCAATATATAGTGCATAGGTGTTGCTGCTGCACTTGCACCCTTTTTGACTGTGATTGCTTCTAACATGTTGCACAAAAATCTTTTTACTCAAAATATGGCAAACTGGAGGATTTATGATTCATGAGTACATTTGTTTTTTTGGAGGAGATCCAGAGAGTTGAGAGAGACTAAATAACAATCAATAGTCTAGGATTTATTGATAAATCTAAAAATAGAGTGTATTTTTTCCTTTGTTGCCCCAGTTATCATCCATTCAGATTTATTGGCAATGTGACAGGACAGACCAGACTAAACATCATTTATGTCTCATCTGTTTGTAACAGGGATATCTGTCTTTATCCAAGACAGGGATAAAATTCATTTTTAGTAAGCCCATGTCAAACAACAGTAGAGAAACAAAAGTATAAGATATTTTACCTGATTTCAAAAATTAGTGAAAAGTCCAAAATATGAAAACTAATTTATATATTAGGACTTTATTGGTTCTACTTTTTTCTCGCATCATGTTGTGATCCTTCAGATCTATTTTGTGACCTTTGTTGGGGCACAAAACCAAGCTTGGGAACCATTAGCTACACCTAACTAAAATCAGTGCAGCCTAATGGTTCTGTAATAAATTTGGTTTTCAGTTACATTGTTTCAGAAAGGTGTTGATTCAGCAGTACGATTATTCTGTAGTGTTCTCTATTAATGTGTTTTTAATGTTTAGTCCATACTCACCAATATGTTTAAAACTATAACATTATAACATCTCTCATAAGGGGAGTGTTTTTTTCTGGACTGTTGTATTGCTCTGTGGCTGGGTGTACCTAATAAATAATAAATCAAGTGTGGTGGTTTTATTATGAAATGCCAGGATAAATTATGTTTAACAAAGGACACTTGCGTATTTGAATCTGAAAGTACAATTTTGTTGACTGTATGTGTGTCAAAGAACCCCTGACACATAATGGGACTCCTGTCCTGACTTAACATTATCAGGTCACAACGTCCATGGAAATTCAATGCATCAGTGTGACAGTGTGGCAGATGTTTCTCGTCTAAGTCCTCTCAGCCATCATCAACTGTTTTATAGACCTAAACTTTGGTCATTGATCTTAGATCAATAGTATTGACCAATGGGAAGCTGTATTAGGAGAATCAATTGTCTGCTACACAAAATCTCACTGTGCTCCAAAAATAGAACAAACTCAAATACATGAAGTCAAGTGATGCCTGAATGACACACTTCCTGAATGACCAGCAACACGTGGTCTATCTGTTACTGGGATAAACCTTTGCCTGAGAGCCATCCTGTCTGACACTCCTCTCCCACGATTAATTTCGGGACCCACCAGCTGGAGCTATCATCACTCTGAGGACTGCAAATGAGAGACGTGACAGTGTTAGTTCACAGGTGGAGGCGCTGTAGGATTTACCAGGATTTCTGTTTTAAATGGACGGACACATTAGCAAATTAGATAAACAGACAAGAGAGATTTTTAGGAATCTTTGGTGTAAAATCATTTATGTGAGGTGTACAGGTTAATAACAGCAGGTGTAGCAGTGACAGATGCCATCAACTCAAAACTTATCAGGTACAATGTGAGTTTGATTGCAACACAACTTGCAGACAGATTACAACATTGGGAGGTCAAGACTAATCAAGGTTTGAAAGGAGTGTTCTTATCTATGAGATGGAAGTGTTCCTAGAGATGTGAAAGCTGCACATCACTTGCCCTGCTGCCCTCCACAGAGTCCTTCAACACCACCCTCGCACTCTACCTGTGTGGAGGCAGCATTTAAAGCTGAAGCCCAGGTGAGCTCAGGAAAGACGGAGGATGGACTCATTACGCCTGCCACAGGTGAGGACAAGCATGGCTTGGGACAATCTGCATGTATTATTACCGCTGTCATCCAAAAACATTTGAATATCAGTTTAAAATTTCCTTATCTTAAGTAAAATCAGAAGCCTGGATGTTTCAAAGGTTCATGAAAGGTATTATTACTATTATTAACATTTTAACAATATTGTGGTATTACTAATACCTGAATAACACATTTATAAATCATTGAATTTCACTATTTTTACGTCACTCTACTGGTAACTGGATGGTAGAATTTGTACATGATTGCAATTATTTGTGATGTTACGTTACTATGATATTACATATGATACTATTAGTATGGTAACATACCAATATCTTGTGTTGTTTTATTTTTGTACTTTTATGTTAATTGTTGAAATATATTTTCACATTTAACATTGATCAGTTTGGAACAAAATTTGTTCATAATGTTTAGAAATTTCACAAAGCATGTGCATGTTAGGACTCTAAACGAGAAAATTACTTTTTCACACAAGGCCAGGCATTCTTGGACAGTTCTTTTTCCCTTAATAAATACAATCATCATTTAAAAACTGCATTTTGTATTTACTTGGGTTGTCTTTGGGTAATATTAAAATGTGTTTGATGATCTGAATAATTTAAGTGTGACAAATATGCAAAAAAAAAAAAAAATCTGGAAGGGGGCAAATACTTTTTCATAGCACTGTATGTAAGAAAGTTGTATCAATAGTTAACTAATACATTCAAATAGGAACCTGATGAAACATATTTTTAATATTTATTTAGCTGGTGTCTGTCCTTGTGGGTCATACTGTTGTGTAAATGGAATTTTACTGCAGCTACATCATGTGACAATGAGATCGATACCCTGGCATGTGAGGGAAAGTGTGTAAAATTCAATTCACGATTAGCTTTGTATTGGCACCTTTTGAGGTTGCTTATGTTTAATCTGAATGCAGAGATTCATGAGGCGTTTAACAAAATGAAGAAACCATTATTTGACTGACACACTCATACTGAGATCTTTACTTACACACAACCCCCGATAATCATCTGTGATATTTGAGAAGAAAAGAATTTTTTTTGCATTTAAATCCTTATATAATATTGTATGTATTTTCTTTTTTCAGCCCATGGCTCATCAAAACAATTGCCAGGGTGACCATGATGAGAAACACGCAAAAAAAAGCAAAGGTATTTTTATATTGCACTCTACATGTATATATTACCCATACTATATAGCTATATGAAAAGGACAGTAAATGAGTTCAGGATTTTATCTGTTTTAGAGGTCAAAGTGAGTCCTGCACAATCCACTGTGACTTTGATTGTGGAGAAGCCACACGACACAGACCCATGGGATCTGCCAGAACTGAGGGATACAGGGGTCCCATGGTCAGGTGAATGTCCCTGTAACATTATTATTTTTGTATTTTTAAAGGCCATTGTGTGTTGTGATTAGACATACATGGTCAATAACACTTCACCCCATTGAAAATGATTACGTTTTATTGTCTAACAACACAGAAGCGAAGTAGATGTAATTAGTTGTTCAGTTGTCTTTATGAGCCTTCCTGATGCAAGTGCATTCTGACAACTGAATGGCCTTTTTTCTGCTGATGGGTGTCAAAAGTGCATTCGATAAACTTTGATGCAGTGCTGTAAAACAATAAAACAGGAAAGCATCAAAGTGCTGCAGCTGGTTGAACATCACTGACTCAAAAGGAAGAGCAATAAATCTAATCTGTTTGATTTACTGTATATGATTATTTATATAGCATGGAGGTCATAAAAATAATGGATATGATCCAGATAGTAGCAAGAAGATAGTTAAACAGACTGAAGTCAGCATATGAATGTTAAAGTGAGGTGTGGCATGTTGACTGTTCAGCAAGAATTAAGTTAGGTTACACTGCTGTTTACTTCCAGAGTGACTAATCCAGCATTAATACAATATTATTCATTTATAATGATTTATTAAGGATTTATATTGGAGTAGTCTTATCAAGCATTTTAAATTTTAATTGTTTACTTTTCTTCATTTTGTCTTTAATTCCATTCACGTACTGTGTCGATCTCAGCTCTGGACACAAGAGGGAAGGTGATGAGAGTGCTGCTGTCACTGGGGAAGTTGGTTCTGCTGCTGGGTTTCCTCTACATGTTCATCTGCTCCCTTGACATCCTCAGCTCAGCTTTCCAGCTTGTTGGAGGTAAACACACAGGGACGTAACGACTGTGTGGGTGCAATGATGCTATAGGCCTTTTAACACTCAGACAATTTCACTCATTATACAGGTGGAGATTATAACATTAAAGGATAGATTCACATTTTTTGTCTTTAAACAGAGGTTTTGCTATTAGTGGTGCACCTTGATTTATATTCTAATCTAATCACTCTCCCTAAAATACTTTGCTATAAAGGAAAAATATGTGAATAAACATTTTTTTGAAATGTTCACCATATCCAGGTAAAGCTGCAGGAGACATATTTCAGGACAACTCAATTTTGTCCAACCCTCTGGCTGGTCTGGTCATTGGTGTTCTGGTCACTTTGCTGGTCCAGAGCTCATCCACTTCCTCCTCCATAGTTGTCAGCATGGTCTCCTCTGGATGTGAGTCCCAGCATACACACAGAGATACATGTGCATGCACACGTAAACTTGTAGTATTATAAGCTGTTGGAGTGATGGATGAGAGAGTAAACGAGGACTGATGATGAGGAAAAATTGTGTGCTTTGGCAGTGCTTACAGTCCAGGTGGCTGTTCCTATCATCATGGGCACCAACATTGGGACCTCTGTGACCAACACACTGGTCGCAATGACACAGGCTGGTGACCGCAGCACCTTTCGCAGGTAATGATTTTGTGTTTCATGAATAGCTTCCTCTTTCCTTTTTCGTCTGCAGTTCAGAGAGTTCAGAAAACAAAAAAACAAAACCAGAAAAGAACATTGTGTTCTGCTGTGAGTCACAAGAATGTGCAGAGATAATATTGGGGAAATGCTACTCATTCACATTTTGCAACAGTATCTAATGTATTACCCCGATGAATGAAACATTTATTGCTGTAGCAATAAAGTTAATATATTGCCCTGTTATGAAATAGACCCATAAATTCGTTACCCAAAAAACTAGAAATACTTTGGTATTCTACACAGGTAACAAATGTCACCATCAGATGCATCATAGAGAGAATTCAACATATTGCTAGAAAAAATACTTTAATCGCTGAGAAAAACATGTATAACAATTCCATAAAAAGTAAACGTTTAAACTAAGAAAACAGAGTTGGGAAAACAGGGATTTTTTTAGCTTTGTGGCCAAAGTGTTTTACTAGCCCAGAGAAGTAGAATACATTTTGGAAACCATAAAGACTTTAGTATTTAATCTACAAAGTTACATCCTTTCATTTATCTGAAAAACTACAAATATTTTAATCAATACTTTATGGTCTTCAAATTATGTAACACAATTTGGAAATAGGTTGCTATAAAAATTTAGTTTTTCTTACTTACTGGAGGATTTGCCCTGAATTTAAAATATATGCATGTTATGTACCTTCTTTTCCAATGCACCCAGGGCTTTTGCAGGGGCCACAGTGCACGACTTCTTCAACTGGCTGTCTGTGTTGGTGCTGCTGCCTCTGGAGGTCGCCACCGGATATTTGTACCTGATCACGAAGCTCATCACCGACTCCTTTAAAATCCAGAGTGGAGAGGCCCCAGACCTGTTGAATGTGATCACTGATGTCCTCACTAAGTCAGTCATTGAGGTAAAATTACATTCTGATGTTTGTTTGTGTTTCTATGTTGGTTCTCTCATTTATATAAATAGTGTGGCCAAAACGATGGAAACACTTCTTAATATAATTCACTCTAGTACCACTCCACCACCCACTATGACCTCAATAATAAATATATAGTAGAATTATCGCCTTTCTGACAGTTTCAACAAAAACTGTGAAATTATAACTTTGTAAAATTAGAAGTCATGGCAGAGCTGCTGTATTGGATTGCATTAGATTGTACAGATGTGGTTGATAAAGTGGTTGATGAGTGTAAGTATGTTGGCAACATGAACTGTGTGCCACATTAACTGCATAAGTTATACAGTGAATTTATGCTGTTATGCTCTCAGTTCTTCCTTGAGCTGAGACAGAGTCGAGTTGATACAGAAGTCAACTCCACAATTGTAAATGTTATCTGAACGAGATGGTGCTGAATTTCCACAGTAGCTTTTCTAATTTAAAACGACTCATACATTGTTAGAAAATTGATACATATGAAATGATACATACAAGACTTGGAGCACCCTTTTGTGGAAATTGAATTTGAGTGTTTGAGATAATTGGAACTGTGTTGTTTTCACTCCCTTAAATAAATAACCACTGTATCACAGAGATAACATGACATTTTACAATGCTGTTATCTTTGTAGTGATTGTACATTTCTGCATGTCCTTTTTCTTCCCTTTGACTCGCTGTAGCTGGATGAGTCTGTCATTAGTGGGATTGCCACTGGAGACCCAGAGGCCAGGAACAGGAGTCTTATCAAGAAATGGTGCCAAACCTTCACCAACACAGTAAGACCAAAACATGTCAGCTATGTAAAAAATATTCCAAAACACTAAGATTAAAATCTTTGTTGTGAAACTGCCCCTGTGTTTCAGACCTTAATGAATGTTACAGTTCCTGGTTCAGAGAACTGCACCTCTCCTTCTCTCTGCTGGGTCGATGGCAACTACACCTTCACACTGAAGAACGTTTCTGAAACATGGGATATTCAGAAATGTAAGACTGATTAATTTATTTTAAAAAGATGGATCTGTACATTAATATGCTCATAATGATGTGGATGTAAATGGCCTCATTTCATATGATATGGCAAAAGTTTTTTGACTAAACAGACTAAACTATTTAACTGCGCCTTTACAGCATCATCATTCTTTCTTTGATGCTTTGATGAACTTTTTAGTCTCTTTCATTTCAATGTTTTGGTTTTATAAGCTGCAAAAGTACTGACTCAGAAAAGGGAGGTGAGCATAGTGGTCTATCTGCTTATCCAAGTCTTCCATTGTAATGTAGAAACTGCATGTGTATTTGTCATGTGTCCTCAGGTAAACACCTCTTTGTGAATGTAAATCTGCCCGACCTGGCGGTGGGTCTGATACTGCTGGCTCTCTCCCTGCTGGTGCTCTGCTCCTGCCTGGTCCTCATTGTCAAGCTGCTCAACTCCATGCTGAAGGGACAGGTGGCTGCAGTCATAAAGAAGATCCTCAACACTGGTGAGTGTATATTCAAGTACAGTGAATTAGGTGTAAATGTAATTTACATGAAGGTTTTGTGTATGTTTACATGTGTGCTTGTCTCTGTGTGTGCAGATTTCCCATTTCCATTTGGGTGGGTCACTGGTTACATTGCGATTTTAGTTGGAGCTGGAATGACCTTCATTGTGCAGAGCAGTTCAGTGTTCACATCTGCTATCACTCCACTTGTTGGTGAGGTTATTTATCAACCCTACTTCCACTAGTTTCATTCATTTCCTCTGTTTTTGTTATTCTATGTACTATTTTTTCTTTATGATTCTGTATCTTGCTCTCCCTATCTGGGCATTCTGACCAAACAACCAACAGTATGGGTGCAATGTTTTGGGCACCAGTGAGATATGAAGCATAATCAGGAAGGCTCAGCAGATTCCAAAACACTTCACTGTAATTTGTGTATAATACTTTCACAACAATCACAAGGTAAACTGAATGTAATGTAACTGCTATGTCTTTTTGTTAAATAGGTATTGGTGTCATCAGTATAGAGAGAGCATATCCATTGTCTCTGGGTTCAAATATTGGCACAACCACCACAGCCATTCTGGCAGCCATGGCTAGTCCTGGAGACACACTGGCTAATGCTCTACAGGTCAGTAATTCACATTCAGATTGCCAGATTCACTTTTTAATAGATTCGGCAAACCAAGCAACAAGGAACAACATTTCAGAAGTTAGAGAAGTCAGATATGTCACTCTGTGGCTTGTAGTGTTAAGTAATGTTCATATGGACCCCTCTACATTTCTTTAAAGTGTTTTTTAACAGTTTTGTGATGGGAATATGGCGTACAATAACCTATAGGTTATGTCTGAATTACAAACAAAACACTACTCTATTTTCCTATTTATTTTTCCAGGAGGTTTCTTGAAAATAATTAGGTAATTTGGAATGAATTATAAGATTAGAATTTTTTTTTTTACATATTTGCTTTTTCAGCCTGTAACATGTAAAATATTGCAAGTGTAACAATTAAATGCACATAAAATGAACCTTTACCAATCATTTTCATGAAAAATTATTCATACCTTTTTGATAGTGTAGAAAGTCATTCACATATACAATGTACTGTAAGTATACTGACTTATCTTTATATTGAATAGACTTGAATGTTTTTATTGTACCATAATATTTAAAGTTTGTCCATGATTGCTCCAGATTGCCCTTGTGCACTTCCTGTTCAACATCTCTGGCATCATTCTGTGGTATCCAATCCCCTTCACCCGCATCCCTATCCGGCTGGCCAAAAATCTGGGCAACATCACTGCCTCCTATCGTTGGTTTGCTGCTGTCTACATCATCTGCTGCTTCTTCCTTTTACCACTCCTCATCTTCAGTCTGTCGCTGGCTGGGTGGCAGGTACTGGTAGGCGTGGGCGTACCTCTGGTTGTCATGTTCATCATCATCACAGTGATCAATGTGCTGCAGAAACGGAAACCTGGGTGTTTGCCCGCAGTACTGCGATCCTGGGATTTCCTCCCTCTCTGGGCTCACTCCCTGGCTCCCTGGGACAAAGTGGTTGGTGTGATCACTGCCAAATGCTGTTGCTGCTGCAAATGCTGCCAAGTTACTGTTGACAATGAAGCACACAAAGAGAATGAATCTGTGGAAAATAACAAGAAATCGCACACAGAGGTGTATGATAACCCTGCAATGAGTGCTGATAAAGAGGTAGAAAATGAGAGAAAGATAGAGCTACAGATTCTGAAAATGACCCAGCTGTGAGATATTATGTATCCATGATGCAAAGAAGCACACTTGGCATGAACCCACTCAGGAAAAAACTTCAATTTCAACAATATTTATTACTTTTAGTACATATTTTAGTGTAAAACCCAAAATCGCTATACAGGGATTTTCAGTTGTTAGTCAAAAAAACAAAAAACACATGCAGGAAACTGTTCATCTTCCTACTGTATGATGTTCTTTTAAGTGAAGGTAAGGTTAACAATGTGTTGGTCAATCAATAGGCTGATTTGAGACTTTCTATTCACTGCCTATAGGTGGGTTTTTAACCAGTTGTTTTATGCTCAATGTCAATTTGTGCATATAAAACATGTAATATCATAAAAAAATCACAAAAAAGTTTGTTACACTTTCCTGAGGTGGAAACGTAGCCTTATTGACAAAAGACAAAAACGACAAATGCTATGGAGACAGAGAATTACAGATATGTGACATAAATGAATCATGCTATTTAAATGTCCACTAATCACATGAAAAATAGCAGCAAATGCGATAGTTTCATTGTCTTTTCTAGATTTTTGAGTTGTGTATTACCACTATTTGCACAATAGTACTGGATGGGAATGTCCATATGTGTTTTATTTTACAATTTCCTCAGAATTTCTTAAATTTTGCATTACGATTGGATGAAAACCCCCTTTATGGCACTGAGCCTCAAACCACTTTAGTTGGTTGCTATACTGTACATTTTAGCCCACAGACAGAAGGAAAAAGCACATTTGGTGGAGAGTATTTAATGCACATTTGGCAGTATTTGCTCATACCAAAGTATGAGCAAATACTTTCTATCAGAGTGTAATTTCTCTCTCTGCTGTACTTCTAATTTATTGTTTCTAACCCGCTAATTTGTAAATGTTAGCATGTTCCACTTAGATGGTGAACTGTTAAACATCAGCATGTTAGCATTGTCATTATAAGCAAATTACCAAGCTGATATCAGTATTGATATCATACATTGACACTGTACTGGACACAAGTTTTGTCTACACAGTCAGTATCAGTAGTATAAACTGGCTACATCTTTAAATAGATGTGTGAATAAGAAAAAAAAAAAAAAGAAAAAAGTATCCCCTGCTCTAATTAGATCTAACACAGCCTAAAATAACAAATTACAATAAAATCAAACATGTTTTGGAATTTTATGTAGTAATGACAATTGAAATGATGAAATACAAATTAGATGCATTTATAAATCTCATGTTGAAAGGAGTCAATACGTAGGCTCCTAATAAATAACAGCAATGCAAAGCGACTATTTGGTCAACACAAATACTGTATTTTAGGCTGTTAAAACGTGAAAATGTGATGGCCTTTGAACAGAAGTACACAGGAAATGATCAGATCTGCACAAAACCTGCCTGGAGGAGAAAGAACAGCTTTCACTTGTTTTTTTGTTCATTTTATTTGAATCAGGTTTCATCTTTTATATTTTTAATGGAGATTTTCTTTTACTGTGTATAAAGATACATTGAGCTACTTAACACATCGTTTTAAGGTGTAAAATAAAATTTGTAATTATCAAAGAATTGTATTCAAGGAATATGTAGTTTAAAACTAACCTAATGTTTTTAATTTAATGTTTGACTTGTACATTATTTTCCCATGATACTAAGTTAAAAGATTTACAAATAAAATAAATCACCTAACTGAAAGATACACTTCACCCACGTTGTCAGAAAAGGTGAATTTCTGGACCCAAAAGAAGCGCCAGACACAGACGGTTAAGTCTTAAAGTTTTAAAGTTTTAATTAAAAACAGGTGGCAACAGAGAGTGGAGATCAGTGGTGAGGATGTCTCATCACCAGGGGCTTCGGACTTCTGACGATAGGTGGCGCAAACAGAGTCTGGAGGAGACACAGAGGCAAGTAGGGGTCGAGAGTAAAGCAGAACAACTCAGCAGGTAAGTTAACAATGCAGATTCTTACAGGCTTCCAGGCAAGTGCTTGAATCATCATCTCTACTGACGGTGTAGAAGGAAGAGGAGAACAAGAACACTCAGGCTGCTATCCGGTAGATCACAAGATGGCAACCAAGATGAAACAGGGAAGATGGCCGCCTCCACAGTTGGCATCTGCCGCGTGCTCACCGGGTAACAGGTGTGGGATGGACCAGCAGCAGCACCTCCTACTTCACTCCTACACTACACATGAAACTGAGAAACAAGTCTCGGATGATAACAGAAAAACTGGCTAATCAGAACTATTCACACAATAACAAATCCTCTTCAGAGTTATTCACTAAACATCCTCCTCTTCAGAGTAACTCAAGATACACTCCTCTTCAGAACAGTTCACAGTGACATTATAAATCCAGAATGAGAGTGACAGAGTCTGAGCCAGAAGCAGAGTAGTAGACAAATACAGAGCCAAAAACCCCAGAGAATCAAGAGAGCACTTACAGAGCCAGGCAGGGCGAAGACAGAGGCAAAGTCAGGGCAGGCAGAGAACAAGAACCAACAGAATCTTCTGAAGTGACCCAACAATGCTGTGAGCAGAACAGACAACCTGGCAACCGGTGAAGGCTTGGTGAGCTGCTTAAGAAGGGAGAGGCACAGGTGAAACCAATCAGGCTGATTAGTAGACAAGCTAGATAGACTCAGGGTGGAGATGACAGGAAATAGACATGATTTCCAAAATAAGACAGGAACTTCAGATAGTGATCATGACACACGTGGCAGAAACCTGTACACTCATTGTTTTAAATGTTCCTTCATTGGCCTAAACTTCCAGCTGACTCTGTAATACAAACAAGATAGGAAACTATCTGTAGCTTTCTTGTCAATGTTATCTGAAGATTCTTCTGATAAAACCATGGTGGTAATGAACAGTTGAAGAACCAGAGTTTACAGAGTAGAGTTCAGACTGTTCAAACAAGCAAACATTTCCTGTATCTCAGAAGTCTAATAAAGTTTATCAACATTATCAGTATTATTAATGTTTAATCATTCTGTAATGGCCATTGCTTGATTTTTTTAATAGCTGCTCTGGTGCATTTGTGAATTTAAGAGTCTGGGATATTCATAGCACAGTCAGTGTCCAGAAAACTTCCACTGTTGCATTGATCACTGTACTGTCAATGTCAGTGATACAACTTCAAAGACCTTGAGATGGATTGTCAACATGTCAATATGGGGGTGGGGGGGTGCACAACCGTGCTAAAGTTCACACACAGCACACAACAACCACAAGACCCTTTAACATGGTCAACTGACACTCACTCACTCACTCACTCTATAGATGTTTCATACAATCAGACACTCACAAGTTTGTAATTCTATCCTTGTTAGGACTCTTCATAGACACAATGCATTCCCTCGCCCCTTACCCTAACTCTAACCATCCCAACTAAATGCCTATCTGTAACCCTAATCTAAACCTAATTGTAACCTAAAACATAATCTTCACTCTCAAACAGACTTTCAGATGTATTAGGACCAGCAAAATGTCCTTACTTAGACTATGTTTCCTCACTTGGTTAGTAAAAAGCCTGTTTTTGGTACTAACTAGGTAACAAATACCAGTGCAGACAGGATGGTCTTTCTTGCGCTCTCTGGTAAAGGTAAAACAGCAACACTGTGCTTCAGTTTTGTCTGAAATGAAAAACTGTAAGAAAAAACATTATTTTTCCATAGTGTGGCATCAAGTTAAAATATAAGGAAGAAATGTGGGATCTCTTGAGTAAAAATTTAAATAAAATGTGGTTTTGAGTAATATTTGACCACCCTGCATGAGTTTGCAGTGACTGATCCCTCATCAGTTAGAACTTACCTACAGATAGGAGGAAAAACACATGTATTTCATGAGTCTGGCACTCAACACATTTGTGTCAAATAGGCTCTTCTGTTCATATTACTAACACAGTTTCATATATTCTAATAAAATACCAAAGTCCTGACTTCAGCATAGAAGTCTGTCTGATGGACCAACAGTGTCATCTACTGACATATTTGAGAACAGCACAGATCAGAGACATGGGATAACAACTAAATACTGAATGAAGGAGAGAAAGAGGCTGTTGATGATGGTGGTGCCATTTATATAGTAAATTTATCAGAATCAGAATCAGAATCAGCTTTATTCGCCAAGTATGCTAGCACATACAAGGAATTTGCTTCTGGTCCTTTGTGGCTCTTCTAGAACAGTACAGACATTGACAATAACAACAAGGAATAGGTTACAGACAACAGCTACAGAATTGGTTGTGAAAAACAGTAAATTATAGACAATAAATTATAGACAGTGTGGCACATAGACAGAAAGACAAGACAGTGAGTGTGTTTGTGTGTGTGGAGCAGATACAGAAACAGTTTTCAGTGATTATCAGGTGCAGGGTGCTGGATTGTGGTGTGTAGTTTATGTTCATATAGCAGCAACAATCAGTTGTTGATCAGTGTTATGGCCTGAGGGAAGAAGCTGTTCTTGTGTCTAGTAGTTTTAGCAAACAGAGCTCTGTAGCTAAAACTACCAGATGGACCAACAGTGTCACCTACTGACAAATTTGAGAACAGCACAGAGTCAGAGACATGGGATAATGAAGGAGAGAAAGAGGCTGTTGATGATGGTGGTGCCATTTATATAGTAAATTTATAGATGATCTTATACAATACATTATATCTCTGCCAGCACTGAACTACTTGTACAGTAGTATAAAAGCTCTCATGAACCCAAAGAGTAATATCACCCCAGTCCAGTTCCTCTGCCCAAATATGGCCCACAGAGAGTATGACAAACGCTGCTTCCATATCTGCAGAAAATCTTCTGTTGTTGGTGCCAGCCAGCACTGGATTACTTGAAGACAAATAGAGGAACCTTTTAGCATGTTTCTTCATCAATTCAATTCATCATTTGTGTTTCCCAGCCCACAATGTTCACTGCTCTCATTGCATCATTTCTGGAAAAAACCTCTGATTGACTGTAGACCACCTGCTCCATAGTAAAGCTGAGAAATGGATTTTTCAGCTAGCTAGTGAACAAAGTGAAGTCTTTAGGTAGAGTGTGCTGGATGTTTGCTAGCAAGTTAACCATATCTACTCACATTTAAAGGTACAGTATAGTGTAATTCCTCACAGCAAAGACTACCTTCAGAATAAGACAGTGCAACAATTTGACAGAACAAAATAATTTATTTTCAACCCCAGAGGCAATTTGTGGTTTACAGTCATAACAGATAACTGATAGGCATTTTACACACAATGCTATAATACTAAATAATAACAATACTACCACCACTATCATAATTACTACTTCAAGAACTCATTACTACATCCACTACTTACTAGAACTACTACTTCTAAGTAGACTAAAGCACAATAGAAAAACGCTAATACATTAACATACATTACATTTGCACTTGTAGCACCATTCATTGTATTATACTATAGACACAATGAATCATTTAAATTTGTGTGGGCTACTACATACTTCACAAGCTTGTGTTTCCATGTGCCTCTCTCTGAACCCTAACCCTGGAAGTGGCCTTTTTCATATTTGACCACTAAAGTTGGTCACTTGTGCAATGATTTATTGAAATAACAAAAACAAAAAAACAAAACAAACAAAAAACTGGCATTTTTACATGAGCCGAGCCCATTTTTTGTGATTGCCTGCTCCTAGTCTGGATTCAGGTTGTTGTTGCAAAAGTCTTTAAGTTAGAAGGGAACAGGTCCATAGTAGGCACTGTATGCAGCGATGATGCCTGCAGTGTCTGCCATCTCGTCACAGGCGACGTTCAGCTCACACACCTCTCTCAGGCTAGATGGCATAAGAGAAAAATAAGGTAAGACTGATTGTAGCATCTCAGATAAGTTTTTACCACAGACTTAAATTTAGTATGTGTCTTCTGAGTGGTGTTGTTTTACACCCATGTACTAAAACAAAAAGAACCTTTACAGCAATTAGTTGAAATTAATGCACAGAATGAATTGCCAAAAGAACTGCAGCAGAAGCCAAGCTAAATATTAAGCGGTTTATAAGTGAGTTTATTCAATTAGGATAAAGTACCTTTCGAGCTGCAGAGGGGAGAGGTCTCCTGCTGGGGCAGCTCTCCTGTTCCTCAGGAGTGCAGTGGCCAGATCTCTCTTCACAACCACTTGAGGAGCTGAGGGGATAAACATCATCACAAACTCACTTTCTTGTTTCACATTCATAAGTAAACTTATGAAATCCAAAATGGAAAATGAAAACCAAAGGAAAAGCATTTCTGCAAACAAGAATATTTTATACCCTCGTCGCTGGCTGACTCTGATGAAGATGATGAGGACGAAGAAGATGAAGAAGTAGAGTCAGATGCTGAGGAGTCAGACTCTGAGGAAGACGACTCAGAGGATTCAGAGGAGGCGGCTGAGTCGGAGTCTGAGGAAGAGTTGGAGTCGGACTCGGAGGAAGAAGAAGAAGAGTCTGATGAGTCGGCAGCTGCAGGGTCAGCAGGTGCAGCTTCATCAGCTGTGTCTGCAGCTGGGTCCACAACAATGTCTGGTTCAACAGCTGATGAGGATGACAAAAAACAACACTGTAGGTTCAAAGTAACAAAGGGTAACATGAGGAATCACAATACTGACGAGATGAGTTGGTACTTACCTCCCATGGACCAGCACACTGACAGAAGAGCGCAGATGAAGAGGAGAGTCAGGGTCTTCATGATGCCTTGTAGTTAGTTGTTTGTAGTTGCTTTCTCGATTGCTTGTTCTTCTTTGCTTTCCTTCGATGGATTGCTCTGTTTCTTTCCCCAAAGTCAAGGTCAATATATACTGTAGTCCACCTCCCGTGTCAGGCCAGACCCACAAAATGAAATTATTCTCTGATTGGCTGGGGAATCAAATGTCAACATTTCCACTTCCACCTTTCTTGAAACCTCCCACAAACACCCACGCAACCCCCCTGGCACAGAAACCAAAAACTCATTCACCTGCTTACAGACATTGGCCGCAGACATTTTGGCATTTAACTGTGCTTAAAATGCATGTTACTTTATGTACACATATGTATGTGCGTGTAAACAAGTCCAAGACAAACTAAATATAAACACAATAAAAATTACATTAAATATGTTTATATTATTATCAAACAGGAGAGTTATATTAACTTCATGGGATGCCTCTTGTCTATAGTGGACATGCATGTATGCAATTATTATAGTGCAATTAAAATAGTTTATATGACCAGGTGTTGAGTAAACTGAACAGTATTTATGTCATTTTTTTCTCCAACAAAAATGTAATTGTTTTCCTGTCAGTCATTTTCTGAGGTCAAACCAATAATTTCTGTACTTGTCTTGTTAGTCAATCATGTATATCCCCTTCACATTCCTTTCTATCCTCACCCTCCATCACTGGAGTATAAACAAGGGAACAAAAAACAGAAAGTCTTTTTTAGGGATTTTTATAAAATACCCCTAAAATGTGATTGAATTTTAAGCAGGGTGACCCGTTATACGTCTCTACAATCAAGGTTGCCAGTTCTGTCGTCGCTGTTAGGTTACTATGCTCCTTGCCCCAAATGTGATCTCCCACCCCCACAAACCCCAAACTATACCCTGAGCTGACCACAAGCTACTAATCGAGTGACACAGTACAGCAGTGAGCCTCATTATGCAACAAAACTTAATTAGAGTGTTGCAGAGTCTCACCAGAACCGCAGTCAGTCACTATTTACAGATCCATCTCGCTCCAGGTTCCAGCCAGATCTATGGCTTACCAACAGCAACAAGTGGCCCAATTTACAATGCCTCGCTTGATGTATTTTAGCATATATACAGCTAAACATAGGAAACCCCCGTGTGTTGGACTCACAGCATTATGCATGAGTTTTGGACCCAGCTGTTTGTTTGTGTGATACGGCTCTAGTGTGGCTTCAGCTGTGGGTTCTTGATAAAAATGGTATTTTGGAGTTCACAAATGGGATGGAAACCATATTGCAACTTAAATACTGTCTAGATAACCAAACATTTATGTACATATATCACTTCACGTATATATATATCTCAGAGGGCCTCCAAACAACTTCATCTATCATGTAGTGAGGAATGCAGTGCTGCTGCTGCTAGCGTTATTCCTGGTGTCTGGGATTTGTCTTGGACCATGTGCCGTGTAATTTCAAAGTCTGGTCCACTGTCCGTTTTGGTGGATGCATTTCAGTGCGTGGGGAAAACAGTTGAAGAAAACAATGGCCATGATTCCCCTGCATAGAAACACAGTGTCTAAGGCATGTCTGCTTTGGAGCAGTTGTTGTTTTTTGTCCTCACATTTTGGCATTGAAATAATTTAATCTAGACGATGAGTAATGCTCACTTTGTTTTTTACTGTTTACACGTTCTCTTGTCTATTCAGCAAACATGCACAGGTGCATAGATGCTCCTAGATTATCTATCAATCAAAATCTGAGGAATTATCAGTGGATGTGTCCTGATATTTTATTAAATAGTGAATTCTGCTTCTGGAGTTTTGCGAAGGTTACAAATGCTGCAGGTCAATAGAGGAATTTCTCTTTATTTTATTTAACAGATTCTTTTTTTTTAAACATTTTGGGAATATCTACTGGAATCGACAGAGAACTATCACAGACATGTTAAGGAAATGAACATATGTTGAGTTGACACAAGGGCCAGAGTTGATGACTCTGGGCCATAGCAGAACTAATCAATAAGGCCAGTGACACATCTGGGCTTCTACACGTCAAATCCCAAAATAACCAAATGTTCTGGTACATTAACAGTGGTTAAGTGTACTAAAAATACAACATCAAACCTATATGGGAGAGAAATGTATTTCTATTAAGTATTGTTGTTTTTCACTGTAAATTTTCTTCTCTTATGTCCATGCCAGCTTTTCTTCTTTGGAATACATCATATCATTGCAACAAACAACCTGAAAATGACCTGTTACCAGTTCAGCATCTTTTCAACCATTACCTCAGTGTGCGTGTGGAAGCTCACCACTTACAGTATTTCCAGTCATTCGTGTTGTGCTTACCTTCCGGTAATTCACCTACAGTACCTTCAATATAAAACATTGTCCTTACATTTAAATATTTAATTTAAGTGCAGCCTTGTCAGGGAATGAAAAAAACACTTAAAACACTTTTTACACAGGACGTTCTGGAAACTCAGTGTTAACTTCAGCTTGTGGCAGAGGAAACAGATGGCCCCATTTTTTTAAGTAATCCCCCTCTCTCGCTCCATGTTCTCTGTCTTTCTGTCCATTGTTAATATTGACAAAGCCTAAGTGTTATTCAGCTTCCTTGCATGTAAATAAATGTAAAAATCAAACTTTCGTATATGGTGGGCAGACTGTATAAGAATGTTATAATCCATGTTTGACCATATAGAGCAGTGTAGAGGTGCTGAGGGTTGGACCTAAATGTGTCCATTTATCCCCTGTATTGTGCTCTGTGGTTACCAGACTTATGGCATTGTTGGTGGTTTTATGATGTCTATTTCTCTGTAATAGTTTAGTTTATAGTGTTAAAATGACCTATATTACAATATTATTACCTATACCATAAAAAGTATTTAATACAATCTAATGAACTTACTACTGCTACAGTAGTTAAATTCTTTGTTAAATGCACCAAGATGTAGGCTATTATATAAGGCACAGCACATGATTTTTTTAAAGGTTTGATGTTAAGTTTTGTTTGAAAAACCTGGGAATAACACTTCACAATGGACTAGAGTGGACTTATATTATCTACAGTATACTGTACTTATTGCTTACTTATTAGAGACTAGTCTTGCTTAGAGACTAGTTTTAGATGAAGATTTATGACATTTCCTCCTTGGGACTGTAAGAGCCAAGTTGCTGCTCAGTTTAGACCAACGGGACCGTGAGATCCTCTGTGGATTTACTGTGTTTTGGAGGAGACAGAGTTTGGTGTTTAGTTTGAGCGGGAGATCAAGTGGTTAAGTTGCTTCACCGACAGCTTCGCATTAAGGCTTATTTTTTTCACCACCAACCTGTAGGTAGAAAAATACAAGTGACTGAGCTTGTGACCTTCCTCGTTTCCACAACTGTAATACAGTATATTATTTTTATATTTGCTAATAGCCAGAGAAGTTTCAGTGTCATGTACAATGTAAGTTTTGCACTGTTTTATGTACAAGTAGGCTACTTTAATTCAGCTTCATTGTTGTCCTGTCCATCAGCGCCAGGTAGAAAAGACCATCAGATAATAAACTTTATTTTTTACTTGACCAACCATTCCTTGTCTTGTATAAACTGGGACAGCAAATCACAGTTTATGTGTAAGAGAACATTTCAGACAATACACATTATGCTAGTGATGCCTCTGCTACCAATATCCACAGATAAACTGTACTCAGGTGTCTCTGTAATCTACAAATTTGAAACATAAGCCATTAATTGCTAACAAAATAAATCTGCTGTAAGTCACAGGGGGCCATGCTAATGTATATTTTTAGAGAGGGAGTTAAGTATGTGAGGGCTGAAGGAGCCTTGATTGTGTATTAAACATGTCTGAAAAATACAAATAATGAACAACATAAATGCACATTAAACCATATTTAAATTATCACACATAATAATAATATAGTGGTTGTATTTCATAGATAGTGGTAAAAGGCTGCATTCATATTTAAAATCAGACGTAAGGACTGGGGATATTATTTGATAAAGGGTCAATAAGTTATGATTTGCTCTTTGATGTTATGAAACTAAAACACACTGTTTTAGTTGCCTGTCACCCTTCAACCCCTGTGGCACTTTATGTAACATCGTCTAATCTGTCAACTGTCTCAGTTGCAGCCGTAAACAAACTCAGATGGCAGGCAACACATACTGTATATTTCCATCTGGTCTCTGAGAAACGTCCACCTGCCAGGCTTTCCCAATTCCGCCGGATGTATCAGCTTGGCAATACAACACCACTAATTATACTGATCCCAGTCTGGGCCTTCAAATTCCCTTCTCGCTTGAGAGAATATTTTTGGGACAAGCTCAAACTTTTTCACTCTTGATGTCTACAGTCCATCTGTTGTTCTTTTATAGAGCTTTTATTACTTGTATTTGCTAAATACTCTCACTGTCATTCCATATTTAGCCTCTAGTCTATGTCCTCTAATCAAATATCTTTAAGTTAAATTTGAATTAGATTGACCTAGTTTTAGATATGTGAGATTACTGTTCTTGTGATTTGTCTTCTTTGAGGGTTTTCATGTTAGTTTATGTATGCAAATTATATTTTTCACTTTATTTACTCACTTTTCTATCCACAGTGAATCATTTGAGAAAGTACAGCTAAAAACTATGTGTCTTAACTGCGTCTGTCAGTTCTCTGTCAGTCTCTCTGAGGTTGGTATGTTGTGGTTCTGACAATAACATTAGTGGACAGACTAACAAACTCTTCTAGATCTCTGCGATTTCTGGCAGCTGACCTGTGGCTACCTAACCACACCGCAGACGGGCTCACACTCGTGTAAACAGACAAAACATAATGCACACGAGTAAATAAGTGAAAACACATTAAAAACACACGCACACATGCGAATGTTCACTTTGCATAGTTTCCTTTGTGCTGTGTAAAAAAAACAACAACTACAGGGAGAGAGTGTCCAGCACACAACCACATTTTTTTCAAAGCAAAAAGAATTCATAATTTACATATATAATTTTATTTAACAAATATGAATTCATTCACACTCATTATACCAAACCTAAAGCTCTGTTTTGGCCTCTGCTCCAGCCTGTTTCACCTCCTGAGAAATATGAAAAAGATGAGTGTGATGAGTGAAATACAGCAGACATGGAAGACAGAAAATACATGAAAGACTGTACAGTGTAAACAGTAACAGTGTCTACTATTGGCATCTTCAATAGGAAACTCAAATTAAGAAATTCTACAGTGTGGAAATTATTTTTATCCATGTAATCAGCAATTGTGCTTTAGATTATTTAGTGTCCACTTCACCTCTGGTTTTATTTGATTCAAGATTCAAAAAACTTTATTAGTCCCTGAAGGAAATAGCTTTTATTGTCAAGGCATTGCTTACTTCTGAGCAGTATATACAAGTATATACACAATAATCTAAACTAGCTAAAAGTTAGTTCCTCCTCAAACACATTAAAACGTCCCTTACACAGACTGGGGGTGTTATCCTGCCTAATTGGTACTTTTAACACTTTTGTTTCAAAACTTATTCTAATGTGGAGAGGTGCCCATCCTGTGTCACAGATTCAATGAACAGCACTGGCAAAAGTGCAGAGAAAGTCACTTCTAAGCGTTTTTGAGTGAGGCTTGCCCTTTTAAACAATCAATTAGAAGAAAATGTATTTATACAGAAGATACTGTAGAAATATACTGCAACCGTGGTATGGTAAAAGCTTGTTAAAGGAACAATTTATGGAATAATGTGTTTTCACATATATTCGGATATATCACAAATCAAAAATGTTTTCCGTAACAGTGCATAAACGAGAAGAGAGGAAGGTTACTTTAACCTGATAACTCAGAGTTTATGTCATACAAGTGGTGTCTGCACAATACAGTGAGTACTGTGCAAGGTATGCAGTCTCCTGCAATTCACATATGCTCGTTGCCACCTGTAATTATGTGATGGTCTAATGTTTTGGCCACTCTATTTAAAAAAATGAGGGTGGCAAATTAGAAACACCTCTTTATATGATGCACTCCAGTACGACTCCACCACAAACTATGACCTCAGTAATAAACATTCAGTAGAATTATCATCTGTCTGACAGTTTCAACAAAAAATGAGAAATTATAACCTTGTTAAACTAGAATTCATAGCAGGGAAGCTGTATTGGATTGTATTAGGTTGCACAGGTGTACATAATAAAGTGGCCAATGAAGAACAAAATCCAATTATTCACATAACATAATGTAACCTGATTTCAGTCATGGTACATTGTTAAGTGATATTCTGGTTCTGTCTGACTGTAAGGCCTCAGACTCTGCGTCACACCCAGCCATTAGTGCTCAGTGTGAGGTTTCCTGTCTTTTGTGTGGCACATATATTTTACAATGATGATGGGAAGCAACTTTATTCTTGTTGTACTTTAGTAGTGTAGCCCAGCCTCGCTGCCATTTCAACCCTGTCTCCCAAAGATTACGTTTGTATACAACTAACCTGCAATCCCGATTACATTTTCCTAGAGAACCTATTCGCGACCCGATTACGTTTTCGCAGGACGTAATTGTCACGTTGTATTGAAACGTATTTTTGTGAATGAATGAATGACGCGCTACATTTATTAATGCACAGAGATTTGCAAGGAGGTGGATGGGGAGGATGGCGGCCACTGCTGTGACGCCTGATTCCCACCATGAAACACTTTAATATCGCTACACTCACATGTCTGGATGTTGAAATGTAACGTCGGATATTTTAGCCGACAGAAAACCGGATGTAGATCGGATATTTTGGCGGACAAAAATATGTTAACTGTGAACATGTGATCATTATGTTAATAGAAAACACAATCGGGTCGCAATTACGTTCTCTACTAAAACGTAATCGGGATAGCAGTTTCGTTGTATACGAACATAATTTTTAGGAGACAGGGCTGGCCATTTTCTTTTCTGGCAGATTCTCAAGCATGACAACTTAAGTGGAGTGTTGTTTCCCTTTTATTGGACAGACTATTGTTTCTTTAAATTTCTTAACTGTGCTGTTTATCACACAACTTGGCTTAAAAAAAAATTGTTTAGATGTCAGTCTACATGTTAACCAGCTGTTATAGGGACCAGGTTAAATTCGTCTAATTATCACAGCGACACAGTTTTGGACAAATCATAATGGCTGCTCACCTTCAGCTCTCCTCGTAGGAAGGACTGGCAAAACTCCCGTACTCGTTCAGTTGAAATCTCTCCCTCAGGAAGGAGCCACTTCATGTCAGAGTCACCATCGTAGATGCCAACGCGTGGGAGGTCTTTAGACTTCATACCGAAGTAGTCCAGTGATCGAGAGTTGGACTTCACTGCTCCATTAATTAGCACAAACAGGAACTGGAACACACACTCTGTTTGGTTTTTATGGCTTAATTGACCTATTATAGATTGAATCAAGTAATTACAGATAGATTATGTAACCTCTGCTTGACTTTATAAAATCACTTTAATTTGTTTTTTTTTATGAATAAATAAATGAGTATTCAAAAGTGGTCACCAAATTAAATGTTAGACTTAAACTACAGAGAATTTAATTCTGTGCTTTTATATTCAAGGTCATTCCAGTCAAAGAATAATGGAAAACAAAAAAGGAGTGCTCTAATTATATTAATAAATACATTAATTTCTATTTATATCATAATTCTGTCAGTCCTTCTCAGCTGCACATGACAACAATAACTAATGCTATAATTAATTACATCTACACCCTGAAAAAGTCAACAGGGCACAGGTACAGGGACTCAGGCATCCCAGGGTACAAAGCAACGTAATATTTCTTGTTTAAAAGTCAAGTTCACACCAAAGAAACACAAAACATTGTTTGGTTCTCTTTCTGTTTTGTAGTGCATAGCTTTTCTATGCCAATGTTCAGACCTTAGCAAATTAAATTTAAAATGTTTTTACAACTTATACGTGATCATTTTGTGTAAACTAAATGCAGTGCTTTTTTATGACTTTTCTAGACCTGCAAAAAAGAATATCATAACCCTGCTTTTATCTAGTTTGCTAAATACAGTCAATGTGTCAACTTGTAAAATGCACAAATGAGTAGGTGAATCACTTTTGTGCATATTCTCACCTTGCCTGTGAACTCAGGTGCCAGAGCTCCCAGTTGCTTCTTGAGCTCAGGGTATTCTTTACTCCCTCTGTTGGCAAAGAGCAGGAGGTGTGACTTCACCACTGAATTGAACAGGCCCACCGCCGTCTGGGAAGAGAGGAAACAACATACTGTGTGAAGAGAGACTGGACTAAGATGTGACAAGTACCATTCTCACTGGTCACTCATCATTTGCTGTTTCCGAGGCCTTTTACCTGATGAGATCTAACAGTGATCTCAACTGGTCTGTTCTAAAATTACAGTTATTAAGACTATGTTTTTTATCTCTTTGTACTGGCAGCTGTGTGCATTCTTACTGTTCATGTGTTAGTCCTGTTCAACCGGCTATTTGTGTTTTCATTGATTTGTTGTGACTAGAGGTGGTGGGAAAGGGATAGTGGGGTGACAAGTGAAGGAGCAGAGTGGGCATATGTGTTCAATAATTTTTTAAATAAGTAAAGAAAAACTTTAAGTGATAAATGGCAGGAGAAAATGAGGCAGAGTGATGTTTCCATAAAAAGATAAGAAATGCACCTACCACTTGGTTGTATTCTGTGATGTATCGGACCTCGTTGATGCTGATGAAATTTACAAGACCATCAGTTTCTAACTTCTTGACCTCAGCTACAACAAGATTCTCCTGATGGTTATCTGCCTGGATCACATAAAACACATCCACATCATCATCACCACACTCGTCAAAATGTAAATACCTGCCACATTTTTTAGTGAAGAGAGGAAATCATGGTTTGTGTAGAATACCTGTCTGAAGACGGTAATGGTGTCTGTGGAGAGGCCGTAGTCAGCCCACACCTCTTTCACAGTGCAGATGGCTACAGGAACTGAGTCCACTCGCTCTGCAGCAGCAACAAGTTCCTTGTAGCCACGACTCTCCTCGCCCTGAGGCACAAAAGTGAAAGATAGAGTTACAGAGGAAGATTAACAAACCTGATCTAATAAAGAGGATTAATTTACTCTCTTTAGTTATTTGTTGTCTGCAATTTGAATTGTGCAATTTGTAATTTTTGTCTGTATTTAAAAATATACATTTTGAGTAGTTTTACATTATGGTTTTGTTTGTTGTTGCATACATCTTGTACCACTGGACATTGGCATTGACTGACCAGTTGCAAAAACAGGATTTTATTTTTTTTACTCCAAATGCTTCCTGTGAGGTTAGGTAAAAAAAACATGTCAAGGTATTTTTTGATTGATGAATTCTTGATTTGATGATGATTTACAGGCCTCAAAGACCGCCGGTGGGTGCGGGGGATACTACAGACGGAGAAACAAGCTAATACTGCATACCAGAAAGAGGGATGCAGTTGATTCAAAGGAAGGTGAATCATATCTATTTCTGAGACAGTATTGCATGAGCTCTGGCAGTCCATTTTATCATTTTGCAGCCTGTAACATGTATTCAATCCCAGTGACTCACAGCACCAGTATTTTGGGTTCCTTTTGCCTTCAGTGCCACAGTCCAACTATTTGTTATCCTCATGTGCTCTACTCTTTCTTCATGAACTTTCTCCCTGCCTTTGCACTTGTTTACGAGTGAGTCAATGGAGCCAATCCCACAAGTCTTCAGATATGTATGTACTTCCTGTCAAGTGGTCTGCCATCTTCCCCCGCACACAGAGTCTGGCCAAAGGGCTCGCCTCTGTGGGACAGTCAGCCACCCTCTGTCCTCACAGCATCAACGCTGCCAAAGGTGTGGCCACAGGAAATATATCCTTCTTCGAAATCTATTTGTGACAGAAGCATCACCAAGACCAGGGTGCAACAAACACATGCTGTATTTTTGGAGCTCTCAGTCTCATACTCAGCTAATTTGTCTGATCATGTCTGGTTTGCCGCACGCATGTTAACATAATAAACTAAGCCATAAAACAGCTCCTGTAGGCTTATTTAAAAGATGAAAACCTAATTGAAACCATGGCTGAGACTTTATCCCTCTATATGCAATTTTCTTGTCTGACCTCCAGGAATCCGATGACCACTACTTCTGCAGAGTTGATGAAGGCCTCAGCAGCTTTGGTGTCATTCAGCCTGGGAAGAGCGCTGTCTGAGACAGAAAGACACAAGATACACCAGACATTTAACAGTTCCAGTCATTGTCTCAACAAGACTAAGAGTGTAAAACCACACTAGCAGCTCTGTTAGGTGGTAATTAGACACACTGGAGCTTTGAGCTAAATGATAACATCATCATGTTTTCATGGTCACAATGACCGTGGTAATGTATGATGTGTGTATGATGTTTAACACATAGTTTGGTGTGTTAGCATAAAAAAATTTGCTAGTTGCTGGTGATGCTGGAGGAAAATCAGGGGGCCTACAAAGTCATCCTCCAAGAATAATGATCGCCTGTGAAAAATTTCATGGCAATACACCCAGCAGTAACTGAAATATTTTGGTCTCTACCAAAGTAGTTTGACTAATTATCAATGTTACTGCACCTCTAGATGTTAGCATTGGCAATAAACACAAAATATCATTCTTTCATTATTGTCCTTGATGTTCAGACAGGTTCTCCAACCTTTATTAAATGGCTAAAATATACTAACAAGCTCACATTGACAATTTGGCAAGTGTTATGTTCACCCTTTTTAACATCTTAGTTTAGTGTGTAACCAACTGAGGCTGATAGGATTGTCATTAGTTTTGCATTTAGGCCTATGTGTTCGTAAACCAAAGTATTGAATAAAGTTTGACCTGATCATTGTGTTAAAAGAAACGTTAAATAAAAAAATTATTGCAATTTACAATTTATGAGCATGGGCCAGTTAGTGGTGGACTAAACAACTGAACAACAGACATCCCTAAATGCTGTTAGTACAGCTAAAATCTGTGCTATATATTAGCAGAGATTAAGTACTTCTTTTACTATACTGACAAGTAAAGTAGCATGTCTGATATTCTTCATTGAAAGCAGAGGCAAGAACTCTAGACAAAAACTAGAGGTCGGAGTATACCTAAATTAATTTACCTTTCAGTGTAGCGATGACAGAAGACACCAGGAAGGCAAGAAACAGAGTGATCAGCATGTTTCAACTGATTCGACTGACAGGTAGGCAGGTAAACAAAAGGAAGACCAAGGCAAGAACAGAAGATTTTGTAGTCGTACAAAGAGTCGCGTCACTTTGCTCTGTCTCTGACGGCTGCCACATGGCAGCCAACTGTGGCTGCTGTAATCTTCCTGGGATGTGATTGGAGGCTTCATGGGAACCATGCAGGTGTTGTTGATAAGTTGGGGTGCCGTGAGGTTGGAGTACGTGTCACAGAAGGACAGGGAACAGTTGTGTGTGTCTTCACTATGATAGGGTGCCAATGGTGAGAACACAATTAGTCAAGTTGAGCTTAAAGTCTTAGGCCACCATTAGATTTGTTGTTTTGGCAGTGCTATTATGACCATATACATATTTATTTCTTAGCATTACTGAAAAACGAATTCAGTGGCCTAAGACTTTTGCACAGTACTGTATCTTATTAGTAGCATAATCTTAACAACTTGCTGCAGTGTTACATAAATGTTTTTTGGGTGGGAGTCTCTGCTAAAATAGCAGCTTGTTTAATACTCATGCTTCATCTCCACGCAGCCTGCAAACAGTCATTGACGAGGCCTGTATGATCAGAGAAGGTGTGAAGATTAACTGGGCTACATTTTGGTACATTCACCACATGAGGGACACAACTGCATTTTGCCTTACAGCTGGAAAATAATGTTTAGAGTTTGGCAATTGAAAACACACCAAAATCTAACTATTTATTTGATTCAACATTGTTATTACAAAAGCCTATTTGTTCTTGATTTATTGTTCAATTTTAAGAAGTTATGTATATGTATATTTATATACTGTATGACATGATGATTACATTACCATGATAGCAGGAATAATAAAGGAAAAACTATAAATCTAAAATAGAACTATTTTGTATTTTAGATTAAAATCTGAGTCAAAGGGAAAAGTACATAAAACACTATCTTAGAAAACCAGTTAGAGAGACAGGAGCCGACAAACAGCAGTTACCACAACTACCACAGAAATAGTGTCTTGATCTTAAAACAAAAACAAAACATCTTTGAAATGCAGATTTATCCACATCAGCACCTCAATTATTAAACAAAAAAGAAAAATGTTTTAAATAAAATGTAACGTTCTCTTGTGATTTTAAACATGGTTCCCACGGAAAAGGAATCTGCTAAAACACTGCAGGCAAGTTACAGTTTAGCCGACCACAGAGCCGAAATAAGAACAAAAACCAGAACAAAAATACAATGAACTCTTCAGGACAAAACCGTTTCTGTCTGAACTCTATAAACTTTCTCTTTTGCATCAATGAAATCCAAAAACCTTTCACATACTGTATATATATATAAAAAAAAAAAAATTAAAAAAAAAGGAAAATACAACTGCTGTACATTACCTAGTGTGAAACAGAAAATAAAAACAGCCTGTTATAACTGTTGCAAGGAGGAGACTAATGAGCACAATAAAGGTCTCCAACTTTAAAAACAAAGTGTAGTTTCCAGAACCAAATTTGGCACTTATTGCATGTAAACAAATTATGTTAAAAGATCATATATGAGGCTCATGAGAGTCACCTTTTGCCTGATCTGGAGAGTGAGGATAACCACTTGAGTAAAAATAAAACACAGTAGAGGATAATGCCAGATGGGATCATTATTTTTGCTGGTATTTGGTCTTAAAACAAAAGTACTGGGGGGAACCTGAATGTGTGTCACAAATCTTATGGTGTCACAAGAGGAGAAGTCAGGGTGTCACCAAAGTCCCTATAGGATTCATTTTCTATAGGTACAATGAATATCTGTACAGTATGTGATTTTATTTAATGAAAGAGTTATTACAATAGAATCATAGCTGGATTATTGTGATCATGACAGCATCAAAACTTTGTGGCTATAATCTTTGAAATCTTTGGTCGCATTTACAGGGCTGTTGTGGATGTAAATGGCAACAACACAACACTAATACTGTAAAACAACATTGCACACAGAGAGAGAACGTCACACACTTTTATGAAACGCTCATGCACAGACATCACAGCAGTGATGCTGCATGAGCACATGTCTTCTCAGGTCAAGAACACTGAAAGTGAAGTTTTACAAATACAAAATAAGTACTCTACCACTGGAGTTATAAAAATACATGTAAGCTGTAATTATTTCAAGATAATGAGGAAGATTAATGTTTTAGCAGCTTCTTGTTCTTGTTCTCTATTTCATTTTTGTTTAATCTATTAAAAATAGATTTTTGTTGTCTATATGTCTGCATAAATGTCATCTTTCAGATTTTGGTTCACAGTGTTTCATCTCTCTTTCTGGCTGCAATATTAAAAGCAAAAAAGAGCCGTTTACCATCTTTAAGTTATAACTTTGCTAGTTATAGTTAAGTGTTTGGAATAAAGTCTGTGTTTATAGCTTCCTGACACAATAGTATGGCAGAGAATTGCAGAAAAATTAAATGGAAAGATAGAAAAAAAGAAGGAAGGACTGAAATAAATAAATAAAAATATGTGCTTTTGGTAACTTCTGACTCCTTGTGAACAAATGTTGAACAGGCTGAGAGAGGAAGTTGTTTATGTTCAAATTACAGGTCCAGTTGCTCATATACTTGGTGCTACAAATAAACAAAGCAAAAGTAATGATTACAATACACACAGTGTCATAAATTCATGCATCAGATTTGTTATTCAGACGTAGTGTTTTTTACAAATATGAAAACTGCTCTGACATTTGCAAATACTGAGAGCACATATTATTATTACATTTTGAAAAGACTTATGCACAATTATAATAACAAATTATATTAATACATATATTCAATTCAATTCAATTCATCTTTATTTGTATAGCGCCAAATCATAACAAAGATCATCTCAACGCACTTTACATAGCAAGGTTAAGAACCTTGCAAAATATAAGTATATATACAGAACTATATAGAAAACCCAACAGTCC
>JAUMHL010000001.1:14301774-14351142 GCA_032362345.1 Sandelia bainsii
TCATACAAATTGTTCCTGCGCAGGTGGTCACATAGTTGCTTCGCCACAGCTTTTTCAAGGATTTTAGCAATAAAAGGCAGATTGGATATTGGTCTATTGGATATTGGTCTATAATTATATATCTGTATAACCAAATAATCCCTTCTGTTTCTTCATGCACAATTCTGACATTCTTATAAAACCATAAAATTTTTTCACTTCCACTTTTAAACAAGTGAGTGAACAAAATAAAAAAATAAAGTTGGATTGTTTTCCTGAGGACAGTCTTTAATTCTAATGTTTCAAATACATCAGTTTTGCATAAAATCAGTGTATGTATGTAATCTCCATGAGATCATAGGATAATATCACATACAGTTTACGCTTTTGAGTTAATTTGACCTTGACCTGAGTTTACATGCAGCTTCAGAGTAGAGTGCAGTGGTGGGCTCAGTGACATAATGCAGGTCAACCTGAGGCTGATGAATTACTAGTGTGAACACTGTGGACAAATTAAAGCTGTCATTATCTGTCAGTCACCTTTTACACAACCTTTAACTCTTTAACTCTTTTAACTCTTTCTTTCCTTCCTTATTAGGATCCCCATTAGCACCAGCTGTTCATTCTTTCTCCTGGGGCCCACCACACATGACAACCATATATACATATAAACGTCCATACTACAAGGCTGTATAAAAGTACACTCACAACTGAGAATTCACTCCATTCAGAAGAGAAACAAAACTGTTTATGTCCTTTACAGGACAATCTGACTAAAAAGACATAACTATCTCTTAGCCAGCTCAGGCTGTCATGCATTTGCAACATTGCAAAATGCAATCTGCAGCTTTATTTTGAACAACATATAATTTATTGGTGTCTTTCACTGAGACACTAGACAAGATCACAAAACAGTAACCAAGCTGTGACTAAGGCACAGATTACCTGTCTAGTGACATCTGGTGGCGTGGCTTTTGAAACTCTTTTCACCGCAGACACAGCCCTCCCCATCTTACTCACAACTTTACTAATTTGCTTGCACCATGAAAATGTATTATTAGCTATACCAAGACATCTTGTCTCTTGAACCTGTTCAGTGGATCTATTTTTAACACTCAATGTGAGTACTGGTTCAGTTTCAGTTTTATAATAATAGTCTTTACTCATGACAGGTGTACATGCAAACATTTGTCATTGGGAAACATTCAGAAACATGTTTTACATTTACATTTTTCATTTTACTTGCTGGTGAACAAACAAAACTGCACCATTACAACTGCAACACAAACTAGGAGTCATATTTACTCTAAACCATAGGACGGAAAACATCCCCACTTCTGTAAAAGGCAGGAATAAGGAAGATGGGATCTAAAGTTCTAAAGACAGCTTTAAAGGCAGAACAGTCTCCATCATGACGTGTGTCAGAGAAGCTCAAAAGGATTTTTGATAAATACCACATAGCTGTCCACTTCAAACCCATGAATACACTGAGGAAGATAATTGAACAACAAAACACAAGATGCAAGGCAGTGAAGGGTGTCCAGAACTATACATTGTATAAACTAAACAGCCACTAAACAGGAGGATGGCCCACCACAGGAGCAACACCTCAAGATCAGAATCAGCTGTGTACCTTCACAATGATGTACTGTACACACTTTGAACAGAGGGGATAAGTGGTATGAGAGGAATGTGAGAGAAGCAATGCATGTTCAAGTGAAAAACCCTTCCCTCAACACAGGAGGAAAGCTTAGACACAATCTTTCTTGAATTTATCATGCTGCTCTTGTATCCATCCCCAGGGAGATCAAGACTACTTCACACATCCACCGGGAAGATGCACTTTGATGGTGGATAGCAAGGGTTGTAAGAGTTGGGACTATTACATGTACTCACATCCCACCTTCCACTGTCCACCCAATGAGACTATTCAGGCCAGGTGAGCAGTGAAAGCACCCTGGAGGATAAATTTGATCTCTGCTGCCAACTTTCGACGGACTTGGATGAGTAGCAAAACGTTTTGACCTAACAAGTCCAGTAGCCATCACTCACCTGGATGACTGAGAACCTTAACAGACATAACTGCACCAAGAAAATGGAAATAAAAAGAAATAATCCAAAACAATATTTTTTTCTGAGTGGGATATTTTGTCTAGACTGTCAAACTGCTGAAATTAGGGGTTTATATGATGTGGGTATCAGCTCTGTGGGAGTGTTTGCACTATGGATTTCATGAGTGGGTTTGTTTACAGGCTGTCTGACGTCAGAGGTGCACAGAATACAGGAAGCAGTCTGACACTTTAATAATCATATGACACTGTACAGGCCTTCATATTGCTGCATCATTAATGCCAGGGGGAGTGTGGATAATACAACGATTAAAACTAATGCTAAACTATGTAAATAACAGATTTATGTAGTCATTGTCTGATCACTTTTATCTATTGATGTATTGTTGTAGTGTATCAAAAGATAGACTTTATTTTTGAAATTAATGGGATTAATCACCAAAACTGTCAGTACTGATGGACTATTTAGTACAGAATAGTACTTAAAGGTATTTTTATTTTTATCACAAAACAACATTTATATGTCAGTGTCAGAAAAATATAATTGAGGTGGAAACTGTTTGTTTTCAATAACTGGTTAAATACTTACAAGTTGTGTTGCTTTAATTGCAAATAATGTCAGATGTGTTGGTCTCCCAATACAAAGGAACTTGGACCAGAGCCTGAAGAATCAATGATAAATGACAAGAATCTAAAGTGATGTGCAATAATGTCCACATCTAGATATCCTTTCACTCTGTGCAATGTTTAATTACATGTAAAAAAAAAAAACACTGTAGTGTCTATACACTGTTTAAAAACCCCACATTTGTGCCTGTATTGACTATAAATAGCATTCATGGCCAACTTTAGGTGAGGTAATCCTTGACTATTCACAGAACATTCACTGTCTTCACTGGACCATATGGATAAGTCCCAATCTTATTACAGCCTTGTAAGCTGAGACTGTGTGTGTATGTGAATGACGAGTTGTAGGTTTATGTCAGAGCAAACAACAAAGTGTGTACAGATGTTGTTGTTGTTTTAGGTCCATGTTTGATGGAACATTCGTAATGTATTTAAGAAAAAAACGAAAGTAACACTGCTGTTGTTGCAATTACAGATTACTCAATTGTACTGTATTTTTAACCACATACTGTACACACTCTATAGTTTGTGGATCATTCCTGAATGTGTAGGTTACAATTTATATATTTATTTATAAACATGTGATGTCACTAAACCAGTGACATCAGTCAGAATAATCTAGGTTTGTGCAAAATACATCAGAGAAAATAATGCAGAAGATGTACTCAACTGTGCAGGTTGACTGTGTTTTCTGAAGGTGCATTGCATTAGTGAAAATTATGGAGCTCTTATCTCATAATTAGTGTGACTGATATTGTGACTGCAAACCTGTTTATGACTCAAGTAACAAAATAAACTGTTATCTTTATAATTTTAGATTTGTTATTTGTAGGATTTTTATTTACATTTATTATATATTTTTATAATTTTATGTTATCTAATTATATAACATTACAATCATTATATGCATAGGTATCTACAGAATACACTAATGTACAGAAATTATTACAAAAATCATGTTGAGTTATTTCTTGCTTTTTTTTAAACTAACAATGCCAGATTTCTGTAACAGTTACTAATGTTAATTGGCATTTGACTAGAGCTTTTCCTGTGTCGCAGTGTTTATGCTGACGTTAAATATTAATCGTCTCTGTTAATCATTTCTCTTTTCTTGTGGAGTAAAAGAGTTGACTGTATGTTTTTGTGAAACAGCAGGTTGGGTTACCATGGCAGCAATAGCTTCAGATGTGTTTTCTGCCATCTATTTTCCCTCAACCCCCTGTCCGTGAAGAGATTTAGTTTTGAGTGAATATTTTTTCATGATATGAAAGTGTGGCAGTGGAGTCATATATGATGCACATATTATATTGTGTGCACAGGTTGAATGCACAGTTATTCTTTTTTTAGTGCCTGAACCTGTGTGACAATGAGTGTTGTTACACACAGTCCTCACATTAAAGAAAATATTACTTTAACTACAGGTTATGTATTTTATTTAGCATATGCAACAGAAAAGAAATAAAAATTAATGTGTATGGTAAAGAAATTGATAAATAAGCCCCCTCACTTTGCCGTTGGGCCAATGTTATGATTATTTCTGCTCTCTCTATAGTCATGTTTTAAAAACAGACACATTCGTCTTCATCCATCGTCTTCCTTCTTTCACAGATCCTCAGCGGATGCTTTCTGCCCACATTTCCAGAATCATCGGGGTTTCTGCATTTGTCCTGAAGTGAAAGTCACCTGGAGAAAACCAACAACGGTGCTTAATCATTGATTGAGGGATGCAGTGTAAACACTTTACTCATTCTCCGTTGACCCAAAGTCATCTCATTGAAGAGCCACTCAAAATGTGGGCAGCACGGTGGTGTAGTCACAGCAGGAAGGACCCGGGTTCGTCGTCCCGCTACCTTTATATGTGGAGCTTGCATGTTCTCCCTGTCTGTGTAGGTTTTCTCCGGGTACTCCAGCTTCCTCCCACCATCCAAAGACATGCATGTTAGGTTAATTGGTGACTCTAAAATTGTCTTTAGGTGTAAATGATTGTTTGTCTCTAAGTGTCAGCCCTGTGATAGACTGGCGACCTGCCCAGGGAGTGCCCCACCTCTCGCCCAATGACAGCTGGGAAAGGCTCCAGCACTCCTGTGACCCTTAAGAGGACAAGCAGTTAAGATACTGGATGGGTGGATAGAACCACTCAAAATCTGATGCAGAAGGTGACACATCAAGCCTTCTTGTTGATGGCTTGTTGGTACCCAGGTGTGTCCCTCCAGTTACTGATCAGCAGAAATGTTGATGGTCATTGTGGTGGTGTTTGAACTGCATGTATTGGTATTGTAGTGTTCCTCAAAATAATCAACAAGAAAATAATGTCTGACTGAAGGCAACATCTAGTCAACATCTAGTGGCTCTGTGTCAAGATTAAACAAGAACCTTTGGGAAGGTGCTGAACCCCAATTTGCTCTGAGAGGGTCAGGCCAGTGTCTTGCATGGCAGCTCCACCATCAGTGTGTGAGTGAATGAAAAAAAACATTATAAAGCGCTTTGTGTACCAATAAGGTAGAAAAGCCCTATATAGGTATTCTCTTGTACTAGAATATAAATGGATCCCCATGTTTGTATTAAATTCATGGTCATGTTTTGTTTGATATGTCAGCCTTCCTGGAGTGGATAAATGATAGTTTTATATGAAGAATATGTGACATAAAAGAGTTCTTTTTTAGAAAAGCACTTGCACTTCAAATCCATTTTCTGGTTTTACAATTCATTAGTATTTCTAAAACTGTGTGTTTGAACAGAACCTGCACACACCGGCCTTAGGTCGATGTTACAACTTCTTCTTCTCTCTCTGCAGTCATGTTTTAGAAACAGACTAATTCTCTCCGCTGTAACCTGCTGCTTAGTTTACCTTTAACACAGCTCCTTCACAGCTTAACACACCAAACAGATTACATATGTTCTATTCACAGTGTATAAGCAGGTAAAATCATTGCCATTTAAACAAGATTAGCACAGTTGTTTTTTATGATTAACATAGATTTAATGATTAATTTTAAACATATTTGTATTGCCTTAATAATGCAGAGTCTGTCTGCAGCTATCATAAATATCTGTTTTTCTGGTCTCACTGAAAGTGTGAGGTGTTAAAATCATTTTTTAACAAGTTCATTCAACATGTGTGTGAAGAATTTGATGTTAATCATATGAAGGACACAAGAACATACAGTACGTTCTGTGGAAAATATCAACATTTATTGTATTTATGAAATGTTCCCACTCTACTAACAAATTAGACAGAATTTATCTTTTTCACTGAAGAATAAATTGTAATAAAATGTAATTATAGATTTTCTTTTTTCAGTAGATTTTCCCATAAAAATAAATTTTTTTTAATACAAAATAGACATCTGCACATGTTGAACAGCTTTGAGGAGAAGAAGTGTAACTACATGAGAACAGGCCTGGGACACCACAATATATATCAAACCCTCAAACATATTTACAAAATACAGTATTTTACAGGGGGCAAATAAAGTGCATTACACAAAAGAGAGTGTTGGACTTCAACAGCTTAATTAATAGTAGGAATACTTGAGGAACAGAAGGCAGAGGAAAGTAGATTAGATTATTCCATATTTCGCCAGGTCACTGAGCTCCATGTCCCCAAAGGCTTCCCATGGACAAACCACTGTGAAGTCTGTGCCAAGACCTTCCATACCGGGGATGTCGTCTCCAAATCTGAAAGGAGGAGACAAACAACACAGATGAGCACAAACTGAGAGAAACAAAGTAATTTTTTTACTTCGATTTAAGAGTGATGTGATGTTTTAACAGTCAAATAATAATCAGCAGGGATATAGCACAGAACAAAGAGACTTGTGCTGTGTGTGTATGTATTATTTTAAATCAATCTCACCCCCTCTGGCCTGGTTTAGGGGCCTTGCTCTTGAAGGTGCGCACGGCCCTCTGTTTGAATTTGGGAGGTGCCTTCTTTTCAGCCGGAGTTGCAACATCTGCCATTTTGATTAGTTACTAAAATGAGAAGAACAAAACACATGAGTTAATAACAACTTATTAAAATGTATTTTAATAAGTTAAAATAATTAATTAATTAAACAATTAATCTAATTTAATAAATAATAAACGTATACAATTTATGAGACTGTTCATTCACATCTTGTATTACACCAAACCAAAAATATTAATGCATTAAGGGCTGAAACAAAGTGTATAATCAGTAGTCAAAAGTCCTGTGAATCTATCAAGTATCAAGATCTGAGAACATAACAGAAAATAGTGGCTTGTCCTTGAGCAGTACCGACAAGAAGGTCAGCATGAAGAATTACTCCTTATGAAGTGTATTCAGAAAAATCTCTCCATTTCCAGCTCCATTTCACTCAAGAATAAAAAACAGTGAAGCCATTACTTTGTCCTTTCTTTAAGGAAATTGTTGCAAATGCAGAAAAGAGTTTGAGGCAACACATTGTTATCAAAGCAGTCACAGCCTTAACTCCCCGTACGAGAGCTGAGAAAATTGCAGTTTGATCTTACCCTTTGTTGAAGTCTCAAAGCGTCTCTCTGATGCTGCCTGATGAGCTTGTCAGTTTCTTGCTTATGGTACTCCTCTCTCTGTCCAACCGTCCCTTTTTAAAGTCTCCAGTGCTGCTAATCCCCTCAGATCTTCAATCTGTCATTCTGTGATGTGCCAACTCTGCTCTGTCCTCTTCTGTACCAGCTCAGCCACAAATATATGAGATAAGGGATAACAAGATATAAATACAAGGTGTATTTCAAGTTAGATAAGCACGTCAGCATGTGAACTGAAATGAATTATAGATGTGTCATTTACTGGCAGTAGTGAGTGACAGTAATTACCATGACTTTCAAGTGGAGAGCTAAAAAAACCCGCTGAATAGATATTCATTGTCTTTCACAGCCCACCATATACATCAGTATGCTACCCACATACTGAAGCATAAACTTTTACAACTGTACTATATTAAACTTTTGTAATCATAATACAACAAATACAAACTGTTTAGTTTTTGTCGCAGGAAAAGTTTTTACTATGTAGCCTCCCTAGATTACTTCTACATTTAGCAATATAGAATATATATGTGAAGTATTGTAAAATACTTTGAATTGTAGGATGCACAAGGATCTGGAGCATGTGATGTAAGAGAAGAAAGTCTGATCTCCATTCAGGCAATCAGTCAGTGATAAATAAACATTGGACTGAGAGGGACTGAGGTTAAAGAGGGACAACTTTTACTGAGACAGTAACTGCCAATTTAACTGCAGGAAGTGCTAAGAAAGCACCGTCATGGATGTACTAGATTAAGATTTCGTACACAATGAAAATAGCCATTCATGGATGTGCTGTTGCTGCTCCTTAGAAAAACTAAATTAGTGATTTTTTTTCTAAAAAGCTGTGAAGTTACAGAGCATTTCTGGAACCATCCAGAGCACTTCTGAGCTTTGCTGTAAGTTAGCAGAGTTAAGCAAGGTTGGACTTACTGTAGGTTGGTAAAGAAAATAAGAAAGAAAATAATAAAAACATAATTAGTTGTAAAATTATGGCAAAATATCCCCATGGGTTTATTATTTAGTCGACCATATTCACTCTGTAGTATGTCTGTTGATTTCAGACTAACTGTGGAATTAGGTGTATCGATTGATATCCTGGTCACAAGGTGAAGTCTGTAGCTTGGCCAAGAGTAATATTTAAAACCAAGGTGTAAAAATAGACAAAGCTGTTTGTGTAACAGGGTCTTAAGGGGCTGTATGACAGCTTTAGTCTCTAATTTGACCTAATCTGAACGTGTTATATCATCCAAGAACGGGACCGTGGGGATTTAGAGGTGAGGGAGAAAGAAAGGGTCTTATGCATCAAGATGAACTCGCTAACTTTTAATTTCTGTTCTCTCAGTAAATAAATGGCAGATACAGCTGTTGAAACAACCTGTTGACAAGGAGGCACAGCCCAAATATTGTAACATAACATACACTGGGCTAATTTTACTACTTTAATATATTTTCTTCAGTAGAATTTTTAATGCAAGAGTTTTTCTTGTACTGTAGTATTTATTCAATATTATGTAGGTATTTTTACTTAGTAAAAGGGTTGGATTACTTTTTCTACCACTGTGCAAAAAAGCTGAGGAAACCTAGACATTTTTATTTCTCTATATGTCGTATATTCACAGCTTATCAGCCCCGTGATAGATTGGCGGCCTCTCACCCAACTGTCAGCTGGGATTGGCTCATATGCCCCCATGATCCTCCACAGGGTAAGAAGAATATCTGGATAAATGGGTTTTGTTTCACTTTCAGATTTAGAGATGAGACATTCCTGCCATGGAGGAATTATTGTGTTATTTGTCTGAAGCCTTTCGCGATAATGCAGCTCTGATCTGACGAAATACAGAATCATAGAGATTCATCTTATAGAAGCCATCCTGTGTCTTTCCCACAACTATTTTACCTGCCTGCACTGATTTTTCCTTTGCCCAACTCTCCCCTTTCGCCCTTCACACCTTAAAAAAAAACCATGAACTGATGTCTGGCATTACCTGAGACACATTTAAGGAAACATTGAACAAAATGTCATAGAAAAATACTTACTATGCTTAATCCTACTTTAGACTCTCTGAGAGGCTGCTTTGTGTCACCAGTAAGCCTTCACTCCTCTGCTGTCTTTTCAACACAACCCTCCCCATTCATAATGTGCAACTGTGCATGTATGTAATACTTGGGTCCACACTGAACTATCCCGACTGTCGTGAACTTTCTGTTCCTGTAGTGCCACCAGCAGGTCGGAGAATTCCACAACATCTACTTGACGGCTTTGCACAAAATATTCTGTCAAATCAAGTAGAACACCAAAAAAACAACAAATGAAAGCTTGATCACAACAAAACATTTTTATATAAAACATTTTATATGGACATTCAATAACAAAAACATAATGGCAGTCAAAGGGGATATAGACATGACGAAGGGAGAGAACATTGAGAAACCATAGCAACTATGAAGAATGGCCACATACTGTAGTTTACTATAATACAGTGGCAAGAAAACCACAACAAAAAATGAAGCCGTCACATGTTCTGTTATGTGTCAGCCATTCTGTTTGTCAGCAGGCCTTTTTTTAAAACAGCACTGTGCTCTTTGTGTCAACTAGCTTCAAACAGCTAGCTGCCGGTCATTCTCCATAGAGTTTAGTGGTGAAGAAGAAAGCAACTGGGCTTGGCTGCTCAGGAGTCAAATATGAAAGACACAAGATTCATGCAAAACTATTTTTTTTACTTGACAAGACTTGCTCATGCTGGTTTGTCCATGTCTTCAGTGGATGCAAAAGTCCATGTTTGTGTTTTTTGTGTAGCACTTTTCGAGTTGTGAACCAGAACGTGCTAGGGACTGTTAATTAGCATCTTTGGCTAGGTTTTCTCCTCCCCCGCCTCCCATTTTGTCCAGAGCACAGTCTATATTAATATGGATATATTAAAACAGAAATGTTAAATGTCAAGAGAAATCCAACAGCAGCACATTTAATAAAAAAAAAACAACAAAACACACAGACCTGCGTTCTCTTCCAAGTATGAGAAGTGGACACACAACAGTACATTTAAATGAATGCACTGCCCTTTACACACAAATTCTATTATATCCCAAACTTACATTATGTTTTACTTTGTTGGAATATGAACCTGCGTAGTTGTGAGAGATAACACTTTCAGACATTGTTATTACTGGATATCGTCAAACCTGGAATGACCATATTGGCCAAACTTGCAGATTTCACCACTGAAACGTAAGGAGTAAACAAAAACTATGAAATTAAAAGAAAAACAACAAAAAAAAAGAAACTGGTTTAAACCAAAGTGCTACAGGCCTATGTTCATTCATTCCAAGTGTCTCAGTCACCTGCAAAATATGGACAAAAAAAGAAAAAACAATTCCTGTATATTTTGAAATACAAGTATGCCATGCCAGCAGATCCTATAACAAACAAAAAACAAATCAGTCAGTCTGAATATTTCACTGATAGGGAAAATGGTTGGTAGTGTTACATGCATACCTTCAGTTTTTTTTACTGGGGTACAGTCTTGGTTCAAGAAATAAATTTCAAAACAAACCAAAAAAAGAGATTTAATTTGCACCTTACTGGAGAAGGAACAACACTTACAGATATAAAAAAAACTCAAGATGAAATAAAGTAAACAAAGACAGCAATAGGATTATCAAAGATTATGATAATAACAATAACAAATATCATATATGTATATGTACGGCAGAAAAATGTGCTTTCTACAAATCTTTGGAACAAAAACAAAAGCCAAAAAAAGCCACATTTTGGAAATATAGAATATAACGGGATAGAAATATGCACAAGAGTAAGGTGTTTTGCATTTAACTTGCTCAGTAAATTGCTGTTGGCAGCATCTCAAACACAATTACCAACTAAAGTATGTTTCAGGAAGACTCATTCAATATTGGACTTTGCTCTATAAAAGATGGAGCATGAGGGGAAAATCCAAATAATAAATCTCTATGTTGAAAGATCAACAAATACTTGAACCTCAGGGTTGCGGGTGGGTGCTTGCGTTTATATCTAAAGCTAAAATCAACTAAACAAGAACGTTGTCAGTGTAGTGTTGCACTTTATGTCGTATGATGGTGACTTAAAGAGCACAATGAAATCCTGTGCATGAGCAGATTATGCTTGTGCCATATAGTGGACTATTTACTCATTTTAACCCCAAGGTTAACTGTTGATTTTACATTTCCCATACCAGCAGTGGCTGCTGTGTAGTGGAGTCAAAGAAAATAATGTTTTATTAAGAATAATTACAATAATAATAATAATAATAATAATAATAATAATAATAATTTGGTAACTTTTTTCTCTAAACTAATTTCTTTGCATATCATAACAATTTTAAGTTTAAAGGTTTACCATTTCCACATACTAAGAAAACTTGAGGTAAGGAACAGCTCTAGTAACCCTCCCTTCTTCAGCTTTCGGACGTGATTTCTGTAACGGTATAAACCGTCACATCATCTCTCCAAGCCGCAATGTTCAGTTGCCCTCCACCAGAACAAAGCCTCTCTCATTACTATCCGCCAACATTAAGGAGGAATCATAAAATCCATCAGTGGGTGTTTTATCATTTTAGTGACTCGTTGGGATTGAAAATGTTTCTAGGAGCTCTTTCAATGCACCTTTCTGCTTCCTACCGCTCCAACAGCACTCAGCTCTTTCTCATAAATGGCTGACAGCTGTTTAAATGTCGGTTATCCACCTACAGCCTTTGAAAAAACATCTGGGCTCCATCCCGAGTCTTGTGCTGCTGAGTGCTGAGGGAATAAGAAGGGGTGGACTATAATACAGCCGTGCAGTAAGGAAGGTGGCCATATTATAAGTCTTTTTTTTTTCTTCTTTTTTAATGTAAAGGCCAGCCGTCAGTTTTTATTACAGCATTCCTCTATTTCTGTAGTAGCGTATATAAGAAAACATGGGACTGCTCTGGGGTGGGATCTGAAATATCTTTGTTGTGGTTGACTCCACTCTTTAAAACTGGGTGCAGTCCACCTCCACGACACAGAGGGAGCTCTTTCAAAGTAACTCAATGGAAGAGAGGAGCTCCTGGGAAATGTAGTGTCCTTAGTAAGGGGCAAATCTACTGTAGCCTCCCCTGTACAGCGTTGCCTGTGAAATGGCAAAAGAAAAATATTTAGTAAATACAATATTTCAGTGCAGCCAACATTACATTATTCATTAAAGCACAATGTTGGCAATATTCTGTAATTGAGAACTTACATATTACATATTGTTCTGTAAACAAATTCAAAATCGCAATAAATCCCACTCTTTGGAGCCATAGAGCTCTGCTGATGTCCAAAAATTTTTTCAAAAAATGCACAATGCATGAGCCACACCCGCGCACTGGACAGCACGTTCTTTCGTGATCATGAACATGGACATTTTAGGTTTTTTTTTTGTCAGTCTCACATAAACCATCCTGGTCTTAGCCACATTAAAGCTAAAGTATATAACTTTATTGAAATGTTTACTTGGTAAAAAAAATATCTTGCAACACTCATCTTATCTTATTGTGAAGAGGCGCTGTTGACGCCTCAGAGAATTTCAACCATTTCTGCTTGATTAGTAAGTTGTGCAGCATTCTTGTTTATTTTAATTTCATAATAACGAACATCTAAAGGGCTTTGCAGAGCATAGCTGAGGACAGTGGACAGTACAGGAGTATTTTTAATAAAATTAGCACAAATCAGTCACCTCCTCTTTCAATAAGACATGTTTCAATCCAGCTGTCTTAGGAGAATACACAGACTTTAAAAAACTATATATTTGTGACACATTTAAAAATGATTAAATCTACTAAAGGAACTAACATGCTTGGGGCTCAACAAACGCATTGTCGCATTTAGTATTTTATTGAATTTGAAAAACACAGAATAACACTATCCTTTGAGTAAACTGCCATGAATTTCAGAATTACCTCTTTTTTTCTTATGGTATGGTATTTTTGTCATTTATCTTTTTTTTAATTTTCAGTTTAAACATTTGATATGTTTTCAATGTTCTATTGTGAATAAAATATGGGTTTATGAGATTTGCATTCTGTTTTTATGTAGATTTTACACAGTGTTCCCACTTTTTTGGAATTGGCGGTGTATTAGAAAATATGTACACTTACCATGGCTCCAACACCATAGGCAGCTGGGGCAAGAGCAGCATGGTAGGCGTCTGCTGTGTAAACTCTGCCGTAACTGTTAGAAAATTGCATACACATTAAAAGTGAGTTATCAGATAAAAAAAACAAACACATTTTCCCTATACAGTATGCCATTTGTCATTTTAGCTGCAACTTGTTCACAATGATGCTGCTCAATTCCTCACTGGTCCTACACTGTTTAAAATATACGTTTTTAAATGCTTTTTTTAAAGTTACTTTTCTATTCAGTGACAGGGCTGCAAGCAGGCGGCCAACATCTCAAGAAATTTCACCTTGCTTTGCAGGTGCTGTCCTGTCAGAGGAGGGTCTAAAGATGTGCTGAGCAGCACACTCACCTGTCACTGTAAGCTGCCGCTGCAGCCGCTGCAGCGGGAGTCGCTACAGCAGCCGGCTGGGCATAACGATAGGTTGCATAACCACCCTGTGAAAAGGAGACAGGAGGAGGATAAAAAGCGGGAAGAGAGCAGCATGTGAGAAAGAAGAGAGAGATCCAATGGAGAGACGGAGAACAGAAAGAAGAGTAAATTCTTGTTAAAAAGTTGGCTGTATTGCTTCTGCACACTAACAGGCTAGTAGTGAATCTAAAGGGTTACATTGTGAGAAAAACTGCTGAGAAGAGAGCGAATGATTAACAAGCAGACAGTCAGCAAAACTGGCTATTCTGGTGCAGTACAGCATTCACGACGATGTAGCTCAGGCTCTGTGAGTGTCTCTCCCTCTATGGCTAACATGGGGGAAAAGTCATCTTTCAGTGTACTTCATGTGTTTTACTGTTTCTATATTCCCTAAGTGCATCATTTAGTTGCATTATTTTTCCCACTGCGAGTTGGACATGGAGGGAGAGAGATTTCATACCCAATACTGTGCCCCACCCCAGTTCCCCTACCAAAAACACAAAGTTAAAGAAAGGGGAAGGGGTGGCAGGATGATTGTGTCATTATTGATGTTTAAATGGACAGCTGATGAACAGAAACAAACACAAAAAACTACAGGTGTAAGAAGATAGTCAGCCAGTCAGATTAAAAAAAGGACACACACGCTCATGTGGTCTGCGACCAATCGCTGACACAGCAGACACAGCATGCTTTCCCAAAAATTAGGACAAACATCCCTATTAAAAAAAGAAACAAAACATACTCCGCTGCATTCTACCCTAAAGGATCAGTCACAACCAAGTCCCCGCATTCAGGACCACACAATTGCTGCTATGGGAGGAAGGCTGGACTGGGGAGGTAGGGGACAAGAAGAAAAGGAGGAGCAAGAGGAAATGGTGCCTGAGAAGGGAAAAAAATGACATGTAGAGATCGCTAAGGACATGAAGTGATGAACAAAGTAGAGGAGTCAGAGAGAAATGTATAGAGAGATAGAGAGAGACAGTGATACTAAACTGCATAAATAAAGATAAAGGACAATTATCAAAGCTTGGTGACAAACTACACAAAACTGAGCAGAACCTGAAGTAAAAGAAAGAGCGGAATAAAAATGTGTTCATATAAAGAGAAGAGGGGGGGAGGAAACAGGTAGGAGTGGGGGAGGAGTCAGCCTTGTAAGTATGTCTGCATGCCGACATTGATTCAGTTAGCATGCCAAAGGTGAAACAGATAGGGAGATTCCTGGAAGGGGTCTGAAGAAACTGCTTTCTAAATTAACATTCTTGTCCAACATCCTTCTGAGTATCAGATAAATCTCAGGTTTTAGTGTCACTGTTTGTGTTTTATTTATTTCATGTCGTGTTTGTATTTCAAGCATGGCAATGCAGCTTGCTGACATATACTACAATACAATATGCAAGATTTACCATCTTAAGAGAAATTTTAAAAAATAACAAATGATGATATGTCCTGCTTAATAATTTTTTTTTACCTCAATTATTTGTATGTATATTGTCTCAAGTGTATAATGAATTGGATGAAAAGCTAGATGTGTTGCCATGGAACAGACTGAAAAACCTTTATTACCGGGGCAGCTTTTGGTTAAAGAAAGCCTTTGCTCGAGTACTGACTTAATACTAAACCTAATCTACTTTAAAATGCACATCCATTTTTTCCAGGAGATATTTTGGGAATGGAAGTTTTATTCTTTACGAATTCAGATTTGAACTTAAATCTTTTCTCCCCCTTCCGCAACTCCACTCATGTCAGAATCCAGTGAGTTAGTAGAAGAAGACAGAAGGCATTTCAATCTCAGATGGTCAATAATGTCTAGCAGCACGCAGTCATTGGAGACGAGGAGGATGCACACTGGCTCTCACACAAAGTGTGTAAACCCTACCTGGGGCAATCTGCCACTAATGTCCTGAAACACTAGTCTACAGAGAGAACAGAAACAGCTATTGTCAACCTGGTCACACACACACGCACACACCATTACATACACAGGCACACACCGCTAATCACATTGGTACAAACTAACTCACAAATGCACAGAGACAAACCCTAGAGGAGTCTACTCATGAATGAACACAAAGTGTGTGCGCCAGGCTGTTCATAGTTATTTGTTTATATGTATTAATACGGATATAAAAATATTGTTTGAACTTGTACATTATGTGTATGCAAAAATATGATCGGTATGTAAAACATAAAGTGTCTCTCTGTAATGAATCAAAACACCCAAAAGTACACATCTCTGGGTTTGGCCCAAACTGTTTCACACTTGAAAACCAACGGGCAAGAGGAAGAAAATGTAGGTGAGGAGCGAGGCAGTAGAGGAGAGAGGTATACTTACATAGAGATCAGCTGCACTGTAAAACCCATCCTGATAGGCCATCACGCTGAGAGAGAGAGAGAGAGAGAGAGGAGAAAGGAAGGAAGGAAAAAAAGAGGGTACAGAGGAGTGGTGGTGGAAAATTGAAGAAAAAAAATGGTGTGATGCGCCACCATGTGGGCATTTAAAAAAAAACAATAAACAAGAGTGACAATTGAGGGAGAGAGAGGTGGGAAAACAGTGCCAGATTGTGAAAGAGAGAAGAGAAAGAAGGGTGAGATTATTACACACCGTGCAACATGCAAGACAAAAATACCACCTCTTTGTACACAAAGGCACCGACTTTAGAGTGATACTACTGATACTTCAGGCGAGACAAACAAGAAAATACTATTCAGTTGAATATTTTAATGCATAAAGGATCATATTATTACCACTTTTGAGCTACAAGGAAATGGTATTTCAGCTGTGCAAACTACGAATGTCATTACCTTAAAAAAATATGTTCAAACACACAGCATGCACAATTATGAATTACTATTTTAAACTAATGAGGACATGCAATTAAGAAGAGTCATACCACTGCAGTATACCTACATTTCATTATCAGTAGCAGTTTACTAACTAGTTATCAGTTTTTATTTTTGTTAATGTGCGTTTACCCCGGGTACGCAGGGATGGCCGGTTGTGGTACAGCTGCCCTGACTGCACTGTAGACAGGCCGGGCACGACCCCGGAGATGAGCACCTCGAAAGGTCGCAGCCGTGGAGGCAGCAGCCGCTGCTGCTGCTGCTGGGTAGGGAAACCCTGGTACTGAGAGAGACAGAGAAAGTTTTCTTTTTCAGTACATCCATTACTCACCAGTCTTGTTAAGACTTAGCAGCTGATAATTTGTGTTGCCTTACCTGTATAAAGTTCAGGACTGTACATCGCTCCAACCATTGGACTCAACTTCCATCCAGCTGTATTTAACAAAAACACATGCTTGAAGCAATACTTCACAGCAAACTCACTAAACCAACTACACATTTTTATGACTTGCCCAAACTGATTTCTGCTTATTCTTTCGTCGTTTAATATAAACTGTAAAATGTGCTGTACTGCCTAGCCAATGTGATCATATATGATGATGATATCATGGTAGTAATTTACAAAACTCTATTGTCCAGACTGTAATGACAACTTTTTTGTGTAATAAATTGGAGTATTTCTGCTAATAACAATAAAATTTATATTGATTTGTGCCATGTTGCACAGCTCTATCTACCATGTATCAAAACTCTCTGAATAAATACAGGCTTGTACAAAAATGCATTACCATATGGTAGAGCTGCAAGGCCCTCCCCGTTTGAGTAAGGTGTGGTCATCTTCTTGTTTGTCATCACTCTGGCTGTGGCATTATTGACCTGGGCACCAGAAAAAGTGGTCAGAGTCTTATTCAACGCAGTTTATTAGATATAGAAGTAGCAAGAAATGATCAAAATGATGCACAATCCAATTACATTAAAGATTTTCTTTTATGGATATGTGTTCAGCGTTTTCATATTAATCTTGTACTTTAAGTGTGAGGTGTCATTTAACTTTCAACAGTTTTTCTACTTATGACAGAGGTTAATTCTGCTGATGAGTAGCGATGGTAATTGATGCATGCGCTTCTTTTGAAGGAGAAAGACATCGAAAACAAGGATCCTGGTGAGTCGTCAGGCAGTTTTGCACACAAACAATGCAACCATTGGCACACAAAACAAAAAAAACAACAAAATATTTCAGAACGAAGGGCATTCAAAAAGAAATACAAAACCATTATACTGCAACCTTTAAAAAGGAGGGAAAAAGAAGGTGAATTAAGCGGCAGATTCATCAGTTGAACACAATGCAAAAAAACATCAATTGAAGAGTTCATACACAAATTACTCGCAGCCAATCAAGAGCGCATCACATCACCAGAGGTGAGCAAAACTAGCCAATCAGCAAGCATCAGATGCAGCAAGAGCCCAATCAAAAAAGGTTGGCAGCTCTCCCAATCAAATACACATCATACAGAAAAAGGAGGAGGGGCAGGAAGAGAGAATGACAGAGAAAAGACAGAAACATGGAGGGATGCAGGAGGAGGAGGAGCCAGTCCGCATAAAAGGACATAGAAAAACACATACATGATGTGGAGAAAAGAGACAGAGAGAGTGAACAATCCATCCAAATGTGCAATTAACCTAATGAACAAACAGAAACAACAAGATGCGGCACACAGGTACAAAATACATCTGACCATTGCCTACATTGGATCTAACTGTATGTGAGCAACGGTGGAGAAATGATGAATGGAGCAAGAATAAATACAGAAAGAGTACAGTCTAGATAAAAGATAGAGAATGGGGGATGCAAATATCATTCCTCAAAAACAAACAAACAAACAAAAAATCAAACCACAATCGTGAAACACTGCCAAACATTCCAGATCAGTGTCGCACACCAGAAAGACCTTGAAGCACACAACCACCAACACACACCATCCCGAACCAAAATGATCAAAAAGTAAAACAAAAACACCTCTTTACAGAAATCATAATGAAAAGCTGCAGTTAATCAGTGGCTCGGTTTGAATTGCCGAGATCTACAAATTATTTGATTTTTCCTCTCTCAAAGTGTACATATTACATATACTATGGTAAATGTGCTTTTAAGTACTATATGCCTGCATCCTCTTGGGGGCAAATACTATTCAGCTACATACTGTACATATGTATAATTTGAATGTTAATACTAAATGGCCATACCTCTACAGCTGTCTGCAGTCTACAAAGTGATACAGAAAGTGATAATCAAGGACTACAGTACACCATGATATACAGTCAACTATTGTCCTCCCTCCAGTAAAGCTAACGTAGCACTCATGCTTCAACATGCTGTCCCACTAAGGTGCATAAATGCAGCTACTGGCTGACACATGACACAGAGATGACAGTACTATATGACGTCATACAGATGATGAGAAAGAGAGTAAACCATGCAGGATACAGCTCTGGAATTAAATGCTGAATGCAGTTAGAGAGGTGATTTGAATGAAGGCATAAGAAGTGGTAGTCATAGTTGTTGCACTTGCAGATAGATGCAGTACATTCAGTTATACAAGTGGCCTTTGTAATGCCATGCGATCAACGGCTAATCTCGTAATCGTTTCATTCACCACCTCCCCAATCACAGGATTAGCCAATCGGGTTCTGTCAATTATGAATCAAATCAAATCAATCATTTAATCAAGCTCCCTTCAGTAAAAGAGTTCATCATTTGAGTGTTCGGCGCATTTTATTTCATTTGGACAGATGGGGTGGGGGGTGGGGTCATTCAAAGATGATGCCATGTGTACACAACTTACCGTTGCCAGGGAAACGGCGTGAGGACACGCGAGCAGTTACCGTGGAGACTGACAACAACAACAACAACAACATACAAAAATCATCAGGGAAATAGAGAAAATATATGTAATAAAGAAATGATGAACCAAAAAAAAGAAGAAGAAAACAAACAAAACGAGGTAATGAAAAGCAACCCCCACCCTGTGGTAGAGAGGAAGTGATGTAACAGGTCACGTGTCACCTACAAGTATCAGCCATTTGACAACAATCTAGCCTCTACTGGTTAAAACCCACTATAAACACAGGTCATATAAGTTTAGAAAGGAGCAAACACATGAAAACAAAAAATGTCATAAGTTTAAATCTAACTTGAGGGAAACTTCCCATTATTATTGCCCAGATTATGCTCAAATAACTGACAAAATAATCACTCGAAACTCAAACTTAATCCCATTCTCCAATGTTTATGCTCTCTGACTATTATCACAGGACAGGAAAACGGATTGAGATATGAGGGGAGGAATGGACAGCAGAAATGCAGGTGCATATGGGGACACACAACTGGGAGAGACAGAGACAGACAGACAGACTGGCCTGGTGAAAAAGAGTGGAGAGAAATGGAGGAGAACCAATGTATATAAACAAAAACAAAAAGGAAAGGAGAGGGAACGACAGCTATCTATTGCATTCTCTTCATTTGTTCATTCTCTCTCCGCCCTCCATATTTTTAATTCTGCACACCCACACACAGACACAGAGAAGAGTGCAGGACATTCGAGACATGCAGCAGAGCTTTAGTAGCAAGTAAAAATTAAAATTAAAGCGTGATTCAAAATCAAGAGCCAGAGCAAATGGCGAAAGCATGGTGTATTCAATCTCCAAGGCCATTTGCAACTGAAATTTAAGCTCATGCTGATAAATAAAAAAATATGTCACAACAAAACGTACTTCCATGAGATCTGGTGTTCTTTTTCAGGAGTGGTGGATGCATGTGTGTATGTGTGTAAACAATCCTTTTCTTTTTTTTTACCATCCATCTTGCACGTCTGAAATTAAACAGTCAGCTTTTTGAAGCATCAGAAATGACACCACACTTCTCACAGCAGTCTCATTCCCCAAAAGTGTCCCCCGAAAATGCCCCATCATGCATCAGTCTCTTAAAACATCAAATATAAATAAACTGTGATCCAGGCACCTGCGTAATATTAAGTAATAAAAGAGTGGAAAACTCCAAGATGGCATCTGACCTTATGATCCATTCATGCAACATACTATAGCCTCTTTCAGACACCAGCAAGCACTATTTTTAGAGGAACGTAACTAGGAGGATATTAACTGCCCTTCCAGTCATGAACACAACCATAAACCAAAAATGGCCACTCATAATGATCATGGAAGAAGTGATGATGGTGATGGAAAGGGTGCAGGAAAATACAAAACGAAAAAAAAATCCTACATGCTGTGACAGAAGCGGATATCGTCAGCAACCGCGTCGTAGAGACGTCTCGCTGGCCATGCCTGTTGTGTAGCCGCTCCACCCAGCATGCTTTGCAAACCACACAGCTTTAAGATCAAAGTGCAATGGACAGCCCACAACATCAACAACAAGAACAAACAACAGCATAAACATCGACAGGAAGTGTCGTCAAAAGAGACTGAGCCTGTGTGCGCGGCACCACTGTACCATGCTATAGTGAAGGCAGGGGGGTTAGAATTGAACATATACAGCTACCCGGAAACCTTCTCTGGGGCAGAAATGACCAGAACAAACTCATTCTCATTGTTGGACATGGAAGGGAAAACAGAGAAGATGGACACCATTAAAGGAATTAAAAAAAAAAAAAAAAAAGGTGGTGAGTTACCTCGATTTTACGTCCTTCCACCAGCGTACCGTGTAGCTTCTCTCTGGCCCTCTCTGCATCTGCACTTGACTCGAACGTCACAAAGCCGAAGCCCTGAAAGCACAAGCACAAATGGAAAAAGAGAAGGAGGAGGTGAGTGAGAAAAGCTTGAACATTGCTCTTAAGCTTTTTCATAAAGCTCATTTATAGACAAATTTTAAAAGTCACACGTTGCTCCTGTGTCTTACCTTGGATCCCCTCTCATTGAAAATGATCTCGACGTCAAGAATTTTGCCAAATTGCTGAAATAAAAAAGAAGAAGAAACTAAACAAGCATGTCCGTCCCGTACTGCATCTTGCCACAGGGGGTCAGCACTGTTCAGTCATGATGAACTGGCAGTGAGCCACCTTTGGTAGTCCTTTTTCTTCTAGCACTTTTCTCTGCTCTATTCTATGCACCACATTTCTCTTAAAACAGCCAAGCAGATTTTCACTACTAACTTTAAATAACTCATCAACAAGTTGATATTACAAGTCTTAGTTTGGGATGTTTTTATGTGTATGACAGATGATTCATTTCACTGTGGCTGAAACAGATGTGATAGAACCTTATTCTTAATTTGAAATATCTCTATTGTTACATAATGACGCATTGTGAAAACGGTAGAATATTTTAACCTACATACCCCAAACATCTGTCGTAGGTCGGGGTCTCGGAAGCGGAAGGGGATGTTGGACACATGGAGGCGTTTGGGGGTCCCCTTGGCATCTGAATCATCCCCAGCGCCCCCCCCTCCACCTCCGCCTCCTGAGCCAACCCCTGACTGTCCATCAATCTGGGAGGACCCATCTGACTGCTGGAAAGGAGGATATGAAAATTTTGAAATGAGGCAATTCATCACATTGTCGATGAAATATATAAAAAACTATCAACATGTAAGAATTGCATGAATTGAATTTGATGAGATACATTTTGTGATACATTTTCTGTTGATTAATTGACTATTTGTTTATGTGTATTATCTCGAGTTGTATATGTCATGGTGGCATTTGTGAATCAGTCCAATTTGCAGAGGTGTACGAAGTACACAAAATGAATACTCCAGTAAAAGTGCAAGTACTTGCCCAGAAAAAATAATAACGTAATGATGTTAAAATTATCATCATCATCGTCACTCTATAAGAACATTTGGAAAAAATCCAATGTGGAGCCATTTATCAAACTATTGACTCTGAGCAATCACTGCTTTTTGTTTCTGTTTTATTACACTTTAAACTGAGTAAAAACTGATATTGACAATTGTATCTCACTGGATTTTCAGAAATGAAAAATAAACCATAAAAGCACAATCTTATCTGGCACCTTATTGATTCACCAGTGATATTCTTATCTAATCCTCTAGATTAGATGATACTGAATTTTTTTAAAGGAATAGTTTACAATTTTGGGATCTAGGTTTGTTTGCTTTCTTTCACAAAGCTAAAACAAAACAAAACATGGACTCATATTGGTCCATTCAAGAATCCAGTAAAACTACATACTGTGGTTTTACTGGAGGTTTGTTTTAGCAGAGTAGGCGAGCATTTCTCCATACTACATATTTCTTTCATTGTTGTGGTTAACTTTTACCTTTAAGTTGATTTAGTGTTAGGCAATACATTGTTATGTTATTATTGCACAAGCTGTTTTAATTTTGTTAAGTGCTTAGTGCCTTTTATTGCCTTACTGTTTTGTTGTTGATGCAGTTTTAACTTTGTAAAGCATTAAATTCCTTGAAAAGTGCTGAATAAATAACACATTATTTATTTATAATGTTTGTGTGTGCATGTACAGTCACTTTATTACAGTATCAGCCGATCCTGGTCCCAGTCTGTAGTGTTTCCAAAGAAAATACACTAATTCTGTCCTGTACAGCAATAATCCATCTGAGTTGTGGGCAGTATGAATATACAATGATGAAAGACCGTAACAGATAGTATCAGTACTAGTAGAAATATCAATACTAGTACTACTAGTAAATGAGTAGTTCTACAGTGTTAGTATTTGGGTTGATTTTTATACCCTGTCTGTCTCTCATCCACATCACCTGCTCAATCTCCACCTGTGCTATATGTGTGGATGCCTCTCTAAGCTTATGTTAAGCCAACAGTTCAAACAACTCTAAGCCATTGTCTTGAGTTCAAATGCAGTTTTAAATGTTTGAAGTGGGCATGGTGAAGATAAAACATGGTATTAAGCTGCTCTTCAAGAATGAAGGTGTACTTACAGTTCATTACCCTACACATAAAGCAAAGATCTCAGTCAGTAGACTGATTCTGGCACTGTGGGGGAAAAACTCTGCTCGGCATATTCATACCATGTTGGGTTTTTTTTTTTAAATCTGTAATGTATATTCCTCTACACTCTTGCCGTCAGGACTCTCTCAAAGCAAAGACCTGATGTGGGTTGTACACAGAGGAAGAGGCTGGCACTCACTTGAGCACTGAGGCTACTGGTGGCATTAGCTGCGCTGTTCGCTGCTCCGCCGGCTTCCACTGGGCCCTGGACGGCCCCCGCTGCGTACAAGCTGCCCCCGTAATCCAGGGTCAGGCCGTTCTGGGGGGGTGGCGGTGGAGGTGGAGGGAACGCAGAGAAAGGTGGGGGTACAAGTCCCTCCTGGCCGCCAGCACTATCCTGAGAGCCCTGTCGGGAGAACGAGAGAAGAGTGAGGATGGAGTGAAAGCTAAAGTAGCTGTCTGGCGAAATTCCACAGTATCTTTTACTGAGAGCATCACCCGACTACAGAGAGACCACTTTCCCAAGAGCTTGAGTCTAAAAGTCATACAGGCATGGATATTATATTTCCATTTCCATTTTGTGTGTGCGTGTGAGTGTGCTCGCATAAATGTGTGCATGCATCTACACCCTCCACCCATTAAATATTCACTGCAGCCACATCTATTATTGAGGGTCAGATGCCTCCATGCTCAAAGTGTTGTACAACGGTGAGTGTCTAACGCCTGCACACGCCTCTGCACACAAACCACCTTTGACACGCAAACGCCCACACACCTAAATGCTCACACAAAGACCAACTGTTGGTGAGGAAGCTTGCCCAAGTACTCTGTGCACATTGTTACCCCAGAAAATAAGTAAGTTACTGATATTCGAGTTTGTAGGAGAACAATTTGAGCACCCACAAACATATGGTGGAGACACACAAACATGACAGAGGCAATACCACAACGCACACACATAGACACACATTCCTTGCTGTTGGCAGCAGGGCACGGATACCCTAAATGGTAATAGCTAGAGAGCAGAGGGAGCCAGCAGGGACGGGAGAGAAAATGTGGATGGATGATAAAAGGTGATGACTGATACAAGAGGCATGGCCCGTCTCTCATCCATAGCTGCACAAGACAAACACTGTCAACTCACTGTCTTTTAGATCTTTTTATAAATTGCTAATAACTGCATTGGATAACCAATCAATTAAAGACTGTAACATGTGATTTTGATTTACTGACAGTACTAATACATTTATAACAACAACACTTTACAGCAAAGCTAGCAACCTTGTGATGCTCCGAGCCAACATCAACGTGCCAAAATGCTCATGACAAACTAATCTTTAGCAGGTATAACCAGCCATTTACCATGTTCAGTATCTTAGTTTACTGTGTTGGCATGCTGAGCTTTAATTAGCAGAAGAAGCTAATTAGCAAAAACAAAGCACTGTTCACACAGATGGGAATTTTTGCCTTTTTGCAGACATTTGGGCATAAAATAAAACGGAAAAATCCCGATATTAGTGCTATGCTGAAATTGTGTACCAAATTCTAAAATAAAGCAATTCACACCACAACTGTAAACCTGGCACTACAGGAAAAGTCAAGATCAACAAAATCATTTGGAAACATTACACTCGCAAGAAAAAGTAATGGCACCGTTTCTGATTTCTGAGTTTACTGGATACATTAGTATGAAATATGCTTGGATCTTCACAATACTGCGTTTGCTGAAATTCAAATAAAATACAACAGGCACAAGCTTTCATGTCTATACTGAACACATCCACTGAACATAAAGAGCGATGGTGAAAAAAGTCAAAGTAATGGCAACACTCGGCTTCTGATGTCACTAAACGTCAACTGGAGTCAGGTGTTAGCAAACCTGGGGTCCAATCAATGAAACGAGAATGAAGATGTGGTTTATAACTACCTAGACTTCTAAAAAACACACACACACACAAACACTGTTGGTGTGCTATTCACAAGCAGCATCAGCTGATGTGAGCCATCCCTCGCAAAGAGGGATCTCAGAAGACCTACATGTAGCACTACAAGCAGGCAGTAATAATAGTTAATTTATTAGTAAAAGTAATATTCTGTGTCTTTTGTTCCTCTAAATATCACCTCTAAAAAGACTCCATGCTTACTAGACATCTGCTTGGTTACACTAACTTTGTGTGTGTGTGTGTGTGTGTGAGTGAGTGACAGGCTGCAGCGATGCCCATCTGAGTTGCACAATAGATCTCTGTCCCTCTGGGAGTGTTAAAAGTGTGTGGGAGTGTGTGTGTATGTGTGCATGCCATCTGTCTCTCAGCTTTTGACCTTTCTCAGCGTCACACCTGTGACACGGTAGCTGGGGCCCTCGACTCAGTGACAAACCAGGGGATGCACACGGTCGACACAGATCACATCCATATTGTGACATGACAGCAGCTACAGCAAAGCTGCACTGAGTAAACAGTGAGGGGGAAATTGTCTTGTAATTAATACTGGTAAAGAAAAAGAAATAAACATCACACTTTCTGTACTGTGTGGAGTATTCACTGTAAATATGTAACTGTTAGAGCAATTAGCTTCTTAAACTTTACAATAAACATCAAATTAATAATTTATTTGGTTTGAAAGTATATCTTTTTTTTTACTAAATATATTTTTCACAGCTGCTAAATTATTTTAATACTGTCATTTGATAATGTCACTCAAGATTCAGTTAGTCCACATAATTAACAGAATTGAAGGTAAAGTACCAAAGGAAACCTTTGAGTCTTTACAAAGCCATTAGTACAAATTATATTTCCTATTTAAATCATAATCTATCGACAAAAGGTGTTACATATAAGACATTTATAATAGAAAAAAACTGGCAGAAATGAATTAAACACACATGTATGTCAAGCCACATACAAAACTGACAACATACTAATAGTAAGTAAACAGTCAAATACAGTAAATTGGGCTATTTCTGTTTGGATTTTGTTTCAGAAATTCATAAAGTAAAGACTGTATGATTTATTATTCTGAAATGAATGACACATTATTCAGAAACTACTTTACATGGTGGCTACTCCTCTTTTTCCTGAGAGCAAAGGAAAAGAAGTCTAAGAGAAGTTCTTTGAGGTCAATCTTTTATGACTGCAGCACTAGTCGACAAGTTGTGATTTCAACAGGATAATCATAACCAGCAGTCCTCTTATCTCAAACTCTTTGCTCCATGATAACGCACAATAAATCCATGTCTATCATAAATGTCTACACTGTAAATCTGATACTAAACTGTGCTGTCGTACTCGTCACTGCACACATCTCCCTCACAGGTGAAGAGTCTCCACCTCTGCCTGAACAGAAACCATGTTCTGCATCTTCAGTGCCTGGCACTCGAGCACGACAGCAGCCAGATTACTGACCACAGTGTCCAACTTCATTCAGAGTTTCAGATAGCAGCTGTGTCTGCTCATCTAAACCCTGCAGCTGTATGAACGTCTTCCAATCTTGTCCACAAGCATCCAAATTAAGATTCTGCTAAATGATAACATCCCTCACATCCTTGCCTTCCTGTGCTGCCTTAGTTTCATGTAGCAGAACAGTCTTCCTATACCTTGGCTCTCAGGAAATGTTTGCTCATTATTTGCACAGACTGGTAGTTATTATCATGAGGTGGCTTGATTATATAATACCAATATGTACGTAAATATACATCTAATTCTGTAAAATGTGTTTTCTGCATAAAAGGAGTTTCATTTAACAGCAGACAGAACAGACTATGTTAGATTAATATTGTTTTTCAGCTGAATGTATTTTCCACATGTTCTATTTGATTTGTTTTCTGTTAATAGAATTCATATTTAATGCTTTAATTAATGAACAAAAGCTCAAAAATAGACCAGAAAGAGAGGATGAAATGGTGAAGATGTTTCTTTTTCCTCTATGTTATTAAAAAAACACTGTTACATCACCAATGGTAATAATGTGAACATGAGCTGCAATCCTCTGATGAGACATCCTGAATTCATTATGTATTTGCTCAATTCAGAAAGATGGAAAATGGGAGCAGGAGCTGAGAAATTAGTCAGTTTATATCTGGCTTTTAACTGCAGGAGAAACACATAATATGGTAAATGATGCATGACTTCACCTTGCATCAGCCCATCCTAGATTAGCTGCGTTTGCAGAGGTGAAAATGATAGCGGGCGGAGCAAGTCATTCTGGGTCACCAAGTAAACGCTAACCTGAATGACAAACTATATAGAAAGAGAAACTGGACCCGCTCCTGTGTCCTGCTAGAAAGGGAAAGTTGATCACCCAGCACGAGCTACGTAAAATAGGAAAAGCAGAAAGGGAATCAAATACTGGCAACAAAAGTAGACTTTTCTTTCTGAACTTTTCATCAGCTATGGTAAAATACTTTATGATCAAATACCTGCAAAACAAATTAGCCTCAGCTGTAATTTGTGCTATCAGATTAAACCAAGATGGAGAACTTGGTAAACAGCACATGTGTGAAACATTAACATGTTAGGATGATATCATTAGCTTCAAGCTCGAGGCACTGCTTAGGAGTTGACTTATTTGGGGAAAAAAGCTGTTTTTAAGATGTTTAGCAACTATGTTGGAAATCAAAAGCGTTTATAGCTGATCCAAACTGCCACACTGGAGTGAGGGAAGAAAAGATGGCCATTGCAGAGAGAGGGGAGATGTGATGTTGTTTAAATATGGGGATAACAGGGCACATTTTCAAACAGTCTCTCCTGGAAGACCTTCATAGCATTGCACTTGGATGTTCACATGAAAAGTGACCAAAATAGCCGATATCAGAAAGGTGTGGGGGAGGCGGTTTACGAAGCTGTTCCACTGCCCAACAAGCTGTTCTGATGGAATTACTTACTGGCAGTTTTAGTCTGGTTTAAAATCCAAAGCTATCATGTATATTGTGTGTGCTACTTGCACTGAAATTAATTGTCTTCCATGGGACACTAAGACTGGAACTGGAACAATAAAAGAAAAACATTTGAGGAAATCCTGGGAAGCTTTATTCAGGGATCCCCTTGTCACAGTGGATGGTGCAGAGAATAGTGTTGACTACAACAAAAATAGTGTACTGAAATTCTACCTTTTATCAGTTTGGGGAATCCACCCTCCTACTCTGTATTAAAATGTTCAACATGGCTCCACTGTTGTCGTACGAGTCCCAACATTGATGACTCATGACACAACTCACTCGACTACACATGAGTCAGTCTTGGGTTTGACAAGTTGTGATGCAACTCCGACAGGATGGTAGTGACTTGGATTTTAATACTGCATACTTGCGACTTTAGGTTTTAATATCTTGGCTGCAACACTAGATATCATTTCCTCAGTCTCAACCACTGATCAAATCATATCTCTGTCAATCATAACAACCTCCTCATTGTTGTCGTCCATGCACAGAAACAGACTAGAGCCTAGCAGGAGAATGGACAACCCCGGCTGTTGCTGCACCTTCTGCCAGACCAAAATAGAAGCGGGAATACAAGCCAAAAACAACCTTGTATTTGTGTTCGACGATTGGCCTTTTCAGAGGAGATTCATTTTAACTCCATCTCTACATGCCTCTCTCTACCTGATACACTATCAACAGTCCAGTATCTACAAAAATAGTGTGTGCCTGCATGCTGCTTTTTTTCCCCTACTTTCTCAAACCGCCTCAAAGTTGTGTGCTTTTTGCTGACTGCGAGTGGCCTTCATGATTCGCATCAGGATAAAAGCACCTACTGAATAAATGCACATAGATGGAAGGATAAAAGGAGGAACACAAAGACAGAGAGAGAGGGCATTCTTGGCCAGTTTGAAGGGAAGTGCTGCCCTGTAGACAAGCAAACTGTATGCTGTGCTTTTGTGCCAGCACTCAAGTTTGAGTACGTTTTGTTTGTGTACATGTCATACACATGTTGGTGTGTGTATGCTCCTCTGTGTACACTTCCCTGGCATCGGGGCGTTAGGCATTAAGGGTTGTGTAAGTGTATGCGTTGGCTAGGCAAAGCCAGTGACTCAGAGCGGTAGCTGTAGCTGAATTACTTTCGGGTCAGTTAGCAGCAAGTGTGTCTGAGGAGGCATGTTATAAAATGTGCTAGTCTGCAGCAGTCTCACTACACTACAGGAGGAGATGAGGAGTAGAGGGAAGGAGAGAAACATGGCTAACAGCTAACTAGGGCAGCGTTGGGTCATTTCACATGAATAATGACATTTCAGAAGCTTACTTTCTCGGGCCTCGAGCCATTATTCTATAGCCTAATTCAAGAAACTGGACGATGGAAAATGTGATTCATGCCGTTAGCAGCAGCTCACATTTTGGCTCAATAATCATATTAACTGGGGAAGTTGCCTGAGATCCTGGCTTCTGACTCTGTGCTGTTGTTACTCAAGCTGCAAACAGCTGGAGAACCGTTTACAAAGTGTCTGCAGCATACTGATGAGCCAGGAGACACCCTCTTGTTAAATTATTCCATCCCACGTCAACCCCTCCTCCTCCTCCTCCATCACTCTTCCTCCTCCCCCTCTTGCTCTTCTTCTCTGCTCCTCTTGCTGCTGTTCTCCCTTTCCTCCCACTCTCTCTGCTGTATGCTTTACTTCTTTACGCTTCATAAAATCCAGACGGGACCCTTGCATGTGTCCCGCCCCCACGCATGTCAATCAAGCCCATTTGCTTCATAGCAACAGGGTATCCGTGGTGCCCAGGCTCCTCCTACCACACGCTTCTGCATCACCTTATAGGGTAACATGTCTGCTTGTCAAACAAACCCCTCCCAATAGACCCCCTTCCTTCCTTGTAGGGTTTCATGTATAATTCCTCCCCCCCCCCATTCCCATACATGTGTGCAGAAACACACACACGCGATCACACTCTCCTCAGTGGCTGTGTCAATGGACCGTTCGACTCCAGTGCAGAATTATATAAAAGGCAAACACTCAGAAACAAAAAAGATGATGACATTATCTGTCTGGATTTATCCATTATTAAAACCCACACAGCACCCCAGGCAAACACATGTGCAGGTGAACACACAAACTTGCAGACAGACGTGCATTTATCCAACATAGGCACACCTGTTCCAATACATCAGGTATGACCATGAAACGAGTTAGTCTTGTTTAGCGCTCAGGTGAGGCTCTGTAATAAAACAATGCTCTTTTGGTTGTCTAGTGTGTTTTAAAAATGAGCACGAGCCAGCTGTAGGACGGTGTTGTCACTGTCAACTGCGCCATCCACAGTCAGCGAGGGCAACCCCTATCTATTTCAAAGGCAGGTTCTTTTGAAAGCCGTTCAGATGCCTCACAGCGAGTGCTTTTAGAGCCATTAGAGATGCAAATAGCTGCTAAAGAGGCATAACTGCTACGGCAGCCCGAGGTTTGAGCAATTTCATAACTGTCTTTTTGAAGTATAGTGTAAAAAGTGTTTGCCTCACATGGTTTTCCCATCGACATTTTCCCCTCACGTCTCGAACCGTCTAACAATCCGTAAAAATTGAATGACTCATGCAAGTTGCCACGGCAACATGGCTCATTGAGATCATTTAACCACCATTATTGTTATCCCTGCAAAGAATCAATAACAAGATTTGGGAGGTGGACAATGTTGAGTCGGGGGAGTTGAATTTTCACGACCCCTTTACAGTTTATGCAAGCGTGGCAGTGTGTGTAAAGCTTTGCAGCAGGTAGGCGTTTCTCCCTTGCCTCAGGGCACACGCTTAGGTGGGGCTTAACAAAATACTTCTGTCTTCTGTAACCAATGTGCTACTCCAACTCTCTCCTTCAGAACAGACCAAAAATAAACACTATAAAAAAAATAAATTACTATCGTCATGAGACAACTCCGAACTCTTATACACACACACGTAACTGCAAAGTCAGCGCTACAGACTAAAATTGCATAACTGAGAATACTATCTCTCTCCTGTTGACCTACAATGTTGTCACATCTTTGATTTGCTCCCCATCTTTGCATAATTTCATCCACAGGCTTCCCTAGTCACTGGCCGAGGGTGTCCCTTGACTTTAAAAAAAATCAATTTTCTATTCTCCTGCTCCCCTTCTCTCTCTTTTCCAACCCATCCCCCTCTCTTCCAGGGGCTCTTAAAGGAAAACATTGAGATAACAGCTGCCAGGGCCCTAGGGAGAGTGAGAGGAGGGAGAAAAGAGGTCAAACAGTAAAGAGAGCAGGAATCCAAGGTATAGCTGAAAGAGAAGCGCGCGCACACACACTCACACACGCAAGCAAAAACAGCAAGAAACAGACACTCATCCTGACTCACACCAAATGAAATGTAATGATATGAACGTGACACTTCATGCACCAACTTTGCAGCCCGCTGTGTGCTTGAGCTTCTGTGCATTTGTGAAATGTGTGACACAGAAATTACAGTGAGGAGGTGTTGTTATCTGAATAGAAGAGATGCAGAAGGGAGAAGGGAGGATGAGAAACAGAAACAGTAGGGAAAAAAAAAAAAAAAAAAAAGACAGAGACAACTGTTCTGTGGACACCTGTCCCTTTCGCTCACAGGCTTGAGCGACGTACTCAGACAGCTGCAGGGGCAATAAAGAAGGACTTTTTTCCTTACCTCCTCCACCCTATTCCTTTAGTGTTTCTACTCTTTTGTCTCAGAAATGCCAAACTAAGAGTTTATCACAGAAGCAACATACTAAGCAGCTACCTCCAGCTGTACTGACCAACACGCTGTACTGTATGTTCACACAGATTCTTCTGATCATACATAATACATAGCTGAGCAGTTTCTGGCTGTAACAGCACTTGATTGTATGCGCTTCTAGCTCTGGGCAGGCGAACAGATGCCACAACAACGGAGTACAATAATACATTGCCGCTCATGCATTTCACCATAGCAAATCATAATTGTAGCGATACAGTCTCCAGCCTGTATCTCGCTGTGATCTATGCCTAGCACACTAGTTTCAGTGTTTATGTCCATCGTAACAACTGGCCGCTGAGTCCTAATGAGAGTCTGAAATGCCCTGACTGGACCACTCTAGTAAAGGGGTCAAGTAGCTTCCTCATCTGTTAGTGGTTAATTAACATTTCATGCTCAATGACAGTGCTGCCTGCTCTGATGCTGTTTCACGTACAGTGGAGCCCGAGCTCTGGCGATAAAACACAGCCGATGCATACACCAAGGAGGATATGAAAAGAAATCAAGATAAACACTCACCGACAACACGGAAGGATAGTACAGTCCCATCATCGTATTCTGTGCAACAACTCAAACTGTCGTCGCTCCTCTCTCCTCGCCTCTTCTCACGCTGCCTCACTTTCTCTCCCTCTCCGAGCCTGTGTCACCTCACCAGCTCAGTCTCTCCTGTCTGTCTCACAGATTCAAAATCTCCCTCTCTCTTCCCCCGCTCGCTCTGTCTGCCCTGCCAATCCCCCCCCTCCCTCCCCACCTTGTCCTCCTCCTCCGCTGGCCTCTGTCCCTGTCACTCTCCCTCGCTTGCTTACTTCCTTTCTTTTCTTTCCCCTCTCTCTTTCTGTCTCTTCTGTCTCCCACTCACTCTTTTCTTTCCCTCTCCCACTCGCTCATTGCTTTCCCTCTACCCCCAGCCTTCTGTTTTGCTGCTGTGCCCTTGCCTGCTCATCTCTTCCGTCTCTTCTCCAGTCCTCCTCCTCTCCTCCTCTCTCACCCAGATAGCCTGATGCCTTCCCCCTCCTACTTCTCTGCCTCTGTCACACCTGCAAACTTTCCCCTCCCCTCTGCTTCCCTCTCATGTCACAGTCCCTCCCTCTTCTCTCTCTCTCTCTTCTTCTGTTCTCTTTCTCCATGTAGGTGAGTTAACTGGGGCTGCTGGCACCACTGGGAGAGGAAGTGAAGTCTTTCCTTCTCTCTGTAGCCCCTTTCAGACATGCACCTTGTTACATAAATGTGCTGGCAATCTTACATCTTTGTCTCATGTTTGAATAAGCACTCAAGTCACTTTTGCGCAACAGTCACGACTGCAATCTGACTAAGTCAGACTTAGTAACATTTTTTAAACACTTCCCATGCAGCTTGATACTGAAAAATGCCACATTAAAGCTACATTTTTATATTATCCGTGGTTTAAATGTCAGACAAAGTCTTCGAAAATTGTAATAAGAACTCGCACGCAAGTATTTGTCTTCAGCAGGGAATGATGCTACATACGATACATACATTGTTTTCTATCTCCTATGAATAAAAACTAAATAACTTTTCTACTGATGTAAATAATGAAATGTTAATACTAACTGCTATGCAGTATATCATTTTGATATAATGACAATCTTAACGATTACCTAATTTATTTAAGTGTTACTAATGTTAAGGTAACAGCACAAGATTTAAATATGCACAGAGATAGCACACATCAATCTTGTTCTGTCTTTATAAATGTGTCGCTTAATTAGCATCTCTTACGCACAGAAAAAAAAAAATTATTATGATAAGCCACCAAATTAAAGAACCTTTCTTGTTTTTTTCTTACTCATCTCCATGAAAAAAAACAATAAAAACTATAACATCAGATTGTCTGTCATCATGTCGATATGAATCTACCCTTCACATACATGATGGGAGCAAATATCAACTAAATGACCATTACCGTGTCAATTTTAGTGGAGAAAAATAGGCTGCAGAATTCTATATTTGTTCTAACAAATGCTGAAAACAGAGGGAAAACAGTATTAAGGTGAGAAGTGGGGGAAGAAGTGGCAAGTGTACTTTATGCTCACAATGGTCTTTAACTCGACATCAGTCGTAAGCATCTATGACTGATGAAGCCTGTCATCCTAACAGTTATTTTATTTGGCAACTCACCGCCGTTTTCCGGCAGTACCACTGCTGCCTTATGGCTCCTGTTATGTTTGAACAAAACCATTAACAGATGAGTCACTGATATACACAAAGCCCAAAAAGCACTACTTCTAAAGTCCAGTAAAACCAGCAAACTTTCATATTCCATGTGTGCAAAGTGCCTGTCTGTCTCATCACACATCAGGCTTCTGCAGCTCTCCATGCTCTTCCTCCAGCCTTTGATCACATCATTCTCACACTGCTGTTGACAGTTTAGCACCTCAGTGTTGTGGGAGCTTCTGCTGCCCGGCATTGTTTTCTTCCTCTCTGCCTTTTTTTTTTCCTGGTCAGAGGCCAGTTCACACTTCAGAGTCCCTGAAGGAGTCTGACTTCTTTACATCCCAACACATGAGTTGTTCACACAAGATGACATTTCAAGATTAATCTTTGGAAATTATCACTAGGGAAAGAAACAGTTAAAAGCTGTATCATCTTACAGTGAAATGAAAACTGGCTAATTGGCTTCCGCAATATCTTCTAAACAGTACAACAGCCGGCCAAGAAAAAAAACCTCTCATACTGAAGCAAATGAGAGCACACGAGGCTTAAGACAGATAAAGTGCAGAAAAGCAGTCAGAGGTTGTTCGGCATCACGGAGAGCGAAGGATGAGAGGATTATGGGAAGAGCATGAGTGGATGAACGGCGGGTGATCTACGGATTAACCACATAAACTGAACAGTCTAATAACACAATCGGCAGCTAATACAAACAACAGTAAACGGATTATAGACACTCACACAAAAATTAGCTTGATTTCCAAGTTTAAAACAAATGATATTCCTGATTGGTGAATACAAGAAAGTGATGGAAAAGAGCAAAGGATGTGGAGGCATGTCTTCTTCTACATGGCTGACAAATTATAATCCACACCCCCACCTTGTGGTTTACAGAGCCTCATTGAGCCATATTAATGCTATATGAACACTGTATCCAGATAGGAAAGAGACACTGGAGTATAATATAGTGGGATATTATTAGACAGAGAGTTTTGCATGTGTTTGAGATGTAATTGTGCCCTTACCTGACTGTGAGATGGGTAGCCATGGTAACTGAGGGTCAGAGGATCATTGTTCTGAAAGAGAAGAGATTTTTGGATGGTCAGGATCTTTTTATAAAAAAGTGAAGTTGCACAATATTACATTTATTTCTCCAGATTGTGCGTTCCTTAGATCACTCAGTGTTTATCGTTTCTTTTTTTTAGTGGAGTCTCTATACCTGACTTCACAGTTCTGTGGTGTTACCGACTCCTAATCAAATTAACTCCACCAGTGACACACTCCTGCTATCTCCTCCGGAGTTTTCCACCCAGCAGATCTTTTGTCTGCTTGTAAAGACGTGATAACGGGGGCGAGTGAGATCATGCGAGCAGGAGATGAAAGACGGGCAGAAAGAACAAGTGTCAGCACAGCTCTTAAATCATAAATAGGTCAAGAGTGTCAGTGAGCATGAAGCCCATTGGTGTGAAACGGCATCATGAGCCCTGATGCAATCTCAAATGCATTCCTCTCAGTGTTCTGACTGCATAACGCAGAGACGGATACATCAAACATCTGGTGAGTAATTACAGTTAAACAACATACAAAAGTGTTTTGTTTGGAGCCAAATACTAAACCGATATCAAGTCCCAACTCCCTAAAATAGTTTGTAGCTCACTTTATTCGTACTCATAACGCTGTGTTCTGGCTTTTATGCTAATGTATTCCATTAAAAAGGGAGATTTTCACAGCAATTACAACATGCTTTGAAGGGAGAAAACACATTTGCCTGTCTCTAGCTTCATATCACTAGATTAGAAAACAACCCAGCTCCTCCCTCCTCTCCTTCCCCGATTTTCCTTTCATCTGGAACCAATGTCCCACGTCTGCTCTGTCCCCAGGGGGAACACTTTGCTCTGTGCGCTTCACAGCTTGAGTTTGCCTGATTAATACTGTAGCCATCTAACTCTAGACCCCATGGGGCCATTTCACTAAAATTACGCACAACATTTCCAAACGCAAGAGGCTTGGTCGGGAAGGGGGCAGAGGGAAGTGTCTTAGTTATTGAAAAAAGCAGTTTGTGTTAGTCTATCTCACAGCCAAAAATGTACTCAGTGAACTGGCTTTGGGAGGTAGAAGCTCTAAATAATGAATCATCTTTTACAGGCTTGAATAACATGAATAAAGTATAAACCGTATTTTACAATGAGGCCAAACTCTAAATGCACTGAGGATATGGAGCAGAGGAAAATCACAACAAAACCAAAAAAACCAAAAAAAACGATTCTATGTGAAAGTCAAGTGGGAGGTGTTGTTAAACACACATCTGGAATGAAAACATCTGGAATTCATATGAGCAATAGACTTAAGGAGGATCCAGAACTGTAAATGCAACTAGAAAAGGACAGAAAATAAAATAAGATGGAGGGAGCAAAGACAATGACTCATACATAAACAGAGTCATGTGCTTAATTTCCTTAAGAAACAAGGAGGAATGAGAGACGAAGGGCTGCACAGTGGGCATCTGTCTCACTCTTGTCACTTGCACAGGAATAGAGTGACAAGAAGATCTGTCATACTAAACACTGTGATAGGTAATTATGGTTAACCTTTTAAGGCTTTTTCTGTTAGTGACAAATGAAGCACAGCTGACTCTTGTCTAGAGTGCAAATGGCGAGGCTTTGGGGGCTAAAACAAAGAAAAACTGCAGGGGGGGGGGGCAGGTGAACAATCAGGAGAAAGCAACAAAGTGACTTAAAGTCAACAGATGGTGAAAGAGGGAGGAGGGGAAGGAGAGACAAGTTTGTTAGGGGGTAGGGAATAGAAATGGCCCTGTAATAATGAAATCTGAATGAGGTACACATGAACCCTGCTACTTCTCTCAAGGTGGTGGTAGGTGTCTGTGTCTTGTGTGCGATTGTGTGCGCCATCTAATTTGGTCACAAGACTTGCATCTATTCCTATCGTACCTTGGGACTGCTGCTCTTCTAAGGAGGGGAACTACATTTCAGTGCTTCAATGATGCGTCGTCATACCTAACTGCAAAGCAGGGCACTCCATAAACTCAAGAGGATGTGAATCCATTTCATCCACAGAGCACTTACGTGCTAAGCCTCCAAACAGTCGGCCAGATGATCTGAAGTTTATTTTCCCTCGGTATACCTCACATCCCTCTGACTTTCCACAGTAAACCTACATGTGCTTTTTCAGGGGCATGTTGGCTGGAGTAAAGGGAAGATAGCTCGACAATTCTGGCAAAGAAAGATTCATACTAGTATCGACTAGCAACTGTCATTTTTGGCCACCAGTCTATTTCAGATGTGATTTGAGAGCATTTGCTTGTAATTATTTACTGCACAACATAATTGTCCATCATTATTATGTTACATCATATATCGTTATTTCATTGCAACATCATTCCATCACTGAAATAAGAGCCTCATATGGGACTGTTGGGACAAATGTTGATGTCTGTATTTCATAAATAAAAATTTTGGCTGCTACTCATTTTATACATTTTAGCAGGAATTCATTAAATTATTACAGCTGAACCATGAGTACAAGGCACATGAGTCTGCTGGAAAAAAACTAGGAAATTATGACTAATACATTGTCTTAAATACTTTTATGTCTAGCACCACATTAAATTAATCTGCATATTACATTGTTGATCAATTGTTAAAAGCTAAATATTGTTTCTCCACCAAAAATTCCATGAACAATCCAAAAGATATCAATTTACTCTCTGTATAATGAAATCATGTACAGTGCTGTTAAAAACTTTTTGCTCCTGATTTTTTGTTTTTGTTTTGCATATTTGTCACACTTAAATGATGAACACATTTTAATATAACACAAAGATAACCCAAGTAAATACAAAATGCAGTTTTTAAATGATGACTTCATTTATTAAATGAACCTGCCTGGCATGATGAGAAAAGGTGATTGCCCTGTGAACTGTGATCACCCATATTTTATTGGAAAACCGAGTTCAATTTCACTTGCCACACCCAGGCCTGATTAAACCCAGACCTGTCGAATCAAGAAATCAGTTAAACAGAAGCTGTCTGACAACGCAAAGGACGCTAAAAGATCTTCACAAAGGAACACATCATGCTGCGATCTAATGAAATTCAAGAACAAGTAATAAGTCGAGGTGTCCTTGGACAAGACACCGAAACCCCGTAGTAGCGCTGACACAGGTCTAGCAGCTGTCCAAACAACAATTTCCCCAAGGGGATCAATAAAGTATTCATTATTATTATTATTATTATTATTACATGTATTAGTCTGGAAAAAGTTACAAAGCCATTTCTAAGGCTTTGGGACTCCACAGAACCACGGTGAGAGCCATTATCCACAAATGGAGAAAACTTGGAACAGTGGTGAACCTTCCCGGGAGTGGCCGGCCTAACAAAATTACTCCAAGAGCACAATGATGACTCATCCAGGAGGTCATAAAGGAGCCCAGAACAACATCTAAAGAACTGCAGGCCTCACTTGTCTCAGTTAAAGTCAATGTTCATGATTCAACAATAAGAAAGAGATTGGGCAAGGTGAAAACCACTTTTTGCTGACCAAAAAGAACACAAAGACTCATCTCACATTTGGCAAGAAACATCTTGAGGATACCCAAGACTTTTGGGCAAATATTGAACTTTTTGGATGGTATGTGTCAGCATTTCATAAAAAGAACATCATACCAACAGTCAAACATGGTGGTGGTAGTGTGATGGTCTGGGGCCGCTTTGCAGCTTCAGGACCAGGATGACTTGCTGTGATTGATGGAACCATGAATTCTGTGCTCTATCTGGAAATCCTGAAAAAGAATGTCCGACCAGTTGATCAGTTTTTGACCTCAAGCTCAAGTATACTTAGGTTCTGCAGCATGACAATGATCTGAACAAACACCAGTAAGTCCACCTCTGAATGGCTCATAAAAAAAATTATGGCTTTGGAGTGGCCTAGTCAAAGTCCTAGTGGCCTAGTACTTAAATCCAATCGAGATGCTGTGGCATGACCTTAAACAGGCCGTTTATGCTCGAAACCCTCCAATGTGGCTGAATTTCAATTCTGCAGAGAAAATTCCTGCACAGCGACGTGAAAGACTCATTGCCAGTTATCACAAACGCCTGATGCCTGGTGGGACAACCAGTTATTAGGTTTAAGGGGCAATTACTTTCTCACATAGTGCCAGGCAGGTTTGGACAGCTTTTTCCCTTAATAAATGAAATCATTTAAAAACTGCATTTTGTATTTACTCTGCTTATCTTTGTGTAATATTACACACATAAATAAATTTGTTTGATAACCTGAATCATTTAAGTGTGACAAATGAAAAGAAAATCAGGAAGGGGACAAGCACTGTAAGAAAAAGAAGCAGTTAAATGTTATGTTATTAATTTTCTTTATTAATGTTATTGGTTGCTGCTTAATTATGCGTAGTTAATTTACTTATCATTTCAGCTATGATTATGTCCAATTACTTTCATTATTCTTAGTGTATTTACCAAGATATATAGGCTTTAGTTAATATAGGGTATTGATATATTAATTAATTAATTAATATTAATTTATTGTTGGGTACCTTGGGTAATTAATAACAATAATAAAAAAATAATAAAGTGAATAATAATAATAATAATAGCACATATTGTGCCAATACACACAAGCATACAAAGTGGCGAACATAAAGTCCAGATGCTAAATAAGCAATAATTAATATTGTAATGTACACCAGAAATAGTACAAGAGCATCAAATCACTTAACTGGAAGGATTCTACAACTTAAACTACACTAAAAATACATCCAAGCAGAGCACAGCAACAACACATGAACGTTCTCTTTGCTGGTCTCTCTCAAACATGTTAAAGTCAACCAATCTCTACTGGCAAATTATCAGAGAAAAATAGGAACCTACAACTAAATAAATATTCTGAACTCACAGACAGTACATTTTTCTTGCTGACGTTTTTATTCTATTTCAGTGCCGGGACTGAGATGAAAGTATAGAGGGGTGATCCACCTACATTAATGTCTTAGTCAAGTCATTTGTCCTCAGCGCTGTCACCCCCGGCAAGACCTTATTAGGTTAGAAGAGAGCCCCGGTTCCTACACAGAGTGACAACATAACATGAGCTGCTCAGCAGCATGCTGGATGGATATTGAGGCAGACAACCTCCTCCCAACATTTCCCAAAATCTGACTCAGGCTGGAGACGCAGGGAGTTGTTGTGAATCCCCTGTCGTCCTGAAAAATGCAGGAGCTCCCTGGTGCTGCACTGGAATGCAAAATATACTCATGATATGTACTTTTTATTGGGAACTCTCCAGTTGTTGCCTTGTTCAGCTGATTATCCTTCATTTTAAATCCATACTAGTAGATAAGCAGTGTTAGGAGCAGGAGGTCAGCAGTGAACATTTGAACTCATACTATCGAATGCACTGAGCTTCCTTTCTTCCACTAGCTTTATTCTCTCGTGTGAGCCGAGCATTCATGCACTGATTTATACATGCATTGCTGCTCTGCTAAAACTTTGCAGATTTGACTTGACAGAACGTTTCCACCCCCACACTGTGGTGACATCATACCCTAACAGCTAATGGGAAAAACAGCAGTGTCAATTGCCAAATGGGAAAGATCCCATTATTAGGCTGCAAATGGCTTGCTCTGTACTACAACCACACCCCACTGTGTTGGCCTCAGTTACAGGTCAGAGTTCAAGTCTTGCCGTGATGTTGGTAATATATTGTTTGTTTAAAACAAAATCAAGGATGTTTGGTATGGTGGAACTTTACAAGAGTCAGGAAAAAGTGTGCTGTAATATTTTCCATCCTTTACTGTCCTCTGAAGATTACCTTTACAGAAGTGCTAGTGTGCAATTTTATAGATGTTTCTAGGACGTGCTCAGATTTAATAAGGAAAATTGCACGTCACACATTAATGGTGGCACCAGGTTAGGGGAATAAAAATACGTCAGTGTTTTATATGCACGCACTGGGATCAGAGGGTGAATGTTACTGTGTGTGACACACAAGTCACATTTGAAAAAGAGTCTATAGGGTGGAATTATTTTAAAAGGGCAACTTAAACTGACACTTATTATAGCTTTTGGAGTGTGAAACACACGTTTAGTGATACGACTAACAACTGTTTTCATTATCAATTAATTTTCTGATTAATTGTAGCCTTACCTTTTTTAGACAATAATTAAAAAATGTCCACCATAGTATAAAGTGACACTTTCTTTTTTACTATGCAACAGTATAGATTCTAAAGATACTCAACATAATATTTTAATAGATAGACAAAAGCAGGAGGTCTTTATATCTGAGAGGCTGGAAATATTTTTTCCCCCAATCTACTTGAAAAATAACTCAATCACGAAAAAACTGCTGATAATTTTTCTATCGATGTACCAAGTGATTACCTGAGTAATCGTCCTTCACAAATTACATTATAATCTTCACCCAGTTCATACCAATGTACGTATGTGCGCTGTATAAGTTCTCTGCTTTAGATAAAGACCTCAGAGATCAGTATGCTTATAATGCCCCCTCCAGTAAGAGATGTGATCCCATTAGCTGGAAACAAAGCCTCTTTACTGCCAGTGATAGGGCAAATCTGTTCCTGCACCAACAGAGGGAGAGGAGAGGGGGAGGGAATTCATTTCCGGACTGTCCAGCCAGCTCACGTTCAATAAATTTTAGGGGCTGAAGCTATTGATCTGTGCTTCTCTTGCTACACAAAAACACACACATACTCTTCCACTCGCATTTGCTTTTAAGTGCATTACGTTCCCGAGCCTGTCTGTCAGCACTCACTGACAGCATCATGATGTAAAGCCAGACATTTAGTTATCCAAACAGGAGCAAACAGGCCACTTCACCTCCATTACTGGTGCTTTCATGGCAGAGAAATAGCTTTCTATCTTAGAAGGGAGTGCTTCACCCTTCATAATACCATAATGATGTCCTGAGCATCCTCTTACCCTCCTGTGATGCTCTGTTAAGAAGAAAAATATTATCAATTTTGAATCACTGAGAGGAAAAACAGAAAACGGATTCTGCTGACAATGAAAAAAATAGTTTATGAAAAGTTAAATGCATATTCCAAACATTACTATTGATAAGAGCAGGGTTTGAGAATTAAGATTAAGGTAAATAAACTGACTTAAATTGGACTGATTCACCCCCAATAAAACTGGAGGGCTTTGATTACCTCAAACGCCCTCTTCTGCCCCCTCACCCACAATGATCATACAAGCAAACACTGAATCCAATTTCCATTCTGAACCAAATGTTGTTCACACTATTATGCCACACAGCCCAGGTTTATTTTGCATACTAAAGGTCAAGTTTGTTTACACTCTCCACCCACTCCTGCAACTCTGTCTGGGCTTCACAGATATTCACAAAACAGATTATGGAGAGTTTTTAAGCAACAGGACAACGCGATGGATTCAGTTAATACAAATTGGACTGTTTCAATTACGCCTTAAACCCGATGTAAATGTCTGCAGTATGGCACCTAAAACATAACCGGCCAGTGACTGCACTCCCTTTAATCCATCACCACCCCCTGTTATAACCGAATTAACAGCATGCAGTGTCATGTTCATGTGTGACATGTGTTGGTATTTCCTGCAGTGTTGTGAATGGACTGGGCCCACTGGTGGCCTCTCTGCTGGAGCTATAGCTGCAACTGTCTGCTATCTGCAACTAGATAACTACACTTACACACTGATACTAATACAAGCACAATATAACTAATTAAATCGTTGCACAATCATTGCACCACAGTTGTTTTTAGCCCACGTACTCGTGCCTGCATTATTGAATTTGGACAAAGGAGTCCCCAACTCACCTGACTAACCTCCCCGATCCCTCCAGAGCCGTCGATCCGGGGACGCTTGCACTCCGCCCCGGACGTGTCCACCAGAGCCGCCGCCGTTTGTCCGTCGGGCTCCGGGTCTCCCCGCTTCATTCCCCGCACAGCTGCAGGAGCGCCGCCCGGATTGGGATGCACCCCGGCCATGGTGTCCAGCTCTCTATCCCGGTCCATGAGGCCCCGGGGCACAGGCAGCATGATGGATGCAACGTCGGTCGACATTAACATTTAAAAATCTTCTTTTGTCGCCTCTCTTGAGCTAAACTGGGGCTATAATATACGAATCTTGTGCTTAAAGCCAACCTCTGGTTGTTTTTTCTGTGCAGTTAAAATAGTCTTTTAATGCAGCCACGTCGCCTTCACTGTGTTTACTACCGGGCCTTTGTATGACCCCCCAAAGAGTTGATGTGCCTGGAAGTGTTTTGGCCCTCCGGTTAAGCAATTTAATCTATATCCGAGTTTGGTTTTAAAAACAAATGGCTCACAAACACCGCCTTTGCCTTAATGTAAAACACAGCGGTTCAACTCAAGAATAATAAATAGGTTTGTCAGGTTAATTTGCAGCTGTGTAGCCCCCGTTTGCTGACCGTGTATTTCTTTACTGCGGGGCTGCCTGAGAGGCCTACAGTATTTCAGATCATAACAAACCAATTTAATAAACACCGATCAAATTAATGGCTCCTGAGCGTAGCCTACCGTCCAGTTTCCATTTGCTGTCTATTTATTTCTGTACGATAGACGTCTGTCTTCCTACCGCAACCTCAAGACGAAAAAACCCTCAACATGTCTTCCCTGTCGCGTTTTTCCTCTCTGTCTTATTAGCTACAGACTTGTGCCACAGAGCAGAGGTTTCACTGAAAGTCAATCCACGTCAGGAGCTCTGTCTTCCCCCCATGTTAGTCCGCATTCAAATAAAAAAACAAAACACAGATTTCTCCCTCCTCCCTAAAACAAATAGCAGCCAACAAACGGACGAACCGAGGGGCTGCGGTGTTGCAGTGTTTCCGTCTCTCTCGCCTCTTATTTTCTTTCCTCTCTCCGTTTTCCCGGTGTGTTCTTGCGGCGTGTTACAGAAAGGAAATTGTCCTCCCTCCCTCCTCCTCTCTTGGTGTAGTCATTCCCCTCCTCCTATCTTCCGCTCTCCCTTTGAACGCTGAGCCATGCAGCCTGCAAATACACGCAGTGTGCCGCAGTGCTTCCATACATTTCACTGAGGGGAGGTGTGTGTGTGTGTGTCTTACGGCCTAAATCATCTGCCACATTCATACTTTATATTATCAAACATTTAACTCAAACGTCCTTCTACTCTCTGCATCCCTACTAGTGCACCATTATTAAAAAATATATATAATAAAGCTTGAGTTTTACGTCCGTCTTCTGTGTCTGGGTGTTCACATTACAAAGTGTACCATTACGGGGGTGGGCTCAAGTCCAGCTCTGGAAGAATTCATTCCTAACTCGTTACACAACAATACACAGGCCAAGGTCTTCGCACAAGCCCAGCTGTGAGTCATGCGGCATGGAGCACCTTATGCTCCTCTGGCATTTTTATTGCTTCGATGACACCCAGTGGTCAAAGGCTACCATGAGAGGAAAATACCCTAAAGGCAATTTCCTGCAGCATGTTAATACAAGCAAGTGCTAATTTTGAAAACGTACTCTTCATTTAAATGGGTTGGCTCTCTCCTACATCTATAATCATACACTTGTGTTCGTTAGCTGGTGTAAGATAGGAGTGATGAGTATAAATGTTTACTACATTTCTACTTCAGTTATAATTTAACATTTCATTTTGACAGACTTCCAGGCAAGAGTTTAAGATAAATGCTGTACCTCTCCAACATGTTAAACAAGAAGCTACAGCCAGGAAACTGTTAGCTTAGCATAAACACAGGACATTGAAAATATCAGCATCTCTAAAGCTTATCAAGATACATTATAAGGGAGGCTTTAAGGTGCACTATACTGTATATCCATTTAAAAACGTCCATCTTTAAGCCAAGTTAAGCCATTTGGTAGTTGCCTCATATTTAACAAGAGATGAGCAGCGTCAGTCTTCTCATTAAGAAAGCAGTATCTCCCAAATTCTTATTCTTCTGCACCTTACATGCAAATTCCTGTGTCCAATGTTCAGATCTTTACCCGCACTGTAAATACACTTGTTGTAAATGTATCTGGATTATCAGGCCAAGTGTGCAGGCCCAGATCTTGAGGTCTTGTCTTGAAATGGGACTATGCATACATGGTTCATAATCATGTGTAGTATTCCAGTAAAGGAATACTGTACAGATTGTAAAGTAGGTGTGGCAGCAGTTCACTTTTGTCATCACACCACCAAGCACATTAATCCCTCTGTGCAATCAAGCTCCAGTGGAAATATTGTTCGTTCCCTTTCAGACTTAAGCCCCATACTGCTGTACTGTACCTCAGGTCCTGCTGGACATATGCAAAACTCTCAGCTGTGTTGCACAAACAGATACTTATCACTGTAAGCCTACTGTATCCATGTGAAAGTCAACAAAAGAAAGTTAGTCGGAGTCTGTCGGGCTCAGTCTAAAGGCCAAATGGTTCATGCCTCCCACTTTTTTGATGGAGTGCCTCTTCCTCCTTTAACAGCGGCTGCAACTTAGGAACAAAAAAAACACACACACGTCCTCAGAGTCCTTTAAGAGCTTTTATTGGTGGTGAAAAGAGGGATGTGAGGCCTGAAAAAGAAAACAAACGTGGTAAGCTCAAAGTAGAACTCTGGTGTATTTTACCTGCTCAACAATTATAGTACCGCTTACCTCATCAGCTCAACTAACTTCAAGCATCTTCTGTGTCGTAACTGAAAAACAGGAAATGGATCGGTCTTAATAAATAATTCAAAATTCTCATTACTAAATCATTGCCCTGCTGTCATATGGAAAATACTGGCTCTTGGGCCGTTTTAGTGACAAATGGGGCTCATTCATGGGCGTTTGCATGTGATTTTCCAGAGTTCATGAGGGTGATTTCAGGACAGAGACAGAGTTTTCCTTACCATCATTGGCCAAAGCATCCCTCCACACAAGGCCCATCACGTGGTGAGCAGATTTCAGTTGAGCACATGAAGTAGATCTGTGAGGAAAGCAAGAGCAGAATTCAATGTTGTGTTCATTGTGCTATGACAAACAGCTGCTGGCAATTGTGATTTGGCCAGAATTTGTTTACAAAATGGCATCTCAACCTCTTATGACTGCTGACTTTGATTTAGAGATACAGCTGTAAATTGTTTATTTTTCCACCACACACCCATGCTGAATAGAATAAAAAAAAAAAACACTTTACTGTGTGAACATCCAATAAACCATACACCAATAAATTTACATTAATTCACTTTTGATAAAATTAGACAAGGGGTGTATTTGCCAAATGCAAACTACCAACTCTAAAACAAAGGGATAGGCAGCCGAGCAGTCAGCTGTACATTTCTTTTTTGGGAGGTATGCTTAAAGTAACTGACATTTTAGTAATTTAATTTGCTTTCTTACAAACTTACTGTAGATGACTAACACTCAAATGACAGCAGCCAATGAGCTTAGCATAAAGACTGGATAGGGGAGAAAAACAGCTACCTTGATTTTATCCAGAACAAATGCACCCTACCAGCACTCGATAACCCTCGTCAAATCACAACATGTCATTTTTTAACACTTTTTGAACAGATTAAACACAAGTGTTAATTATTGAGCTTCAGAGATGCCAGTAGGCGGATTTGCTACCTTTGGATCAAACTAGCCGTTTCCTCATTCCCAGTGATTGGGCTAAGCTAATCCTCTGCTGGCTGTAGCTTAGTTTCATGTTTATCCTGCAAAATATGAGCACTACCCATCTTCCCTGTGCTTCATCCTCTCTGTACCTTTCAGCAGTCTCGGCCACCCACCCCGAGCCTGATTCGGCTGCAGTTTTTCATCTCCACTGTAGCCTAGTGCTTGCTCAGTGGGGATTTGTTGGGTTTTATACATTACTTTGTCAGTTCTTAACCTTAATGTGAAGTGCCAAAATGTGATTTGGCATTATGTAAATGTCAGCAATAAAGGACATTTGCATTTCAGAAAATGCTTAACTATTCCCCAAAATGTATAGGATTTCAATTGCCATGTCCCAGCAGAACACTTCAACCAGAGTTAAAGATAAAATAATAAAACACAAATGCAAAGGTCTCTGCTCATACATACCTCTTCATCTGGGTCCATGAACTCACCATCAGGAAGGAACTGAAAGGTGCTGATTGTGAAGCGTCGGGTCTGACCCCGGTGAGGGGATGTCCGAGTATCGGACAGTACAGCCCGCTCCAGGGCTGGATCCAAGGGGTTGGGACATCTAGGAAGTAACAGTAGATTAATGAGCCACTTACCCAACTAAAACAACCAGTAACAATATATACTTAAACTCACATTTTGCCATCATCTCTTTTCAGTGAAAAAATGATTTTTGTTCCTTTCACCAGATCCTTTCTACTGCTGAACTTTTTTTATTGATTGACATACCCATTGTAAAGCAGCACCCACACAGATGTTGCAGAGCGGGGGTAGGCCACACAGAAGTGCACCAGCAGCACCAAATTAGGATCTGGGGAGTTGAGCAGCCGCACTTCCAGGTAGAGGGGTTTCCCCAGCAGCATCTGCAGAGGCTGGTGATACTGAGGGTAGTAGCTGCTGTACTGGGCATCTGGGACAAGAGGTGGAAATTATAACAGCACATCTCACAAGTTCTCCTACAGTTCATAAGGGGAAGGTTTTAAACCACTGATATGATGCTGAAATCTGACATGTTATTCAGTCCGAAGTTTTCATCCATCTTGACTGGCTTTAACTTGCAACAAAGCAGCTGTTAGCATTGACATGTAACTCATTACCTTTGGCAATCCTGAGCTGGACTCCTAAAGTCCCCTGGGTCTGAACTCCAGGTCCAAGTGTGGGAGTTTTAACCATGTAGCCCACAGTCAGGACAGTACCTGGCAGAAACCTACACTCCACCAACAACCTGAGAATGACACAGGCAACATGGCAAAGATGATCTATGCATAACTGAGGACTGAACATCAACAACAGTACAAGGGGACAAAACAAAGATCACAAGCTAAACCATTCGACATCTACTGTATGTACCTTTCCGAAAAACTGTCTCAGCTGAGAAGCAAGAGTTAATACCCTCAGTCAAAGTTTTGTATACGCATGAAGGCTACTTGTAATAATGAACCTACAAAGAATTCACCTAAATCTGACGCTCCCCTCAGCTTTGTGATGCTTCGCAGAGTGTTTCAGCTCATTGTTTAGCTATGCGGTATATGAAATGTGTCATGAGACACTTTAAAACCCCACTGTGTGCTCTGCCTGCTTAGCACAAAACGGTGTAGTCAGCAACTAGCTAGTGCATTGAGCAGCTAGCCATACATTTCCCCATCAAGAGTTGGTAAAGGCCAAAAGAGAAAGCTGTATTAACAAAACAGTTTTCAGTGTTATCTAAATGTCAACGGTTTAGAGTCTTATCAAAACTTAAACCCTGCATTCAATCAGTACATAACTTGATAATCAAAAGCAAAATGCTCCGACCTGACAGGAGAATCTCTAGTGATGGTTCCATAATTGAGGCTGATTGCATGAACCTTGTTGACTACTTCCACCATGTAGACCACTGCTTGTCCCAACATCTGTCAACACAGAATAGGACAGACAATTTAGTTTACGGACACTAGTAAATACTAAAAACAGTCTACAAAGTGTGCTTAAGGTTCACATAAAGGATTATGTTATTAAATATTTTTCAGGTCAAGTCTCAGATCTCAAGAGAAGATTAAAACCCAATTATTTTCTGACTTTCCTACACATCTTTCACTCTTCTCCCAGCACACCGGTTCCTACATAAATTCAAAATGGATCACCGAATCAAAATGAAATACAGTGGCTGAGTTCACAGTAATAAAGGAGCATATCCAGTTCAATAGTGCAACTCAACGATGTTTTTAACCATGTAAATCTGTTAACTGCTGTTTTTTTTCCGGTCGAGGCAGATGACCGCCCACCCTGAGCCTGGTTCTGCTGGAGGTTTCTTCCGTTAAAGGGAGTTTTTCCTC
>JAUMHL010000001.1:14352330-14374689 GCA_032362345.1 Sandelia bainsii
CTTAAACCTTACAATGTAAAGTGCCTTGAGATGACTTATGTTGTGATTTGGCGCTATATAAATAAAGTTGAATTGAAAAATAGTTTTTGAACAATGTGGCCTCATTAGAGTCTATGACAAAGGAATAAGCTATATCTGGATTTGTCTACACAAGAAATTTCTCAGGTTCAGTTCATTGTTTATTTACTTCTCTCGGATTTCTAAGAAAAATATAACCATACCCATTTAAATCTCTACAACATTCTGGAAAAAAGGTGTTAACTTATTAAAGCTTACCACTCTCCGTGCCCCACAGCCATCCATTGGGATCTTAAACAAGGCAAATTCAGAAGTCACTCTTTGAGGCTTGCAGGTGGAGTTGCCAGCAGTGACAAGCATAGAAGGGGAAAGAGGGGGCTCCGTGAGGGAGGCAGGCACGGAGAAGACAAAGTGGCGGTCAATAGTGCACTCTGGAGGAGGACACACATGCATAGTTATGTAAAGGTCAGATAAACAAAAGGTCAGAAATCTCAAGAGGCAATTGATAATGAGACCCAAGGTATCTTATACCCTTTTCACATTCTGTGCCTCTCCCAGCTTGAATCATGCTGTGCCGGCCCCGATTATGCCTCTTCACACATTTAGTAGTTGTAGTGCTTACATTTATGTACTCAAAACCGCTCTACTGTATTCAGCTAAGTGGCGTGAAAATGCCAGTGGGGATACAAACTGCAGCTCACCATCCATGGGGTAGTAGCAGGCAGGGGGGTGCCTGCTGAAGCAGCAGCCCATGGAAAGGCACTGTGACTGGGATACAGGGCTGGGTCCGCAGGGGAGATGCTGTTCGCTGGGAAGGTTGCACTCTGAGGGACAGCATGACAAATGTCAGCCACAGATTTAAAATAACTGAATGTCCAAAGGAAAAAAGCCCTCTGGCAAACTGAAGAGCCTTTCAGAGGTGTAAACATAAAATCCAGCTACCTCTTCCGGCCCCAGGGCTGACAACTGGGCAGGAAAAGTGACCCTCTCTTAAACCGTTTACAGTCTTGTAGATGACAGTGATGATATACATTTTACCCTGTCACATTAAAAAAAAAAAAAAAGGTTAAACAGTTAATAAGTACAGCAAATAGTCAATTATACAAAAGGTCATGTGCTCAGTGTGAAATATGAGTCAATAGTCACCTGCACTCTCATGTGACAGCGTGAGTGTAACTGGAGACTTAAATGGATTTTGCCATCCATGCCTCTGCTTGCGGAATATCCACAGTGCTTTGGGGCATCCTGGAGGTTCATCTGGTTCCCATTGATGTCTGAAGTATATTTGAAAAGACTTAATTTTGTATAGACTTTATAAGGCATTATTAGAGCACCCAGCAAAGTGAGGCACAAAGTTTAAGTGTTGCGCAGTCATAACAAAGACCAACCCCTCACCTCCATTCAACTGTACACCAGAGTAGCGCCCCTGAATTAAGTTAAAATTCCACTCATGCAGAACCGTTAGTAACCATATGCATCTGGACCACATAAACACACACACCTTTAACAACTATTTCAGAGATGGGACCAGAGGGGAGCTCCACAGTCATCTGATGGGAGGAGCAAGAGACTTTAGGCTTTGGAAGAACAACTGGGCTGAGCTCGTCCTTGGTGGTGCTGGGTGGGCTAGGGAAGACTGGTCGATTTAACGGTGCAGTAATTTCAGACGGACTTTCATAGGAGCATTGCGGCTCTACAGTCCTATACTGTGCTGTGGACAGGTCCCAAAACCTAAGCAATAAGGAAATGGTTCTGGGAGTCTATAGAGAGAATCAGAGACAGAGGGGGAGACCAAGAGATCAATAAAGTCAACATGAAAAAACATGATTTTGCAGCTACTGCATTTAAAAACAAAGTCTCCATGTTGAGCTCAACTCAAAAAAGTCAGTTCCTACCAGCTGTGTTGCACAGAACATAAAAACCTCCACCCAGTACAGGTAGAACAGTGCATACAATCCATATGGGATTAATCATAAATGTGAGCTGCTGACTTGGAAGAAAAGAAAAAAAAACAAAAAAAAACAAACAGCTCATCTGTGCGCCATATACAAGCAGGACAGCCGTCATAAATCGCTGCAGCAACAACCCAAGAGGTACAAACCACCACTGTCAGCAATCCAAGATAGTTTTCTACTTTGTGGTGGTATTGTGTTGGGCTGCATTAAGGTACCACAAACTACATCCTGGAAATGTAATTTAGCTCAACCAACAACCACATTAAATATTTTAGTTTCATAATAGGAGATGTGTATGTTTTGATCTTCTGAATATCATGCCAAATCTAGCTCTTCCATGTTGGATTGTCACCATCATTTGTAATTAAAAGGACAATTTTTTTTACACATAATTCATGTTCATAAAAACCTTAGGTAGAATAAAATTTTCTTCAAGTTTCCAACAAGTTCATCCTGTCATCACATGACTTAAATATTCTTTTATCACATTTAAAACCAGACAAAATTATGAAAGTCAAGACGTTATATAATTGTGACACATTTGCAGGCAATGACGAAGCATTGTGGAGGATCTCACCCGTGACTGGCTGTGACAGGCAGGCAGAGGAGAGTGAAGGATTACCCCAGAGCCCTCAGCCATCTGTATCATGTACCCACACAGTGGAGACACACTGGAGAGGAACAGCCATGTCTTCATTTGGTCTGTTGTAAGAAACATTGTTAGATCTTTAAAATGTAGAATTAAGTTTACACTTTCCTTTCAGATGTAAATGCTGATCTAGGAACACTGGTGGAGCTGACAGAATTGAGCAAAACTACAAAATTAATACGACTATGGGTGCTCATCTGAGACTACAATACTGTACACAGACAATGTAAGATGGATAAATGAACCAAAAACACATACATTACAGTAGCTTAGCCAATGACTACTGACATAATGGTCAGTAATAAAGATATAATATGAAAGGTACAAGTTAGTAATGAAATGAGCACATGCTTTGGTTATAATTTTTTTTAAAATCAATTTTGACTATAGTAATAGAAAATATTTGCCGGTCTTAAAAACATTAGGGTTTGCTAATGTACTTACTGACCTCTGATCTGGATGGAGTCTGGGTGAGCGAAAGGCAGAAATACAGTCACCCGCCCCCTCAGACACTCGACATAAGGCGTCTTGGAAGGAGGACGAGTTGGAGTAGGTGTTGTTGGTAAGTAAATCTCTGAATACTGAGGCGGAGGATGAGATGGATAGTATGGCAGGTGAAGAGAGAAAGGGTGGTGGTAAAAAGCAGGTGGGTAAAAAGGACTGATTTGGTACTGTGCACCTATGGGTTGTTTTGGTGGAGACTGGGGAGGAGGAGAAGGTGCTTCAGGATGGTAAGATAACTCAAAATAATAATGTGGGTAATGTGGTCTCGATGGCTGATGAGCTGGAGTTGCAGGTGTGGGAGCTGGTGGCACTGGAGGGTATTTAAAGGGCATATAGGGGAAATACAGAGCAGAGAGATGTGAGGAAGGATTGACAGGCCTGGTGGGGTAGGTGAATGGTTGCTGTGGGGGCTGGAGCCCAGGAGGACTGCCATGAGACGAATCAGGAGGTTGGGCTGGTTGTGGCCCAGGAGGGTACAACTGGGGAAGATGGGGGTACTGAAGCCCAGGGTATGGGCCGTAGGGGTAATTTGGAAATTTAAGAGTCTGCTCCTGGGTTGGAGATTGAGGAGGGGATGGGATTACAGGGGTACCAGGACCTTGAACCGAGGGGAAATAGGGGACATAGGGAGGCTGACGACCAGCTGGACACGAGAGGATGTATTCCAGCTTATCTAATGCAAGATGGAGATGCCAACCATCCTGAAAAAAAAAAAAAAAAAAAAAAAAAAAAAAAATTCACAAAAGTGGTACAAACCAACAGCCTGCCACAATAATACATATAACTTAGACAACTTACTCCGATGGCGATACAAGCAGCACCATAAGGGATGAAGAAAGTAAGTTCCTCAGATTGGGATGGGTGATGATATGCACACTCTTTAGATACAAACGGACGCCAGCCTCCGTTCACTATAACACAGATGTTTTTATCGTCAGTTAAAAGTTATTAGTTAAATTTATGAAATTGAATATTTGTGCATCTGGAAATTTACAGTGAATTATAAACTTAACATAGCTGATCTCTAACTACAAGAACTCAGATTTTTCTCTGATATAATACTGAATTTCTTTCTTAGAAATGCGCTAAATATATTTGAAAATTATGGACACCAAAATGATGTCTAAATACTGTTGCAAAGCTCCCTCCATCCCACCAGGAATGAAACTCTGGATGGGAAACTAAATCCTTATTGTATATTCTTGTTTGGTTTGCCTCACATTGGTCACATTTAAATATTCCGTTTGTGAAAATACTGGATCAAAACACACTTCAATAACCCAACCGCAGAACACAAATCCCCAATATGGCTAAAAACCAAAACTGACACGACATCTGTGTCCTCAACTATAGATACATCCCTGATCAAATTTAAAACTAGATTATAAATAAACAGACATTTCTAAATATAAAATGTACTGTGAACAAATAGTTTAAAATATTCATATTCTAATCCACGTGGATCAGAATATACTACACTATAAACAAAGTCAAACGCAGTAGGTGTTATAATCCAAAATAACAATTTATGAAAGCCAACTTACCCATGACTTCCAGCAGCTGTGTAGCGCGCTTATGCCTGAATATATGCACCGTCATGGCGAAGGAGGAGCAGAAGACTAATGGGGCAGAGACTGAGGGTGGAAGGGCAGGAGCAGATTGCACCGGACAGGAAAGCTTCAGTGGGCTGCCCCACCACAGCATGGGCAGCACATAACTGCCATTCTGACAGAAAGAAAAAGACGCAGTGAACGCAGGTCACAAGAATAACTACTCGAGGAAATATAATGCAGGTGCTGTTGGTACCTCCTGTATTATGTAACATGCATCATAGGGCGCCATAATCTGAAGGTCACTCCGTGAAGTCCTCACCGAGTACCCACAGTTTGGTGGCAGGTGGAACAGGGAGACGGGAGAGGCTCCCTCTGAAAACAGAAAACATTGAAGAGCTGATTTTACCATTGCAATAATTAAATGATTAATCCACAGAAAAATGTTTATGACCAGTTACTGGTTATACTGCAAGTTTACACACCAAATATCATTTACAGCCTCAATAAAGTGTGATTTCTTGTCAGACATTTCACAGCATAAGCAATTCTTCAATAGATTAAATACACATATACATGTAAAATAAAAAGACCAAGCTTCATTTTAAAATTTTGTAAACTTCAAAGTTACTTTTCTTTTAGCACAGTCATTTTCTTCAGCATAAACTAAAGTAAATGAAGTACATTCACTCTCATTTTGTGAAATTTTTGGTTCCTGAGATACATGTGCTTCATTTGAACTTTCATCTAGGCCTGCACGACAGGCCAAGACAGTACCCGTCTTAAGACCCCTACCACCTTCGTAAGTTGCCTAATTACATAAACCTACCTCTGTCCACCAACAGGTGTGGGAATCCTTGTCCAGATGCAGTAAAGGTCATGACACTATGGTCACACTGAACCACAGGCCTCAAAGACAACCACTCAGGGAAATGTTGACTGGAGTCCGATAATGGGCCCAAAACCTTCCCCTCGACTCTATTAAAACCTAAAGGATAGAAAACAGCACGTAAATACAGATAAAAACTACTAGTGCTCTATATCAAGGCACTCACGCATCTCTTTTGTTGATGCTGAAGTAGGTGAAGTGAAGTGTAAGTAGCTGTAACCTGTAAAATCAGCTTGGTATGCATCTTCTGAGCCTGAAGATCTTGGTCCAACACGGACGTTACCAGCAACCCATGACAAGCCGTTGGGCGCAAAGTTGCCGCCAGTTTCATCAAGTTTCGGAATATTAAAATATAACATTGACAGTGGGTTCCCTGGAAGGGCAGGAGATTCACGCCGAACCCTATGATGAGGCGGCTGGTTGGATGTGTAAACATTTGCGCCCTTGTTAACCTGTTCAACCAAGCGCCAGTTTCCCTGTTGGACGCCACTGTCTTGTTCAATTCTTTCCCAGCTCTTGGAAAGAGAAGACCCCTGAACCTCGTGAGCAGTAAAACCATCCTCCCGCTGTCCTAAACTCACCGAATGACAAATGTGAAACGTGTATAAATGAAGTGTTACCACACATAAAAACAAAGTTATTCCTCTTTTCTGTTTGCAAGACATCACCGGACTGCCGACGATTCCAGCTCAGGCGCACAGACCTGAACACGAGGCCGCTCAATTAAGAGTCATCAAGCGTGAACCAATTAAAGATCTGCTCGTGCACAGGTGGTGCGGCTGAACAGGAAACGCCTTGATGAGGAGTCCAAGTACTTGAGTAATTCCTTTAATTATCACTGGGAACACGCCGTGGATTTTTCACCGGTTATTAGTGGGAGGGATTACAATTAGGTTAATTCTGAGAATTAGGTCCTTTCCAATAAAATATAAAGAATTCATTTCCTTAGCAAGAGCTATACCCAAAGGAATAATTGAATTAATGAAATGTCATTTGAGTTACTATAATATTGCTATACAAAAGCCCAGTTTAAATACTGGGAATATAAACATTACAGACAAAAATGTACAAATAAACATAAAGTCAAAATAAAATTATACCAAAAGGAAAATTATTTTAGAATTCTCATTTAAACAGTATAAATTGACAAATACAATACTGCATTTCAAATAAGATAAAGGGACTACACTTTAATATCTCATATAACATGTACCCATGTAAAACAAGAATCTCTAGATTTACGGACATAGATATGAAATGTACGTTTTGTAAAACTGAAACAGAGTGTATTTGTTCTGTAATTGCCCTTCTTCATTCGTTTTTTGGAAAGATGAAGAAGTCTCTCCCAAATATAAATGTGTTTTTGGTTGAGTTAAACAAATATCTCAGTTGTTTAAGACTGATGACAAACAAAAAAAGCATACGCTCTATGCTAACTATTTTCAAAATCTCCGGATTATCAGTAGTTTTTATTTCTGTTTCGTTTTGTTTCAAATGTTAGATTTCCTAAACAAATTATACATCAAAACGTAGAGAAAATGATCTTTTTTCAGGAAATATGCTTAGCACATTAACAGGATTGACGGTTATAATGGGACCATTAAGTCCTATTATAAAAGAACTTTCAAAATTCTCCTCCAAATTACAGATGAGGGCTGTTTTAAGTCACCACCAAACTTTAATTTTCTTTCATCTCTTCAGATAAAAGGTATCAGAGCGTTGAACTCTTTAGATGCTCAGTCTTGGATTTTCAGTAGTAGTATTTTGTGTAGTTTTTTGGTTAAGGTTAAAGTTTTCCAGAACTCTCACCTTTGCCCCTCTCTGCTCCTATGAGGAGACATTAATGATGTGGGGGTGTATGTCTCTCTCTCTGTTTACAGAGTCAGTGTAAACAGTCTTTTCTAATCCATTATACTTGACCTTGTATTTCTGGTTCTGCTTTCTGATACTACTAATACTTTTAAGTGATCAGTATCTGCAAAAGCAGCAGAGATCTGTGAGCAGAAGTTTTGCAAGGGTGCCCCAGCAGCCAGAGGGCAAGTAGAAAGGTCAATTGGAAGCTGAAGTACCCAGAGATAACCCACGCAAACACTGAGAGAACGTACACAACACTCCACACACACAAACTGTGAGGTGATAGTGCTATAACTTATCAGTAGTTTATATTTTTTCAACCCATTAACAATCTACAAAATAGTCTCAAACCTAAAGATATTGATTTTATATTAATAAATGTTTGATTTGTAGAAGAAATATAATTTTCCTTCTGTTAAATATTTTTGCATTTTTGGTCAAAAGTGGCAGTTTCAGACCAGAATCTCATATATCAAATGTGAATAGATAGTCTTGAGCCATAAATTAGAGACTTTTGGGGAGTTTCTTGGTTATTGTGTTGCTGCAGGTTTGCAGTAGGTTGTTGATGAGACTGGTGTAAGCTTTAGTGTCTGAATAAATCTGAAATGCTCTGACTTTTATGACTTGAACCCTGCAGTGTTAGCTGTGGTAACCAACTGGATGTTATGGAAATGTGTAGTGACAGTTCAAAAGGAACTGGGCAGAGCTGGGAGCTGGAGACTGTGGTCTATGAGGGGCAGAAGGATTTGTTGTTGTCTGAAAAGGAGGTGTGAAAAGGTGTCTAAGAGAGCTAGTGTTGGTTTGGTGATATGATGTCTCCATTTACAGTCTATAGATTATAAGAAATTCACCAAGACTGATTTTGTCTAGAAACTACATAAAACCGCAATGAAAGTTATAGAAATAAGATTACTGTCAGCATTTATTCCCCATAGACTTTTTAATTAGGTCTTTTCAGCAGCAGCTACTTGTGTATAATATCTTTGCTATGGAAACCCACTGAAGAATGGACGTTAGTACTTTCAGCAGAGGCCTACATGTTATTACGGGAATAGAAAACTCCACTGACTCAGAAGTGGTGTACAGGGGATCCAGTGCTACTCAGCATCCACTCAAGAATAAGAATATGACAAACCTTCAGGGGTCAGATATAATGGGTGTAATCTGTACTTCTATTCAGGCTTCCTGCTAGGAGAAAATACTTCCCCTAGTCTATTCCTACACTCTCTGACAATAGTACAGCACTCATATAGTTTTCATCTCAGCAGTATAAAAACAAGAACTTGCACTAATGGGTCCATCATTGCCCAGTCAGCATACTACAAAGTTATATAACACAAAACTTCAGTCCCTCTAAAGGAGATGACCCACATATAGTAGACATGTCCACCACACCACGTCTCTGAGCTAAGCATTCAAGTTTCCAGAACATTAAAACATAAAAACTAACAATGCATTACCATTAAAGAAAGGGTCATTTTAAATGTCTTTTTAATTGTTTTCACTTTAAAACTCCCCCAACATATGGATTTTTTCCAAACGTGCTTAATCTATTCCATACAAACATAAACCTCTTTGTAGAGGTGAGAAACCCCTTTATCATTTGATCTTTCTCTCATTCAAGGCAGAGGATAAAAGGTACTGTCTGCCAAGTAATCCCCTAAGAACATGGTATTATTTGACTGCAACCAGTAATAATACCTTTCTGACAATATCCATTTTATCTAGGACAGTTTGTCTTCATCTGAAGAGTCTTGTATGTTAATGTAGTTCACCTTGCTTCTGGTGGTAAGAGTTTAACTTCACTTTCTTGCACTGATTGGAAATGCGTGAACTAATGAACTTGCAAGTCTGTGAGAGTCTTCTGCAGCACAAGTAAGATGTACACTTTCACTGCTGTGCAAGTATGTCCAAAATGATTCTCTCCATCATGTGAAAAGAATCGTCCACAGTAATAAATATTAAATACGCTTAAGGTGTTAAAACTCTATGTGACAATGGACGTTGTTTAGACTTTACTGCTCCTAGCGTACCGTCACTGAGCGAAAAATTTTTAAATGTTATGGGTGGGGCCTGCTGAGGGAAAAGAGAGGGAACGGAGAAAGGAAAACAGGATGATGTGTATGCTGTGAATTCGAAGCTGGGTGGGTCTACAGTGTTTCACGTTCCCAAATTACTCCCAGGCAGTGCATTGTGCGTTAAGGCGCTTTCAGGTAACGATTATCCACGCTGTTACATTTAGAGTCATGTGTTATGGATGAAACTCTGTAAAACGATATTATGCAAGACCTATGTGTTTTTTGTGGAGTACAGACAAGAGAACTTACGCGTAGTTTAGATCTTCAGCATCGCACTGAAGAACTGTACGGGTATGACAATGAGCGCAAAAGGTATTGAAACGACGCGCGACACCAAACTCGGTAGATTCGCATAGATTTTAACAGTGAATCGAGTGTACATTTATATATAAGTTAGGGGTGTGTTTATTATTTTATATGGTCGTGTTCTCGCGCTCTTTTCAAAGTTGTAGACTACAGTACAGGGCCTGTGTGTGTAACGGAGCGGCACCCATTTGGGAATGCCCTAACGCCGTCTCAACAAATGCGCCTTTCTTGTCGACGGAAACCGTTTAAAGCCAAGAAAAATGAGTCGTTAAGAATTTCTGGATGATATGAATGAATGCTAATTGTTTTAAACATCTATCGAACTGATCTGATCTAACTGTATAAAATAATCTTTAAAGAAAAACATTGTGAAGCTGTGGTGTGTTTAAAAGTGTGTTATTCCCACGTAATTCTCAGAGTTTTGGGGCGAGTTTAGACTTGCGTGCAACGGCTCTTCTCTCACCTCCTGAGTGTTTCTTCACTTTACCACTGTTTATTTGGGACAGCTCTGCCTGTCTGTTTGTGTGTGTGTGTGTGTGTGTGAGAACTGATGCTTCCGCATGTACAAGCCTTTGTTATATAAGTTTGTGCATGGTATGTAAATAATAGTGTGCATCCTTCCGCCTTTTCCTTGTTATCAGTTTTCGTAAGGCCACAATGTTGATGCTGGCTGGAATCGTTGTTGTACACGTTACCACCATCATCCTGCTTCTGGTGGCTACCATCGATAATGTAAGTGGATATAAATGACTTTTTTTCATTAACAGATGCCTTTTCTCCTTTTTGAATTTATAAATGCCACCAACTAAAGGCTCAAACGCGCATTTTTTCAGGTCAAGTGTAAACACCTCAATAAAGATGCATTTCTCTAGTGTAGCTCAGCACAGCATCATTATGTGACATTAAATATGTACAAGTCAAATGTCAATATTTGTTGTCGGGTGTTGGGTGTTTTGCCACCCATAGTGTTCTGTCTACAAACCAGACACAAGTTCACCAGCAGATTCTTTTAAAAACTGTGACTTTGCCAATGCTTATATATAAACATGTGGGGTATGAGAGAGAGAGACAGTAAATCTGTCAACTTTTACTTAATATTTCTTTACATCTGATCTATGCTTTTTCTTATCTTCCTCTCTGTCGTCAGGCCTGGTGGATCACTAATTCAGAATCAACTGACTTGTGGGCCAGGTGGAAACACATAGCCTCAACCTCAGCCTGGCATTACACCAACCTGGGAGACTACCCAGAGGGTAAACGCTATGGATAGTTTTATGATTTGGATTGGCCACCTGAGAGCTGTTACTTTAGTTACAATAAAGATCACAGAATGACTTGATCTGACAAGAGATGCCAGATGTTAAGATGTAGACACAGACAGGATGGTTCATTGTAACTGGTCAGAAATGGTTATTAATGACTAGAAATCAGATCAGAGATCATGGTACCATGTTGATGATTTTATGAATGCTAGTAGTATTATGCTGCTGGTATTAATTGAGACGTTATAATGCAAAATATAAAACTTATCAAGCATTTTATAGAGAGCACTGCAAAACAAGTGGTATTATTAATCCTCCACTGACTGTGTGTCTTTTTTGTTGTCCTGCAGCTGAAGAATATTTCCAGACTGTGCAGGCCACCGCAGTGCTGGCTTGTATTTTTGCCATTCTGGCCTTGTTTGTGTTTGTGGCCCAGCTGTTCACCCTGCCCAAAGGCCAGAGGTTCACCCTCACTGGGATTTTACAGCTAATCTCCTGTAAGTAACCTGGAGTCAAATGTCTCTCCTAAAACTGTGACAAATATTCTTATGGGTTGTATTTGTACATTTCTATTGAGGGTGTTTGCTAAAAGCTTTACTGTAAAGGACAGCGATGGTGTGAAACCTCAGCAACAATGGTGTGAGTGTTTTAACTAGTTTTTCTGTGTCACTGTAATAATTTCATTGGCAGGACTGATAATACCTCTCAGTTTCCAATTTCCCCAGTAGAGGTGCGTTTTATTAAGGAATACGGTTCATGACCCCTAAACATTTTTGTACGTCTAGACTCCTGTGTGGATATCATGAATTCAGATAAAGCTTTCTCTATAAGATGGAGACAATTTTGGGAAAGCTCAGAGGGCTGAAACAGAGAAAAAGATGTGTTTACAGGTTAGTGTGGACGTGGTTTTTCACTCATTTGCCATCACGTTTCCAGCGTCTGCAAGTTTTCAGTTTAGCCAAAAACTGGTTCAACTGGTCTGTCTTCAGACAGACAGGGCAGATCAACCTCATATGCTGATGACAGATCACTGAAAATCTCTGCAGGAGAGCAGAGTACAAAGTATACTGTACAGAAACTTTTAATATCTTAGGTGACCATGAATCTTTGTATTAAAATCTGAAACTTCAGCCTCACTCTATTAAATTTTACATGGAGATGTAAATGTAAGGTTGAAGATGTGGATGTGAGAGCAGAAATTAATATTCGAAACAGAATATCTTGAAGTGGGATGCTGTTTCATACAAGGGAGGAAACTATGCTGATTATTTTTTCAACTAATTAATGGTTTGTCAGTAAATTAATACTAGAATTGTGAAATATACCGATCATAACTTCTTAATAGAAGTAGTGATAGCCTTGTCAGGCTGTATGTGACAGTCTTCCCCTCTCTCCTGCAGGCCTGTGTATAATGACAGCAGCCTCGATCTACACGGCTAAGCTTCACACCAATGAACCCGATGGATGGTATGGACACTGCTACATCCTGGCCTGGATCTCTTTTGTCCTCGGCTTCCTTTTAGCGATCACCTATCTCGTCCTGCGGAAGAAGAACGACTGAAAAGATGAGAAATGAGGGCAGGGCTGGGATGATGTTCCTTTAAATATGGGAAATGAAAAAAAAGGGATTTACTTCAAAAGTTGTAAAAAGCTTAAACAGCTGATCGAGAACTAGGGAAATGGAGGAGTTACGTTTAATAGCTAACAAGAGCCAATGTTTATATTTTGAATATTAGAAATTGCAAAGGAAGTCAAGCTAATTTTACATGAAGAGCTGAATGTTTTATTGCTAGATTTATGTTTTATTATAGTGAGAAAAGTGACACAATACTTTATTCAACAATAGGACAGTATGTGATATAAAGTGATAGCTGTGTCCTAAAAGCACTTATTTCATAGCAATATGACTCAGTTCACTTGCATTAGATTTCCAGAATGAAGAAGTAAAAAAAATACCATATCCGATAAGGTAGAGCATGTTCGCATAACATTCCTGTTGCAGTACTTGAACAATCAGGAAAGACGAGCCTTAATTTACAGTACAGGTAGTTTTAAAGGTACAGTTTTATATTTTGATAAATACATTCCCTTGCTTTCTGGCCAAGAAAATATACAACAACACAAAACCTGTTATCTTGTTTTAATTGTACACAAACCTTGCTGAAAACTCTGGTTTTATTTACTTGGTTTTGTACTGGTGCTTATAGGTGGTAGGCCACCCTAGGTGTTTCCCCATTTTCAGTCAGCCAAACCTGCTGGCTACAGCTTCATATTTACTGTAAAGACAAGATAACGGTACAAATCCATCATCTCTCAACAAAGAAGAAAATATGCGTACAAATATTCAAATATGTGTAAAATGTTAAACTATTGCTTTAAGAATCTAACAAAAGCTACAGCTGTGAGAAAGTTAAAGCCTTCAGTAAAGGCTCTATACTCTGTGAAATTAAAGTACTTTATTATCCTATATAATCATGTTGTGAGGCTGACAGCTACTACTGCAGAGTTCCAGATTAAAAGAAGTAACAAAAATACCATATCCGAGAAGGTACGGAAAACATTTGCAAAACATTCCTGTTACAGTACTTGAACAATCAGGAAAGACAAGCCTTAATTTACAGTCCAAGTAGTTTTAATCATGTATCGTTATGTTACAACTGCAGTATATTGTAACCTTTTTCAGTCTATGTACATTGTAACCATTATATTTTTGTAATATTTTGTATGACGTTTTTTTTTTTAATCATGTTTGATTTTGTGTCTGAAGTTGGCTGCTATGACAAGAAAGTACAATGAACTTGTAAAAATGAACATAACGTGAATTGGGACAACAGTGTTTCATGTAATGTTACACAACTATGCAAAAGAAAGTTTAAGCCATATCATTTATTAATAAAACAAATTACATAAGAGTTGCTGTTTCATCGATTAAACTGCAGTAAATACAACATTTAGACATTACATAATAATTATGTATTAATTGATCCAGTTTTGTAGCATTCACTCGGGTAAGAGCACAAGATTTCATTAAAAAATAATTTAAATTTAGTCTCAAGTGAGCATCCTGACAATAATCATTACATCAGGGTAATAAATTAAACGTACAGTACTAGAAAATGTTACTATATGTATTTCGAAATCTGCCTGACTTTGCTTAATAAGGACAAAGTTTGTACTGCGTGCATTTCTCTGAGTGTAAGTTACAACACTGAAGTTTTGAAAACACTTTTTCAGGTCTTACAACAGACCAAGTCAGAAACAGGAATGTTCGATTATATAAAGTATCGTTCCCAGAGGAAGTGAGTAAAAACTGGACTACTAAATGCCTTGACCAGATGGTGTAATGCGCTCCTGAACCACTAGGTGGAGAAGGTGATTCTGCTCAGCAGTCAGAAACGGCCTGAGGAGGGAAAACATATTTCCACACATGATTAATACTGTAAATGAAGAAATAAAAATAAAAATAAAAAATGCTGCTCAATCCTCATCACATAATGGAAATTGACATTGACATCAAATGCCATACCATAGCTCAGTCTGAAGAGACTTGAGGGACTCTGTGTCTTTTTCCTGACATGCCATCTGCAAAACAGATTTGCTTTTACACACTGCACAAATAAAACCACGGCTGCAGATTCAAATGATTTTGACAAATTTTGTCAGTGTATGAGTTTATGCTCTCTTAAAACTCTTCCAAAAACATGACCATATACAACATCCAGCACATCCAGAACAGTCATGAATAAACAGTCAATTTCTGTGAATATTGACTGCTTCACATCAAAAGACACGTTTAAAATCACCACTGCACATGCTGCAAAAAACACATTCCACTCACAAAGGAAGAGAAACTTTAGTACATTTATCACAGTCATGTGTGCCATTTTCTCTATGACACAAGAAGGATCAGGAAATCCTGTGAACTGTAGAAGAATGTGGATGATGAAACTCACCACTACTGACTGCAGGAGCAGGAAAACATTGTCAGGCAGGAAGGTCACTGGTAGAGAAAACAAAAACTGTTTACAATACAAAGTTTAAATATCACTCCCATGATTCATAACCATCATAATCTTTTCCCATTCCATTCATTAGCCCAGCTCGGTGAGAGACGGGCCACAAATTGGACAGGTTGCTGGTCAACACATACACAGACACACATATACGTACACACAAGCAATTTACACTCCCAAATTAACCCAAAGCGATGTCTTTGGACTGTGGGAGTAAACCTAGTACACAGGGAATGGGAGAACACGCACACAGAACAGCATAGCCTCTGTGCTGAGAGCATATATTTTATATTTTGTTCTAAAATATATTGAGGGGCATTTACCTTGACTGTGGGGGTCAAATGACTCCCATGCGTATCTTTCCAGGGTCTGTGCATGTTCTGGTAACAACTTCTGAGGTGGAGGCTGCACAGCAAAGGGAAAAGGTTAAACAATTTAAATGCTGCTGCACCAACAACCATTTTTTCTACACATAACACTAAGTTATGCAGAGATGTGGAATAATCCGTTTTTTGCTAGAATATCAAAATGTGAAATATTCTTTTCTAGTTCTGCCCTGTGTCCAGTTAATGGCCGTTTGACACTGAAAATATTGGCAGGCATTCATGTTGTTGTGTAACTGTGATAAAAAAATACACAGGGTATAGTGTTTTACCTCAAGCAACATCAGCAGCAAAACTCTGGAGATCTCACATTTTGCCACAATGTCCAGAAATGCACCTTGGAGAAATGAAGTCATGAGGACAAAGGAAGACAGTTTTCAAGTTTTCCACTCAGTGTGATCAAATACTATAATGCATCAATGATATTAAGTAGAAAGTGAGACAGCTTATTGTAGAATCTTTAAGTTTGTTCCAGTTTTCATCTTAAGTAGATAGGAGATATTGCATCTCTGTTTCTAACTGTATCATTCAAAATAATCATAACATGCTGTGCATACATAAGATAATTTTATACAGGAGAGTCTGTAGATAAATGCTAAACCTCACCAACAGGGGTGCTGGTGCCCTGCAGCTGCAATCCCCTCTCTTGGCAAATCAGCTGCATCTCTGTGAACACTGACAAAGCACCATCATAGTCACCTGCAAAACATGGACAGGATCCAAAGTGAAACTACAGAAAATCAAGTCAAATAGTATATGCACATAAAATATGCACCAGTTACATAATCAGATGTGAACTAACAGTGTGAACTCACGGGTTAAAATTTTACATGTAGCCATTTCTCCCATTGACAACAATGCTTCAATTGGCATTTGTATCTGCAATTCTGCAGCCCTCTGATAATGAACAATAGCTTCTCCTGGTCTGTTCATCTCCTAGTGAAGCAAGAGAAGGAGCCGAGATTAATATGTTGTATGAACTATAGCAGCACATACACATAACAAAATCAACAATACCAAGTTTTACCTTGAGTGCATTGCCAAGTTCAAGACACAGGCTGGCTGCCATCACAGACTGGTTCATCTCAATGTACACCTGTGAATCAGCCATACATCAGCATTGTCCTACTGTCTCTATAGCAATGTGGTCACATCAGACAAATGTCAAACTGTTCAAATTGTTAATGTGTTCCACAAAGACTGCATACACAATACATTGTGAAATACTAGAAATCTCACATTTAATGTACTAGTACTTCTATCTTCCAAACATGTTTAGAGCACATTTGCTAGTTTTAGCACTAAAATGTTATGACATGATAGTGTACCTTGATGGCAAAGCCGTAGCAGTTGAGTGCAGCCTGAAGGTGCTCATCAAAGCCTGGGGCCTGCAAGGCCCGATTCTCTTTTTCAGATGAGAGAAAGAGGCGAGCAGCATCGGTCAACGCCAGGGCCTCTCCAGGAGCATTAAAAAGAGTTTGCTCACACCTGCAGTCGAAACATTCAGGATGTGTAACTACAACAGATGCATTAAACAACTCAACAATAAGCATGCTATCACTATGAATGCCGTGGGCTATCACTGGACCTATTAGCAACCTGTCACCCTACAGTGGTGTGTTGTGAGAGACAGAGAAAACATATCACTCACTGGGCTGTACCTTTATGCATGTTCTAACTACTTAATCTTTAACATGACAATAACGCAGTGTGCTTAGTGCAGTAGTGATTTACCAAACTTTATATCACAGATGCTAAGATCTAAGCAACATGTGGGTGGTAAATGAACATTACCGTAATGAATTTATAGCTAATATGCAACACTTTTTTTATTAAACTGACATCATTTTGAATATTTCAGATATGAGTAATTTGACCATATTGGTCAATGGTGAAATTTCATTCAGAACATGTAACAGAAATATCACTTGAACTAACTTTCGAAATGACAATTTGGGGAAGTGGGAAAATAATTTGGGAAAAAGGTAGGATATTGTAAAAAAACAACAACAAACAAACAAAGAAACCTTCAAGTTCAAGTTTGTGAGAGTTCAGTCCAAAAGCTTCAGCATGTTTTTCTTGAAATAATTCAGTCGATTTTGAGGCAAAACTATCAAAATAAGCAAACTGCCTAGGGTTGCTCAAAATGCTATTTAATACACCAGTATGTTGTTTGTTTGTTTGTTAGGTGTCCTCTCACCGAGCCATTGCCAGGTTGCAGAAGGCAGCATACTGCAGGCAGTCCTGCTGCTTTAGCTCCTTGGCTAACTGACCTGACAGGACAGGAGAAAAGCAAATTACAGGAAAGTGACAAGAAACAGTTTGATGACACACATTCCCTACAAAGACGAGCAGCGATTTCTGTCATTTTAACGCGTTTACAGTAACATTAACGTTAAGATAACAATTGATTAATAACAGACTCAAACACTTACCAAACTGCTCACTTGCCTCCGCTACATTTGGCTTCCGAAGAAATCGTCTGCGATAAAATACAAACCTTTGAATTTTCTGAAATTGCACAATGAACTTGCTATAGCAATCTTTCGTTAATATAAAACATCTTTAGTTTGCCGTTATTGCGCTAAAGAGATGAATGATATTAATATATTGAGCTGTAATGTAGCTACGTGATCATGTATAGCTAGTTAAATTTATGTTGGCTGTTAAATAATTTAAATCATCAATCACCTCTGTTTCATAAGCGTCGACTGAACAATTAAATGGGTCAGCATTATGATTTCTTAAAGATTACACTAACACTAAGCCACATACAGACAAAAATAGCGTTAAATTAAATACATGACACTGACATCAATGATAAGCTAACGATTAGCTTAGCGTATTAGCGCTAGCTGTTTTACCTCTCTGTAGCATTAATGTCAAGTAACATTAAGCTAATCCTCGTATTCAACCATACTTATTTTTAAATAATGTAACCGAAATACTTACTTTTTCAGTTTATTTGACACAGCGCGATATCTTGCAAGAAAATCACCCTCTGCAGCCATTGTTAGTGTAGAAATAACAAACCAGGAAGTCCTAGCGACCGGAGTATTGCCATTGGTTCGTAGAATCCAAATGTCATTGGTCGTCACACGCAAAGGGTGGAGTTTAGAGAGAGGGAAATATATATATATACAGCTCTGGAAAGAATTAAGAGACCACTGCATGAAAGCTCTAAATGCAAATCAGGGTTATTTCACCAAATATTGATTTCTGAACACTTCCTAAGTTAAAACATTAGTAATGTGTTATGTAAAAATGAATATGAACTTGTTTTGTTTTGTTTTTTTGCATTATTTGAGGTCTGAAAACACCAGACCTTTTCAGGTATTTTGACCATTTTTCATTAGTCCACCACATTTCTACACTGCTATAATTCGCCTATTTACAAAGTTTGATGTTAAAAACTTACAGTGCATTGTTAAGTAGCATATTAATCCTCTCAACAGTAAATAAAAAAGAATTAGCTCGACTACAACAAGCTACAACATTAAATGCTGCTTACATTTTAATAGCCGTAACAATGATCAAACAATATAATGCATACTGTAATAATGTAACACCGATAGAGACCGTTTTACATTGAGAACACATTTATTTTCAAGTTTTGAGTACTTTTTCCTTTTGTACAATGGTATAGTACTTTCATATTTTTACTTATAAACATGTAATAACGTCTTTTTGGATTACTTCTGCTTTTATATGATCTATAAACTATTTCTCTCTGTATACATATATAATTATTTTCTTTTGCTGTTAACAGGTGACAATGATACAACAAAGCAAACAGACATCAACTCAGATACTGATATAAATATCACAATCTCCTGATTTATGACTCAGTAGTTCTCATAGACAGACTCAAATTGGCCTTTATCCTCATTTTGTGTAGTTTTCTGCTTCTGTGGAGAAAGTAGAAGTTAGTTCACTAACTGCATGTTTTATTGTTTTCTACTGATAACAGAAAATATGACATAGCACCTAAAGGTCACACTGACTGTTTGGTGGGGTTCCTTTTTCTTGGGTTTAGGCATCTGTTGATCTGGCTTTTTGCTGGCAGGTGAGTGGTGCAGCTCATCATAAATGGACCTGGGCCGAGGCTCTGGACTCTGAAAGAATTTCTCATTTCAGTTTCCAAGGAATACAAATATTACTTTATGAATGCAGGAACGATGGAGGACAGTGAAATGTGTCAGTCTATGTACTGATGAGTAGAAAGGTCCATACAGCATAGAAAGACGTAGACGGATCTGTAATCGCATTGACGTTGTCGACTTTCATCTCTCTTCCTTTCTTCTTTTCTTCTTTGTTCTGCTTTCCTTTTTCGCCAGTCTGTCTGCATTTAGTAATCTGATTTCATAGAAATGACAATTTAATTAGTCAAAAGTAAAAAAGAGGAACATAAACTGGATAACACAAACAAGACCAGCAATATGAGGAAGTTCTTGTGATGCATCTTTCAGGAACAGTCTCTCTAGTTAATTATAAAGTTCTTAATTATGAAACACTAGACAGAAAATTTATCAGTTGCTTAGTTGCTGATGCACAATGTTTTTAATTATCTAGCTTACAAAGGGAAGATTTGATTTGGGTTCATAACTGCAAAGTAATAGAAGTACCTGATGTTAGAGAACTATTGTTTGTCTCCAGCTCAGTTTTAATGAATGCTGTTTGGAGCATCGATGGCCAAATTGGAAAAAATAAACTTCACCTGATTCATACTGAAACGTTCTTTCATTAAATGTTGTTTTTGTTCAGCATCATCTCTGACGCTTGACCCTGCCATGAACCATGGCTACATCTAATTATTATTTTTATGACCAATTATTTTGCAGATTATTTTCTCAAATTATACTTTTTGTTATAAATGTCAGAAGATATAAAAAATACCCACTGGGGCAAAAGACCCAATGGGTTAAAGATTTATGAGGTTCAACTCCATCTGGAGCTTCAGAATCTCATTGAAGTACTGTACATCAAAATAACACAAAATCTACAAAAATATTCACATCTGTTATAACAGCACATTGCAATTGACCCTTACTCAACTTGTGTCATGTTGCGAGAAAGCCACATCTTACCCAATGTCCTCTGAAGACATACACAGACCCGACCAGACTGAAAATCAGCAGCACAGCACTGATGGCCACTATGATGAACTCTGTGTAATCCTCTCTTGCAGGCATCCTGAAACCGTCATCTGGAAAACACGCAGCATTCAACATCAGTCTGTGCCAGGAATGCATTATAACTGGACAGCAGAGCTACACAGAAATTCCTCAAATTCTCAAAGTCTCATCTGTGAGACAAATAATCTGCTAACTTAAGTTATTTAATAGGGAGTTTACTAAACATATTGTCAGCCTCAGTATTAATCCATTAATGTCTTCTGGCTTTAACAGTGGTTCCCAACATGGGGGCCTTGATACTCAAAGATAGATAATTCTGAGATAAACCTGAGAGGTCACAAAATGATTAACTTTGTAAGAAAGAAAAACAATCAGAGGCCTCCAAACATATAAGACTGAAAATCTGTGATATTTCCATGTAGACCTGGAAATAATGGTTTGGAGGTCGGAAGATTTAGAGCCACAAATACAATAAAAAAGAAATCAAATTTTCAGCAATAAAATTTTAACAAATTTGTGGCATTGACCATGTTAAGGAATTTGCACAAAAGATCAGACTTTCGTGGGTTTTATCCACACAAGTTCAGATTTAACTCAGGTGGATTCGACACATACACTGCCCCTTAGAAACATTTAGTGTAGTCATGATATTATGAAAGTCCCGCTTTGCTTAACATAACAAGTTGACCGTTTACCCTTTCACTCAGTTTTGATGTCAAGTTTTTTACAGTCACAGTGCTGCTTAGTCAGCAATGTCCTGCCAGATCCATTTATAAGTGGGTGTATTTGAACAAGCCTCTGAAATGTAGATAAAATTCACCTGAATGTCATTTGAACATGTGTGCTTCAATGGAAGGAATAAACCTCAGGATTTCACTTTCATACAAAGGATTTAACATCATTAGTGCTACAAATGAGCTTTTGGGCCTCACTGTACAACGGAACAAGCAAACCACTCAGTATTTCCTCTGTGAACCAAATTAACACATTTCTTGCTGAATATTGTTTAAATAATTAACTTTCTGTAACAATTTAAGTGGCTTTGTGCCAAGAAGAACTTTATTTTCTGTTTGTATCTGTTATTTTACAGACAAGGTACAAACAAAAGAGGGATCCAGAAACGTATTGCTTTCTTCTCCTCACAGGTTAATCCACACCAGTGACTGAAGACACCGTTGTGCTTCAACCAAAGTGCTTCCTGGATCACCAACATGCAACTCAGACCTCTTCCACCCACAAATGTCTGACACTGGAATTACAGTTACAGTTACAGTACAGAATTTTAAGCCCCATTTCTGTTTTCTAACACAATTTCTTCTGTCATTATATGTGTACACTTGAGTAATGAATGTTTTTGGGAAAGATTTTCCAAATTATCATGTCTCTTGTCCTCTCTATGCATAAAGCCCCACATTTCACCAACAGCTTTACCTTCTGATGTGGTCAAGCAGCACAACATACTACAAACCATAATCACCTTAATGACACCTTTCCCATCACCGACGCCATTTCCTTTGCACATATTTTTGGCAAATCACAGAGTTTTGAGCCAAATCACACTCTCATTTGCATAAAGTTTAAAGGATAACGCCAGTGATTTTCTATACGTGGTTATTGTCAGCAATTCAATTCAATTCAATTCATCTTTATTTGTATAGCGCCAAATCATAACAAAGATCATCTCATGGCACTTTACATAGCAAGGTTAAGAACCTTGCAAAACATAAGTATATATACAGAACTATATAGAAAACCCAACAGTC
>JAUMHL010000001.1:14374789-14400033 GCA_032362345.1 Sandelia bainsii
TAAATCTATAGCAGCATAACTAAGATGGTTCAGAGTCACCTGAGCCAACTCTAACTATAAGCTTTATCAAAAAGGAAGTCCCACAAAGACTAGAAAACCAACAATGAACTACATCTTCTCACTGTCATGCCTGTGAATCTCTTGCTCTTCGAATACACATCAAAGAGCCACACTGCTGCACTGGGTGACGTGTTCCTTCTTCATCACAACTAACCCTAACCCTATGACTGTAGGGTTTTTCAAGATAAGAAACGTTCTACTTGACTCTTTCCTTCTTCTTGCAAATCTATTTCAAACACTAGAAAATATCCTTCTAGGCCTTTGGAGCTTTTTTTATATATAAAATACTACAGTCATGAGGAGGAAACATGAAACAACAATGGAGGTGTATAGCACAGGTCAAATTCACAGATGTTATTGTGAGTAATTTATTATATTATTTCAGTCATTATGGGATTTGTTGACAGTAACAACAATACAGAGAAAATCACCGACCTTATTCCTTAACTTTAGTGAGTCCTCACCACCCTGCCCAATACAGTCATGTAAAGGCTTCCTAATTACAAAATCATTATTGATGTCCTTGTATTTGAATAGACAGTACATGAGATACAGTTTTTCACACGAAGCTCACACCTTGTTATCACCTTTAATTTAAAAAAAATTAAACAAATGCAAAGAGTCCATTTTACATATATCATAATGTGTTTTTCATTCTATGTTAATAATAACTATAATACTATAAAACCCTTTTCAGTTTCATGTCCTTCTTTTTTTACTCACCTCTCACGTGAAGGTACCAGTACACCTGGGCTGTTTGGTATTTGCAGTAATATTCTCCTGAAGTAATCAGGTGTTTCAGCATTAATGTCAGTTTTTGATTTTCTGCACTGCCAGCTGTTGAAGAGATAGAGCAGCTGTATATCTGTTTGGGGACAGGATCGAAGCACGTCAACATGTCTTCACTTTGGTTTGCTGGTTTTGTCAAGTTACAATGGATACTGAGATCTTTGCCTTTGAGGGTCACAAACACTCTGGATTCCAGGGATAATGCTGTGAAGGTACATAATGCTGAGGTTAATGTTAGCGCCGACATGATTACTCTATTTACGAGTTATGATTTATGTGTGAATGTGCAGAAAATTAAATGCATAACAATAAATATCCAGAGTAAATTTAAATTATTTTCAGGCAAAATAATTTATTTGTTCACTTTTCTCAAACATACATATTTTTGTTATTTTACTATTTATTTTTCACATAATTATAAACTCAAAACAAGCAATTTGAGCAAATTTTTCAATGTATTTTGACAATTGTAGACTAAAGATTAATCTGTTAATCACAAACTAAACAACAGAGTTTGTGATTATTGTAAGTTTCAGTTAATGTCACACTAAAGAGACACATACTTGCTACAGACAACAGTCAACAATTCTGTCTAAGATATGTCTGTAAAAAGGTTTCTTTTAAATGGCTTACTTGGTGGGTCCTTTTGCGAGTATACATGCTGGAGGAAAAAAACGAATATCCAAATTAACATGAAGAAAACACGGCACAGTGGTCGTGTATCCATGTTGCGATCTGTTTTTGCTCTGTGTGCCTACTCAGTGCTTCTCAGTTTGTACTGACACTTAAACTGCAGCATGGGGTTTCCTGTTTCTGGCAATACCACTTCTCCAAAATGTAAGTTTTCTGTTTTTCTGTAGATGGACTCATTTGGGGACATTAAAGGGGTCAAAGCACAAGTGAAAAGAATGTTTAAAACTCAGTTCGATATATGACATTTGAGAGCAATAAGTGAAAACACTGCACACCAGAAAATTAAATCTACAAGTAGGAAAATAAATGTTCACTGTTGCTCCTTGACTTGCTTTTTTAGGTATGATAAGATGGGATGTTTGTGGTTGCATTATTATTTTTTTTATTACATCACATCTCAATGTGAAGTGAAGTGCAATGCTGGCTTTCCTCCACACTGAGACAGTGTTTGAGAAAGAAGGTGTGAGCCACAAGTGCGCACCTCCTTCTGTGGTTTTTAAAAGACAGAAGAAGATTTTTGTGTGTGTGTGTATGTGTGTGTGTGTGTGTGTGTGTGTGTCAGAGAAAGAGAGACTGGAAGGTGACAAATTGCCTGTTGTTAATGTAAACCAGTTGTGGCTGCTAGTATGACTTCTCTTTGTTGAATCCCTCTCTGAGGCACGCACATGCTGAAATTCTGCTTCTCTGTTATTATTATTATCTAATCTTACTGGTCTGTCTGTTTTTCTTTCTGCCTTTCTGTTCTCTGCCTTTTGATCATTTTCTCTCTGGCTGTAGTGGTATACTCTGACCTCGCCTCAGCCACAGAAGGAAAACAGGGAATGAGAGAGCTGCAAAAACATCTGGATGCCAGTCAATAAAGAATAATCCGTTCCATTTTATGTCCCACCTCCTACACGCCTTATCTCCCCCTTTCCTGCAGGGGACTAAAGTATACAATTCTTTCACTTTACAAAAAAACACAGGTTATAGTTCTTGGATTAGTTTATTCCTCCTTAAATAGACTTACAAACATCTTAAATGCAAACAAAGTCGACATCACTGATCTTTTTAACTAGATGAACTGGAATCACACAGTTTTGTTCAGGCTATAAAAGAAGATAAAACAGGTTGTGTTCTTTGAAACACAGTGGACTGAATGTGTAATAGCTCCTGAAATTGTAAGTCTCCACTGCTCAACTGAAGTGGAAAGTAACAAACCTCTAAAGTAGTGCACTATAGTTTATTATATAGATATAAACATGTTATTAGTTTATAAAATGTGATGAACTGTTATAATTACTCCAAGGGAATGGTGCAGGAAGCAGTCAGGATTACAAAAGTGAAAATAGTAATACCACAATGTAGAAATACTTTGTTACAAGTAAAATGTCTGCATTCATAATTTCACTGGATTAATGCTGCAGCTGGTAAATGTGACACATCAGCATTTATTTGTGTAAATGATCTAAACCTGTAAAGTTACAAGTAACTAAAGATGTAAAATTCATGTAGTAGGGCAGAAGTATAAAGAAACTCAGTAAGAGGCTGTTTTAGATAAGTTAAATTCACCTTTTGTGATAAAATCATATGGGAAGTGACTTTTAATAAACCTCCAGGACTTTTAGACTAGTTTTATTATAGTTTGTAGAAATGCTACTTTCACTTCAATAAATGATCTGTGTATTTGTTTTTGTGAGTTGTCATTACTGATTTAAACAGCATTTTTTCTGTAGCTGCTGGTGGAGCTGATTAGTTTTTATACTGTAGGGTAGTTTGACCTATAAAAATGATCATATTTTATGGACTGATCATATGTTTGCATGTAACTCTTAATCTGCAGAGTAACTAAAGGCTGTCCTGTAAATTTTTAGAATGTGGACTTTGCTTACAACCTTTAAAAGAATAATCATCTTTTCAAAATTACTTTCACCTATAAGCCCTCACTATATTTAATGTCACCATAGTTTATTAACTGTTACTTGAGTAGCAGTAACAAGAAGCAGCTGTACTCTACTTCTATTAAACACAGTATTGTAGCTGCCATGGGAGGCAGAGACAGATAAAGAAGGTCTATAACTCAAGTTTTGATGAGCCCACAGTGTCTTACTGTAGAAAATCAATCCTGCAGTAGAGTGAGATTACAGCCACTGACGCGCATATACCTGTCTGTTTCATAAAGGAAGTAAAGAGCAGGAGATGTGCAGTGGATGTGCCACACATCTGGCAGCAGCTGGGTGCCTAAGGGTGTGTGTAAGAGAGAGAGTGGGAGTTGGGCGTGTGTTCGAGGTGTAAAGCTACTACAATTGTCCACAAACGAAAAGTTCTTTAGAGGAGGCTCAGGCACTGGACCTGCTGCGCTGTCTTCATAAATACATTACAGCTGCAAGTTGAGGGTGGAGAGAGCATCAGAGAAAAGGGAGAGAGCAAGGGAAAGAAATAAGGGGAAAAGATCAGGAGATTGACAGAAGGAAGAGACGAGAGAAGCAGAGTCATTTGGTCTCCAAACTACATCAGAGAAGGACTTCCTGCTGAGATCTGAAGCATCATCGTCACCTCAAATTGTGAGTATCAGCTCATTTGCTCATTTTTCCAAATCAGTTTCCAGCTTGTGATGTTTCTACCAGTGCAGGCCACGAAGTTAATGATGAAGCTGCTGCAGCACAAACACAAGCCAGCATAGTGAAGGGACACTGGTTTGTGTCTTGATTGCTCAGTGTTGTTGATTTGTTTTTGCAGATGTTTGGCTGTTTGACAGATGTTTTGGCTGATGTGAAACAGGCTGTATTAGGTTATTGTTCATGTTTACTGTGCCTTTGATGGATCTCCAAATTCATATCCCCTGGAAACATTTATAATAAACAATGAGTCATCGACTTATTATCGTCCAGTATGATTCACACACTTTGTCATATGGATGAACTCCTGCTTTTTTTTCCCCCTGTTGCTTTTTCTCTGGGTCACCTGCCTTCATCTCCTCTTCGTTTTTTTTTCACTCAGACCTGGAGTCATGGGTTTAGAGGGAAAAACAGACTGTAAAACTTCCTTTGTTTTGCCGAATTGGACCGTCATCATTCTCTTCTCAGAACTAACACACACACAGATCTAGTGTGACACGATAAAAGTCAAAAAAAAGTTTTCAAATTAGAGTAACTGAATTTTTAAGGTTAAACAGGTCACAACGCTGTTTTCTCTGAACTGTAATCATAGTTTAACTGACTCATGGATCAATTTATAGTTTAAAGGTTTACTTAAAGTCAAAGACAACACACAGTGGGTGGATGAAATATTCAAATCCCTTACTTAAGTAAAAATAGGAAAGCTCCATTACAGGTGAAAGCCCCCTATATTACTCACATAAATTTGTGCACAGTATTTCAATTTTATAAATTGGTAAAAGAGTGTCAGTAGTCATATTTGAAAAGCATGTAACAGCAGTTGCCAGATACATGAAGTATAAAGTACATTATTTCCAAATGAAATGTGGGGATAGAAGCTTGTAAAGCACATCAGACTTCTAATTAACTACAGTTACTTTCAACCACTGCATGCACAGGATGTAAAACAAAAACAGACAATGATGCAAAAAATACTTCAAATCAAATTAATCTGTCAAAATAACAAAATTGCACGTGAGTCCAGCACCTGGGTCAATGATGTGTCTGAACATCTGCAAGCTGCTGAGCTTTAAACCTGATGGAAGCTGTAATTTTTCTGGTCTGTGCTCATGAAGCCTGTGGTTCATCACGTGTTTTATCTCCATCTCGGGCTCTTTCAGCTTTTTATTCATCTTTTCTGATTCAAAACAGAAAATGTGTCAAGAAAGTTTATCTGTTCATTTTCAACAAAGGACACACTGGGATTGTTTTTCCCTTTTTTGTCTCTCTCTCTCTTTTTTATTAGGGTGTGTGTGTCATTGTGTCATCATGGCTTCCTGCTCTGTGTTGATGGTGTTGGTGTTGGTTACCATGGTAACTGGGGTGTGTGCAGCCAGCGAGGAGAATGACCTGGATTACAGTTACTGGAACTACAGAGAGGGAGGTAAATCATGAGCCTCCTTTTGATCCCAGATGTTTCAGAGATACAAGGTCTGACAAAGTGATTGAAGCTGTAAATTATAAGAGTAATTTATCAGTGACCTGCACCAATTAAAGGAACTCTGCAGAGATGAAACAACATTTTGGAACTTGGAGTAATCAGAACAAGTGCGTCTCTGATTTTCATGCTCAGAGTGTAATGTTTTCTTTTCAGCTGATAGTGTGAATGTGGCCTCAGTGCGCAGTGTGACCAGAGTTTTAGACGCCTGGGGAAAACGTCTCTTCAATGAGATCAAGACTCTGCTGCACTCACAGCCAAGCACACTGCTGCCCGACTACTCCAGGTAACGTATACGACCGTCATCACCCCTTTATGTTGTCTATGGTTTGTTGTGTGAGCATCCTTTCTTGGTTTAATATGCTACATGACTTGTTAAAAGACATTTCTATGACTTGTACATTCTTTAATGGTTCCAGTTTGTCCTTTTATCATTACTTTTTCTACTACAGCTGTTATTTCTGGTCACAAGTATCACAAATCCTTTAGTTCTTCATGACCCAGATAATTTTCCTTTTATTCATCCTACTACACATTTTATTTATACTTTTTACTTCTTGCAATGTCTTGTTGTTTCTGATTAAAAATACATTGCTGGTACAAACGTACCCAATAGTTTGTCATTTTTTAGAAATATTATTGAAAGTCATCTTAGTAACTGATAATTGTTACCTATAGGAAATTTATTTTTAACATTCAGGGTTGTAAGGACATTGCACATCAATCAACATCACTATAAATGTACCAGTGTTAGCCAGGGCTAATTTTCAAGCGTTGTCCTTCAGCCATCAAAACAACAAAACACAGAACATATATAAGTCATGACAAGAAAAATAAGACATAACGTAACTAAATGAAATGTAAAGACTGAAATGCTAATGTAAATATTGTAAAAAAAATAGAAACACACATATATATATATATATATAACCTTCAGTTTGGACATTTTAGCCTTTTGAAACCATTTTATCTCAGGTGGGGACATACAATTGTACAGAAAAGTGTCACCACAAGGCCCATTTAGCTTCAGTGTTTCTGATGATATAAAATATCACAAACTTCATCAGCAGATGGATTTTGCTGAGTGGCCACTGAAACTGTACATGTACATATTTAAATAACAAATTCAGCATGTTTAATTTCTTGCTGATAGCTACCGTACATTAGATCAAACAGCACAAAGACTGGAAACACGATGAAACATCGAGCCTGGATCTGTAAATGTAAAAATGTAAAAGGTAAATGTAAAATAAAATAATATACATCTCAGAAAGTCACTGATTAACATACTGAATGAAGTGTGAAAACAGCACTTGATTTTAGAAGTGGTTATGTACTGAACTATTTATTGGTCAGATGCAGCGACTGCCAAGAGTTTATCTTTTACCTTTACATCCAGCTGAACTAACTGTCCCTTCACCATATCTCCATATTTAACAGACAGTGACTCATAATAATCTTCTCATCTTACTCTGAGGAAGAAAGTATCATATATCCGAAAATGTCAAACTATTTCTTTTGAAGTTTTATGCTTTTAAGCCAACAACAAACAAGACGACCTTAAAAGGCTCTGAAAGAAATTCACATTTGTAGACCTACATCTGTGATACTTTGATCATGATCAAAAGATCACAAGACAAGCTCAGCTCATAAAGCTACAGTATTTCAAGAAACAGTAATGGATCATGGAATTTATAAACATTATATCATACAATTATACATTTCAAACTGTAGTGTACAATGTTTCTCGAGTAATAACTTGAATATGATAAGTTTACTAGAGTATTTTTTATCAGTTCCAGAAATAAATAATCCAAATAAACCACCAGCCTCAGAAAAATTGGTTATTATTTAATTTAGTGAGAATGTAGCAGAATCTACTCCTGTGTTTTCATTTTATTCCAGAAAGTCTTTCTAAAGTTGAACTCTTACCACAGCAGACAAGATTTAAATGTGGTAAAATCTTCACAAAATAATTACAATAAGATTGTGCAGACTTGTGTAAAATGTGTACATTATAAACACTTTGTTACTGATGAACTCAAATGAAAACTACTGATGCATGTTGATTTGGATGTATGAGGTGGATGGTGGCCTTTGGCGCCACCAGTTGGAGAGTAACCACAGTGGAGGCAGAAATATTTTAAGATTCATTTCAGATGCTCAAACTACTTTTAATAGTCTGCTGTCTCTGCCATTCAGTGCACCCCTTCCACTGTGATAAAGAACAAATAAAAGCACTGCCCACATTGCACAAGACCGAGAGAACCCTGCAGGCAGATTGTAGGAGGACTCTCCACTGGGGGTTTACACTCACTGTAACATTATTAACCTGCTGCTACTGCTTATTTTGTGACCCAGCAGTTTATTGGCTCACAAATGTGTAGCACATGAGTAACCAGGTTAGTCATCAACACATCAAACTGTGATCAACAGCAGGATAATTTATAACGATACAAATGTTGTGCGTGTAAATGTGCCCTCGGCTCAGATCACGCTGCAGTCAGTCCGTTAGTGGACCTAATAAAAGAAAGCGTGTAATGATAAAGGAAGGGAAATGCAGGCATTTTGATTATTTGTGTTTGCTATAAATCAAGATGTTCGCTCTAGGCACAACAGCGTTGTCAGTGAGTCACCTGCTGAGCCACAAAATATAAAAAAAACAGCAGTCACTGTGTAAGCAAGCTATTATTTTGTGTCTGTGTGACCAAGGTTAATGCTGAGGTCAAGGAGGATCTGTCTCATCCTTCCTGACTCGACAACCTGACATTATCTTAATATTATAGAAAATACTACTGCTATTCAGCTCTAATCAGAAGCACTGTAAGTTGTATAATGAAGGAAAAATATTGAGTTGAAATACATTTTGGATCATAAAACATGACCAGGATATCAAAGATACTGCTCATGATCAGCAGTTCTCAGCATGATTAAAACCAGGATCACAGGGACTAATGTGGAGGTACTACTATAGAGAGATGATGCTGATGGGTGAAGCTGAATAAAGCTACATTTTAAAATAAGAAATGATTACACAGTTATTGTAACTGTACCTCAGAGGTGTCAGTGACACCAGAATGTGCAGAGGCTGCTTATCTCTGTGCAGCTGTCATTATCCAGTAACTTGTCCACTGTGACGACAGATGAATGAAAATGTTGTTTCCCACGTGTTGTTGTTTTTTGCTGAAATGTTGTTCTCCCAGACATCAGAATGATCTGTGCTGTTACTGAGCCTCCTCTGTCTGTCCTGCAGGGTGCGCCCTCTGTCTGAGTCCATCAACGACCTGTTCAGAGAAGTCTCCCTGCTGCACCGGCGCATCACTGAGCTCTCTCATCGCCTAGCAACGCTGGAGCCGTTCCTCCGTCGCCACGGCTACCGGGAGAAGGGGGAGGAGGCGGGAGGTGGACGGGCTCTAGCACCTCTGAGCCTGAGAGGGGAGGTGGCGAGCCTGGCCCACTACACCCCAAGGACCACGGTGAGGGTGAGCCCGTCGAATGGGAGCCGAGTAGTGAGGAGGAGACGGGTGAGAGTCCTAAAGAACGGGGGAACGAAGCTGGTTCAGGGTGAGAGATAGAGAGAAGGACAAAGTGAAGAAGATTAAAATGAAGACAAAAAAAGTTTGATAAAATAAAAGGTGCTCTGCAAATGTTTTATAAATGTGGTAACTGTATAGATTTAATCTATGTAAAAAATAGACACTGCTTGTCCCATGAGATCAGCGCTTTTATGTAATAATAGATAACTCATATTTTTAATAAACTCTTTTGATTATCCCTGTTTTATTGTTCAGCTCATAAATTCAGATTGACACACACACACACACACACACACCTCATTCCTTAACAATATAAACATCCATCCATCCATTATCTTAACCGCTTTTTCTCTTAAAGGTCGAGCAAGGGCTGGAGCCTATCCCAGAGGCGGGGTGCACTCTGGACAGGTCGCCAGTCTATCACAGGGCTGACATATAGAGACAGACGACCATTCACATTCACATTCACACATTCACACCTATGGGCACTTTAGAGCCACCAGTTAACCTATCTTTCTCAATTGAGGAAATGAGAAAGCCTTCTGGAATGGAAGGTGAAACGTCTTCAATGAACTAAAACAATGTCCGGTTGCCACTGAATAACCTTTTTTTGGGATAACCATGACCTGGATGACTGAGAATCTTCACAGACACCAGTTAACTTAGCTGCATGTCTTTGGACTGTGGGAGGAGTCTGGAGAACCTGGAGCAAACCCACACAGACATGGGAGAACATGCACAATATAAACCTGTGTTACTAAATTACTTTACTTTAAATTACTTCACTCTTGACCTTAAAAACAAAAGCTTTCAAAAACATTCTCACATCAAACTTACTTGTTTCTGAAGCTTTCAACCACATCTCATGGCTTTCTTCAGATGACTTTATTTAGCCTGCTTGTCATGGAGATGTGTATGGAGTTTCTCTTTCTCATTTTGTTTACCTTTAGATAAAGAAACATGAAAATGCTGAGAGTTTAGCATTAAATAAATAATTGTCTGTTGCTCTGGTCTGAAAAAGTGGGGTCTGGCTCGTCCCTGTTTCTTGACTGAGAGGCAAAAACAACAAAAAATGACATGATGAAAAAAGGTTCAGTAGGAAAATGTCAGTATAAAAAAAAGACTTTGGAAACAAAGACTGAAGTTAAATAAAAATAATCAAAAACAAACTTTTGACAGAAGAAGCCATGTCTACATACCGTGGACTCCTGAGAAAAAAGAGACAGTTTTGTTTTCATGTTATATTTTTTCTGACTTATGGTTTGTTCTTTTACATCATAAAAAATAACTGTGTCCATCATTGAGGAGCAGTAGACACCAAAACCACAGATCCATGTCATGTTTTACGTCATAATACAACTATATCACTGTGCATTATGAATGGTACAGTATGTGTCTATGAGTACATGCAGATGTTTCCTCTTAAGGATCATACTGTACATTTTGGTACTAATGACAGGTAAATGGAGACTGATCAGTTGGTACAGTTTCAGCTATTTAGAAATGGTATGCCAGCACAATCATAAATATAAAGTTTCAAATAATAAATGAACGAGAGATAAATATTCACTGGGGTATAAATGGAACAATTTAAAGTCAGTAAAAAAGTCAATACAACCAACTGAACAAACTAAAATAATGTCCCAGAACTTTGTCTCTGTTTTTTCTGTAATTAGTACCAAACTACTTGTTTTGTTCTGGGAGATTCCAATAAATTATTAGTAAATAATAAAAAATATATTCCAAGGCTCATCTGAAGTTAATACGAGGCTTCAGCAGTCTGAGTTAAACAAATCAAGTGAACTTCTTACACTGTAAAATCAAATTAAAACTACTATTAATCCCTCTCAGTGTTCATATCAGCAGTTTTGTTTTATTAAGATAGACAGCGAACACATCCTTTAGACTGCAATAATAAATAAACAGAAAAACACTGTGTAACTTTCCAAACATTGACCAAACTCTTGTTCTACCTGTGCACTAAGTGTTGAACTACAACCACAGGATGCCATGTTGTTGCCACTGGGTGTCAGTGCTCGCCTGCTGCTATAATGAGATGTGACATCACACTGATTCATGGAGGTCTGATCTTTTGTTTTTGCTCAACTGAAGTCAGGAACGGTTCTCGTGGGCCCAGCAGGGGAGGGGGCTATTATCTGTTAACATAATTATACTGTTACTGTTACACTGTTACACTGTGTGTGTGTGTGTGTGTGTGTGTGTGTGTGTGTGTGTATGTATGTTGTGGGCACAGGCATCGAACTTTATGCCTTCATTAAAACTTTGCCAAGTGTTTCTACAGCAACCAGTTTCTCTGCTCTTCTACAACTCCACTTGTCATCCGCACCACATACATGTGGAATGTTTCTGTCTTTTTTCTCTCATTTTCCATTTGCAACTGCACACTGCTTGTTCCCTCTTTTGTTTTCCTGTGACTCCCCTGCATGATTTTCACCTCCCTACCCCATTTTTTCCCTATACTGTAATGTCAACCACCCATCCTCCTCCTCCTCCTCTGTTTCTCCTCCTCCTCCTCTCTACACTGCTATGTGTGGGTGTCAAGCTCAGGCTGTACTTTCCATTTTGGTATTGCATTGTCGATGCATTGTTGCATCCAATCCAGTTAAGATGCTGTGGGAATACTGTATAAATCTCTCTCTGTCTCTCTTTCTACACACCCCCTCCTCTTGCCTCCCCATTTCTGAAAAAAGAGCCAGTTGCTAGGTAACAGTTAATTGTCAAGAAGTAGTTACATGTGTTGCAATGTATCCTGAGGTTGTTGGGTTGTTGTAGGGAGAGAACAAGCAGAATAGATGGTTACAGAGTGGAGAAAACTGTAAAGATTTTATTTCAAGAAGCAGAAGATTAAAAGATTATTTCTACCGCCTCACCTTGGTCTGTGCCAGCATCCAGGACTGCAGATGCTAAAATTCTCCCACTAAATCTATACACAAGGCATCAGTACATTTTCAAACCTGCTGGTTTCTTTAAATAACTCCTGTTGCTGGACAGGGCTTTCAGAGTTGAGAGAGAGAGAGTCTGAGGAGTGAGGGGGAGTGAGGTTTTGGAGGGGCTTTGATCTCTGCTGCTTGGTTCAGTTTGCACGATTTCTCCTTTCCCTCAGTATGTCTCTCATCCACTTTAAAAAAATTCTCATTCCATCTCAGTTTTTTTTTCTCTTTGGTCTGCAGAAACACTTGTCCAACATGGTGGGTAACGTGAATCTCACACGAAGAGAGTCCTGTTTATGGGAAGACAGAGAGGAACAAACAAATGATGCAATGAAGGAGCAGAAGAGGGCATCAGTCATTATCTCTGATACACTCATGTCCTGTCAGACATAATAACATCATCTGTCACAACATGAACCTGGTGCATTTGAATATCACATATAAACACGACAAACATAAAAGAAGACCTGTTGCTGCCTGTCAACCTGTGGACACAAGAAATTATAAAAATAAAAGACAAACCAGGTTGAAATTTCTTATTTTTTATTAATACTCAACACTTTTATTCCAAAGAGACAGAAGAATAATATTTCTCAGCACTTATTTTCACATTGACTGTGTTTAATCTCGTTTTCAATATTACTAAATATTCAATCAAATTTGAAATACTCTCCTTCACACAAGTAATTTCTCTCCATACAAAAATGTGATGGTGAACTAGATTTTTGTCATATGTACAATTTTCACAATCTGTACAGGTCAGGGATGGAGTTGTTCAATCTTCTGTGGCAAAACACAAAAACAGAAGATTCGACCAAAGAGGAAAAAAGACACCACCTCTGTAAAAATGCAATAGATCATCTATTCTGCTTTCTATGTTCTATGTACTGATTAATGATGGTGCTTTGTAGTTTTTTTCTTTGAGAAAAAAACAGTCTTAGCTGGTTTTTGACCAAATTGAAAATAAAACACGTCAACAAACCTTGACCTCTCTATAGTAATAAATGATTGCACATATCCTGGCCTGAAGTCGTTACAAAAGCAATTTTTCAAGGGGACCTGTGAATCAAAGATTTATCCCAAATAGATCTATTCTCTGCCATTTTGTACAGTTTTTATCAAAAGTCCATGAGCGTGAGGTAAAGTATTTACATACAGCTTTTATAATACACGTAGAATAAACAGTTATCTCTCTCACTCACTCTGTCTCTCTTCCATATGAGCACACACAGAGGTAATCAAGCGTATGTATTCAGGCACATACATTAACCGAAATAATGAAACATACTGAAATATATTAAAAAAACTGGAAAAGTAGTTGAAATAAGAAAAAGGCTTCTTCAGTGACAATGAATGTATAAACCAGGAAATTTGTTAAAAAGCATTTACACAAACTATCAAGAAAATTATGCTTTGTATAACATTAACAATAGAGATGTTTTCTATCCTAGTGAAAATCTGTCATCAATTTAGCCATATTGAGTAAAATCAAAATTTAGACTGTTAGATTGGTGTCTTCTCTTGCACAAACAAGCACACACACACACACGCGTACAAACACCTACGGTACTACATGGATCATCAGTACCAATGAAATTGATAAAAATCCAAATATCGTTCAATAAGACCCATTTGTGGGCTAAAAGTTAAAGTTAAAAATCAGAAATAAAGAGAGAGAATATACATGCAAGTCCTTAGAAACACTAGAGACCCCCTAATATCATACATACTGACTTGTCAACCATGAGAAGGAAAGTCTTCTGAAGTTTTGACTGGGATGTACAACAAGCTCAATATTAGATCCGTTCTGTCAGGTTGTGCTTAGATATTAAAATTTGGTTTGGCAAGATGATTGGATGTCAAGTGTCAAGTGGAAAGAAACAGCTTATACTATTTCAGTGGCAAGAGGGCTGTATATTAAAACTCTACTCTTACTTTGTCTTTATAATGTGTTGACCTGTGTATCTGATGTTGTGGATTTGGTGGCTGCTTATAATCAAAATAACTACTTGAGTGCATTAGTAACAAAGGTGATGCTTTTTAGAAAATGTACCACCTGCTTTTAGGACGCTGTTTACTTCCATCTGTCTTTATTCTTTCTGCACAAAATGTGTGCAGTTGACACAATCCACACAGGATCTTGGACTTGAGGGCAAATTCCCTTCCCTTCATCAGACTCTCAGCATGTGAAACAGATTATGGTCCGGTCGAGGGAAAAATCAAAGTTACAGCACGTACTGAAATAATTTTTTATGTTTTGTTTGGTGAAAAGGTTTGAGCTACATGGTGAGAAAAATGATGACTGAGGGTACACACTGATAAACATATATTATATCTCCTGCTGGTGCTACAGGACGTACAGAAGTTGAAGAAATGGTAGTAAATATGTGCATTTTCCTGCTGTCCGATGAAAAAATTGATACTGTACCTATTTTATGCTGTGCAATGAATATAAAGCTACAGCCAGCAGAAGGTTTAGCTTACCACAAACACAGGTCAGAGGTAACTGTCTGCCTACTGGCACCTTTAAAAATCCTTAAAAGGTGCAACAGTGTGTGGTTTGTGGTTTATTGTTGTCTATTTCTGATTGGATTCGTGGCAACCTCACAGGAAGACCTGGTGCATGACTCCTGTAAAACCCCAACACGTTGATTTTACACTTTTGTTAACAAAAACAAGATATACTGTAACATGGTAATTAGTCAGATGTAGAGGTGCTGTTAGTGAGATTTTATTACCAACAGACAGAACAGGCTGGTTGTTTCTCCCCGTTTTCAGTGTTTGAGCATACTGGCTGCTAGCCGTACTGTAGCTTCATATTTAACTAATAGATTTGAGTGTTATTAGTCTTCTAATCTAACCTTAACCTTTTCAAATTAGATTAGAAGGTTATAACCTTTTTTCCCAAAATGTCAAAATAGTTCTCGAAAAAGGCAGAGACACTCAGCAGCTGTTTAGTGACTACAAATGTTTTACTTTTTTACAAATGACATGCTTCTAAGAGGACTAAAGCAAATTATGATTACAACTGCAAGACTAAGTCATGCGATGATTGATAAGCCTGCGGTGGTCCCTCTCAACCAGCGGAATAATAAATGTTAAAGATTTGAACTTCTGCCATCACTCAAATGTGACCATCTACCAGAGTAAGCAGAGCTTATGCCTGCAATCATGAAATAATTAACGTAGCAGTCTGCTCATCCCAGCAACAGAGGTCTCACTCCGAGAGTCCATTATGTCTCTGTACTAAACAGCAAAACTGTCACGGCCAATTGAGTCAGACCCTGTGAAACACCATGAAAGCAGCAAACGGACATTAAATGTGACTTACATGCATTTAATGGATCCTCAATATTTCTTATGATAAGATGAGGAGGGATAAAGCTTTTTATTTAATTATTTAGAAGAAACCGACTAAATTAAATGTGGAGTTTACATATAGTACAGGAAAAACATGATTAAGAATTTCTTTGCCTGCAGTACGGCTGTGTCATATCTAACATTTGGGGGGCAGGAATGTTTTTTTTTCTTGGCACTGTGGTTTTAACCCTTATAATCCAGCCAGCGATATCTTTTAATGCTGTATAGAAATTTAAGCTTTATGTGTTTTAAATCCATAAAAGCTTGTTTTACTAATGACACTCCCACATCAGATGTTTTCAGGCATATTTCCACTTAAAACAATTGACTAATAGTTTGCAGGTGGATCTGTCACAAACAGAAGAGCTCTTGTATGTATAAAATCAGTGTTAATCCTTTAAGGCACATCCAGCTCAAAATGTGAGACCCCATTTGGTACTGCCAAGCAGAAAAAACGAGAGGAAACGGCAAATCAGTATGATGATGTTGCTTCTGCAGCTGAAAAAAAAGAAACCTTCTTCGCAAATTTATAAGTACATAGAATGTACTCAGCAAGTCATGCCTTTCACATACACTTCACAGCACTCAAACATAAAGAAAAAAAATCAAACATGAAGAATTAATAGCAAAGAAGAGTCCAAATTACAGGAACCCAAAAAAGATCTGTACTGATCAGTCTCCTGTAATATGGGCAAGCTAAGAAAGAACAAACATCATACAAATATGTAACATGAACTATTTAAATAAATAAAATATAAAACAATCCAAACCGATCATCATCAAACACTGGAATAATATTCAATACTATTATTAACATTATCAGTACAATTATTATTATATTACCCTGTTACTTCAACAGAAGTGTTGATTTCTCATTCATGATTGTATTTCCGTAGCTAAACAAAATGTTTGTTTTGGTGTTAAGGAACTGCAGGAGGGAGGGAGAGACAATGAGCATGTGAAGAGAGCAGAGACTAGAGATTTTGTTTCACTTTCCCCTCCCTCTCTCCCTCCCTTCTCCCCTATCTTTCTCTGAGGGTCGGAGCAGCACCAGAATCCTCTCTTCTCATTAAAAACTCGTCTCCTGCCGGACTTCACCACAGCTTGGCCTGCAGTGGCCTCTGTGCATTGTCCAAATTCTTTCCATTTAGTGGAGTGAGAACAACACACAGTGTCATGTCTCCTCATTCTCTTCATACAAAGAGGTCACCAGCCTTCTGCCGTTTCTATTTGTTCTCCTCTGTATGTTTCTCTCCGTCACCCCCTTGTCTTCACCCACTTCTGTCTTCTCTCTCTCTCTCTCTTTCTTCACTCTCAGACGTCTGACTCGATGCTGGAGAGCTTTTCATAAACATGTCCATTGCTGGCACCATTGAAGGGTCTCTGTCCCTGCCCCAAACCTAACGTGTCCCTGCCCCCGGGCATTAGCTTGTTAGCCCCGTGAGTGTTCCCCATGGGCCCACCCACCCCGCCCAAGCACAGCTCTTTGGGGAACCTGGGGGCCACATTGGACATCACCCCAGCGGTGGCGGACGCAGGCAAATAGGAAGTCACTCCCATGGAGCCGCGGAAGTCCCCTCCTCCTCGGCTGTTGTTGAGAAGTTGCTGCTGCTGCTGTTGCTGCGTCTGTTGCTTTTTGATGTAGTACGGTTTGGCACCGTGTAAAAGACACTGGTCGTCGCCGAAGGTTGGGATGAAGGGATTCTGGTTCACCTTATCTGGGTAGAGAGATTTAGACAAGGAGTAAGTCCCGGCCCCTCTGCTTCCACCACCACCACCACAGCCCCCACCTCCTATCATAGCCCTATCTCTGTCCCTCAGGTCTCTCTCTCCCACCGACCGGCGATGCAACCCACCTTCGCCTCCACGAAACAAACTGAAAGAGGAACCTCCTTTTGCCCTATCCCCACCTATTCCTCCAAACATGGGAGACTCCCTTTCACTTGAATACCTCTCAAACATGTGAGCATAAGGGCTGGGGCCCTCCATGAAGCGGTCTTTGTCTTTCAAGCTCACACTTCGCGGCTGGGGAAACTGACCCCCAGAGCTGCCGCCAACCCCTCCCATGCGGCCTGCCCCCTCCCTCTGCAGGTCCACAAATGTGTCATATGAGTGTTGCCTCCGTAACACCCTCCCACCTGGCCCTAGCTTCCTGCGCTGTGCCTGAGTTTGAGTTTGGCTGGGTCCTACGCTACTCTTCCCTGCAGTGAACACCATGTTATTATCCTCACTGATGTTGTAAAGGTTGCTTGGCTGGATCTTACAGGAGTCACAGCGCTTGCAGGTAGCAGAACTGGGGCGACTGCTGGTCCCCCCAACTCCGCTAGCTGGGCATGTGCCGCCTCCACCTACACCTCCACTGTGGTGACACACACTGTGGCAGTTACGGCACTCCCAGTCACCACCAGCTATGCCCCCACCTCCTAGCCCAGAGACCCCTTTCTCCCAGCAGGTGTGGGCCTGCTGCCCTGCCGACACTGAGCCCAGCCCGCCTTTACACTCGGGCTTTTTGCCTTTACCTTTGAGGAAGTCTTCCACAGGTACTAAGCTTTTACAGATACCACCACCACTACCACCGCCCACACCGCTTCCTCCACTTCCACCCTCTTGCTCCCACTTGGCCATGCCCTCCTTGGAGCGGAACTGGTCCGCATAGAAATCCCTCAGGTTCTCTTTGTCTTTGCGGAATAAGTAAGGTGAAGAATTACCCCCTCCTCCTCCCCTCTTCCGCTCCAGGGGAGGTGAGACCGTGCGGTGTGCCAGGGGCCTGTGGGGAAAGTGGTGGTGGACGGTGTGGTGGTGTGGTCTCCTCCTGAAGCCGCTCAGCTCTATCTCGTCTTGCTCCCGTCGGCACTTGGCCGAGGCTGGCCTCTTTTTCAGGCTGTCCCTGTACTGCTTACGCCGCTTGTTGTTGCCTTCCAGGTTGCCGTAGGTGACAGTGTGGGTGGAGATATCTGAGACATCAGAGCGAATGTTCCCATCGTCACCCCCTGAGCCTCCCCCACCCCCACCACAGTACCTGTCATGACCCCCAATGAGCCCCGTGCTTGATGCGCCTCCTTTGAAAGAAAACCTGCCGTACACATTGTTTCCCTTGAACCCACCCTGGTTGGAATCCGCAGGGGTGTGGCCAGCAATCAGGTCAAATTTATTGGTATTCCTGTGAGTCATGGAGGGGCGGGGCTGGGTGGTGAAGATGGGCGCTACCCCTCCCCCTAAACTGTCACAATCGAACATGCCCCCATCCAACGAGCTAGCACTGCCTAAGCTACGCGGCCTATTAGGCGGGGGGCCGGACATACCCAGAGCCGGGTGGTGGTGCAGGTAATGGTCCTGGTACAGGTTGCTGTCCTTCAGGGGCAAGTTGCCAAAAGTCCTCTCCACCTCGCTGATGTAATCACTGAACATGTTGTCCTCTGGTAGATAGGGCGGCGCTGACTTGCAGTCTGCGGGGTGACCCACTAGGCTGCGCCGGTGCTCCTGGATATCATAGATAGCCGACTCACGACTACTATGGCTATACTCCAGTGCGGCATGCGGAGAGCCATTAATGCCAGGGACGGCGGTCATGTCTTTGGCAGTGCGGAGCAACCGCAGGATATTGGAGTGGGTGTTGTTCATGTTCTTCTTCATGGTGGCCGAAGGTGAGTCTATGGTTGACTTGTTTTCCTCAATTTGTACCCCATGGATGCAGCTGTAGATACCCTGGAGTGTGAGAATTAGAAGAAAAGAAAGGCAGAGAGAGAAAAAGAGACGGTGAGACAGGCCATGAGAGGAAGAAACAAACAGAGAGAGAGCGGTAAAGGATGAGGTCCACGTTTAATGCTAAAGAGATGGAACGAAACACCACACAGCTAAACAGACAGAAAGTCAGAGAGAGGAAAATAGGCAAACAGAACCAGGCAGAGGCAGAGAGGTTAATACTTCACCATGTTCTCTCTGACCAACCACTTGTTTACACAGTATTAAACAGTAATAGGGGCTGAGTTCATGATTGACTTTTCTAAGAGGACCAGCATAGACCCTCACGAGACCAGAGGAACAGAGGAAGAGGGGAATGAGTAGATCAAAGCCTTGATTGATAACTGTATTATGCTCATAGTTTTGACCACCAATCAATAGTTTTAATCAGTGCCATTCAGATGACACTGGTGCCATCGGCTTCGGTGTGCTGCTTGTTTCTTGTCATAAAAACATTGTTAATTACATCATTAATTAATCACTTTGTAAAAATTAGTTGGACTTTCTGTCACAAATGTTAACAATCTATTTAAAATGTCATCAACCATCAATTTGTGTTTGTTTTACTTGGTTGGTAAAAACAGGATTTTCAAGCATGGGGGAAGCCTTTGCAAATAAAATCAACAAGCGTGTTTAAGTGGGGGCTGAGGGAATCTGTGGTCGAGGCGACAGCCAAAACCAAAAGTTCACGGACACACTACCCACTAGCCAGAGAATGAGCCAATATTCCTCAAAGGCGACATCTTGTCAGAAACAGTTTCTGTCTGTCTCTTAGTCACTTTCCCCGTCACTGAGTTACATTCATGAATGTGAATCGTCAACCCTCTTTTCTCTTATTCCTCCATTCTCTCTTTGTGTCTCTTTTATCTTTTTCTCCGGGCGCTTGGGTGAGCGGCAGGCACACCAATGGGATTGTCTGTCTTTATCTCTCTACCTCTATAGCTACTGTGAAAGGTAATAGAACAGACGTTACTGGCACACAGGTGTGCCTTTTCTTTTCTACTCTGCCTTTTTCCTGCTACCAGTTTTATTCTTTATCATGATTCTTGCTAAATGAACTATTTGTATCTTCCAGTCCTTTGTCATCTAATCACTTGTGCATCCTTACACTTTGTATATGTTGTATATGAACTGCAATTTTCTTGAATGCAGCACTATTATTAGCATTTTTCTTTCTTGCACTGTAACTTGAGTCTGAAATCAAGCATGGAAATGTATAAAAGATATCTGGCTGTGGAACCACTCTTAAATAATAGGAGCCACTCTATTCTAATCAAGCACATTAGAGGTTAGAGAGACTCTTAAGCCTACTGTAAAAAAGCTATTTGCATGAAAATGTTACTATTTCAGAAGCTAAAAATACAGAGGGAAACTACTGGCATTTTAATAAATACTTAAAATTGTATGTATCTACAGAGTTGAAAAACTTTTAGGTTTTTTCAGGTTAGTCTGTACAGGTGTAAACCAAATTACATTACTATCAGGAACACATTTAGCCCTAACACCAAACACATAAACAGTGGCATCCTTTTCTAAGGCAAACAATGACAGAGAAAATTAGCATGCACCAACACCCCACCTTCTTAAAAGGTAGTATTATGCAAATGAATTATACCTCAGGTGATTATTTATATGGACCCATAACTGATCTATCTGAGCAGAGTCGTAACTAGATGGAGATGAGATCTCCAGGTCACCAGTTAAGGATGCGGAGCCTACTAGGTCTACTTTATTTCCTCAACACTAAACTGATAAACACTGGGCTTTATTAACACTGTCAGAGGTCTTAAGTGAGGCTTCCACATGAACCAATTTGTAGTTGTATCCTTTGTTTTAGTGTTATTGTGGCAATCATAAGAGGATCACTCTTCTAGCCAGTCACAGAATTTCAGTAATTTCTGCTTGACTACTAACTTTTTAGTTTCTTATTTATTATTCTAGGTCAGTAATGCCCCTTACAAAGTCAGAAAGATTAGAGATCTCAATAAAGCCTAGAAAAAAAATAGAAGTGGCGTCAAACAACGTCATGATCCAATAATCATGCCCACTTCATGCAGCAATTGGCTGAGTGTGTGGAGGTGAGAAAGTAAACTAGATTAGGCTTTGCTTCTTTCTCAAGTTCTCTCTTTCCATTTTTTTAAACTACTACTTCAGTGCTTCAGCTACATCAGTTTTTGTGAAAACAAATAAGAGCAACCCTGTGCAAAATGTGTGTTGCACTCCTCTTCTTTAATGGCTATCATGTCCTTCATATGATGGGAGGCTTTTCACCCCATTTTCCAGTGAACATTCATATGTTATCAATCGACAATCTTCAATACAGTTGTTCACATCAAATACTTCTTTGTTTTTAAATAGTCCTGATTTTTCTAGTCAATAAAACATGCAATAAAATACATAAAACTAATAGAAAAGCGGGACAGAGTTTTATGGACTGTATAATTCTGTCTCCTAAAAATTTCTATTAAACTAACCTGTGATTAAAAAACTAAAAAGGCCACAGGTTAGTCAGGTGAGTCACTGTATCCCCCTGACTGACACAATACACTTCAACAAAAAGCCAGTGGTTTTAAAACAACCCCTCCCGTGATCCTTCTGTCAGGACGACAGATGTTAGCCCTAAAATAAAACACAAACCCACTCACTCTGCTAATGGAGAAGGTGACCCCGGGCTTTCCGGAGCACACGCCCATGAAGCAGAAGCGCAGCTGCCAGTAGAACAAATGTTCACAGATGAAGGTGATGAATGACAGAACCATGGCGGCCCCGAGCATGTAGAAGACCCCCGCCATGTTGTCCACATCCAGCTGACTGCTCATCACCTCATTCTTCTCATTGTGGCAGATGCCCGTCAGCCACAGGGCCTCCAACTCCTCCATCTCACCTGGAAGAAGGAGAGGCACATACACACAGGTTGCTGTATCTATGTGTTGGTGTTATTGTCCGAGTGTATGTTTGTGTGACCTGCACACTTGCTGCCAGTAGGTGTGAGACCATGTAAGTGCGAGAACAAAAAGAGAGGACACATTTTTTAGATGTGGAGTTGATGCCAAAAACAGCTCAGGTCTCATGTACAAATGTCATATTACATTATTTTGACTGAACACCCCTTGAGGATTATTCTCATTAAGTATTGCTTATGCAAGGCTAACGCTTCCTTGTTGTGGGAGAAAAAAACAACTGCCTGCTGGGACTTTCCTCTGGGAGGAACTGTGTGTGGTCATGTGACAAGCGTTGCCACCTTAAAACGCACCCCCCTCAGTTCTACATCCCTTGGGGGGCTGCTAAAGGGGAAGGACACGTCCAGAGAGATTTGTTTGATTTGCACCAATGGCCTGTTTTTCGTGCAGGTCTGTGTGAGATCTGGGGGGAGGGGGGTATATTTTTTCCCAATGCTTACGTAACAGTGTTTTGTGTATGTATGTTTGTGCAGATGAATGTGCGTGTTTGTCTCAGACAGCTGCTAACTAGTTTTCACTAGCACTATCTTACTTAAATGGACCTCGCTGAGAGAAAAGAAAGCACAGCGTAGGTGGAGGTCTTCTGATGATTGGCTTATCAGTTGCCATCACGCAGAATAACAGCAAACAGAAAGCCATTAAACATAACAACAAAATAGTCTGATGTGTCTTATTTATTTCATTCATTAAAAGAACATTTTGTGAATGTTGTGAACTCTCACTTTTGTTGTATGATTTAGAAGAGAATACTGACTATGACTGTGCTTTGGCTACAGCTCAAGAGTCAGGAGGCAATTAGCCTACCTTATCATAAAAACTGGAAGCAGCTAGTCCCTCTAAAGCCTCTAAAGCTCTAATTAACATCTTACATCTGCTTTGTTTAAAACATTCACAAATGCAAATGTACAACCTACAAAATGTGGTTTCTTGACAAACACTTTAAACAACTTTAATTATATAGTAGATCTCTGTAGAGAGAAATACATATTACACCTGGCAACCTCAATGCAGGAGTTTTTCTTCTGTACATTGAAATGTTTATACTGTCTAAACATGTCCAGACTTATTGCAATGACATGCAATATGTAAATCAATGTCTTATTATTTTCCAAATGAATGTGTATATCCATTAATGTTGAACTGTATCTTTAAGAAGAAATGGTCAAGTTAGACAATAAAGCCATCTCAAAGGACTACAAATGAAAATACTTATCTCACTGAGCTATTAGTTGTACCTATGTTTTTCCTACTATCACTAGTAAAAATATGTACTATTAAAAATGCCTATTTGATTCATAACATCTTTTTTTAAAACAATGAAAAATAGGAGTTGTAATAAGTAAGTATATGTAGATTTTGAAAAAAACAAACAAACAAGAAACAAACACATTCGAAGAAGGCTAAAGCACCTCCATATTATTTCCTACATGGATGCCAAAAATCCGCACTCAACATCAACAAAACCAGCAATGGCAACTGCAAATCAGTTCATATTACAAACTGATTCCATAGTGTCCAATTCCTGACAGTTGTACATGTGTGCTTGTCTTTGACCCAACAATGTCAGTCAAGGTTATAATTATTCTCTGCTTTCTACCCTTGCCTTCAATCTTATCAGTGATGCTTTCAATCCTTTTCCTCGTCCATTTTAAAACTTCTCCCCTCTTTCTTCCTCAACCTATTTCTGTTCAGATGTAGTGGCACAGATAACATCGGGATGTGGGACCATTCAGGCAGTGATGCGGCACTGCAGACCTTCTTCTGGGCTGGACGAAGTCTATGTAAGAAGTAGTCCACATGTAAAATAGCAAATATGGCCCAAATATCCCATATCCTATGTTGGCCACCTTTGGCAAAGATGTGCTAAAGTTGGTTTATTGATTTGCTCATGACGTTCTTGACTGACATGTTGTGCTGTATGCTTGTCGCCCAGATCTGGTAAACAGGGGTGCCTTCATGAAATGAATAAAAGTGTAAGATGTGGGCTGGATCTGGGCCCCAGGAAATTTGCTATTGGGGATGCAGTTTCCTGTTAGGCCATGGCTGAACCTCTCCCTCTGCACACATGACTTGTATCATGTTCACATATGGACTCTAACGGGGTGTGACAGATAGGAGCACATTGGTGAGTCTGATCTCTTAACCTGGACTATTGTGTCCAAACAGTCCATGTGAAGTAATGAGAGGTAATGTCCGATGTGTTGGCCTCACATACACAGGTGACAGAACAATAAGACTTTGCTGCCATTTAGTAAATTTGTGCAGACATGTCTGATCTTTGGTGAACACATTCTTTGCTTTGGGAGCTAGCACTGAGTGTCTTGCACAAGGACACACCTGGTATGGGGGATGGGCTGGGATTTGATCCTGCCACCTTCTGCATTCCAGTCTGATGCTTATCCCATTGAGCTACCAGGCACTACATTCTCAAATGTGCCACATGCCATAAAAAAGAAAGCCCATCCAAAACCCATGTACACACATTCACATCTTGCATACACACATACATGCGCAGACTGCCACTTTGATGTACATCACTCAAGAGGTTTCCAACAATGGCTGTCAAGGTCTGAGTCAATGTGGCTCCTTAAGATCTGATCCAAGGTGAATGTTCTCTCTGTACCGACCTTCATCCATCACACACACTGGGAAGGAAAGTGATAATGAAGGGCATCTTGTGTGTGTGTGTGTGTGTGTGTGTCAGTGTGCTGTATAATATATGATCTGTCAGGCAGTGAGTAGTATGTAGCACATATTACCTCTGGTGGTGCAGAACTACTGTAGGTGTACTGTCCAGGGAAAATTGTTCCTTTAACATGTAGCTTAGGGCAGGTGATAAATTTTAACTTAAAGTTTGCTATTCTCTGTTTCCCATAAAAAAATTCCCTATAGGCAGAATATAGAAGTGGCACTAATTCTTAACTCTCAGTCAACATCGGTATCAGTAGCAGTCGGGGAAGCAGAGTAGTACTTTTGCTACAACATTTTTTTTACCACCATTTTTAAGTTATGGAGTTCCACAGGGTTCTGTGCTTGGACCAATTCTTTTTACTTTATACATGTCTCCGCTGGGCAATATT
>JAUMHL010000001.1:14413637-14458503 GCA_032362345.1 Sandelia bainsii
CAAAAGTTTAGGGAAGGTCACATTAAGTTCACCTGTAAAGGTTATAGTGCATTTTAGGTTCATCCGGAAATTTCACCTGAAAGCCGAATATCCCTAACTTTTTGTGAGTAGTGTATATATAAAGTGACTGTGTTTATGCGTAAAAGAAATAAAATCACCTCTCCAACCATGCCATTCCATGTCCCATTAACCTTCTTGCCGTGTTTGCCATTGGTGACCAGGTAGAGGTCATAAGTAAACTTGACCGTCTTGGCGATCTTCTTCAGGATGTCGATACAGAAACCCTTGCAGCAGCGCTTGATGTAAATCCCTGAATCACCTGTTTGATTGCTGGTAGGTGGTGAAAGCAGAAATAGAGACAAACAGGAGAAAGAAAAAGTTACAATATCATATCAATGTTTATTAGCGGTGAGATACACACAAACTTTATAAGGGATTATTTATAAGAGAGTGCACAGCAGCAGGTATTAAATAAAACATACCAACTAAAATACTCCACCAGGTTCTTTTACTGGTTTTCACTATTTTTCAAATGCTTTGCACCGTGTAAACAGAGCTGTGTCAATTGTAGAAAAGAGAAAGAACATATCAAATAAAGAATTTAGGTGGATTTTTCCATACTTTTACATCCACATTTTAAACAGGTTTACACACTATCATCCTAATTATACAGTAATGGGGGGACAAAGAAAAACACACATTGAGTCATGAAACTGAAAAAACTGTGTCATCAATCAACTGGTTGTTCTGGCTCATAGCAGATACAGGTGCAGAACAGCTGTGGGTAACAACACAATGGCAGCGTTTACACAGTTAGAGAATGCTGCCAATGCCACACCAAGGACAAATGTGTTTGAGTGTTTTTTTTACTCACACAAGAGTGTGTCAAGCTCCATTTATAGACAATTGTGGGATTATGAATTCAGCTCCTGAAAGTAAACGACCTTCATGATTACTGAGATAAAACACACTGTATAACATGGAATAATGTGAACACAGAAGTTTGTTTATCTCTCTGGCACTAAGGCTGTGTCCACATATTTCTACTTCTGTGCATCCAAAGAGAAATCTACACAGCTGCAGTGTTTTTGGCTGGAGGGAAATGTTGCATATTCTTTGTGGCACAAAGCCTCCTATGCCTGACATGTGGTCTGTGAGGATGTCTTTGAAGAAAGAGAAAGACAGAAAGGCAGAAGGACGGAGAAAAAGAGAGTAGGAGATGGAACTATGTGAAAGATCAGATGTGAGCCAGAAGATGTAGGACACCCTCAGGAGATTTCAGGTAGGCCAGTAATAGAAAAAGAGGCCAATGAAGAAAATTCATTATCACACACCAAGGGGAAGTGGATGGCAAGAGGGTCAGGGTGAAGGTGGGGGAGAAAAACAGTGGCAAAAACAAAGATAATAATCTAGTTAGCAGAGGGGAGACCAGGGTGATTGTCAGAGGATAAAATAGATATAAAGAAAAGAACAGGAGAATCATTACAGCACACTGTAGTAATGGAAAATAATTTACAAATAAGCAAAAAGAAAACAAGAAAAAAATTGACAATTCAAAAACAATATCCATTAATTCATGGTCTCTCTACATTCATGCATGGCGCACTGCATTGATCCATGTATATCCTCTGTCTGCATTCACATTTATATGTATAATAAACATATAACTGTATGTCATATGTTTATTATACGTTATATGTTAACTGTAGGTGTGACAAATGACTTTGATTACATGTGGGAGGTTACATGCTGTACCACAAAGGTTTCCAAATAAATTTTAAATACATTTTTCTAAATTTATAAATCAAAATTAGTTTATCTTACATTAGGTTCCACTAAAAAAATGTTCTAGTCTTAGAAGGTGACTCTACAATCTGATTGATTAAAGTCAAATCAAATCTTTTATTCCTGGGAGACCAAAATGCATGACCTAAGGGTCAAAAAGGAAACAAAATATATAATGTTATTTAATGATCAAATCCAATTTTAAATCCTCACCTGAGTTTGAGCTGTTTGCGGCATGGCACAGTGTTCCTCATGCAGGTCCCACTGAGGGGGTCCACATCCTCCACAATGACAAATGGTGCCTCCTCCAGAGTCACAATGGACAGGTGGTCCTCCCGCTCCTCTGCTCCAGAGTACAGGTCAAAGCGGGGCCACACGTGGAACCTCATCGTCAAAGAGCCTCTCTCCCACTTGCCAACCTGCATGAGTGAGTAGGAGGAGGGCTGTGTGATATGCAGGGTACTGTAAGAAGTACTTCATGCAGATACTCGACATGAAAAAGTCACAGACACATCACAGAGGGTGAAAAATACACAGCAGAAAAAAGGCAGAGGATGGATCAAAGAAAGAGAGAAGAAAATTAAGAGAAGAGAAGAGAAGAGATTCACCCTGTCCCATTGTCTGTCCTTGTCTAGAAGAATGATGACCAGTTTGGGAAACATCTGGTGACCCTTTTCGCTAAATGACAGGTTTCGGCCTTCAAACGTCACATTCATAAGGTACCTGAGAATGAAGATTCAAGTTTCAGTTATAAATATTAAATCTGTGTACGTTTCTGAAAACAAATTGTGAACAATCCAAATTTTAATTGGAGATAAATAAAGTAAAGTAAAAACCCTTTCAACAAACTTAATGTTTTGGAGATAATACCTTTTTTTGTAGATTTAAGGTATATTTGCTTGGGGAATTTCTTTAAAATTCCATTAACCTATTTTATTCCACATTGGGACAGCACAAAAATATATAAAACTAACAGACATACAGTATCATCTGCAAACAGTTTCATATTTACACATCTGGCACACATGGAGACGCATTAGCAGTCATTTACCGTACCGAGTTACCGCACTGCCCATTTGGTGACTGTACATCCAATATTCACTTTATTTTAGCTCTGGTTCAGATTACTGCTGTCGTTTTTACCAACTACTGAGGAAATATCAGGCTCTTTAACTGCTGAAAGCTTCACTATGTTCACCAGCTAGCTTCTTACTGTGTCTGTTATTTGGCACTGAGCAGGTAATGTGAGTTTTTTTTTATATTGAAAACAGCTGTCTGCTGTGGTCAAAAGTGATGCTAGGAAAGCAGAGTGAAGTAAAACAGTAATGTTGCAGACTTTACAAAAAAAACAGAAAGAGCTGTAAGATGCTAAACAACTCTGCAGAGCTGAGGAGAACTGCAGTTTGGTTATATTAGTGCAGCTATAAGGGCTAGTATAAAACATGAAGGCAGCACCAGAGACACACTATTAATAGTGTAACCTGCTGGTCACTTCTCTACATGCGTCAAGAGGTTAACATGCTCACAATGGGAGGGATGGTAGGAGAACATAAAACCATCCATCCATCCATCCATTTTCTTAACCGCTTGTCCTCGTAAGGGTCACGGGGGGTGCTGGAGCCTATCCCAGCTGAAAATAAAACCAGTGACCCTTTTTTGTAAATATTCTCAAATGTCTTGAACACTGAAATATTGAGACAACACATTTCAATCAAAAAGAATACACACAGCTTTTACTGGCAATGATTCGGTAATGTCAAATATTCAGTTTTAATCCTTGGCAGTGTAATACCATACTACTATGATCTTTGTGAAATGTGTTAATAGAGAAAATACATCTGGAGATGACTGTGGATATCTGACACCCACAGGATTTTCAATGTCCTTTCACACACATCTGTTTGTTGAATCCTCATTAGTCTATTTATCTGTGTACATTTATGTACTTTATAACAATATACACTCACCAGTCACTTTGTAAGGTTCAACTGCTCGTTAACACAAATATCTAATCAGGCAATTACATGGCAGCAACTCAGTGCATTTAGGCCTGTAGACATGATCAAGATGATCTGCTCTACCCAGACATCAGAATGGGGAAGAAATGTGATTTGAGTGACTTTGAATGTGGCTTGGTTGTTGGTGCCAGACAGGCTGGTATGAGTATTTCAGAAACTGCTGATCTACTGTGATTTTCACGCACAAACATCTTATTCATTTTATGAGCAAATATGCCTTGTTGATGTTGATGTTGAGGAGAAAATGGCCAAACTGGTTTGAGTTGCTAGAAAGTCAACAGTAACTCAAATAATCACTTGTTAAAACTGAGGTATGCAGTAGAACATCTCTGAATGTGCATCATGTCAAACCTTGAAGCAGATGAGCTACAGCAGCGGAAGATCACGCCGGATGCCACTCGTGTCAGCTAAGAACAGGAAATTGATGCTACAATTTACATGGGCTCATCAAAATTGGACCCCTTAGCCCCAGTTGAGCATTGTTTAAATGCTACAGCCTACCTTAGTAGTTTTGACAATGTCCATCCCTTTATGACCACAGTGTACCCATCTTCTGATGGCTGCTTCCAGCAAGACAACGTGCAACGACACAAGTGACAATGAGTTCACTGTACTCAACTGGCCTCCACAGTCACCAGATTTCAATCCAATAATCCAACTTTAGGATGTGGTGGGACAGCAGATCATGGTTGTGGATGTGCAACTACGTAATGCTATAATGTCAATATGTACCAAAATCCCTGCATGTTGCAGAATTTATGCCACAAAGGATTAAGTTAGTTCTGAGGGAAAAGGGGAAAGAAGATCTTGAATGTGCAGGTCTGATGACCTAAGCAGGACACCTCTGCCTGTTTAGGACAAAACCTTTAATTTTATTTAATTTTAACTGTGTTATTGTTACTATTATTAGTGGCAGTAGCGGTGACCTTTAGGTTTTATGCCCCCTTGCTTTAAAAACAGATCTCAGCAAAGTGATTTGTGTGTATGATGATTAAAACACAAACAGCACAAACACAATTCTATTTCACAATCCAACTACGGGTTAACCAAAATCTCTTTTCTCCACCTTAACTAGCTCAATGTTGCCAAGGTCAGCAAGTGTAAAATATGGAAAGATTACCCAGTTTGAAACACTTGATAGATTAAGAAACATGAAGAATGAGTACACAAAAGCTGTATAAGAGAGTATTTATAGCAGGACATGAAATCAGGAGTGAAAAGTGGAAGTGTAGCAAAGGAGTGGAGATTATATTAACCACCTGTGTGAGTACATATCATCACACGTGTGTATGTGTAAGGGTACAGTAGTGGGAGATTAGCTGGAATCATCTCTCTATCTCTCTCACAGCCTCCTTCCCTCACTCGTCCTGATCTGTGGGCTGCCATCACCATGGAGATGCTCTGCCTTTGAAACAATCCACCAGAGAAATAAATATCTTGTCTGAATGCAGGAGTGAGGGGCTGTGTGTGTGCATGTGCGCCACAGTGTGCAGACTTTATAAAGGAGGTGCCATGCACATTTTACCTACCATCACTTTGACCAGTTCAACAGTGTGAAAAAATAAATAAATGTCTTCACAAGTGAATAAAAAAATGCAGATGAGCAATGGACCTGAAACTTACCCAAGATTTTATTGCAAGTACCTCCTACCAGAACATTCAGTACCTTGATCTGTAATCTCTTCGAGCATATTTATATCCCACCTCACATACACACACACACACACACACACACACACACACACACACACACACACACACACAGACCTAAGTAGGCTGCATGCTTGGAGCAAGTCAATAATATTACTCAGGCCTCCATGAAATGCCTATTGCTGCATCCTTGCTTGCTAAGTGCTGTAAAGCACGTGTAACATGGGATTATCTTCCTAAACTTTGATTAATCTCACTTTGAATAAAGAACCATGAAGATCAAGGCGGTGTGGGTGGTGGCTTGGGAGGATCCAACTTTGCCATCCTGACACCGTGACGTCCCGTGTGACCAGCAGTGGCCTGCGTGTGTCATCATGAAAAGGTGACGTGGACGTATACGCAAAATCACAACGTATGGATGCGGGGCGACTCTTAACACCAGCATAATGTGGTGTGTTGCCATGGCACCCACAACCACAGCAATTTTCACGCAATCAGCTGTGTTGCCATGGGAACAGTAATCTCACCCGAGAGGCAGGGTGAAAGAGAGGAATAAGTATTTTTCTGTTTAAAGCTGAGTGTTTATCCACTTCCCCTCATGCTGTCTTTTACTTTTAGATCAATGTCTCCATCTCACCTCTGAGTAGTGCGTTGAATCACACATCAATAGGATTCATCTGCCCGCACATTAACCTGTGCCTTTACAAAGATTGATGCATGCTGTGAATTTACAGCAGAGGAGGTTGCTCTGTTTATCATTTTGTAGCCCTGTACTATTGATGTAGCTTTTATGGGTTGTTTGATTCCTTTTCATGTCAAAATTCCCCTCTGACTCTGCTGGAAGAAGAATAAAACAAAAAAATAAAAACTAGTGGGATGAGCTACTAACAGAACCTCATGTGGCTTCATCACAGCCATATGCAGCGATTGTGTGTGCCTCACTCACCAACTGTTCCCCAACTAATCACGGGCTGTGAGGAGAATTTATGTATTTTAGTTACAGAGACACTGAATCATCAGTGGCATGGACACAATCCCTATTTTTTGCATTTTTTTTCTCAAATCTCTCCAAATGTATTTCCGAGCCATTTGATATGACTTTCTTTTATCTCAGAGTGGAGCTGAACAGGGTCACAAATTCTCTGTCGCTGCAATGCAGGGATGTAAAAATTTATCTCCACTGTGTGTGTGTGTGTGTGTGTGTGTGTCAGGAAGTCTGTGGTGCACATATACACATACTATGTCAGGTTTGGGTGGATGACTCATAATCTGGGATGACTGCAGAAGACCTGCCTCTGAAGAGTTACTACACATTTCAAGTCCTGTAGGAGAGAAGCAGTGACTGTGTGAGGAGATGCTGCAATATGTACTACTACTAATATAATAAATTATGGTAATGCAGAGTACATATGCTGTAAGAGCTGTGGCATTTGTTTGCTCTAGATTGAATTTGATTGTTCATATTAGACTAAAACAATGTGTAAGGTAATGCAGAAAAGTTAAACCACACAATGATTGTAATAAATGTCGTTATAGATGTATATTAAATATTACTTTTACAGTCAGTGAGGGGATGAACCATTTTTCTGGAGCAGCCTAATTTAACGTGAATTATGATGAATTAATTTTTACTTTTAATTAGAACTTTGACATTGTATGTGTTTTGTTGTAACTGAATTACAATTCACACACAAATCTTGCTGATTTACTTTGTATTTTCTAATATATATTTTTTAGAATTACAGAAGGTGTTTGTTGTTTTGTTTCTAAATAACCATCACTGTGTGTAACTGCAGATATATTCAAACGTCGAAGGAGTCAAAAAGTGTCTCATAAAAGAAGATGAACAATAATTTGCTTGATAACTCTGACTGTAAATAATTTAATAATTTATGATAACTTCATAATTACTTACATAATCAGCATGCTCATCGTCTACACTCCACAGTATGTGTTTTAAGTAAAGCCACTGTGCCCCCTGAATATAAAGCATCGGATTGTCTGCCAGCAACTTTGATTGAATCTGCAGCAATTCCCAAGTGCCTGGAAGCTGCCACACGCTAGTCTTTCTCAAAGTGGCTTTTCACTTATGACAGTTACTCTAGAAATGTGTTCTAATCACAAGTAACAATGACAGATCACAATGCTCAGGGTCAGTAATATACAGTACCTACTCAAACAACTGTTTATTTACTGACTCGTTCATTGCTGGTGATAAAGCCCTGACAGCATTAATACACACACAGTGATGTGTACTACACTGAGGAAAAATGTAACACTCTTTGAGCTACAGCCTTTAATAAGTGAGTCCACAGAAACTCCATGTGATCTGGGCCCATGAGGACCCCTGCAGAGTTGGAGATATCAGACAGCTACCTGAGGAGTCTGAAGAGAGTGTGCACTGAATCAGAGAGAGCTGTATCTCATTAAAAATGCGAACAAGGTCTTAAAAGACAAGTACACTGACCTTCTACAGCCTGCAAACCTCAGACTGACATTTAATCTTTTTCTAGTGGTAATTTCAGGAAACATTTGTTTTCAAGGTAAAGCAAATTGGATCAATGCATCCATTAACGGTCATTACTATAAATTTGTATAAGAAAATTAGCTCATTTGACACATGGGGACATAGAAAAGCTTTTTAAAACTCCATGTGCCTTTGATGATCTCATCTTACTGGTGGCATCTCGCCAAGGCATAATTCAATTTAATGGGAAAAATATTTAGGTCGGGAGAGTGGTTTATAAGTTTATAAGTATAAGTGCTGGTACTAGGACTGAAAATAATAAAATAAAATAATAAAAAAAGCACTGTAAGCGGCTCTTCAACTTTTGTTTTTGCGCACAATACTACTATAATAATACTCTGACCACAAGATCTTATTACAGTCTTGTGAATGAGAATCAGAATCACAATCAGACAGATTTCTTCATAATCTTTTTATAACAATCTGATTAATTGATTAATTTAAGAAATAAATTACAGATATGATAAGTAGGGAGAGGACATAGGTGACAGAGTTAAATGAGAGAAATCATGCTCAGTCTAAGCAGTCATGTCCTTAAAGTGGCCATATAATGCTTATTTTCGAGTCTTATGCAGCAGCTCCCCTGGCCTTGAGACTAAAAAGGCTCATTTGAGCTCCTGTGTCTTTAAGTCCCCTTTCCTCTATCACACTCTGATCTGATTGGCTAGCTTGTGGAATTCTTCCTGTGGGCCAAACTATGTCCAAAAGAGTGGCTTTTGGCACCACCCCTATTATATTGGCTCAATAAACAGCAGTACAGCACAACACAAATAAACTGTTTTTCATTCAAAATGTCAGCTTCTCAAATCCGGCCAAACATGAGCCAGAATCTCATCTGGAATATGATGGTAGAGAAGAACAGTTGTCCAACTGTACATTACAACATGAAACAGCTGTGCCTTTGTGTTATAATTCACACACACAAAGCTCTCCTGCACAAAAATGAGTTATGTATAGGAATATAGTTTTCTCTGACTGACTGGAGCATGGCTGTAGGTCTACTGTATCATTTTTGTACCTTTAGCTTAGTAAAATATGTGTTGTGTTGTAGAGTAACACATGGGTCAACTGTCGGTTGACTTCACATGTGTAGCATGGGCATCCAACTGCACAAAAGTATATCTGTAACATCAGAACACAAGAAGCATAATGACTCCTTTAAACACACAGATCCTCTTTACTTGTAGTGTGTTTATACAGTATGTAAGCACACTGCCATTACAAATTAGGATCAATATTTTTTTGACAGAGAGTGGAAGAGAGACATTGTTGCTCTCTGATTAAACATTTTAGCTTTATGCAACTGAAAGACCTCTTGGATGAACATGCATTGCGACAGGAGCATCACAGAATGAGAACAGGAAAGGAAAGAACAAAGGGATGAAATGGGTACTGGATGACAAAACATGCAGGTGACACACAGATGTGTGAACTGATACTCTGAGCCACTTCCATGGCAAAGAAAGGTCTATGAAAAGAGACACTCGTTCATGATGTAGATGCCCAAAAGCACAATAAAATGGTCAGCTCGCCTTCTAATGAATAGAGCTAGGATTTATTAGACAGATGCTTTTATTGTGTCCATTAAGAAATGCAATGTTTGTCTCCTGCTGCAGGAAAAACTGCTTTAAAAGTGACAAAGGAAGAGAGTAAGATGCTTAAGATACATGCCTGAAAGGCAGCACAGGCAAGTGTCAGATGGCCTGCAGAAAAGGCTGCCTACTTATCTGCACTGAAAGGCTCTGAGCACATGCAGCCAGCCCACAGACATGAAGATAAATGTCTTGTTAGATCACATATAAGCAAACTATAAAACTACACTACACAATAATAATCATCCCCTACATCATATCTACCTGCACAGCATCTGTATATCAGCTCTGGGATGCAACAGCCACACACAAATTAGCCCATTAGCATCTGATCCAAAACCACTTGCAGCACATTTTCTCATTATCCCACTGTTCCTGTCTTTTCTGTCAGGCAGGAAACCATGGATGGCCTCAAGAGCTCTTTGTATGTGGATGCATTTATGTATGCATGTGTGTGCCCTATAGGGTCAAGCAGCCCCTAAACAATTTAGCGTGTGTGACTCGCTGGTGCATCTCCATCCATCAGCGCTGACAGGATGGCATGCTAATCTAGCATGCATGTAGCACACTGGGTCCTGTAGCTATACAGGTCCATGCAGAGACATATGGCCGTATTATTGCTTTCGTCTCTGGGGTTGAGGACCGGAATAGGTGGAATTATGTGAGTGTCTGTGTGTTTCTGTCCTCTGGGGTCACAAACAACATCCACCGATTCAAATTCTCTATTTTCACTCAGTTGAATGGAGAGAAATGTGATGGTTGGTTTGGAAACACACACTCTAAACAGACATGCAGCAGAGTCCCAGGTGTGTGCCTGATGGATGATTGAGAGCTATCCCTGTCTTATAGTGCCCTTTGGGGACTGAAATATTTATGGCTGTGGTGTTATTGTTATCGCAGTCCTGTTGGTGGCAGAATCCTAGGTGGCATGCATAAGTGCTCCTGATATTAGAAACAGAAACATGAGTAAAGAACAAGACCAAAATTTCCAGTAATACATCAACTTCAACCTGTAATTTAATGTAGTTGTGGCAGGAGAGGCTGCATAATGTTTTCGCATTCCTCAAATCCAAACTGACAGTGAAAAACAAACAAATGAAACAGAGAAAAAAGTTGAATTTTAGGAAAAAAGGAATGAAAGACAGGCAGGTGTGCAGCTTTGTAGGCTAAAATACTGAACATATAATAACAGATGGGATTTGTAAATCTAAGCTTTTATCAAATTAAGCCCAGAGGAGCAGTTTAAATGTCATACCATAATAACACGTGTGTGTGTGTGTGTGTGTGTGTGTGTGTGTGTGTGTGTGTGTGTGTGTGTGTGTGTGTGTGTGTGTGTGTGTGTGTTTCTGTGTAGTAGCAACAAGCATGCTGCTGTTCTTTGGCTCGTTTTCATTAATCCAGTTGTCCCCAAGCACTCAATTAGCTGTGGAATCTCTGATCAATGTGTGACAGTAAAACCATGCCCTATGAAGCTAAATGGGGATTAATTATTGAATACCAATGGTCCTGCTTGTTCTGTAATGTGCCAAAAAGCAAAACAAGAAGGTTCAGAAGAAGAGAAGCAGGAGGACGTTTTTCTTTAAAGTTGGCTGTGGGTTAAGCTAAAGATAAGACAAGATGTTGTTACATGTCTTTGTTCATCTTGTGCTTTATGTTTTTTATAAACTGGTTAAACAAATTCTGGTTCTCCTCAAGGAGAGTGTCTACATTGTTAACGTTCATGTGTATTTATAACGATTTGTTTTGGCAATGTTGCATTGCATGAGTATGGTTTGGAATTTGCTGAATTTATTTTGATATTTTCAACAGTTCTTCACCTACTAAAAATCGAACAGCATTTTTTACCAGTTCCTTTGGTTATAACTTATGAAAGGAAAGATTTATTCTGCTTTGTTCAGCCCATCCTTTTGCATTGTGCATGATATCTATTTAATATATATTTCTGTACCAAAATACATTTCAATCCTTATAAAAGTAGGTGAACAGCTCATTGCTTTTTCATTTGCCATGTGTTTTTTAGCAGGGAAGAGCAGGGACCTAGGCTCATACTCAAAACATGTTTAATCAAAAGCAAAGACTGTTTATTTGAAGTTGCAGTGCTGACGGGAAATGATCTGTGCTAAAAATGTGATGTAAAAACAAACCACTTCATTCCAAGAGACCCTTGATAGTCTTATCCAATGTCTGTAACCAACTGTTTGCAAAGCCTCACACTACCTAGGTTTGTTGCTTTGACTGTCAAGCACTCTGTTCTCACACACACACACAAGTATGTCCTTGATTTCACACCGTAGAAAACAAAAGCAGTTTCCCATTTTAAGAGGACATCAGTTGACTGAAATGATAACTGTCACTTAACAGATTTTATCAGCACTAATCAGCTAGCATAAGCTAATGACAATATTTACTCTCTGTTGCTGAAACCTCCATCTATAACTGGCCCATTTTAAAATAAAAAAAGTGAAAATCAGAGTCGATCCAGTTGTCATTTTCACGAGTCTGAGTCTAAATAAAAACTGGAAACCACTCACATTTAAGTTAGTCTCTCCTGGATGATTAAAAGTCTTTCAATTTGATGTCAGAAAGTTCTGCAAGGAGAGGGTTTTTGAAGCAATTTGACCATCTTATTAGTACTTTATTCTGTTTGTTATTTGTTGTGTTTTGTTGTTCTGTTTTGAGTAAAGCATTCGTCCTTGCACCACAGGGTCAGCGGTCAGTTAAACTCATTGCTCCCTGTTCCTCCTACAGCAAGGCACTGAACCCCAAGTTGCTTATTGTGTGTGTTAAGTATAACTTCTAAGTTGCTTTAGATCAATGCATCTGCCAAATGACTCAATTTAAATGTACTCTAAAATCTGATGCCTTAACTCAAACAGTGTATATGTTACTGCCATGAACAAGTAGTTTTCTAATGTACAGTAATCTGCTACTTCGCTAACATAAATAACAGTCACTAAGGAAATGCCCCTAAGCAATTAGTAGCTCGGCATGTTAGACTTGCAGCTCACAATGGAGCAGATAAATGCACAGGTCTATCCACTCATTACATGTTTGCTTTTGTTTTTGTAAAGGCTAAAAAGGTGACACCAGCCTCCCAGTGCTTGAGGATCACTTTTACTTGAATCCACTGGACAATGACTGAGTTTACACTCTGCTGAAAGTAGCAGAGTGGTGAGTGTCTCCAGCCTTTGTCCTGCACCTGGTTACTTGGTTTCTAAGCTTGACAGGCCTGCCTTACAGTTGCTAAACTATGACTGACCAAATGTGGTTCGGACAACAATCAACTGCTTAGTTTACAGATGATTTTCATTTACATTACTAATATATGTTTGTCTAATCCCTTTGCACATGACCACTCATCTTCCCAGCATTTACCTCACAACTCACCTCAGTATTTCCTTGGAGTGGCCAGTGTTGGAGCTCTTTTTGTCAAGTGTCCCGAGACAGCTTGACTTCAGTAAGGTATGTGGCCCTCGGTCCAGCATCATGGTGGAGGACGCTGTGGCGATGACAGCCACTGCATCACGTACCCTGGCCTCAATATTGTAGTCCCATTCATCATATGACACTGAGATAAGCCCTGGGAAAGAGAGAGATGGAATGAGGTGAGAGGAAAGAATGTATGGAAAGGAGAGAAAGAATTATGTAGACAGATGAAGAGAAGGGACAGACAGAAAAGTGGGAGAAACAGTGAGGATGCAAATTGGCAAGCAGAGGCAGAGTGCAATAAAAATCCGCCAGAGGGGGGAAATATATACTGTACATAATGAAAGCCTGAAAAGTGGCAAAACACTGAGACGAAATTAAGAGCACAATCACGCCTACAATATTTTAACTTGTTCCAAGCCAGAGTATAGCTATTTACTTTTTTATTTACAAAAAATGTTCATACATGTTGAATACACATGAAAACTTAGCTGAATATGAGCATCAGTCAGTAATCACAGTATCAGTAATGCTTTGGCTCATTCTGTTACACTTGGCTTTTCAACCATGAGGAACTGCTGGCTGTCAGATGTCAACATCTATTTCTTACATCCAGAAACAACAGGAATTGCGAGATGTTTTCCATGGCTGGTTTGGATAATATGTTTACATTTGAAACTTGTACTGTAAATCTTTTGGAAAAAAGGCAAAGCAGCATTTTCAGACAGCCTTGGTGTTTCTGGTTTCACACATGTTAAAATGGGGTTTTGTCACTTGCTCAAGCAAATGGAAATATAGGAGCAAACACAGTTCAAATAAACTGCTTCAAACGTACTTGGTGAGAGCCACTGCAAGATGACCAAGGGGTCTCTTTCTTGCATCACATGATCCACTGGAGGGGGTTTTCAAAACAACATCACTGGGAATTCTTTTAACGAGACCAAAGGCCAAAGCTCAGACTTTTATTAGAAATGATAGCCGCATTATTAAAAATAAGCCTGTCAATCCACATTTATCTCATATTTATGTGAGGTACTCCATAATGAGTAGATGTGAAATGATCAGCTACAATCAAATGCACCCAAGTGAATGAAAAACATTTTTACTTGAGGTTAACAGCAATCAGTATGCACCCTGCCACTGACTGGCACAGCATACTGCAAACTAGGAAAGCATTTGCATATATGCAAACAAGCCCATCTGCCACTTGTGACCACATTTCAATTCAAAGTTTGTCGAGAACTTAACACACAATAATGTAATACAGATTTTAGTTTCTTACTCAGTGAGGAGACGCTCACATAAGCTTGAACCTAGTTTAACCTCTGGTTTGATTTCTGTCCTTTTAAACTCTGTCTAACCACAACATGGAAACTGGAAATGCTAATATGGGACGTTGACTTTGACAACTGATTACAGTTCTGCAATAAAGTTGTACTGTGTATTCTATACACATGAATTAAATACACCAATTTTATAAATATAACTCATAACAATAATCTACTGATGCTGATATGCACAATTACAGTAAAGTCACTGTGCATTAGTAAAAGTATTATGATTCAGGTTGTCAAGTGTAACACTATAACATTCCTACTATCAACAGATTAAGTAACTACTGTGAAATTAATGAGTGTAGGCCTGAAAAGGTGTCAGAGTTATCATAATGGCATTTAGTGCTGTGAAAAAGTGTTGCCCCCTTCTCATTTTGTTTATATATATATTTAAACATTTCAGATCATCAAACTATTTTTATTTTATACAAAAATAACATAAATCAGCCATCAGTTTGTGACCTCAAGCTCAAGCATACTTGGGTTCTGCAGCAGGACAATGACCTGAAACACACCAGCCCACAAGTCCACGTCTGAATTGCTCAAAAAAAGTCCAGACTTCACATTAACAAGAATTTTTGTCACATAGGGCCATGCAGGTTTGGACAGCTTTTTTTCCTTAATAAATGAAATAGTTAGTTAAAAGCTTCATTTTGTATTTGGTTATCTTTATGTAATATTAAAATTAGTTTGATTATCTGAATCATTAAAGTGTGACAAATATGAAAAAAAAAATCAGAAAGGGGGCAAATACTTTTTCACAGCACTGTATGGTAAGGTCAAGAATGGGCAATGATCCAAATCATTTTCAAAAAGAGATTTTAGACTGATCTGTAGTATTGGCTCATTCGTAATTTTCTGGCTGTTACAAAATATGCATCATTTATTTTCATTTCTTCAGAGAAACTATCCTGAGCCTGAACAAGTATTGGGCCACCACACTAAGAAGTCACAGTATTACTCCTCATGTCTGCACTGAGTTAAGGTTTTATGCCAGAGGACATATTTTTTTATTGTTACATATTGTCTTTGATGAATTTTTCCCAGTAAAATATAGCTCCTGAATTTTTCAACGAGGGAAAGCTTTGTTGCTAGGGTGAAGGAAAGTAAGTGGTGTGATGCGGATGCTTGGTCAGCTGAGTTGTTTAATATGAAAAAAAGTATTAATTTAACCCGAATTCATGGCAAACTAGTACAACTTAAGATAGGAGATTGTTAACTAGACTAAGCTAGACAGCACAGTGCAGCTTATGGATTCAGACATCTGAACTCTTACTTAGACCAAAGCCATAGCCAGAGTCAAGGACCTGGAGTGGGGGTGTACCTGTGGGGAAGACAGAGGGAACATTGTCTGCATCTCCAGCCACCAGCGAGGGCACAATCCAGGTGAAGCCATAACCTGTGAGACCCACAGAATGAGCCACCTCAAAAATGGTGGTAGCCTCCTCTTTTGTGCAGTAGAGCAGGATGACAGGACTCTGCAGTTTCTTCAGCTGGTTCTGGATCTTGGAGTCTCCATCGTCCACTGACATGTCCAGTAGGAGGACTTCTTCCAGCTCCCAGCCCACAAAGCTGTTCTCGATGGTGCTGCGGACCTAGAAAGGAAAGGGAGATGTGATTTAGTGTAGTGTAGGCTGCACACCTTCAGTGGAGTTGTTAAGAAGAGATACTGGAACAAAACTGACTGAGATGTCTCCTCCTCCAGCTCCCAGATTGCAAAACTGTTCTGTCTTTACACATCTCTCGGGAGTAGGAAGCAGTGGTCGATTGTTTTGTAAATGTAACAACAGAGAGATTAGGTAATCTCTTCTCCCAAATCTTCAGGCTACTGTGCAGTACATTCTCACAGATACACAGATATTACACAGAAGATATATCAATTATCTTCTTTTTTATTTATTTTACAACTACACCCCTACTGTGTTGATAGATTTTGTGCTTTGTGATGATCTAGGATGATGATCTAAGTCCCCAAATGTATATACATTATGCTTTAACACTGATATTACATACCATACATTATTTACATTCAACATAAAACTCATTTGACTTTTGCAAAAAGCTCCTCAGAGGAGAATAAGCACTAAATATCCTTATTCACAATCTCCATTCAAACATTCTTACTCTAACTTTGTTCAAAGGAAAGAAATGGCCACAGCTGCAATATTACTGAGAAATATGATTAGCCAAGCTGTTCATAACTTTTTTGTTCTTTTCTGATGTGTCTGATGTTCTGAGTTATTCAGGATCTCATACCAATGCCCTTAGAGAGACTGTTCTCAGCCTTGGAGATAAGGAAGCTTAGTGAGTGGCTGCTTCAAAAAGACATGTTTGACCAGTCGGCTCTTTTCATAAAAGCAATCAGAAAATGAAACACACAACCCATTTCTATCAGAGTGCACTAAACTGTATTGTTTTTTAACAGCCTGAGAGTATGGCTTCAAACTTTTGCAAGGATCATTTTATCGATTGTATATAATTCTTTCTAAATAAACTGCAATAATAAAAAAAACTGGAAAACCATAAAAATCAGACATAGATATTATCAAAGTATTAGAAAACAATGAAAAACTTAGTAAGTGGCAGTGCTGCTGTAATGGATCCCCAAAAGACAAAAGTAATAATACTTAATGTGCCTGGGAGACAGAGTGGAAGTGCATGTGTCATTTGAATCCATGGTTGAAAAAGTTTATAGGCATTAGATTCATAAGTATCCTGCTGATTCTGGATAGATTTTCTAGAGGGGAGGAGCACATTTATATTTGAAGGTGATGTCCCAGACCATTTCTGGCCTCACTGTATTGCCAAGTGATATGTTTTGTAGAAGGATGGTGCATTTAACCTGAAAATGAGCAGACGGAGTATACACACCTCCTGGTATATACAGTACATGTATTATATGTGTGTATCTATTAGAGGGTGCATATGTTTGTTTGCTTACCTTGTTGACAAAGTCCTGGTAACCAGGATAATACGTGGTGACTATAGAGAAGATGTACCAGTCATATTCCTCCATGATGTTCAACATTACAGAGGCCTGCTGCTCGATGGAAGGACCAAACTGGAAAAACATGGAGTGGTCATCCTGGGAAACCAAACATGAAGCCAATCAGCAAACAAGGTCATGAGCCATACAGAATGAGAGAGGAGCACAGATGACGATGGAGTGTGTCCAGCTACTGCAAGCCTCAGGAACAAATGTAGCCTCTTTGTGCATTCATGCTTTGTAGCTGCACTAAAGAATATACAAAACCTTATTCATTCATGTTATATGTCATATTTATTATATTGATAATACAGCAGCATGCTGCAGTGACAAGCATCCACACTTTGATGTGAATCCCCACAACAATTCTTTTTGATTCAGTCAGACTTTTACTCCCATGCAGTGTCAAAAAGATTTTTCCACTGGTTATGAATATTCAAAACCAGACAAGGTGACTCATTTGTTATCAAGGAGCTGTGCCAAAGAGAGAGTGCAACAGGTAAGACGGCCACCTGGTTCAGTGATATTTAATGTAGGGTACCAAATGTGTAGACAGACATTTCTGTCAAAACATTTTTCTTCCAAGACAGAGGAGTAATGGATGAATTAGGAAGCATTCTTGGAGCTCCAGGAGCCTGGTGTTGGTCAAGGGCAGCTGAGTCAGCCATGTAAAAGTGCGAAACAGCTCATCAGGACATATTATTCACAAATGCTATGATGGGGGATGTAAAGAAAAGAGCATCAAGTCAGGGGTCATCTGTTTGTCCAGAGTGAAATACACTGAATACCGAAAGGTAACTGAAGTTACTGGAGGTGTTAAGTTAAACACTGGCTGCTGGTTAAGTATTTCATCATCTACAGTGTTCAAAAAGACAAGTAAAATGTTTATATTAAATGAAATGCGAAGTAAAATCTGATCTTTGTGCCTTAAATCTAAAGCTGCAGCATGTTGTTAGCCTAGCTCAGCATAAAGACTGGAAATGGGTAAGCAGCACGTCTAGCTCTCTCTAACGTTATGAGCCTACAGCCATGCTAATGACTCTGTGTCTATGCTCAGGCAGACAGACCTTCAAAATACCACAGGCAGCTACACAGTGGTGAGCAAGTGTCAGTGTAAGTAAAAACCCAAGTGCAAGTAAAAAGATGGTCGATACAATGTCAGGTACACCACACACCTCAGAAACACCTGTCTAGTCGCTCTATAGAAGAAGACCTTTATTTGTTTAACGTAACAAATATGGATTTTGTTCAAATTTCCTCTCAAATTCTATCAGCAATCCATATATATTTAGTGTGATTTTACATACAATTAGGAAAAGACGTAAGTCCTCATATTTGAGAAGCTGCAACCTGCTAAATTTTGAAAGTTTGTCTTAACAAATTACTTACAAGATTAATCAGTTATAAAATAGTGTTGCAGCTCTAGATTTTTTTAAATTTATTTTTACAAGAAAAATAATTTTGACAAAATGAGTATCCTCACAATCTGATTCTGTTGTCTGGGTCATTCAAGGAGTAGTACATATAAATATATGTTAAAATATTAGTGTAACAGCATTAAAAAGAGATTTCATGTTTGCAGTTTTCACAAAATTCGCTGCGTCAAAACTGTTTTTACATATTACTTTTTATTATTTTTAACAAGAGTGGACATCCAAAAAAAGAATGAAGAAGAATAAAAACACATAATACATGCATGAAAAGATCCTTGCCACTAGCATGGATAGAAATCCACCAAATAACACCTCTGAGGATTTCTAATTTAAAGTGTATAACATATAAATAAGTCTGTCCTGTAATATCCTTCTTTATAGCTCTGGTTTCCTGATGCAGTCTGTGAGCAGGCACAACTGTGTTTACCGGTTTACTGAACTTTAGAGGTGCTAGTAGGTTTTTGTTTTGTACAAAGCTTGTAAAAGGTCTTTATGCTAAGCTAGGCTAACATGTCCTCAGTGCTCTTTCTTACATGTGCTCTCTAGTTCATCTTACACACTGTTGAACCCTACAATCTGATGTTCATGTGCATGCACACAGATACTCTACATGTATCCATCCACGTGTGCAATCAGACAAATATGTTAGTCATGCTGTAAGCTGAGCACCTCTTGAGGTAGCTACACTACCTCCACTCTACATCAGAGCCTATCTCCCTCTTTCTCCACCTTTTTACCCATGAAGACAGAAACGATATACTACCTACTTTCCACTGTAGTGAGGTAATAATGCTGCATTGTCAAGTGATGGGGGAGGGACTGGTAGTGGTGGAAATTAATGAATAAGCAGAGTGTGTCTGCAGGCAGGCTGAAACCTGATGTTTTACCTACACTGACAGAAAATGTTCAGGAAGGTAATGAATGCATTCTCATACATGACCGTTCCCATACATGACCGACACCTAATGCACCGCTCACCTCTAACCTCAGCTGTAAATATTCATTAAAGCACCGAGTGTGTATTAATCCACTGCTGAAAATACACCCAAACATTTTCTAATTTGGTCTAGTTTGTGAAAATAATGAAATTAAATGACATATTTATGACACATCTTTAGGAATTTGTATCTTAAGTAGGAACAAATGAGCTTTGGGTGGATGCCGCAGACAAGGTAGGTGTATCAGAAAGTACTGACATCTGAACTTAGGCATTGTTGGTTTTGGTCTTTTAATGGGATTTGTGAACTTATGAGTGGTATCCCACCATACTGTACAGATAGTGTAGTTTTACTTTTATTTGCCAATGTTCTGTGATATTTCTGCCACCACCCCATTGTAAATGGACAAAACAGTGCAGCTAAACAAATTTAACAGCAACCTAGCTAGATCACTGCCCTTTCCAAATGGAGTCTAAATGAAATTAAAAACTTACACATGATGGTTATTTTATAAGCTATTTCCAACACTCTTAGATTCAACAACTTTATAGTTGACTACTTTATGCAAACAAGTAAACAGATAAAATGTTTTAGTATTTCTCCACCAGAGTTTTAATCCTGGGTGTGAAGTGAAGGCTTTGAAACAGCATTTAGACATTCATGTTTAATTAAACAGTTTAAGTTAACTCGGTGAATGAAATATTAAAACTTCAAACACCTTCGTTTTGGCGTCTTTTCAAAACTATCTGAGGAAAGTTTTGTGTGTGTTTACGGGACACTGAACCTCAGTGCTTATAACATCCTGGCTATTTCTGCAGAATGTAAGTTTTCAGTGAGAACTGTGTTGCTCTGTAGATTATCCAGACTAATCAGGACATTGATTTAAAAAAAAACATTTTGCTGTTCAATTGTTTAAATTGTTATTTTTTAATGCTGTGAGCATCCCCACTGAAATCCCACGGACTATCGTGTCGGAGATGGCAGCAGAAATCTCAGACAGAGATCTGAAAACCTAGACACATGAAACCAAAACTATTGTGTCTGCATGGCCCGTTGTGACTTGGTTTAAACAGTCAAACGTATATTTTTATCATTTAAGACAAGTTAGGCTGAATTACTGTGCAGATGCCATCTCTCTACTCTACAGTTCTGTATCTCGGCCTTTCATTGCCTCTCACTTACTCACACAGTTTCCATTTCACCTCCAACTCCCCCCTTGTCTCTGTATCGCTCTCTCCTGCTTCTTTCTTTCTAAAAGTGAGCTCAGAGCGGTGTAATCACTTGTGAGACCAAACCTGCCATTTAGAGGGATCGTGAGGGCACTACTTACTTCATTTTCTCCTTCTTAGATTACAGCTAATCATCATCTCATTCTGCTTTCTCTTTTGTACTATAATCACTGCTATATAATTTCGGTCCTTCATTCACATGGCATTAGTGTCACTATTTTTCTTCATCTCTCCTTCTATTGACCCCACCACCTTCACCCTATCTTTTTCCTGTCTGTCCTCTGTTTTTACATAATGTCTTGCAGCTCCATTAGTTTATATTGCAGAGGTGTGAAGTGTCCTGGGGTGATGCAGTCTCTGTGTGTGTCAGGACATTACCAGAGTGACCTGCCTCCCTGCCCAGTTGTTTTCTTGCCTGTCGTTTCACATCATACACTCCTCGACCGTGAGCCCAAGAAAGTGGTTTGTCACCTCATTTTCAAGCCCTGTTTTTGTGTCTCCTTTCTTTAAGCTGTTGTATTTGCCTGTGGGTAACATTTTGTCATTTGTGCTGTCAGAGTTGGTTAGACTGCTGAAGATGACTGGTGTGACTGCAGGTAGGGCAGGTATGAATGCATAACAGTGGTTATGATACAAAAGACTTTTTAAAGGTAAATTACAAACACTAGACTTGTGTTGTAGGTGCATTTCTCATGTAAATTAAAATGTTTGTGTAAGATAGCTGAAATGGACTAGCAAAGAGAAGAAAGGATAAAATATTAGCGTTGTGAAGCAGTAACCTGTATGATTCCTCATGATTACAATCCCTGCATCACCACTCACTGGTTTGACATAAAAACATAAAAAGCAACCAGAAATCAGAGAAAGTACCTATCATTGTCTCTCCAGGGTGGCCCTGTCAGTCTGGATTAAATGTTCAATGACATTATTCTGCATGACGTAGTTCTATTCACTATCTGTCTAAGTTGATCAATAAGGCCTCTCTTGTACAGTTTATCTCCTAAAGCAGAGAAATCGGTTGGCTATTCAAGATGCATTTTCTCTTTTATTCTCCTTTTTTATCCTTTGACGGTTTTTATTATGTTCAGCTGACAGAGCATGTAAATTCGACAAAAAAGTTGTAATCCTGAGCACTGTAATAAAAGAAACACATAAATTCATGACAAAGGTTTAAAAGACACTGTCACTGCTGTACTTGCAAATCTCCTTTTTTTTCTTTGGTAGGCCATGACCAATTAATGTATTATTGTCAGTTTAGTCTTTGTTTCTTTGTATTACTAACACCCGCTGTTGTATCTTCTTTCTCATCCTGAGTGACATCAAATGTTGCTTTGGTGTTTCAGCCTCAGCACAGAAATCTCAAAATAGTCTAGGTGTAGTGGCACAGACTCTGCAAGAATGAGCTGTGTGAATTAGGCTGAAAAAAAGGCTGGCAGGAGAGTGAATCACTTTAGAGGTATTATTCAACCTTTGTGCAGATACGGCACCAGAGAGCTAGTTTAGAAACACAAACCTCTGTGTCTCGTTCCCACTCCCTGAGGTGCTGTACTGCTGCCTAACCTCCAGTTAAGGCGATGACTCCACACTCTCACTGAACTCACTGGAGACCCAGTGGATGACAGAAATACACAGTATGTTAATGCACACACTCATCTGTGTAAATAGAACACAAACTTTTTCTGTTTTTTCACAAATCGATCCCAACAGTGGTGACGTCTCGCCCTCTCAGTATAAATGAAACATGTCTGCCAGTGAAGCGTGAAGTGCTGCTGCATGATTTAAACCCATTAAGACAGTGAGCGTTAGGTGCTTTTGATTTCGCTCAGATTGTCACTGACACGTCTTTGGATGCGTAGTCGGAGCTGAGCCTGCCTCTGCGGCTGCAGCTGCTTCGTCAGTGTGCAGTTCTGTACGAGAGCTGAGGGGAGCAAGCCTCAAGCAGGAGGGCTGAAAGGATTTGGCAACTCATCTCCATGTCATGCCAATGAAAGCCTGTCTCCAATTAGATTTGCAGAGGAAGAGCGACATATCGGCCCACCGCTCAACAAGCCCTGGTGGGAGAGGACTGGAGAGTAGAGCGACAGAGCGAGAGAGGAACACGGAGAGAGAGAGAGAGGCAGACAAAGAATAAAGAGAGAGGGAGAGAGGGGGTGGCTGTTAAAGCTGAGAGAGATAGAGGGGAGTGTCGCTTGAGAAAACAGGCAAACCCTCAGAACTCACAGAGACAGGGCCTCACAAACACACACACACACAAGTGGCATTGTACACATCGTTCCCTCCAACACTCAGCTTTTCCACTTCATCACACTTGTCTTTCTCCACCTTTCATCTTCTTCTCTCCGTCTCTCTCTCTCCTCCTCGCAGTCTGAACACTGCCACTGCTGCTGTCAATCCTCCCCAGTTTGAGCCCGACGTGCTTCATCATCATATTTCTAATCAAACTCACACTGCGTGTTAATTAATCTCATATTCGACAGTTTAATTATCAATGACCCTATTTCCACGTCTCTTCTCCAGCTTTGTTCAGTACACTTTATTTTAAACATCCCATAATGTTCTGACTGAATTACTCTTGCTATTTTTGTCGAGGAAATTATTTTTGAAGCGCTAAAACATGATTCACTCCTACAGCAGCCAGTGGAGCGATGATGATGGCACCGCTTCCCATAAAGGATACAAACATAAAATACAGTATGATGAGCAACAACACAGACAGAATTAAAAGAAACAGCATCAACTCAGAATCAATGCTTGTGATAAACTTCTGCTGATTATGTGCTGCTGATGTGTAAAATTGATTATTCACTATCATTACATGCAATTAAAACATGCCAGGATGATAAGATGTTATTTGCTCATTTCTGGTGTGCGTTAACACAATTAATTAATTTAACTGAGCAATAAACATATTTAGCCAATAGTTTTTCTCTTGTAACATGATTGTAGTTGATGTTTGTTTGTTATCTTTCATCAGTGCAGCTTAAATAATTCTGATACATTATGGTCAAGATACTGAAGAAGCATTCAGCGAGAGATGAAGGAAATTCTGTTCTTTTCAGTAATTTTACTTCCTAAGTTATGTCATGGCCAGAAATTTCTACAAAGCATTACTTAAAATGATAACATCATGTGGAACCTGGAACGACCTGCACCTGTGAAAGATTTAACAGAAACTACACTACACTGAGATTTCTAAAACTGATGATACACACACGCAAGCAAAAAAAAAAAAAAATCAAATACTTCACATAAAATCTAAAAGCAAATACTTGTAGAGAAATGTTTATGAAAAGTACAGTAATATATTCACACAGATTCTGTGATTTCAAGTGTACAAATGTGATGAAACACAGTCAGAACTGCCAACACACATAGACAGCTTCAAATATTGCCATGTGTCTCCAGAGGGGATAGAGCAAGATTTGAAACCATTTTCTACCAGTTTAGGACACAAAAATAACGCTCTACAGATCCAGCAGCGTTCGCAGCGTGCTCAACATAAACCTGAGTGCTGGAAAAATAAACAAATTATCACTGAGAAAATATTCAAAAATTATAGCTAGAGCACTTTTCCAGGGTACCGTATAACAAAATATGTAGATTAAAAATACATGAAAATATTGTAAGTTTTTTTTAATATAAAATAAGATGTGTGATGTGTTTAAATTAAAATTGATTTAAACCTTCATTTAAAATACTATTACCTGGAAAGAGTCTGAGGAGCTATACTTTCAAAGCACACACAAAATAATTATACGTTGATTCTCTCAGTAGTGACTGGAACGCAGCTGTTTCTCTTCCTCCCCACCTGGTGAGTAAAGCTCACAAATCAAATCATGCAAATTATGTCCTACAGTAGCTATTTATTGTAGGCTCAACACATCAGTTCCCTGCAGAAAGCTGTTAGTGGCTACAAACAGCGTTTTGCTGCTGAATGATGCTGCCATCAACAAATTTGTGTATTTGGCTACATGACTGTATTCTGCTGATACAAGAGCCATGAGTAATCAAAGCGGTGGGAGATAAAACATGTTTATTTTCCCTGTAGGCAACAAATCTGGCAACTAAGTTTCCCGCCCTCCCACCCGCCTAAAGAGATACCTGCATGACAGGTATCTTTACAACTACTGAATGCATTTCTATTAAATATAATGTAGATATTATTTTCCCAGTCCCAAGTTTACTCTTAGAAACAAGAAATATTAAAATCTAATAAGAAAACTTCCTGAGAATATACACATGGGTTCCTTAAATAACAACTTTACACAATGTATTCTGTGCAAAGATACATTTCATATATACAAAACTACTGGCTGAAAATTGACGAGCATATTCAAGCCTCCGAGATTTTAATGTAATGTAAAATAATATGCTCAGGTGTTTTGTCCTTTACAATAAATTTAAATGATCATTTCACACATTAAACTGACCCATTCACAGTATTTGTTACCCCCACACCCTAACTGACAGCTAGCAGCTACACCACATGTTCACATGCTGTTTACATGCATCAACTTCATCCTGATTTTGCAACTAGATATGAGACTTGGTAACAATGACATCATCTGCAAATCTCATACCAAGTAGGGAGAAATAGGCTTGAGCACTGGCTGCGGAAACAAACTAGGCACTGTGCCACACGGCTTATACTTGGCTAAGCAACGAGTGTTAGCCCACCGCTGACAGACTCAGAGGAGGCGGCTGCATCAGCCGTCACTTAGGGAATAAAATTATCTTGTGCTGCACCATATTTGAAGGTTTTACGTTCTTTTTCCTAATTTTTTATTGTTGTTTAATGTTTTATGAATCAGTTACTCCCATTTACTCTCCCTATTATGAAGTGGAGCTGGAGCAATGTACTTTACCTTTGTTAGTGAATTAGCTCACTCCTGTTAACAAAACCATCCACATAAACCATCAAATGACTTATAATCAATATAAAACATTTAAGATAGATCTAATAACCAGCTACTGACAACTGACATTATTTATTAATTCACGTTCATTTATATTTGGGCACGTTGATTCCATTAAACTACCACAGCAATATGCTTTTCTTTAATGCCCATCCCCTTTTTAAAAAACTGAACAAAACTTAAATAAATGACAAATAATGGTACAATAACAGTACCACTTAATGTTGTTCAATTGCCAGTTATTTGCCAGTTATTTGTTTTGCACAGTGGAAATAAGGTTATATTTTTCTTTTTTTGTGATCTTTTTCTCTTACTGTGAGTCAGATATGATCAAGTTGCAGCCAGTGCTCAACCATCAGACTCCATTCAAACACCAGAGGGTTTCTATTATCTTCTCTAAAAGATGCCATCATGTCTTCAATCCTGCACCGCTAGCTACTGAATCGTCAGCTGAATGTCTCAACAAATGAATCTTTGTCTCACAAACACACACACACACACACAGCAAAAAGCAAATGCTTGTACAGAAATGTTTATGAAGAGTACAATAATATATTCACACACACTCTATGATTTCAAGTGTACAATTGTGATGAAACACAGTCAGAACTGCCAACACACACACACACACACATGCACACACAAGACTCCTCTGAAAGCACAAGAAGCCAGTGTTTGCCTCAAGCTTTCTGCACCACTCCACCGCTATTGCCACTGTGCACACTACGAGCAAGATATAATTAATTGTCTGATTCAATCTCCTGCTGTTACATCTGATGCTCCAGCACCACTCACATCATGTCAGTCAAGCCCAAAGCCTTGTCCTAACACAGAGTGGCAGAGACGGCAATGGAGAACAACGAATGGAATCAAGTCTGCTGATAGATTTGAAACAGTTTGAAGTAATAAAATGATCTTCACCAAAACATTCTTTAGCAAAAAACTAACACATGCCAGAAACAGCAAGCCCAGAGTCAATGAGGGATGGAGTCAATTTAGCATCACCTTTGGCCCTGCAAGTTAATGGAAAGCTCTGTCATGAGGACTTGATTAAGCTCGTTAACACAGCAGAGAACGAAGGGAATTAATCACTGACACAGGAGCTCTGCATGCTGACGGGGGTTACGTCGCACCAATCCACATGAGCCAGAGACCCAGTTAGACCTGACCCCAGCAGCCACATGACCTGCCTAACCAACTGGTGTGCTAGCATCTTTAAATGTGTGTGTGTATATGTATATGTGTGTGAGAAAGAGAGGTAAAGAAAGAGAGAAAGAGGAAATGGAACAAAGATGGGTATAGCCAGGCTTAGACAATTACACTGAACAGTGATAGGAACCTGTTTCACTTTCACATGAATCCTAAAATAAACAGAGCTGTATTTTCTGTTGGTTTTACACTTTAATTATGTTAATCTGTTTTTCACCCCCATAGGCTTTTTATGAGGGCAGAAACAGCTCAAGTTGAGACATCCTGATAGTCCCCAAATCCAAAAACTGTAAATCCTAATGCAACAAATAGCACTGTTTCATTTGACTCATGTCCTTCAAACTTAACAACTCAGTCTTGTGATTGAACTTTATGTGTAAAATCTGTAAAATGCCTCTTTAATCTGATGTCTCAACTCCTTAGAAGTTAAACCTAGCTGTACCCGACCCTAGTGTCTGTTCACTGTTATGGCTTCTAGCTACACTTAGTGGAACTGAGCCATTGTTAATGTTGTTAGTTGCACCTGTGCTTTTCCTGTAATGAGTCAAAATGCCTGCAGAGGAAAAAGTGAGTATTCTCAGTTTTTCTCTCACTGCAGCCACACATTGAAGGTGAGGTTGTCACACTGGACAAGGCTGCAGTCTAATATGTTTGCTTCTTTCCAAGTTGTCTGCTGTTATTAAAATCAAACATATTAAAACTAAAGGGGCCAACAGTTTGGATGATTGTAGTTATTACTGTCCTGTGACTGTAGGTATTTGCTGAGTTTTGTGTCTTTATTTACATTCTTTCTGTGTATTTTTTGCTTCTTTCTTTCTTATGCTTACTTTCAGGCACGTGCATAGAAAAAAAATTCATGATATACCGAATACAAACAGACACTAACTCAACCACACAGTTGTTAATAAGACTGATGTGGGAAAATGTCTTCACTCAAAGCACCACACTGACTTTAAATTGACAAGGTGAAGGTGTTTTTGTAAACATTTGTTCATTAACACATCCAGCAGTTACAGCAACATTATAATTCAGAGTTGTGTTTATGTCAGTCTGGCAAATGTTAAGTCCAGTGTGCTGCTGAGCAGTTCGTGTGCAGCACAGCAGGATTTTAGAGCCTCTTACTGAAAAGAGCCACATGCTGCACTTTATACCAACACTGTGAGAGCAGAGAGAGTGAATGAAAACAGTAATGTTGTGGGTTGGATAGGTGACACTGAGCTGCCACTCACTATGAGTCTGTGTAACACTGAGGGAAGCTGCAGATTCAGGTAGATACTCTATGTAGTTTCATTCCCTTTCACACTTTTTTCACATTGTTATTTGATGCAGTGTAAAAACATATGGATTATAGTCACTTTAAATGTGTAAATAGACTTTGCCAAAATCAAACAAACTTCATCACTAATTATCTGCAATCAGTTTCACTTTGCATCACTGTTATGATTCTAAACTGATTCTGAAAATATTTCACATTAACACCCTGCCAGGGAAGAAAAGGATTATGCTCCTCCAAGCTCCAAAATGTCAAACATTTGTGCAAGAAGTGTTGAGTTTTACTGACAGGAGCTTAACAGAAATTAAATTTAAAAAAAGAAAAACAGAAGCGAGTGGAAACAATTAGAAATTAGTTTCTTTTAAAAGCAAAACCTCAGAGGAGCAGGGGGTTAGGTATGACATGATCGGTAAACACAGAAGGTATTATGTTTGCATAACAACAAGTAGCATTAAAAGCAAATTAAAAGGAAAGGATATAAAGGTTTCTTCCTAAAATATGAAATATACTGTGAAAAATTATGAACTATGAATACAAATCCATCTATTATAACACTGTTTCAAAGAAGCCTAATCCCAGATGCATGTAAATAATTATTACAATGTTTTTGAATTTGCAGTATTTGTAATAAGAAATGTGTGCTATGTATCAGTTATGAGGGTAAAACTGTATCAAGGTCAAATGCTCTGTACTGCAGTGCATTATTCCATGCTCCTTGGCTGATCTACAGGTGTAAGAGCTTGACGTGAACCTTTAGCTGTGTCAAAACACATGTTCCTCTCCCTCCCTCTTTCATCTACAGTATCATCCCTACATCCGCACATCCAGCGTTTTCAGTTCTGCTTTCCTCTCTAACAAGCACACAGGGTGAGAGTGCAGGCTTGAGTCAAGCGCAGTGTGCAATGAGAGACATGCGGTTCAAAACCCTGTCATGGCGCGCTTTTCTTCAGCACATCTTGAATCCATTTCCCTTTCTCTGTCTCCTTGGCCCCTCCACATTTCCTCAAGCATCACCTCTCATCCCTCCTCGACTTTTAGACGTTCATCAGCACTGGGAGAATGAGGGTGATTTTCTCCCTGTGTTCTTATGTGTACACTCCTTTGTCTCTATCTGTGTTTCACTAAATCTGTTGCACTTTTTCTGAAACTCTCTCTCTCTATTTACACGTTTCTCTCGCTCTCTCTTCTCTTTATCACGCACACAGTTAAATCAGATAGGATGGATAAGTGTGGCAGCATGGTTAAACAGATACCAGAGGCACCACAGAGAGCAAAAATCAATCACTTCTCTTCTTCCCTTTCATCAACTATCTCTTTCCCTCTTTGTCTCCGTAGCTCTCCCTTCTTCAATCTTTCCGCTCTTCTGTTAGCAGCGTCCTCCTCCTCATCATTATCTTTTGAATGTCATTCAACACTTCCTTCCTATTCCAATATATTGCTTTTGATTAAAAACCAAGTCCCATCACTTTCCAAAACATATGCCCTTCCTCCCCCCTTTTTTTCTTGGAAAGCACAGATGCCGACCCCTCTTCCATCCATTTCCTCCATTTGCGGTGTACGTCTCCTTGAACCGCGCAAGACTTTTTGACTGACAGCAGCTGGCCTGTCAAAGACGGGGAAGTCAGGGAAGAACAGGACTGGGAAGCAGAAAGTGAAGTAAAGATACACGGAGAAGAGAGGAGTGAGGGATAGAGAAAGACATTTCTAATTCAAAGAGACATGAGGTGTTTCCGTGGCAACCCGGTTTCCATAGAAACGGTCTTGCTAAAGATGCCATTAGTGTGAAAAAATGCCTACTTACACTGTACTGCACTGTATGCACACAAATATAGGAACATATCCGTTGTTACACGTTAAGCCTGTTCCACATACAGTATGAGAGAAGACACATGAGCTCATTCCTGCACAGGTTTACTCACTGACACACTTGAGGTCAGTTTTCATAGTTCAATTACAGGCCACTTATTTTGGTAGCTCAATTATAGTTTCGGCCCTTTGGGGGAAAGAAGTGACAAATCGTCTAGGTATAGCTTTAGTGCTGAGTTCTGTTGTGACTTCACTCTTCAAATTACCTCCTTCAGATTTGGCTGCAGGGGATAAATTTTCCATATGTCTCACCGACCATGACAGCCTGCAGGTTGGGACCACCCATGTATATTACATGCAGTATAACTAACACAAGCTAACCCGAGCTGAGAGAAGTGAACTACGAAGCCCTACTCACTGTTTGTACTGGGGTGGGGGGGTCACGCCTATAATGAACTGCATGTGTGAGTCATGTCATGGATGTTCCTGTAACATCTCTGCTGTTTTGTAGTGGATGGCTGATCATTCAACATAATGAGGTCTCATTACAATAACAGAACTATGTGACTGCTTCATCAGAACAAAAAGTCCCTACATCACCACACCCTCTCTGAAGGCACTGTAACATACTATATGTGGGGATGCTTATTATTTTTATTCTTCATTATCAGTTAATCTTTGTTTTCTTTGTTTTTAATTGATTAATAATTTAGTTTGATTAATAATTGTGTCTATAAAATATGAGAAAATGGTGAATAAAACTCAAGATATTCAGATTATTCAGTTTATTATCATGTAAAACAAGAAAAAAATATTACATCCCGACATTTGAGTAGCGAAAACAAGAGCCCTAAAGGTAGAAGAGTTGTGATATTAAGGGTTCAAATATGACCCATGTAGCCTCGAATTGTTCCAAGAGTGTGATTGAGATCCATTGATAAAAGCTAATTAATCAGCAAAAACCAACCATTTTAGAACAGAACCAAATCAGTATAAAAAAATTATTCTGGCAAGCAATTCATTAACACAGTTAGCTAACACTAGTTAACCAGCTTAACGTCTTAATCTGTTAATTTTCTGGATGGTAATGAGATAAAATTATGTAAAACATAATGTCAGTATCAAAAATATAACAAATGTCATAATCCTAGCTGATTTCAACTTGAAAACACCTAGTTCAATGGCACCACTAGTACTAGTTACTAGTGTTTGGAAGTATTTGAATCTCCATGGTCCAACATTGTTGAAATAAAAAACTGCTCTCTGGCTAGAACCAGGTAATGTGTGTGAATGTATCTTCAATTTATAGTTCAAAAATCAGTTCAGTTCAAAATCAGTTTATTATCATATATAGCAAAGAAAAGCAGCAAAAACTCACCAACTGTAAGAGCTGGAATCAGCAAGTCTAATGTAATCTAATAAAACAGCTCTGCTATGAATGAATGAAATGCCCATGTGCCTAAACTTAAATCAATCTAAGATCAATCAATCTTTATTATCCTAAAAGGGACATTTTTACTGAGCATAATTGGTGAACACAGTTGCATACAAAGCACACTTTGGAGCACACTGCTATAAAGCTGTGATTGAACAATTGTCTTTTCATCTAAGGGAATCAACGGTTAATGAGTCAAACTCTATACTTATTGGAATCTCTGATCAATGTTATGATTTGGGTTGTGATTCAGAGGCCTGAAATAAGTTAATCTAATTTGAGCCATGGTCACATTTGTGGTGAAGTGCTGTCAACCAACACATTTGTCTTCACATGTACACATTGATTTCACTTCCTGGTACATTTGGCTGCTGGCTCCTTCAGGATTTAGAGTAAATTACTTCCATTAAAGTGGTTCTTTAGATGCAAAAACAAGCTTTCACACCCTATGAAATGCTGTATGAGGAGTCTCCTTCATATGAGTCTGTAGCAAGTGACGCAGCTTCTGCATCAGTGGCTAACGTGTTTAGGTTTGTAATCTCCCTGTGATGTTTATCACCAACTGTGGTATTCACATACTCAGCAGACATGAGGTGCCTCTATGAATTTCCCAACCAAATGCACACGTCTGCTTCTTATTTACTAGTACTTGATGTAGAGGTTGGTTTTGTTAAGATGCTGTGTGCGAGATTTATCACCTGCTGTATAAAAACTGACATAATGTAATATTATTTCTAGATATTATGTTCACTCAGTCATTGGTGCAGAATGACACATTCATTTTATTTTCTGTTTACACTTGCATTTTATCTCTGCGTGTCAAAAAATGCAAAAAAAAATTCATTGAATGACATTTTTCTGAACTTATACACAAGCAGTAGCTTTGAAGGGTGAGAATTTAAGCTTTGAGTTGGTGCTTGCCTGAGAGTGCTGACTTACTTTGATGTAGAACAGAAGGGAAAAAAGGGTAAGAGAGGGAGATTAGAAGAAAAAGCCGAGAGAGAAAGGGGTGGCATCAAGATAGAGAATATGAGAGAAAAAGGAGAGACGGTGAGGAATCCACAGAAACAATGAGAATAATTAGAGAAAGACGGCCTGAAAAAGTGAAACAGAGGCACCCTATCTAAAGCTGAACATTTTAAAGTTTGGCACTCCCTACCAGTGTGTCTTGAATAAACAGGGTGTGATAACACTCTGCAGGGGCTAACAGCTACAGTGTCACATCACCCTGGTATAATCACCTTCAGGTATTGCACACTCACTCAAACAACAAGCTAACCTGACTCTTCACAACTACAGCTCTCTCTGAAGATGCTGTGCGTTAAGATCAATAAAAATAAAATCTGACTTTCTCACTGTCGGGTCCAAACATGGTCTTATAAAACTTACTTAGTATTAACAGACCTCTGCAGTAGCTGACACTGTATTTCAGGCTTTCCGTGCACTTGCATTTCAAATCCCTTGCACTAAATATAGAAAGTAGCCCCAAGGGTTGAGAACCACTGCTATTTAGTACATGTGGTATTATGTGCTGGAGTAATTTTATAACTCCATCATTGTCATTGTATAGCTGTCTCAGCAACAGTTTGGAGATTCAGTTCTCTGCAGAGTGACAGCTTGATGGCTCTGCGTCCACCAACTGTGTAATAACAGGTGTCCAGATGATGATGGACATAACCCGAAACACAGTGCACACACTGTATATTTTCCACCTGAGAGGAATTAAGAAAACCAAGGTTTCAAGTGTACAGTACACTCATGTGTAGATGTTGTAAACCAAAGCAGGAGACCTGAGTTCTGCCTAGTGTGAGTGCTGAGAACCAGGGCAAGGCTTATTAGAGAAGAGAGGGGAGTGAGTGAACGACCAGTTTACGTGCCAGTAAAGGTGCCACTCACTGGGTGTCACTCTCACCATAGATAAAGACCACTGAGCCAGATGTGTCAGTCTCTGCTACTGGAGAGACTCGCCAGCTGTCACCAACAGATACAGTACTGCTTCCCACTATCCATCGCTAAAACATACAGACACACAGGCCAGGGTATGTGAGCAGACACAGGATAAGGAAAACATGTAGAAATGTGTAGGGCTGGACTCAAATATCTGGATATCTGGATATTTGTTCATTAGATAGGTATTCAGTTTTCAATTTTTATATTTAGATATTCTTTTTTTAACTAAATGTCAGATATTGGTAATAATTTTACTGTAATTGTGCTGTGTTGTTATTAAAATTTGGAATTACACAGTCTATTTCTCTCTGACATCCCTCTCACTCACCGCAGTGAAAGTGGAAGCCCTTTAAGCAATGGAGCAAAAGACTGTTTGAGGGACGTGACATAAGTCCACTCTGGTCCACTTGCAAAACAGCAAAACAGTGACAGCTACCCTGCAGACTGCCTTTTCATTCTGGTGTTACCCAGACACTTAAACCATGTCTGGCACATTTATTCAAAGGCTTCTTCAATGACCAAGACGAGAAGTTGACTTTTACCAGAGAATGTGGACAAACTAATCTTCCTCGCACATAACATTAAGAGTTTAAAGCCATCCTACTGTAACTGTAGAGGTAGTCTTGCATCATAGATTGCACCTACAAGTTAAACCCTGAGTGGACACTTTTCTTTCTGCTCTGATCCAGAGTAGGAGGCTCTTAATTCCAAAGATTGTGGACCAGGATTTTCAGTTTTCAGAACTGGACTGGGACTGAATTTTGGGGATAAAATAAGGGATAAAATAAAAAAACAGGAACGCCTGGTATACATTATAGTGGATATATTATAGTGGATTCTGAAGTAATATCCCTGCAATACATTGTCCATATGTAAGGCTTGGATTGTTATTTTTATTTAGACAATCAGAGGTATTGACTCAGTTCTGTGGCATTTCTATGATGCTGTAGTTTCTGATGTTACCATCTATATATAGTCTATGGATGTTGCATTTGAATGCAGTATACTTAAGAGGTATTCCTTTTATTTTGTCCACTGCGTGTACATTTACAAAAAGAAGTAGCTGATTAGGCCTTCCTGGATATGTACTAGTTACATATTATGAAATGTCAAAATAGGTAGAAATTTCCTTAATCAGCAATCTACATCAGCTGTTTTGGAAATAATGTTCATAAGCTGCTGAATCTGATATTTTTCTGTTTCCAATATTTTTCACACTGTCATGATTTGCGTTTGAGTTCCACAGTCGAGGTTAAAGTGCCATGTTGTTTTTAATGCTCAAGATTTTAACACACAAAACTGTGTATGATACAACAAAGGTGAACATACAGTAAAGACTAAAACTATGATGCATCAGAGCATTTAACAGTTTAACAGATTCTTAATATTCTGTTCTCGGTTAATAAAGCTAGAGTATGACTGCAGGTTTTTTGACAAGTTATACTGGATGTTTTTAATTCTGTTTAACTGATAACTAACATTCTGTTCCCACCAAACAACAAAGTCAAATTTAGAAATGGGCCTGGTGCAAAACCCCTTGTTACTGTTTTTGATTTATGTATATTCTTCTGAGATTGTGTGTATTGTGTGCAATCTGTAAAGGTGATTGTTTTCAGGTATTAAAAAATAAAACAAATGTGCAGTTTAGAGTTTTTATTTTTCTCCTAGCTATTTAGAAAAGTTTAATGTCGCGAATGAACCACTGTCATAAGGTCCCCCACCTCATGTTTCCAATCAAAAAGCAACAATTAAAATAGCAGAAATAGATTCACAGCTTGTTTCCTTCAACTACCTTTCTGAAAATATGTAAGATGTAAAAGGATAACACAGCTATTAAGATGCAGCTCAGGTGGTAGAGTGGGCTGGTCATTAATTGTAATGTTCGATCCCTGACTCTTTCTGTAAGTAAGCAATAAGATTCCAAAATTAAATCCCAGAAGAAATGTTACTTTGAACTGGCACAGAAGCATCTGCCAGATTCATGCAACATAATACATTTGGACAACACTAACAGACATTTCATTGCTCCTTTTGGCCCCATACATTTGTTTTTTCAACAAATTACTATGTCTCTTCTAATCCATACCCCGTACCCTGTGGGTGGTTATTACCTATTCTATTACCTTATCTATAGCAAACTAGAGGTAACTGACATGCAAAAAGACCCCTACTAAAAACAGTTAGGTGGTGTTTATGTACACTTTCAGTCCCTATCAAATTATTTATGAATTATACTTCATCTTTAGTAGAGGCATGAACAGTAAATCCATGTGTGTGATGTGTTCAGTGAAAGTACTGATGTGTGGTCACCCACATTTTGGTCCAGTCCACAATCACTGCATTTACACATGGAAAAATGAAGAAAATAGAAGAATTTTAATCTTAAAAAATACACTTTGGTTAGTAGTTACTCGCATAAAAAAACTGCAGTGACAGTTACATTGATTAAAACTGTACCTCTTTGTTTGAAATGTGGCTAAAACACCTTCTGTGTAGATCCTGAAGCATCATGGGGCATTTAAATAATTATTTTTTTATACGACAGCTTTACCAAGTCATGAAAATGTAAATAAATGTAACAGGATGATGTAAATGTACCTATATACACATATACTAGAGCAGCATATTGTGGGATTTAGCTGATATAAGAACAAAACATCAGTCCTGCACCAAAATGTTTTTCTCCAATTCCTCCGTTGCTCCTCTCGCTCTCTCTCTTTCCTTATCTCAGGCCCAACAAATGGAGGTTCACTGATGAACGTAAATGACTGCACTCCCCTGCTCCATGCAATTATAACAAACTCAACCTTTTTCTGCCTGTTTGGGATTAAATACCCACAAGTCTGATGTCTCTTTCTCTCTCTGCGTATATGAGAGCCCTTCCTCAGCCTGATGCAAAACCATGAAAACCACAACATTATGTGACAATTTTTTCTGCTCTTATCTTTCTATCTTTTATCTCTCGCTGATTTGTATTCCCTAAACATAAAAAACACTATATGATGAAGTGCAGTTTCATGAACGGTGGCACCAGAGCTCCCTCCAATATGTTCAGCTACAGAAAAAATATTTTAACACAGGGAGAGTTTGTTTGAACCTCTACACTGACAGTGAATGCCAACAATTAAAGGTCATCTCAAACTTTCTGAGGCAACAGCGACAAGATTTAAAGATAAAGACTTAAAGATGGGGCTTTGTGGGGTGTGGCAAATTAATTGTGCATGAATACAGGGGAACATTACAGCAGGAAGTACTAATTCTGGTAGTAGTGTGTTTCCTGCACTACTAATTCACAATAAATAAAAGTCTAAGACTCTCACACTGCTTTTTTAATATTGTGCACCTATGCTTGACTCAGTAGTTTGTCTATGATTTCATGCCATAACTGAGACATCTGTCAGCATTAATATGTTCAATCCCACTGGCAACCATTTGATGTTCTGGTTTTAAACCAACACAGACAGCTGCTGTGATTGGCACATAAACAGAATAACACACAACAGTGCATCACTCAATCTGATCAATGCTTGTTTTTCGGAGGTTGCCGGGAACAAATTTTTTGTTAGTCAGTGATCACAGCATGTCCCTAAAAACTAAAAGAAATATGCTGTTTGTCATTTTCTTTCAAAACAACAAGTTTGAGTGTTTCCTAATCTGACATCCCTATCAGCAGAAACATCCTCTTCAAAAGGACCATAAAAAAGAACTACATATGGAGAACACTGGTAGCCTAATAGTTCATGCCCACACCACATAACAATCCCTAATGCAAGTCTGGTTGGGGACCTCTCCATCACAATGTATCAAGTCTGCCTCTCTCACTGTCAAGCTATCAAATAAAGGTTAAATGACAGACAGAATTTACAAATAATTTTCTTCTTTTCCACCAAGGAGAATAAACCTTTTTTAATATTAATAATATGTCAAATGTAAATGAGAAAGGGGTCCCTAGTAGCCCACAGAGAATGATCACCTGACGACTTGTTCTATGGTCCACATCTTTAACTTTACCATAAATTGATCAAATATTTCCAGCAGCAGACATCAATTTTAGTGAAGAATAAAACTGTGACACAGGAACTGTAAGCTAGATACCCAGCACCAGACACAGTTAGTGATCAGCTGGTGAATAAAGTGGAACATTTAACAGCTAAGCAGTCAGATCTTTCCCTCAACAGTTGATGGAAACCAAAAAAAAAAAAAAAACAGCTAAAAGAGTGCATATTGAATCTACATATGTTTGCCAGGTGGATGGACACACAACTCCAAATGAATGCTACTGTTTCTCCATATCTGCTGGATGAGTAAGCACCTGTTTCCTAACATGTCTGTTGAATATACAGTATTAGTCAATGTTGTGTTTTGAGCTTGTTGCAAAAAATGCAAGTTGAAGCCTGGCAAACTGCCACACAAACTCCTTGGTTAAAGTTAGAAGAACATTGTAATAATAATAATGGTGTCTTTCTTGACACTCAAGGACACCATACAATGAACAACAGAAGTAGGGAAAAAATCTAAATAAATAAATAAACAACAACAAGAAATAAAGAGAAGAAAAAAAAGCATAAATGACTAAATAAATTAAAATTTAAATTTAAATTGTGGTTTGGGTCAAAAATACTATTTGATTAGGGGAATGATTTTTCCCACATTGACTGTGTTTATATGCACTCATGTTACAAAGGTTACTCAGAGAAACCAGGTTTCATGAGTAATCGAAGAACAAGTTTACATGCACTAAAGAAACGTGTGTGTCAGGATGTGACTGACAGCGCCGTGAAAGACACACAGCAGACAGTCACAGAAAACCAACACTGACAGTTGTTAACAGTTACTATCCTGCTAGTTTGATATTTACTACTTTTCATGTGATGTAACTTTTGTTAAAAGGAATGTGATATAAATAAATACTTCTGCCTTCACTTCTCACAGAAAAGAGGAGTAACTTACACAAATATTATAGTTCTTTGTCAGGTAAAGGTGCAGATAATGTCTGATGAACTAACGAGGAACCTGAAACACTCTGAAGGAATCTGAAATAAACTATCGTGCTATTATCATACGGTGTCACAAAAGGCTGATCTGGTTCCATTTGAATCATATACCATCTTTACGTAATACGATTAGCTGGTAATTAGGCTTCATATGCTGGAATGTTAAAAGGCCTGATAGCTGTTGGCAGGGAGAAGCCAAGTGAGGCTCCCAAAGCCTTCTGACAACCTGTTGCAACCAAGTGCAATGCAGAGAAGTCTCCTGTGATCTCCAAAATTACTCATGCTGTCCACGCACAGCACAGCCACTGATAAAACAAATTCATTATATGAAGAGAAAGACGAGAGAGAAAAAGAAAGCACAGAGGAAAAGGGAGAGAGGAGGGTAGGAAGGCTTTTGTAGACCATTTGAAGGGCACAATTACAATTTTGAAATTTATCAGGACAAAACGAGAGCGCAAAAAAAATTTTGTATTTGTAATCAATTTGTAAGAGTAGACTGAATTTTGGGGGCAGTGAGGATGGGACCACATTCATAAACAGTTTGGGTGCTATTTGAGAGAAACAATGATTTCAGGAGTCCTTGACCTTGACTCTTGATTCCTTGATTGTCAGTGTGTGTGGATTGATTTTCCTGAGAACATCAAAGAGCTTTCTGAAGGTTAAGACTTGTTTTCGGGGTTAAGGTTAGAACTTAAGTTAAAGTTAGGGTTGGGGTCAGTTATTTAGTTGTGATTTTTAATGTTACACTAAGGACAACTGCAGGTTTGTTTGTTTGTGTGCGTGATGCAGTGAAAATATAATGAAATGATCTGTCTCATTCTGCTCTCACAGCATTGACATTAAATATTTAGCTCCATAAACCTGTAACTACTGTACAGCGGTCTCTGTTGCTTTATACAAACTGTGAGAAGAAGAATTATATAGGCAATAATGAGCACAGGTAAAAACACTCCCTGTTGTGACTGTTCAGCTGAGATTTCAACACATGATGAGAATAAATAAGATGTGGAATTTCCTCTCTGTCTCCTTGAAATAAGTATATAGTATTAAAATTGTTTCCCAGATATGTTTTAAAATAGTAATTGGTGCATGGATTAAGATCTCTGCATATTTTCCAGTGGAGGAAGTCACCGATGCATTGTTTACATGTACACAATGGATTTCCTCTTGGGTCCTGGTGTAGGTGTACATGAACTAAATTAATGATCATAAACATTACATCTGCTAATCAACCTTGGTCTCATTCTGCCAAGACCACCATTTTCCCTAACCTTAACCTTTCTCCCAAAATCGAAAAATGGGGCAAATTAATAGTATTTAATTGCAAATTTTAGAAATTGAGCTTCTATAGCTTTTTGAACAAACTCACTGAGCACATACCAAGAAAACTACCTTGGATGTTGTCACAGTTTTCAGAAATTGTCTTCCATTCGCTGACAGAGGAGCAGCTTCGGGCTTTGTTGTTTCATGACATCAGACATCAGAGTGAACTCTCTTGAATTTAACTTTGAGTGACAGATGATCATGTCCTCAGACAGTACCCATTTCGCTGTCAAAGAACTCAGGTCTGACACACAACAGATTATTTTAGGCCGGATTTATCCCCTATTGCATCTGTTGGGCTTTTAAGGGGTTAAATGTACGGCAAAGCCAAGAAAATAGGAACATCAGTCAAATGCCGGCTGCCACAGTATCTCACAGTGAATGAGAGAGAAAGAAAAAGTGTTTAAAGGTCTAATAAGATGGGATTAGTTTTCCAGAAAGAGGATGGGTAAAGTAATCATTAGTATGTCTGTTGTTTTTGTCCTGTCCAAATCTGTTCAGTCAGTCACTGTGCAGAAACTAACTCTAACATGAAGTAGTCTTGAAATCTGTGAGGCTGATAACAACTTTTGTGTTATGTATTTTAGGGTAGGAACACTAGTTAAAACTGACAGCAGATGCAAAATCTTATTGAGATTCTTTGCTCTTGGAAACAAGCTATATTGTCTCTGTTCATGCTTATCAGCATCAACTGTGGAACTTACATTTGACATATGGAGCAATTTTGTTGCACTGACAGTGCCCAAATGAAATAAACACTCCCGTCTATGTAATTTTTTAAACTGATCACTGAGATATCCTGTACAAATATACAAATATACAAATATATGGCTTTACCAATTACATTCTGCACATTAAATCCTGAAACTGACCTCCTGAGAGTCTCAAGAATAAGAGTCAAAGAGGCAAAAAACCTAAAGAATAATAATATGTATGAATGTATTATGTAATAATAAAGAATGTGATAATAGGTGAGTGTGGCATAATATACATTTGCAGTTTATTATTGTTGTTTGTTTCTTAATTCTGTTGTCTTTTTTGGATTGGTCATAATTGCAAAAGGGGGCATTACAAAGACAGTCCATTATCCCCTCATGTACAACAACCAAGCATAATGGGATACGTGGTGCATGCAGGATGAAAGGAGGGGACTCATAAAAACCACAAACTGGGAACGGGAACAATAGGATGAGAAAACAGAGTGCACCCTTGGCTCAAACAGTCGCGTCAGCTGCAACAGATTAGCAAGGACCTTCGTATCACTGTACAGTTACCAGTTGGCCAAACAGGTCTGCGAGATAATTTACTTCTCTGGTCACGTCTGTCTTACAAGAAGTCCTCATACACTTCTGCAAAAAGGAAGTCTATTTAAAGATAAAGAGGGTGTATAATTGTAGTAATCAATCAAGAAGTGATGAATCAGTTTTCATCGACAGAGAGTGCTATGTCTCTATAACAAAAGGAGTTTTTTTGTCTTAAGGGATACAATAACAGTTTGTTCTTCTTATACAAAGTATTTTCTTTTTTTTCAGCTGGAAAAATCACACCATAAGAGAGCCAGAGCACAGCAATCCCTTCAACCATAGGTTTTACTATTGACCACCTGACAGATAGTCTTCCACCCCAAGAGAGATTTATATTAAACAAGCGGGAACTTTAAGCCATCAGTATGGTTAAAAAACGACGAGACAGCATTAAATGGAAAAACAAAATGTTGGGGGAAAAAAAACAACTTTAAGGAGCGTGGACCATTTATGAAAAATGGTTTCAGACTCTAGCTACCTTGTTTGCACTGAAAACAATTGCTGTAATCTCCCCAAACACGAGCAAAAAGGCTATTATCATTGAAGACCAGCATGCTCAATGTATCCGCACACAGACACACGTGCACAAAAGCACGTACACACACAGCTTGAGACTTAACAATAGATTTGGAAGACCTCATTAGTCCCCAGAGCCAGAGTTGAGTGTGTGCCATGGCCAACTCTGTTGTCCTATTATGTGAATACAAGCATGTGCAGGGAGTGAATTAATGGGTAAAAGAAATCATGCAAATAGTTTGCTACATAATGGGCCTACCTGCATCTGTCACTGATTCATTATAACAGAATACTGGAAAGAAAAATAAAGCCAGAACTGCTCCAAGCTATTGGTCATATGGGCCATTGGTTATATGGTTTAAAGATCAAATAGCATAAAAAAGACACGTGTTCAGTGTTGTTTTAAATGGAAATCGAATTGCTCACTGACAAGATATGGAGACATCAAGTGGTGTTCCCTGCACAGAAGTAAAGGACCACAGGAGGATGTGGAGCACAACAGATTAGACATAATTGTGAACTGATAAGAAATGGACTGAAAACAATTGAGTTACAGATGATGGAAAAATCACTCACTCACACTTTCACATAGGTACACAAGCATTTGCAGACGGCTCATATGGATGCCCCTCGCGATTCTATAGGCTTCATGTTCTAAATCTCCCACACTGCTCTCTCCCTCTCCATCTGAATTTTCTACTCTATCACACTCTTCTGTCACTCGTGTTTTTTTTATTTAAGAGAATGCATCTTTATTGTCCATCAAACAGTGTTGGGTTCGCATATACAGCAATACAGCAAGTAATAGAGTTGTACAGTTGTACAGTTATTAAAACACAGTTTGATTTGACTTGACTTTTTCCACAATCACTCTGTATGTTCAATAGGTATGTTCAATGAAGGCATAAAAGATCATGACTAGCACCCATTGACCTCCACTTTTGCCAGTTCAAACATCTGAAATCACTGATGGGAGATTAATGTTGCTCTGCAGCAGCTACAATGAAACTTTTGTCTGTTTAAGTGCTCTCTCCAAGTCGTTAACGGTACTCTGTCAAAGAGTACAGACAGAAGTGAAAAGACACATCACTCTACCACTACTGGTATAATATGTTTTTGTAGTTCAACAGAGAGGCAAATCTTCTCCAGAGAGACAATCGGTTGATGGTGACAGATTAGATTCAGGACAAATCAATGCTCTGAGCTGATTAAAGCTACAATATGCAAATCTTGGGAGTCCAGCTAGTGATTCCCAAAATGAGAAGGGTCAGAAAAATGAGTGTTGCTCTACAACCTTTAGAAGGGAATATCTTAGTTTATTTTTAATAAATAAATATAAGAAAAAATACATACTTGAGCTTTAACCTGATATTTCTCAGTGAGCATGTCTACTGCTGTTTGGATCAAGTTGTTAATGAAAAGTCAGGTATAAAAGTCAGAATGTTGATTAAAATTAATCAACAATCAACATTTTATATCTTCATCTGCTCATGATTTTCATGTTCCAGCTACAGGTTGTGAATATTAATCAGGCTAGCTTTATTAATGTTAATGTTGATTAATTTTGGTGCTAAAAAAAACAAAAAACAAAACAATAAAAAACAGTAGCACTAAAAATCGCAATTCACCTCCACCCTTCCCCTCGCTCTCACCACCTCATTTTCACCTCCTGTTTTCACAGTTTAATCTACTCATTCATCTATAACTACCCCCTGACCCCCCCCTTCTCCATGACTGGGGCACTATCCCTCATCTCTTTTAGGCTGCTTTTGTCAGAAATCATTTTTCTCTCTTCCTCTGCTTTTATACAGTATGTAGAGAGAAATATATAAGCAGCTGGTTGCCATGCCAACAGAGTCCACCACATTCATCCCTAGATCTGTGTGTGTGTGTGTGTGTGTGTGTGTGTGTGTGTGTGTGTGTGTGACTGTCAGTGAACATGCAGAGGAAGAATAAAGGCTTAAGGAGAACCAGCCAAGCGAATGAGGGGAAAACACAGATTTCCTCAAAAACTGTGTTAAACATCCAAAGATCTCTAATGATGTAGTCCCCCACCCCCAACCCCCCGACCCACACACACACACACTTTCACTTACATGCTCTATGTCCACAGCAGTGGGTTTACATGTCTCTTACACACTTATCTTTTCCTCTTGTCACTCTCTGTTTGTGGCCTCTGTCTCTCTTGTCAGCTGTAAAATATGGTGATTATATGTTGAGCAAAACCTTCCTACTTCACACCCACACAAGTCTGGTTAGTTCATAACCTTCTCTCTCTTGTTTATTTTTTAGTTTTCCCCTTAACCTCTACAGTATCGCTCCATTGTTGTTTGCCTCTCTTTTCCCATTATCTCAACTTCTCTGACATTCTTTGTCCACTACGTATGTACATAAATCAGTGTTTTATTAGATGAGAATGAGAAAGCCTGATGCTTTTTGAGTATCTCTGACCATGACAAAGAGACCACAGAAGGAATCACCTTGCTGTTTAATGTACTATTCTTTGAATTTGAGCTTTTATTTAATCATTTCCTTTCAAGATTGAAATGGCTTTGATTCATATGTGAAGCAACAAGAAAAGCCATCAGATCTGATTTAACAGTCTGATCTAAGGCTCCCACTTATTGCAACTTATCAAACAATTTTCATGCACTAATATCAAAACATGACTGTGCAGAGTTTTGTGCAGATTTATGCAGCAAGGTTCTCCAAACTACAATTAGATCTGCATCTCTACAAGCAGAAACTATGGTGTAAGAATTCAGTTTTTACTTGTATCCTCTGACAACAAGAAGTCCTGTGTAAAATATACTATGGTGGCTGGACAAAGTAAAACTGACAATAACTAATATAATGCAAGAAGAAACATTCAGTGGCCACATTCCTGGATAATTTTCCACATTTGTTTAACGGGGTTTCTTCCTATCTAATTTTAGGACTTAGGACTTTTAGGATAAAAGTCTAAAGGGGTCATAAACTTTAAAGTACCCCTGTATTATTTAATTAACACTTCTATGAAAAACCGGGCTGCACGGTGGTGTAGTGGTTAGCACTGTCGCCTCACAGCTAGAAGGACCCAGGTTCGATGCCTTTCTGTGTGGAGTTTGCATGTTCTCCCCGTGTCTGCGTGGTTTCTCCAAGGGTACTCCGGCTTCCTCCCACCATCCAAAAGACATGCATGTTAGGTTAATTGGTGACTCTAAAATTGTCCGTAGGATGTGA
>JAUMHL010000001.1:14475134-14485601 GCA_032362345.1 Sandelia bainsii
TAGATAGATAGATAGATAGATAGATAGATAGATAGATAGATAGATAGATAGATAGATAGATAGATAGACAGACAGATGCTTTATTCATCCCCGTGGGGAAATTCAGTGACTGTCAAGCAAACTGTCATTTGAGCAAAATACAAACATGCAACAAGTCTACGAAGGCTGGCCAAGTTTCAGGTTGACAGAACAACATTTTTTTTAATCTGTTGGTTTCTCAGTATTAAACAGAAACGTTAATGAAACAAGTGGGTTAAAGTTAATAGTAACTTGCCTGTGTGACCTCCACGAGAAGGAGCTGTTGAACAAAGTACAGTCCATCCTGTCTGACAGCTCCCAACCCCTGCCTTCTGACACTGTCTTTAGGCAGCCACGAGCCAAAACCAACAGACACAAACACTCTTTTCTGCCCTCAGCTATCAATATGGTGAACTCAGTGAGAATAGGGCAATTGGCAGGGCAGTCTACAAATCCCAAGGCCAGTGGTTTGATTCCCAGTTCCTCCTGGCTACATGTTGAGGTGTCCTTGGACAAGACACCAAAACCCTGTAGTAGCGCTGACATGTACTGTCTGGCAGCTGTCCAACAATAATTTCCCCAAGGGGATCAATAAAGTATGCTTTATATATATGAAAGTGAGAGCCCCTCCCCAGTGTATTTCATGTTGACTGTGTCTTGTTTTCTCTGTGTAATGTGCTACTGTGCTACTATGCAAACAATTGCACCTCAGGGACAATAAAGTTGTTTTTATTGATTGATTGATTGATTGACTGATTTCAATAACATTAGTTTCACCTAGGAAAACTAGCAACTGGGTGATGAATACTTTCCTATGTTTAGATTGTGTTGTCTGCAACATTTTTGTTAAAACTCTCCAAATGCATGGATGATATTTCTGAAGTATCGTTTAACTACTTTGTATGTCTCTCTCTGGCTTTCAGTAAACTAAAAACACCAGGCTGCTTAGCACCTGTAATCCTTCAACGACTCAATCAACATTTGTAAAGCTGGTCACATGAGGCTTGTATCCAAAACTGACTCAGCTGGGTGTCTGTGAGTCCCAGTGTCAACATCTCTACGCCCACATATTCATGGCACCTCAGTCCACTGATCAAAACTTAACCCCTTAACCCCTTCCTTGCTCTGTCATGTTCTCTTCTCTTTTTTGTTTTGATGGAAAATCTGCCCTAGAAACACAGTTCACATGCAGCCATTTCAAGCCTGCAGTGTCAGCCAAAACTCAACTGTTGGTGAAGTTTTGATTGAAATATTGTGGGGAGGAATCTGGGAGCTGTAGAGTTCAGTGTCTGTGCAGCTTATGTGAGTAAGTGAGGAGAATACAGTAGGTTTGTTCAGTGTAGACGCTGTTGTGTTGTGAGGGAGGAACATACAGTACCAGCTGTCACACACCTCCTCTAAGTCACGCTTCAACAAAGAGGCACGTCATAATTAAATACTTACATCAGGTCCTGTGAGTCCATGAATGCAAATGTGGAAAAGCTAAGTTTCGGAGCTGTGATCATAAACTAGTCTCACCCAAAGCTAAAAAAATCCAGCCAAGAATCTAATCTGTGATGCCACCATGAGACAAATCCTGGAGCTGCTTCATTGGCAGAAGCCGGACACTGTTACAGAACACAGAATTTTGCACATTTTCTGTTTCAAAACTGTTTGCACACACGAAAAAATGACTGTAAAAGTTCAAACACTACTTCCAGCTAATTTACTAATTATTTCTGCTGTAGTCTTAAAGCCTAAAGGTTCATTCTGTGCTCACAAATGCCATGTGTGAATTCTCCTTTTGGGCTGTTTTTAAATTATCTCTACACTCTTCCTCTTTGTCAAGTCAGACAAGTCTTCGAATTATCTTTACTCGCCCCACCAACTTTTAAATGGGCCTTTTATCAGTTAAACTCCTGAGCGGCTTCTGAAAGGACCACAAGCTCAGCAATAAAACAGGCTCCAGCTTCTTCACTGTCCTGCTTTACACGGTTACTATTGTCTAGACCTGTTTTCCCTTGTGCAGCAGCACAACTCGTCGTTTTGACGGGCTTATTGAAGCTAGTGCCTCGTTATCCTTTAACTCAACACTGGGATCCCTCACAAAGTACTGTGAGAATCAATGCATGGCAACAAAAAGACTTTGAAAAAATAATTTGTTCTTTCTTCTTTTGCACTGCAAATGTTTTCCTTTATCTTTGAGCTGTCCTTTTCATTGGTGTCTTCTCTTGCTCACGATCAAAATGAAAACAAATCAACAATGGCCACAGGCTTCACATAAATTCAGACTAAGCTAAAAATCATTCCCATACAGATCACAGAAAAAATGACAATTTCTGCATTGTTATGAAGTGATGTGCCGTACCACTGTCACAAAAATGTAGTGAGTGAGGACAATTCCTGTGGTTAAATTAGGATTGAAATAATCGGCAAAGGAGCCACAAATTTTTATGTTCGTGGCAAAACACAGGAAATTATTTCAGATGGTATGATACCGTTAGCTGGTTGTAGCTGTAATGATTGAAGTACATTAATTAATTAGTTCATATTAGGTGTCATAGGTCAATTATCATGCATAAACGGCAGCAATCACTGGCTGTCAAATGCTAGAATTCACAGCTTTTCTTTATTTGCTGTCATTTTAAATGAAATATCTTTTGATTGGTCGGACAACAAAGTAATCTGAAGACATCACCTTGGACTCAGGGTAACTATGACAGACATTTTTTGTTATTTTTCTGATATTTTATAGACTAAACCAACTGAATCCACATCAGCAAATAAACAGAGTTGAGTGGATTTTTGGGAAAAGGTTCAGGAAATGGTCATGGACACACAAATACAATCCAATTACTCAAATCACTGGCCTACCTTGAACATTGCCAGCCCGGATCTCCTCTCTACTGTTCAGAACTGGCATGATGGAGTGATCTGGTTTTCGACTCCTCCTCTCATAGCCTCGGATGCAGGGATGGTAGACAGATGAAGTCACGCGCAGAAGACAGAAGGGGACCTTGCAGGGTGAGGGGTGAGCAGTCCTGGGTTCAATGAATGGTGGAGGTGTATGATGGTGGGGAATGATCAGTGTGGGGACATTAAAGTATAATAATAAGATTTAAAAATGTATAACAATTACTGTTAAATCATTCATTAAATTTATATCAGTGTAAACATGAGAACTGTATGTTGAGTTGTTTGGAAACAATGATTTTACATGTAAGACTAATCTGCAAAGAACCACATCTAAGCTTGTAGAAAGAGGTTTTTAACTCAGATTCAAGAAGAATTTAAAAGTTGAGCATCAACTGAAAATGTCAGCGTGAACTCAATAAAAGAAACTAAAAGATGATGGATGGAGAGTGATGAAGGGACATTTTTTCATTTGCATCTTTCCATCCGATTCTCTTTCCTTTTCCGCCAATGCTGTGATACAGCTCACCGAGGTCTCTTCCCAGAAGTCTGCGAGTGTGAGAACACGGTTGCCGTGGAGATGAGGAGACGAGCAGTAGTCTATGCGTGCACGTACTCCTCTTCTTCTTCCCACTCTTCCTTCTTCTTTGGCTTTCTTTCACTCCTTGCCTTGGCTTGATTTAGCCAGCCATGATCATCAGTTTGTCAGCCCGCTCTGCGCTTCACTCTTCCTCAGTCTGAAGGGGAGAAGAGGAGAAGGACAGAGTCAGATGGCGAAGTACGGCTGAGGAGGGATGTGTTGAAGACTGAGTGTCATTGTGTACACATGTCAATTGCCTCTGAGGACAAGGCTTAACTTAGCCAAGCCACTGTGTCTCCATGCCCCCTTTCACTGCAATCTGAATGTGGCGAACATTGTTGCCCAGTAATATTATTTTGGTATTTTCACAGTGTTCATGTTTTTAACTTTGCATTAATCTAGTTCTTATTAAACTCTGGCTCCTGACCCATTGTGGGTCACAGAGCCTTTATGAGCAATATCCTGAAATGTATATTAGGACCGGGTGAGATAACTAGATGTCCTGTAAGATTATATAAATTTGTCATCATAGATTTCATCATACTGTTTATATCAAGGCTCCTTTTTTTTATTGCTCTCTTTTGTTTGGGGCCGTTGTTGCAATTCAGTGAGCAAAAGTGCTTCATGACTAGATCACCCTAGGATTCCCACATCAATGTCATGCTATACCATGTTTTGTGAATTTGAGCACCTGACTGGTTTACAATTTTCTGAATTTGCCAAAATAAGGTATTAACAACTGGTGATTTTATGATTAAACAGATCGCAATTATTTTTTCTCTTACATTTGTGATCCAAATTTATTTTCCTATTTTATACTGGTATCTGCCTATATTTAGTAAATCCTCTCACAAGGTTTGACATTGGACAGTTCTGTGCATTTAAATGAATATTTATGCTTTTGTTTATGCTTTTATTGATAGCTAATGTAGATATCATATAAATCATAGCTTATAGGCCACACTGAAGATGTACAGTATTTACACAAAGTTTTCATATCATCACGTACTGTATAATATTCACGTGGATATGTCTGTATCTGGAAACGTATGTGGTGTTTATCTGTGTATATTGAGGAAGTTGAGTATGTACTGTAGGCATACACAGTTTGGCCTTAGGAAAATTGTCAGAGGAAATCTGCATGTGTAGAATTTCAATCCTTTCTGGTAGTGTAATGAATTATTCATTCAACAAATTTTATTTACAAAAAATCCATCTTTCTCTATGACTCCTTCAAAGTCCAATTATCTCTGACTCTCACAGCAGTATTAAAATGACACTGATAGCTTGACTCATGCAGAATAATACAGTATATCCTAAAACAAAACCTCTCCATAAAACATCTGAATAAAGATGATTTGCTTTTTTATGAATCAACAGCATTTCAAAATATTGAATTGTGCTATTTGAGCTGATTTATGCTGAGTTATTTGAGTTATTTGAGTATGCCATTTTTATGTAAAGTTTTTTTGTGCATGTAAATACAGTTGTAAGAAAGAGTAATGGCATTGTTTGCATTTTTCTGGTTTTCTGCATACATTGGTATGAAATGTAATCTGATCTTCACTAAAGTCACAAATATCAATAATAAAACAATAAATAAAACAAATATTTCTAAGATGATAAAACACAAACTTTGGTGATATTTCATGTCTATATTAAACACATCTATTAAACATAAAGAGTGATGGTGGGAAAAGTAATGGCAACACTAGGCTTCTAATGTCACTAAACGCCAACTGGAGTCAGGTGTTAGCAAACCTGGAGTCCAGTCAATGAAACGAGAATGAAGGTGTGGTTTAGAACTATCTTAACTTAAACAGACTGTCAACAGTATCGGTGTGCTATTCACAAGCAGCATGAGCTGATGTGAGCCATGCCTCAAAAAAAGAGATCTCAGAAGAATCAAGAATTGTAGTTTAGCATGTGGCTGAAAAGGGTTACAGAGTAATCCCAAATAATTTAGATATTCATGAATCCACAGTTTGACAAATTGTCTATAAATGGAGATGATTTGATCCCTATAGAAGTGGGCGCCCAGCCAAGATCACTCTAAAGGCACAACATGATTTGATGCTGCTTTGCTGCCTCTAGACCTGGACAGCTTTCCATTGTGGAAGAGAAAATTAATTTCCAAGTTTATCAAGGTATCCTACAGGCTAATGTCAGGGTGGCTCTCCACAAGCTTCAGTAGATGTTGGGTGATGTAGCAGGACAATGACTGTAAACATCTAAGTAAATCTACTACAGAATGGCACAAAATCCGCCTTTTGGAGTCAGGGCACACCTCAAACTAACAGAGTTGCTGTGAAATGATCTTAAGAGAGATGTTACACCAGATGTCATAAGAATATGGCTCAGCTGAAGGAGGTGTAAATTAAGGTGTAAATTAAATTACTATTTCTTGTGACTGTATAGAAAATTCACTGCCTTTTATCAATAAAATGCATAAGCGTGTTTCCAAATTAAAAAACTTTCTCCAAGAAATTGTTTGTTTTTTTAAAGAAGAACTCTTGTTATTTCAAATTTGTTATTTAAAGTTTTATTAAAACTTTTATTTGCTTTATAGGCATATTGGTTGAAAATATATTTGTCTGATTATGTTTTTGATGCTCCACTCTGTATTTAAAGATATCAATTACCTTAACACTGTCTTAATGACTCCTCTTGAGAACATAAATTCTTCATTAGACTGAAACCCAAGAGGTGAGCACACCCTTTTAAGCCTTTTTATTTAAACTCCTGTGTGCTTTCAGCATGACAACACCACACCATCCTTTTGATAGATCTCCTAAATCATTTAAACTGTTTGGGCTCGGAGATGCTCAGTTAAAATCAGCTTGAAACTTTTAGGATGAGGTTCCACTCTTTTCTTCCATTAATGGAGATCATTTAAAAAGTATTTTGTTTTGTTAAGTTGGCTTCTGACTCATGGGAATCACCTTATTTACAAAGATTTTAGTTGTGTTATATAGACTGGATTCATATGTACTTTGGTGAATGTGTTATAATTTGCCTTTGTATGTAAACAATGGAGTTCAATGTGTTCTTTTTTGTCTAGTCTTGCATTTTAATCATCTTCAGCCTTATAGTTCTAGAAAAGCTAACACATCATTAGGTCACTTGGGCAATATATGATGCACTCTGAGACACATAGCCTATAATGTCATCTGTAGTGTACAATGTACTCATAAGTCATGCTGAAGAGTCTAACACAGCTGGTTTATGAGTCTCATTAGGTTTGTGATTCTTTTCCAGAAATCTAGTTATTTTCAAAAAAATTGTTGCACATCAATCGAGCAGGAAACAGGAAGAAACATAATGGAGAAGGCAGAGGAAGATGAGGGTAGCAACATGACATTGGTTGACAAACCTCAACCAATTAAAATACATAATATGGAGGGAGAGGACTAAAATGAATGCATGTAAATGCATGCACCTGCACACTACAGTGGACTAATTGAGTGAGTCAGTTTATGAGAGATGTAACCAAATTAATAGAGTACTTTAGACTGGTTTCTGTCATGAATTAGTAGTAGTGCTTGAGTGACAATGCTCTCGAGCTCAAAATTACCAAGGAAAGAATTAGAAGAAATCCAAATTGAAAAGTAAATCTGTAGGGAGCAGATAAAGATCAAAGGCATGATCTGATAAAAAACCAATTAGTCACAGCAGGGTGAAGAAAGGTGTAACAGTACAAGCAAATGTGGGAAATATAAAAAATAGCCTGTGCAGAGAAGCTGCTGATTAAAGTCCATGCAGAATGTGTTTCCATCAATATCATGCAGACGTTCAAATGCACCAACACACAACACACGCACCCTCTTGTTCGATCAGTCCTGTATTCACACACATTCAGTGCACACACCTAGTGTTCATGCATGTGCATACACTCAGTTGCGAAAAAGAAGTAAGTGCTATATTAATTCACTACTCACCTAATTAACTCTTTTCTGTAACACATAATTTATAGACTGTAGTGGAGATGTCTTACACAAGAGCAGAGTTGAGACACAAAAGCAAAGACAGAGCAAAACGAGTGGTCCTTCAAATTCCTTCATGATGACATCCCACTCTCAGAACAATCAAGAACGAGGTATTTATTAAGCCCCTTTATCAGTCCGTAAGAAAGGGGAAAAAAAGAGACTAGAGTGGCTGGTTTGGGCCTATGCTACTGTTCACACTAAGGTTGAGTGCAGGAGTAATTTCAGGTGGATGTCCATAGATATACAGGCTAGAAACTTATTGAGAGTAGACTAGCTGTGGTAATGCTTTAAAACACTCTCAAAAAGGTGTGGCAGTGAGAGGTAGAGACGAAGCTTCACATACGGTGTAAAGAAAGAAAGGAGGAAAGTGTAACAGAGGAAAAGGGAACAGTAATGATGAGATGGAATTTTGAGTCCTAATATCTATTTTTATCTGTCTATCAGTCTGTCTCTATCTACAACCTGCACACGCTGTCTATTACACCTCAAATCCACAGCAAGGCATTACCCGCTTAATCCACTGTTCAACATCCCACTAATGCCAAGCGGTCTCTCTCTTGCGTGATAGAAGATGAGAATGAAGACAAGTGGAGGGGAGAGAGCTTCAGGAATGACGGAAAGACATTGAAAAACACACAGATGCACTAGAAATCAATTCTGAAAAATACTTTAATGATAATAAAGATTGTGTTTTAGGTTTTAGGAGTGTGTGTCTGTTTGTGTTGGGAGGGTGGTGTACAAGAGGTGGCAGTAAATGGATGCTGATGGACTGGCAGGATGAAATCAAGCATGAAATTGGATACACTCTTAATGACTCTGAACTTTGAATACAGTATCCCCAATTTTGACAAATTGTAATCAAAAATTAAACGATGCCAAAGTGCCTGAAATTAATCTTATTCTACCTCAGGATTAAATTTATTCCTCACTTTACAACAGGTTGCAAAACAAATTAAAATCTTTATTAAATGGAAAATGGGACATGACATGTGGACAGATAAAAAGACTTCTCAAAGAGAACGATTAAAAATGGGCACGCTTCGCCATCATGAGAAGGACGAATGAGGAAGGGACATGAAAACGGTGCGAGACCAGACCAATGTCGACTCACTGAAAACTGTTCTTCTAGGCACAGTTTAGTGTGCGAGTGCATGTGTGTGTTAATGTGTGTTTTATGTATATGTAAAGCACACACAAATACACACAGACAGACAGATAGACAGACACTAAACGATAGTTAACCTACCTAGAGTAACATTTAAGAATCCCGCAAGAGTGTGATGCAAAGTAAATGGGAGTGGAGGGACCAAAAGAGAAGGAAAAGGGAAAAAAAGAGTCATTCATGAGGAGTTTTTTAGTTGTCTTTGAAGAAAATTCATCCAAGTTCAAATAACATCAGACTTTAGAGAAAGAGAGAGGGATAGGATAGGTAATGATAAACTGATGGAAGCAGTTAGAGATGAAATGGCAAGGAGGGATTGACAGGTATGATATGGTTTGGTGAAAGGGAGGGAAGAGAGGAAGAAAGAAAGGACAAAAATGGCAACAAAACTCCTCCCTCCTTCCTCTGTTCTCTCACTCATATATAGAGAAAATTATACACCAGGTAAATGGAGAAATAAATGAGGAGGCAAATGATGGAAAGAGAGACTATATGAAAAGATGAAGCACCTCCCAGCACCGCGATGAGGAATAAGAAAAATATAAAACGAAAGAAAAAATTGAATACTCCAAAGCCTTCCGTTTTTGCTCTGTTTAGTGAGGCGAGGGGGGGCTTTCAGTTATATCCCCCCTCTCTCTGCAACTGGTCAGTCTTCTTATATCTTCAGTCCTCCTCAAAGCAAGATGCTACCTTCTCCTCAGATGAGCTGTAACCCTTTGGCAACCCAGTTGTTAGACATGGCACTCAGGCTGGCTGCACGGTGAGGTGCTGCTACCCAGAGATACAGAGTATGGAGTCGAAAACACACCTCTGGCTGGCGTAGAGCGCAGAACGCAACTCAAACTGCGCTCACTCACTTACTCTCCTCCTCCTTCTCTGGATAGAGAGAGAGAGAGCGCAAGAGACAGATCTATATGGGAGAGAGAAGATGTGTGGAGGTGGGTCCCTCTATAGGATTGTGAATTAGAAAGATGCTACAGTTAAGAAGGTCTGTTGCAACACAAAGAAAGCAATGGCTCCCTCTATTGTTGCAGTGTGCACTCTAATGAAACTAAAATGAAGAACTATGAGGCTTAGTTATAAATGAACAGTGTTTTTTAGTGCTATTCTTATTGATGATTTAATGTGTGTGTATTGTTGTATATATAGGTCAACAGAAATTATAGTTGAAAGTTTAGCTTTATGCAACAGCATAATAACATTATGCAACAGCCTGTAAACTCTCTTTCAAAATACTCATTGTGGACCCGAACGTCTGTTTTGGCCTGTGTGATCCTGCCCATTCCACATTTGCCCTGTAACATGTGGACACCACAGGTTGCCCAACATAAAACGAACAGCAAGTTGGTAAATTTTGTTCTGAGCAGGTAAGCACTGAGCTTCAGCTAAGTTTAGCTAACTTTAATTTATCAAGGCTACTAGAAGAGATGTTTTTTTTTTATTAATTAAAAAGTTCAAGTACTGGCATTCATTCACCCAGTGGTCCATGTGCAGCCAGTTTATATGGGTAGAGCATGTTTGAGACACATACCCGGTGCAATGATGCAGACTAGTGTTGGCTAGCGCTGTCATGCTAAGGTTAAATGTTATCAGTCACACCGGAGGAACAGGCCTGCACTCTTCTCCTCATCCTCTCTCTGCCAATGTTGCTCTTGCTCGTCCTGTCCTCCTATTCCTCTTGTATCAGCAGCATCTCACAAGCCCTCGCCATCTTCACTTTACACCGGTGAGGGTACTACATTACTTCATAAGCAGAGGTGGGTAGTAACGAGTTACATTTACTCCGTTACATTTACTCCGTTACATTTACTTAAGTAAGTTTTTGAAAA
>JAUMHL010000001.1:14485701-14505883 GCA_032362345.1 Sandelia bainsii
CTCCGTTACATTTACTTAAGTAAGTTTTTGAAAAAAAATGTACTTCTAAGAGTAGTTTTACTGCACCATACTTTTTAGTTTTATTTGAGTAGATTTGTGAAGAAGAAACGCTACTCTTACTCCGCTACATTAGACAATACTCGACTCGTTACTTTTATTTTTACCATTGCAAACCAACCAACCAACCAACCGATGTAAGCACTACAAGAAAGAAAATAAAGGACAAGAGAACAAATTAAAACCAGATAGGACCATATTCAAATCATAAGAGTTTTGGCTAACTTAACTTGTTTTTATCTCCTTCACCGTTTCTCCCATGTTTACTTTTTAGCTTCAATTTCCGTGTAATGCGATTGTTGGCCGTCCTTTCAAAATAAAACTTCAGTTTTAAAAGGAAATTCCAAAAGCGATCACCTAGATTATCTAAGCAAAAACCTTAAACAAGTTACATATTGCCTACACACTGTATTGAGGTCATTTACACCACTTGAAAGATTTTTCACAAAATATTATGGAGTTTTTCTTTATTGTTAACAATGTTCTTTTATACAAAGGGTAAATCGAAAATAGTGATCTAACTGTCAAAGCAGACCTTGTGAAATGTGTGTATGAATTCAGGTCAGACATTGAAATCTAGTCCACACATGTCAAATTAAATTATAATTAATATTTCACAATAATTCAAACTTATGGCAAGTGGAATTCTTTTTTGGTAGGTTGAAGCTACTTGGATGAGTAGTGAAACGTTTCAAACGAACAAAGAAATCCAGTTGCCAGGACTCAACTTCCAAATATCGTCACAGTAGGCAACGTGCTACGTGATGTAGCAGACAGTGAATAAAAAAAACACATGAGAAATGGCGCAGTTCAAACATACATACTTTACCTACCTGTTGTGAGAAATTGAAATTTGTGTTTCTTGTGCCTTAATTTGTAATTTGATAAAGATGTTTTTTTTTTTTTTTTTTAGTTATTTATTTATTTTATTATCTGGAAATACCAGAATTTGCACATTATTTATTTATATTTTTGTCCGTCTGACTACATCATTTCTAAAAAAATAAATCAGACATTACAATCAAACAGCTACTCACTACTTAAGTAGTCCTTTCACCAAATACTTTTTTACTCTTACTTGAGTAATTTTTTGGATGACTACTTTTTACTTCTACTTGAGTAATATTATTCTGAAGTAACGCTGATTTGCATGGAGCTGGGAAGGGTTACACAGTAATCTCAAGAACCAGACTTGGACACAATAATGTCAGGGTGGTTGTCCGCAAGCTGAAGCTCAGAAGAAGTTGTGTGATGGAGCAGGAAAATCACCCTAAACATTGAAGTAAATGTACTACAGCATGGCTTTGGGGACACAAAATCAACCTGTTAGAGTCGCCTAGTCAGAGCCCAGACCTCAACCCAACAGAGATGCTGTGGAATGATGGAATGGTCCAAGGTTCCTCCTAAACATTGTGCAGGTCTAATCCACAGCTACAGGAAGTGTTTAACTGAGGTCATTCTTCAATATGTTTAAAAAAATGTTTCACTTACCTTTTAATGTATGTTTAATGGGTAGGTTCAATAAAGACATAAAAGGTCATATATTTTTCATCTGCTTATAAATACAGTGTTTGTTTATATTCGTAACTTTGGTGAAGATCAGATCACATTTCATGACCAGTTTTTGCAGAAAAATAGAAAATTACAAACACTTGACTTATTTTTCTTGTGAACTGAATCAATCACCATACCTAATATAATAATATTGTCATTTTAGATCAAACTTTAGCAGTGGCAATATGTGGTCACATGGTTAAATGCCTAATTCAGGTCACAGTAATGTATGGTTTTGTTAAATAATAATATAAAATATACAACCGAACGTTGTTGTGTATAAGCTAGCATTAGCCTTTCATTATGTTAGCTTACAATACCCGTTCACAAGTAGCTCTATTAGGCAAAACAAACTTACCATGTTTGTAACAGTCTTTAACAAGGCAGGAGCTCTGTACAAAACCCAATATGATCCTAATTTCTACATAAGACACCAAAAATTTATTAAAACAAATATGCTATATGTTAAACTGTTAAACCACTGAACAGACAGACTGGAGGTACCCAGCAAGTTAATGTTAGTTGAAAACGTGTGGAGGTGTGTGAAAGCTTCAGCCAAATGTAACTTACCCCTGGGTCTTCAGCCCAAGTCTAGCCCAACTTCCACATTGGGGCTGATTCTAGTTTTCCTGAAATGCAGTCTGACACCCAACAAGATTTTCTCTGTGTGCACCAAAATTGCTCCAGATGTGGAAGTAGCACAGATACCAGTGGGCAGATGCTCATGCTGTATGTGGACTGGACTCAGACTATGGAACTGGGTGAAGGCTATATTCAGCCAGAGCACACACAAATGTGGCCAAAGCAGTAGTAGACGTGGAGTTTGTTGTTTCAGGATGTGATCTCAACCAAGCATTCCCAATTCACTTTCACTATATGTCTGTTTTTTCCAGAACTTTTTAGTGGCCTCCTCCACCGACTGACAGGGTGTCCCTGACAAATGGCCGTAGATACAGTATGATGATAAACTGATCTTTGGCCTATATCATCATGTACCCTGCTTAATGTTCCAACATAGTGTTTGAGTATCATGCAGTCCAATAACAAAATGTATTAAGCAAGCTGTACTCCAAGTCACCCACGCACTGTCTCCAAGTGATAAACCCTCAAAGACACCACATAACAATTCTAAGAAGGCCAAACCCTCTGAACTGCTGTTAACATAGACAGAATTATTGTGATCATCCTAGCAAGATACAGATTTATGGACATGGCCCTCTTTATTAAGGAATACACTCAAATACAGCCTTATAGTAATTATTGCCAAACCTGTTGGTGTCGCTAACCCGGAGAAAAATAAATGTTAGGTGTCTTCTCAGTGTGGTTGATGCAGCTGACATATGCCCTGCCCTGGTTGGTATAGTTCAGCATAGAAGCTCCTTAGAAATACATGATGGTGTATCTAGGATGTACCTGTCCATGTGAGTTCTTCCTTGCCTGGCTAGGTCTCTGCTTATGCTTTAGGCAGCTAGACATCTGACTGTTTTTCTGTCATAAAGCCTTGGTCTTTCTTTGTTGACTATTTATCAACCTGGTCCATGTGAGCCATATTAGTACTGGCACACCCGGAGCCTACCCTATTAAGTCAGACTTTTGAACCAGTCAGCCTTTCAGTGGATAATTCGGAGTGCCCACACAAGTTCCAGTTGGCATCATTAGTGCCCTCCTGCCTTGTCATGTTTCAGAGTTTCCCCTGTGCAATATCCCTAGATCCAGGTGCAGTATGTCTCTTCAATGCCCAGTACACCAGTCTCTCCACCATCAACCATACCTGAGCTTTGCTTCTGGTTGCCCCTGCAGTCATCCACTTAGCCTTACCTTGCTTCCTAGCTGACTCTGCTCCATATTATGCTTTTTATTCGGGTGTTCGTGTGGAGGTTGGCGTTTCCCCAGAGCAGATAGTGTTAGCGCTAGTGTGGGAGTTGCAGGTGCTGGTGTGAGCGCTCCTGCAGAAGTTGATATTCTTGCAGAAGAATATGGGAGGGACGCTGTAGTGTAGGAGTCTAAAACAGTTAGCCAGTCATGGACTTCGTACAGTCAGACGTCACAGTGTATAGCATTTTTTTTTTTACTCTCGAAAACGAAGCGTGTTTGCCAGACTGAAACCTGGGTGTTTCATCATCAGCCAACATGCAAAAACATGTTCACCTCGAGCTTTGGGCCACTGCCTATACTTTGAAGCACTCAGCTTCACAATAGTATATATGTAACATTAAACCATGAAATGCATAATATGACCCCTTTAACATAATCATTAACGTCTCTGTTACCAACTCAGTTCCCCTTTAACAGTTTGTTTGAGGTCAGGATCTGCCTCTTTTCCTGTCAGAAAATGTTACCCTGGTAGAGTGCTTCCTTGATCCTGTATCTACTTTTCTGCCTGTTTCTAAATATAGACTGAAAATTGATAATATTGTCCCATTTGCACATCAAGTTACACTTGATAACTGATAGTGGCAATGCTAGAAATGTTTGCATATTCATTAAAAATGAAAACCCTGAATTCAGTCATTTACAACATCCTGAATTCAGTACTTTGGCCTTTTGACGCAATTTTCTATTCAGGGTAGGTTCACTGAGAGGCTTCTCTTTTACACAAACACCCTGATCACAGTCACATCAGTTACACACATTCACATCTGGAAACTACACAGTACAACAGTCTGACCTGTTGACCACTGAACAGATCCCCTGGAGCAGTTTTCTTCTCTTGCTTCTCCTCATAGGTAAGTCTTTGCAAGTGTTAATTGGAATCTGAATTTGGATTTCTGGGTTCTGGCTGGGCCACTCAGGGACAGCCAGAGACATGTCTTGTAGCCAGTCCAGTGCTGACAGGTTAACTATTGCCCCAGACAAACAGTGCCTGGTATTCACTAGACAGAGTACTTCAGGTTTAGCTACTCTTGTGCTTCTTCCTTCCTTCATCCTGAGTAGGTGCTTACCTTCTCTCTAGAACCCATTCTGGCAAGCTTCTTGATTCATGACAGTGTGCCCTAATATGTTCAAGTGTTGTTGCTCTAGCACCACCATCAGACCGAACACTTAACTGACAATTTAAGAAACTGATGTCAAGAAATAGATTTTATAGTAGTGCTACATTCATGATACATGGAGGTGAATAGCCATTTTGATATTGGTAACCATGTGTTTCTCTGATGCACAATTAGAGAAAACTTTGACTGTCATCGATGTGCCCAATATGGGTGTAGAGCGGTGACAGTGAAAGTTTTACTGTATTTGTTATTTCTTTAAATACTATCCATGGATTTTCCACTATAATACTGACTATGAAAATAAGGGCTATCTGGGTAGAAAGTTTGTTTATGGTGGTCTACACTTCACAACTAATGTATTGTAGAGAGATGCACCACAATGGTTTATGTACAAATCAGGAAGATAGGTTATTTAATGCAATCACTAGTGTTGGCACTTCTGCATGCCATTATTGGCTGCCAGATTTGTACAGCAAATGAGATTTCTGAGAAAAACAACACTGAAGCAGATCAACTTAATCAGCTGGATCGGCATGGAAAGGAGATTAAAAATCATTCAAAGCTTCCATTTACAAAATACTGTATTTGAATTGGTAAAACATGGGGTTGTGTCATAGAAACTTCCAATACCTCTGCATGTACTCTTGCAATAAAGGTGGTAAACTGGCAGTTTTTGTATTGCAGAGCTAAAAAATAGAAAACATGCATCACAAACTTAGAAAGCAAAGACTTTAATAAAACCTTTTATTATGTTGTCAAAGTCTGGTTACCAGACAAACCTTACAAAAAGTTATCATTCAGTTTCTACTACACATTTATACATTTCTGTGCAATTCTGAGTTTACACACATAATCCTGTCACCTTTTCTGAAGTAAAGTAAAAGACAGCTGGGTGAGAGGAACACAAGTCAACAACATAAATATCTGACTTGGTAGAGGAGCACAGTAGTTTAATTATATACATCAGCTTAACTTACAAAAAAAACATACCATAAATTAACCAGACAAATCCAACCTTTTGCTGTTTCAATTCTCCAAGTCAGTCAGAAGTCCAGTTATTATGTAGAGATATTTACAGATACTGTATGTGTTCAACGCACAATATTTGAGTTCCTAACACAAAAAGTAAAGAAAGTCACAAACTTTGAAATGCAGAAATAGTTTCCATTCGTAAACTGTTCAGCTTGAGCTGGAACTGATGACATTTGTGCACTGAGGTTCACAGAAGGAGCCAAAGCGCCCATAGATGTCTTTGGCTCGAACAGCAAAATGATAAGTGGAGCCAGACTGAAACTGGGTGAGTGTACAGGCCATAGGCAAAGGAAGGGCCTTCACCTCCCCAATCTTTTTCCAGTGCTGCTGCACTGTGTTGTTATTAGAGTTGTCTTGATGGAAGGCATAAAGGTGATAGCTGTCTACAGGTGCACAAGTCCGATCAGTTTCTGCTACACACCAAGATAGCACTATACCAGTCTGACTCGGCACCAGCTTCAGCTGAGGTTGCTGAGGAGGTGAAGTTCGCTCGGCCTCTGGGGGTAGGCGAGGAATCACAGGTGCTGCAGGGAGAGGGGGTAGTACAATGCTGGAGCTTCGTGTTGGCGTAGCAGTGGTTACAGTACGGGGTTTCATTGTAGAGTCCTATAAATGAGAAAACTGTCATGAGTGTGGATCTATAAACATTATGGACAATGTTTTTCATAGAACGAGATAAATAAATTGTCAGCTTCCAAGCAGCTATCAATTGGAACTTTTACAGCCAAAAATCCACCTGCTGTGCAAAGACATCTGGGCTAATGGCAGCTGTACAAGCAGGCCCTTAGCATGAGTATATGGTTTATACACTATATTTCAAATTTAACCCTTAGGGGCTGGTCTATTAGTCACACACATTAGTCAAGGACAAAAAATTTGCTTTTTAAAAGCAAGCTATAAAAAAAATTATACATTATTATATTTTACTTTAATTGAGATGATTTTATTTTTCACATTACATCTGCCCTAATTATTAATATCAAATACAAATTCATTTTTAAAGATTTTAACCCTTTAAATGCCAGTTTTATGATGCCACTATGTTTTAAGATGAAAAAACTGAAAATGAGTTATTTTCAATATGCTACATGCAAAGTAAATTTTTTTTGTGTTGAATTATTAGATCCTGGGATATGCTAATGATTAGCAGCAACATTGATTTATTTGCATTATTATTTTTTGTGCAGTGTCAAGTCATACTCATGCTGAGCACAAAAAAGTTGCTTTTCATAAGGTAGCTATGAAGAATATTACACATGAATAATATTATTTCCAACTTTTTTCAGCTTAATTTTTAAACCAACATAAGTCCTAATCATAAACATCAATTATTCATTAATTTTCTTTTTTTTTGGGCTGTATTAGAAAAAGAACGTCACCTGAAGCCCATGTATATTTAAATGTAAATTGACAGCCACTACTTTTTTTTATTACCATACTTTTTTACAGTGAACCAGGAACAGTGAACCAGAGAGAGAGAGACTGTGTCAGTTCAGGTGAGGCAGCGGCAGCAAACAGTTTTGTAATGCTCCTTGCAGATGGGACTGCCACACTTGCAGCAGGTGGAGAAGATTGGTTTTCTGCTGGTGCACATGACACATTGCCTCCTTTTCTGGGTGGGGTGTGGGGACAGGCTCATGCTTGGGCATGGGCCTGCTTTGAGTTGAGCATCCAACACCAAGGCAGCAGCACCTGGTGCGTGGGGAAGGCAGTTTCTCCTCGCCATTTGTGGGGTCACAAGAGTCTTCCCCAGCTCCTCAATAAACAACCTCCTTCGGTCACTTTTTCCCCGTTGCCATGAGGGATCCATGGTAGTCCAAAGGATGAAAGCATTGTAGGCACTGACATCCAGCTGATTGAAGAAGAGTGCCAAAGACCACCGACTGGTTTTCAGCCTGCAGCTGTAGGTGCCAACAACCTGCAAAAGAAAAAAAAGACCAAAGACAAAAGTGAATAAAAATGTTTTTCCTCAACAAATACAGTTGCAAGAAATGTTGAATAGTAAACATATCAGACAGCACATATATCCAAATTAAAATAAGTCATACAAATAAAATAATAAGATAAATAAGTGCATGATTTATATATGCATAATGGCACATACCTTATCCAGGTTGTCGACACCTCTCTTGCAGTGGTTGTAGTCGCAAAGTATTTGTGGCTTTTTCTTCTGTCCACTGCTCACCGTCGCCTCCCGGTGTTTGGTGCTGATGAGCAGCACATTCTTACCCCGTTTTGGCACATAGGAGACTGCAGTATGTGTCCTAGTGAAAGCAAACACTGAGGAGAGGACAGCTCTCCCCTGCATTTGCAGGAGTTGCGGAGGAAGCTCCGGTTTGTTGCTCCGGATGGTTCCCACCAGAGCCACCTTCCTCTGCAGCAGCTCCTCTGCCAGGGCAAAGGACGAGGAGAAACTGTCACAGGTGACAGTGACACCTCTGAGCCCCTCTGTCATCTCAAGGACGACTCTCTTCCCCTGGTTCCTCTCTGCTGGAATGCCAACCTGTTTTCCCATATAAACACACATCCTCCATGCGTAAGAGGTGTACACATCACAGGTCACCCAAACTTTGATTCCGTATTTGGCAGGATTTTTAGGCATGTATTGACAGAAGGAGCAGCGGCTTTGGAATGGGACCAGCTGCTCCTTAACACAGATGTCCTTGCCCAGGTTGTAGAGGAGTGGGAGGCGTGCGGTCCACATCTCCCATATGTCTCTGAATGCAGCCAGCTTGTCCTCCCTCAGTCGCTGTGGCCGAGACCGCCTGTCATCAAAATGCAGGCAGTTGTTGATTAGCCTGAATGCTTTGTGACTCATGGTGGCCCGGAAGATGGGCCGGCCGGTATGGTCATCCCACAGGCTGTGTGTTCACTCATTGCGCGACCGGTATACTCCAGCTAGCAGCAGCAGCCTGATGTATGCCCGCAGGTCAGTGCCATCAATATCCTTCCAGTCTGGGATGTTACGTCTCCCCTGCAGGTTTGTGTGGTCTGTGATCACCTTCAGAATGTCATCTGTGATGTACAAATTGAAGCTGTCGACCAGGCTGCTCATTCTCGCGGTGGCATAACGGGTGGGTCCCTGTACCATTCCAGTGGATGCAGGAGTATATTTCTGCATATGGGTGTTAGTAGGGGCCCAGTGAATTTCCCCACATCTGGAAGTCCATCCCGTGGCCGCCGCTGTCTCACCTTCCCCACTGTCCGAGGACATATCCGAGCTCTCAGAGGAGGATTCAGACACAGGTAGGTATTCCTCTTCTGCAGTATCTCTGTCCACCCTGTCAGATTCCTCTTGCTCTTTATCGGAATCAGACTCCATCACTCTGTCTAAAGCTTCCTGGACTTCTTCTTGTGTAATGGCTCTCTCCATCTTGCCACGGAAGAAATGGCTAATTCCACAGGTTGCATTTTTATCAACTTTAGCTGCAATCGCAGCTGTGTAAACAACTCAACAAAAAGCCAGAGTTTGTTACGTCTCTCTCAATGGCTGCATCATTGATGTGACTCCAGATGACCCATATTTTAATATAAAAAAAGTGTGTAAAATGCACATAAACAGTCCCTAAGGGTTAAGAGAATCTACAAATAACAAGACCCAATACTTATATAAAATATTGAATTACTATTACATTTGCTTTGTGCACAATATGGAAAATGCATGTTTTTAATCCTCACCAGTGGGGGGCGGTGGTGGACCGTCAGCTGGGGATTGTTGGAAGAGTTGGGATTGCTTTGTGGGGATGACCTTGCTCCAGAACCTGAGAGCAGAGCACACAACAAAATTAGATGCATTTTTACATGTAAAACAAACAAAAAAATTATAGAGTTTTTTATTTAGAATTTTGCATCTAATAGTGGTAATATCTAGCACACTACAGATAAAAGTGTTTGATCTGTAGCACTGTGCATGCATATAATGTGGTGCTCTTACTGTTGGGAATGCTGACGACTGTGTTAAGACGCTGGGTAGGTGAGGGAACTGCAACAGTGGCATTCTTTACTCCAGTCACTGGACAGCATACAGTAAAACATAATTAGATTCAATATTGTATTTGTTAAGGTACAACAAGAATGAAATAAAAATATATTTATTGTATGAGGCGCACTCCAGCCTTACCTTGCACATCATCGTCGTCCTCAGTGAGGTCGATGACAGAGCCTTTGGGTCGCGCTGCTGGAGCAGCTGATTTGGATGGATTGGATCCTGTAGCTTGGTTATCTGAAAAGAGAGAAAGAAAATTATGATTAAGGAAAACTTAAGAAAACAAATGGCAGCTACAAAACAACAACAATGCAGACTGAGACAAAGAAAGGCAAATTACCGTTTCACTTCTGAAACTTTTGGGACTGGCCAAATGACAACAGAGAGGACATTTTAAATACCTGTACACACAAAAGCCTTGTTAATCAAAGCACGCCCCCACCTGTCTTTGATGTCAGAGATGTCCCTTGTGGGGGACCTGGAGCAGCAGAACCAGTCGCAGCCGGCCCAGAAGTTGTAGGTGAAGAAGCTGACGACATCGCTCCAGCTACAGAAACAGACTGGGCTGGTGTTCTGGCTGTGGTCACGGATACCCCAGCATTGGGTGTAGTTATTGCACCTGCGCCTCCTGGATAGACGGCTCGTGCAAGAGAGATTTGGGCAGAAGATGTCTGGCCAGTGGAGGCCTGGAGTGCTGGGACAGTGGCAGCAGCTGGGGCAGAGGCTGGTGCTGTGGTAGTGGTAGAAGCAGGCTTGAGTATAAACGTAGCAGTAGAAGCAGTGGTTTTAGTCTTGTTAAGTGAAGTGGCTGCAGACAACGAGGAGACCGGAATGTTGACTAATGTTCCTGCCTGGCCATTAGTCATTGATATAGGCAGCTGGATGAGGAGCGGCTGGCCTGTAGCCACCATGCTGCTCCCAGGTGCAGTCTTTAGCAACAGGGTGCCCGTGGGACTCTGAGTAGTGATGCCAGTAGCCAAAGTGGAGGCAGCATTAGAGGTAGAAGTGATCAGCTGGAGGATGGGGGCCTGTGGAACCATGGCGGTGGAGGTGGTTGCTGGGGCTGGAGCTGAAGCTGAAGCTGGAGCTGGAGCAGGGGCTTGTGGAGCTGGATTTGCTGAGGAAAGCAGCAAAATGGCTTGTTTCAGAATGTGAGTTCAAATGCATTTTATTCTGTCCTTTACTCGGCTGCTCCTTATTACTTATAGTCAATTAAAGATAAAAAACCAGAAGCAGATTAACTGATATAATGTCATTATATCAATTAGTTCTTTTTGTTTAAGGGTCGTGGCAGGTAAACACCTACTGCAGGCCTCACATGCAGTCAAATTAATTGTTGGCTTTGTATAAAAAAAACATTTATTGCACTGTGAACGAAAACCATAATATGTAGAGAAAACCACATAAACTTGAACAAATAAAATCTAAACCCCACATGGGCATAAACTTTAAAACTCACTACTCAAAAGAAAATAAAAACATAAGCATGAAAGGAAATTCTGACACTCACCAGCTGTGCTGGAGGAAGAAACAGTTGTTGAAGTCTGCTTTACCTCCAGGGATGTCCGGACTGGCCTGTTTAGAAAGATTACTTATACTTAACATCTCTTCATAGAGCGTTTAGAGCGTGTCCATGGGAGGAAGACGACTGAATGTCATAAGTTGCTGACATTTTATTTTATTACATTTCATACAGTCTTTGAACAACTTGTGGCATAATTAAAGTACATAAGTCTTTGTTAAAGTATTTATCAGTATGTACGTATAATTGTGTTGTGCAAAGTCCATAACTTTTTGTGTCCATTCAAATCCGTCCATATGATAAACTTTTTATGAATGCTGAAAGAATCTAGGTGCAGTGAGTCATATTTAGACAAAATGTTTTGATAGTTTCAATAATGCATTATGACAATTGTCCCAGTATGCTTCTGTTCATATAATATAAGAGTGTCAAAATGACACAGCAGTTCTTTCATCGTATTCTCGAAAAAATTCAGGTCTTCTCTTCACTCGAAGTATTTCATTGATAACATCACGAATTTCTCGCCAGCTGTCACAGGACAGTAAAGGGAATCGACGCTCAATGTACATCCTCATTGTCCTCCTTAAGTTCATAGGCAGCGCTTCCTTGCCCAATAATCCAACATAATTGACCTTTGCAACCCAGTCACAGTATTCGTCATATGGGACTAAGTAGCGGAAAAGGTAAGATGCATAGCGGTCAGGCCTGGGATTCCCTGAGCTTCTTTTGCAGTTGTGGAACAGCACTTTCTCCAAGTGGGAAGTGATTGTACGGAGTTTGATGTCTGCTCTGCATTTTCCTTCACTGTATTCTGCCAGTTTTTTTGCCATGGCAATGTGACGTGACATATCTTTCTGTTCCTCCATTTCCTCCTTCTCCTTCTTGACAGACAGTGTAGGAGTCTTACCAGCAGAGGGCGCCACTCTCTCTCTGGGCACCTCAGGCTGCAGCTCTACTGCCTGCCGACGGAGCACGCTGTTGGGAGGAGAGGTGCAGTTTTAACTACACTCTGCACTGCCCGAGGAAACGCTCAGGCTTCACATTGTAGAACGTCACAAGACTCAGGACCTGGACCCACGCGGGGCTACTTTGAAGGTGCATAACACAGACTAGGACAAGTCTTAAAAAATATTTGGAGTGAAGTTATGAGTTTAAAAAAAGTTGATCCTGACAAACCGAACCAGGGCCATGGAATCTGGGTTTCCAAAAGGTATGGATTTGGAGAATGTAAGCATTCTTTATTCAGTCCATTAGTTTTAAATTCAGTTTCTAGTGACTACAGATAGCAACCTGGGACAATGTCAACTTTGCATGTGAACGGCTCCGTGTGTAGTACTGGCTTCAGTCCGGTATTGTCACGTTCATACAAAGGCCAAATTATATTCACACAACACCAAAGTGCATATACTACTGTATGATTTAAAGGCAACATGCTGTGAATTTTGAAAACTCAAAATATTTAGTCATAAGATAACATGGTCTGAAAAACATGAGCTTGTAGTGAAGTGATAAAATCACACCCAAAACAACCTCAAAAAGTAAGTTAAAATATATAGTATGATTGACAGGGATCTAGATGACAAATTGTTCTAGGCATGATCAAACTTACCGTTGTGCTTGAGGGTTGTTTGCAGCAGCTGCAGTCTTGGCGGCGGCAGCAGCAGCAAGAGCCTAGAAATCAGAGAATATGCAGTCAGGGCATCTTCAGAAAATATCACTTGCATACCAGGTTTTTAAACATTTTTGAAAGAAACAAAACAATGGGAAATAATGTCTTACCTCCTGTTTCCTTTTGTTCTCTGATAATTGATTGGCCTCTCCAAACTTCTTTGACAGTCGAGCTATCTTGGCCTAAAAAAGAAATAGTAGAGAGGGAGGTGGACTTTTAATTTGGGTCTCGCTAACTGTAAGGAGAGTTTTAGTAGCTCCAAACCTACATGCTATTTATCAGCAAAAGAGCACCTCACAAAGCTGCATGTATTTACATTGTTTACCGTCTATTTACCTGGAGTGTGTTAATGGCAGTTTGGTGTTTGGTTGCACAGTCGATCTTGTCTACTCTATCTTTTAGCTCTTGGAAATGTTTGTCAAAAATAGTTAGCTCCAAGATCCTCAGTCGTTCATCCACAAGCTGTTGCACAATCTGGGAAAGAATAGCAGGCAAAGAGGCACTAAAGCAAAATTAAGCCATTTTCATGACAAATGTTTTGCCAACAAAGCAGAGTAGATTTAGTCTTAAATGCAGTTGCATATAAACCTTTCCAAGTTTATGGTGACCGCCAGCTTTTGCAGTAATTTTAAGTTCCAGTTGTGCCTCTAACTCCTCACGTTCCATCTTGGGCCTCTTCCCCTCTCTTTTCATGGTTTGTGTATCTTTTTCAAAACCCTCTGATAATGTACGCTTCAGTCCTGAGGTCGACCCTTTCTCCTCTTGCACTATTTGAGGGGAAAAAAAGACAAAGACCTGTTTACGACCTTGAATTTGAACTAAATTTAATGCATAATATGCTTTCTGGTGATATTCTGTTTTCGATCAGTCTCAATGCCCCAGGAACAGAACAAGCAAAAATAAAACTACACTAAAAAGGTTTCTTTTCACAAAATAGCTTAACTACATGCCATCTCCTTTGTGGGTAAGCAAATTAACAGAACTATGCAGCCCAGTGACATAACATTTCTGCTGATATTTGTTTTATCCCTTAAGTACAAGCAAATTTGTGTACAAAATACTCAATGACATATAACATAACATTACTGCTTTTGCTTTTTCATTTGGATTTCTACCCATTTTTACCAATATTAAGCAATCATCGTGAATCTATCTAGCACAAAGTCCACTCTCCTACCTGTATTAGATGGTGGCGTAGATGATGGCCGAGGCGGCTTTGTGGTTTGTCTAACATCAGTTTTGTCCTTTTTGCCCTCTACTTTCACAAAATCAACATCCATGTTTTCCTCACTGACTGATCCTTTCATCACATCTTTGTCACCCTTCTTTTCTTTTAAGTCCTCATCTTTGATTTCCTTTTGTTGCGTTAGAACCGAACAAGAAGATGAAGCTGGATAAGAGGAGGAAGGACAGGTAGGAGAGGAATCGGACTTTATAATTTTAGGAGATGAAGGCTTTTCATATTTTATTTTGGTTGTGGAGGCCTCAGTTTCCTTGGCCTTTGTAGTGTCACTATCTGTATCCTTTAGTTCTGAGCACTCGGTTACCGCAGTTGGCACACGCGAACGTGGAACCAAACCTTTAACCGATTCCTTTGCTGAAACCACAGCTTGGTCCTCTGTTGCAGTCTGTCCCTCCTGAGGAAGAACATTAGATGGGTAATTAATGGAAAAGGTTTTGTACTCTCAGTCCATCTAAATTTTTTGCATTAACCCTCACAGTCGAAACAAGCCCAGTATACAAATAAAAATATGTGACAATTTCCAAAAAAAATTCAAAGCATTAACCTCTTTTTTTTCCATCTCTGGAATCACTTCAGTGCCTTTTTCCTGATTCTTCTCAGGTACTACTGTTGCTGGTTGAATGGACTTATTTGATGAGGATGATGAATCTGTCTTCTCCTCCTCCTCTTCCATCTTTTTCAGTTCAAAGTTCAGAGAGTGGAATGGTGATGTGGGAGAAGTTGGAGTCTCTTCCTTTGCTTTTGGACTTTGTGAGGAGGCTGAGGAAGGGGACAGATTTAGAGAGAGAAAAGGAACAGGAGAAGTAGGTGATGCAGCATGAGGGGAGTTTGAGTCCGAGACGCTGTTTTGCTCTTTGTCCCCCACTTTTTGTCCATCCTCTCTGTGTGTGCCATTCATCAGAGGTGGTGGAGATGGGTCGGACAAACCTGGAGCTGCTGTCAACAAAGTACTGTGAAGGCTCTCCAGCTGTTGTCGATCACTGATCTTCATAGTTTTCTTGGCACGGAAAATTTTCTTCTTCTCCTCTGATACAACAACTTCCATAGCTGCCTGTGGAGTGACAAGAAAGTATAAGATGCTACCAAAGAGCATGATGAGTCTGGGAAAGATCTACAAAGAATAGTGAGAGCTGCAAGAGTAAACTGCAGTGTTTGTCACTTATTAACTAGTCCTTGACAGAACACACTGTACAGTAAATAAATGGCTGCAGAGTTTCAGAGGCAACACTAGAGGTCACTGTAAACCCTATAGCTTTCTTGTTTCTCCTTTTCTTAAAGGTTTATGTTTCACACATATCTGCACAACAAACTGGTCAGTTACCCAACTGTCCTTTTCTTTACTTCAAATTTGACTGATATCAGGTACATTCTTACTCCCTGATTGCTGCATCTGTCCTAAAATGACTATTTTTTTCACTTTCATGACAGATACAAAATCTTTGTCTGCTCTGACAAATTTTCCTTGTCTTGTTTTAATTTTAACCAACAAATTTTATGTTTACCTAAGCCCTGAACCCAGAGAATGGAAGTTACACTGAAGTTAACAACAGTAGCAACCCAACTGTTCTCCCATCCCCCAGCATCCCGATTGGTTCAAACCTCCAGCCAATCATAAAGGAGAAATTCAGGCTGTGTTGGCAGCAGTAAAGAGGTTATGCAAAACATTAAAGGATTTTCCATACTTAGTTCTGATTTTTGCAGACATTGTAGTGTTAAGGCTAGTTGTCATATTTTATAGGTAAACATTTCATGTATGTTCATTTGACATGCATTCATGTATATATTTTTATGGCAGTCAAAATTAGAAGGTGTGTGCTGCAGGAGACTGTGTTTGGCTGTAGTAAAAATTTTCAATCTCATTTTATATTGAATACCAATAAAAAGTGCTATAATGTTAAGTAGCATGCAGTGTATACATAAATTAAACATCTATGAGTAACTCACCTTCAAATCGAAAGGTTCCTGGTCATGGATTTACCACAGAACTTTTCGACAATCTAGGAAGGAAAAAAAAGATATATTTTTAACAAATTTTATATTACTGCTTCAAACTAGAACCACAGGATCAACTATGCATGAAATCCAGAGACCATGACAATCAAGTGTAACCCTAAATTTAGCTGAATTTGAATTAAGAAGTCTGTATTCATCCCTTGAGCTGTAACTGAGCCCTAGGTTCAAAAGGAGAGATCTATTTGTGGGGCCATTACATATTTCGTTAAACTGGATGTACAATTATGTTGATGACAATAGAGAATTTGCATATTTGTTAAGAACTGAAATAAGAGTAGACTATATCCAACAGGTATCACATCTGAATGTTATGTTTTTTTGGCAAATGAACTTAAATAACTTAATGCTTTTATAAAAAAAATAGTCTGAATGTAAGATTTTAGGCATAATTTTGTGCTGTTGATGTTTATGCTGTTGTCTTATTTGTCTTTAGTATGAAGACAAAGTTGTTTGCTAGCAAGACAGCAGGCCACGAGACGCCAATATGACATGCTAACCAAAGCTCACATAAAGGGAAGGAATAAAAAACACCAAAGGTTTAAAACACATAAATGGCTTGCCACAACAATGGACAGAAAGTGGTGAAACTCCAGGAAAGAGGCCTTCGTACAAATCACTTTGTGGGTGGGTGTCACAGTACTAAAGCGCATTTTAGTGAATGTGAGATCACACGTTCCGCCACAGGTTTTATTAACATGTTAAGTGTATTTCTTATTCAGTCTCTAATGTTATAACAAAAAGCAGTCATATGTTTGTAGCAAAATGCGTATGTTGGTCTAATAGCAGGAAAAGAACACAATAAGTCAATCATCATTCAAGAAATCTTATCTGGTGAGAGCAATAACCTGCTTCAGTTTTACACTGTAAATTGGTTAGGTTTACTGTAACTGCATTGCCTTTAGCTGCAGATACTGCAAGACTGCAGACAGAGACAGAAAAGTCCTCGATCAATGTTTAATTTAGCCATGTGTGTTTTGAAACTTAGCAGGCTGCCACGTGTGCATGGAAAAAAAAGCAACAACTAAGAAGAGCTGGACTAAGTGCATACTTTACAATGAAAAGCTGAGCTACACACCGAGATGCTGGCGCACACGCACAACACTGTAAGCCTCTCTGCTTTCATATCAGCAAGGCATACTTGCTGCAATGACCATGAACTCATGTGTGACAAGATGTTATATTACATTTAATATATAATTGCATTAAAATGTAATCCTGACTTTTTGCATGAGTCAGGATAAACAAATAGAGCGGTGGAAATTACGAGCACAATCATTGGTACACTTCACATTCCAATGTTATTGCACACTGCGCAGAGCACAGTATCCCCCTCCCTCATCCTACGTCCTCATTCACTGCGCCTGGACTCAGTACAGAACCTCAAAATGGCCGTCAGCTCTGCTGTTTGCTGCCAGGCTGAGCTCTCTGTAGCTAGCTGAGCAGGATTCTCTATCAGATATATCAGCTTGCAATAACATTCTGCTTGATAGGAATTTTCTTGATTCTGAGGCTTTAATTTGAGGCTTCATAAACAAAAAGGGTAAATAAGTCAAGTTAAATATTCCTCAATTAACCAATTGAGAATATTTATTCTCCTTCTGACCAACTCATCAACTCCTATAATACATACTACAGCTAATACACAATAACTTCCACTGTGCTGCTTTATACAGTTTAGGTTTCATTATATTTATATATATTAACTATATACCCATTGTGGTGAGAATAAGAACTCATTCTGTATATTATTTTACTTTAGCCTTGTACTGAGGTAATTCAGATAATCAGCCTATATTTGGAAATAGGTCTGTCTGACGCTACAGAGCTTAAACTGCAGAGATGCCACTCGTGTGCTTAAACTAATAAAAACAGGAATATAAATGACCAAATTGTATTCATTGCACAAATTATGTCTCTGAGGTTAAACTGCATGGGTCTGAGTTGATACCCCGCAATGTTTCCTCACAAGTCACACTTGTTACCTGAGAAACTATGCAGAGAGTGCCGATACAAAATGCAGACTAGAAATCACCCATTTCTGCTTTATCAAACTTATTAACATAAGGATTTAACTCATCAAGCCTGACTTCAATGCACAGAACAGAGGGCCTTTACAACTTCAAGTACATTTTGAGAATTCATTTTAAAACGTTACTTTATTGCTTGACTAGATTGTTTGTCTTCTCAGTCAAGTTTTGACAAATAGCCTACCATACAAATAAAAAACGGTTTCACAAATGCCTTCATGTTAAACTGGAGGAATCTAAAACACGAGGCAGGCAGAAATTACAATTTTCTCTCTTCTTTCTTTTCTCTCAAGTTTCAAAACAAGTGCTTGTTGTTTCTGCAACCTACAGTTTCAACAGCAGGTGACTAGCCATGAGTTGCTGGTCAAGTGTCAAGAAGTGGAAGTAACTCTGTCAAACTTGACATGCAAGTGTCTCCAACTGACTATGGAGTTAGTCCTGCAATAGTGGGACTATAGTTTAAGCCTGCCTGTGACACCAAGCATACAACAACAAGTTGGTATTCCAATCTCACAGCTAGGGACATCAAAATGACCTCTTTAGGGAAGTGTCATTAGTGGCCCAGATGTGGAGGATGTAACCACATTTCAGCTTGCACATCAAATTTTAATCAATGTGATTCAAGGCTGTTTTAAAAACCATGGAAAAAATCGCCTGAGACGCAAGACATTTCTGAATGTGAAACAACACATGGACATACATGTGAAACCTGCATCAAGATTATGGTATATGTTTTTGATAAATTACCAGTTATTGCTCAATATGTCCCTGACTGATAAGCTAGTCAAGTACTGGTACAAAGAAAAACATTTTTCATGGACCTGAAATATGGGTACCAAATGATTTCCTTTGTTATTCTAACCCATTATGCTCTGGCTACACCAGCTTACTGAACAAGCCATTATGCTCAATAAAATTCAAACAGCAACCAAAAAGTTAAATGAAAATATCCACAGACACTGGGTGTAAATATTTGGAGCAAGTAGAGCCACTTTGGGGCTAAAACAAAATCAATCATACAACATACATAACTCAAGTTAGTAAGTGTGACCAGGGACAAACAATTGTTATGCCCCTGGTCTAGGGGTGAGCTGGACATAACATGTGGCTGCCCCCTCTTCCCACTCCCAAGCAAAGTCAGCAAATTCACTTGCAAAATCAAAGTAGCTTTTAATGGCTTCGGAGTTGAGCAATGCCCAAAACAACAAACAAAACAACTAATACAGCCATTGGCTTACCTAAACCAAAAATAAAACAAACAAAATAAAAAAAGCATGCATATGTCTGCCACCGCGCAGTGTTACTGATGAGAAGATGTTTCCACCAGCATTGCTGATTAGCTAGTTAGTAAACATTTACAGCAAACTCCCTGATATTTGAAGAATGTCTTGTAGAAAATGTTTACAATTAAAAAAACAAAACAAAATAAAAAAGCCCAAACTCTACCATCTTCAACTAGCATAGCACCCTCTATGAAAACCTAACCTTTAGAAGAGTGTGAAGCTACAATGAGGAAAAACTCTGTTATATTTAAATGACAGACATGTTAAACATACTTTAAAAACAAAGAAATAACCTTTAGCAAGGATTGAGGCCTTCCATATATTTGTTGTTTGTGGGAGCTAGGAATGGCTGAGAGGCCAGCAGGAGAACAGGAGGAGGGACTCATTTAGGACTACTCCATCTTGTTCCTTACAGGGGTATGCTCTGAGGTGTGTGGCCCACATGAGCCTATAATGGGTGTTAATAAAACCCTTTAAAAAGAAAATTCAGTTCAATGCTCCCAATCCAGCAGTGTGCAGTAATCCTTAATATGAATAAGAAAAATGACAATATTGTTTCTTTTTGATGACATCTACCAAATATATTAAACATTTACAGGCACCACAAATACCTATTATACAATGCTTTTGTCAACAACATTTTCATTTCAGGTATCAATATCAACACAAGCTAGCAGCGCACAGACAGAGGGGAAGTACACTGCACAGACTGTTGCTTAGCAACACCCATCCCCCAACTGTAGCACAAACCATCACGGATCAAACCATTCTGACAGAGGATGGGGGGGGGGGGGGGGGGGGGCC
>JAUMHL010000001.1:14505983-14525926 GCA_032362345.1 Sandelia bainsii
CCCCCCCCCCCCCCCCCCCCCCCCCCCCCCCCCCCCCCCCCCCCCCCCCCCCCCCCCCCCCCCCCCCCCCCCCTTGTTCTTTCTAGAATAACACCATAGGTAAAGAGTTTTATGATGTTACTGGAGTGCAACACTTAACCTTTATTGTAGTTCTACATATGCTAAAGATTCACCATCTACTGAGTCAAAAATGTTAAGGATGGTTTTATCCTTTATTTCCATGTAATTGTTTTATTACTTATTATTTGTTTTGTTTTAATGGATTCTGGTGCTGCAAAAGTTTGTTTTCAGCATATTCAAACAAATGATAAAATCAGTAACCCTGACATAGTCATAAATAAAACCTTTTCAGAGGAAGTTCTATTGTCTCCCCTTGCCTCTCCACTGACAGATTTTATCCAAGCTCCAAACATATGACATGGTCACCAAAGTTACTATGTGCAATAAATCGATCACTTGCTGCTCGTGAGCTGAATAGGTAGTCAGCCTGTTATTATCCCCCTGATCAGTTGACCACTGCGGACTGCTGAACCTGGCTGTAATATGAGCTCTCATTTTAAGATCATGCTAAAGGTCAACTAAACCAGTTGTTAAGTAAACTGCAGGATAAAAAATGATTTGATAAGTGAAATAATCCTAGTAAAGACTTTGTCTGACAGAAGTCTGGATAAAAGAAGAAACGTTTAAACCTGGGATAAATCTATGTGACACACACGATGTTTATTTTAAAAACTGTGGAAATGCTAATAAGACTCACAATCTGGTCATGTGATGGTACTTTCCATAGAATAAGTAGCACTGATGATTTTACCGTTTGATTTTTACTGTCCCACATCCTTCCTTATCCTGCAGAACTCATCCTGCTATACAACCTAGCTTCTCCATGAATGCCTCTTGCTCACCACTGTGTTACCAAACAGAGTCAGATCAACACAAGAATTCGATCAAGAATCAATTATGCCAAAACGATCTCAAAATATATTAAGATAAAAAGTTCACCTTTGACATAAGGACTTTGAAACTGGGGTAACTCATGGAGGTTAGATAAATAATTTGTTGATCTTAGCGATGGACCCCATGGATTAAAGAAAAAAAATTGCAAAAAGGGTTGAAGGTGAAAAGGAGTATTTTCTATCTTACTAAAAACCAGAATCTTTTTAAAGTTATCTACACTTTTTAAACGACAAAACAAATAGTAGAAAACTTTTATTAACTATGCAAACAAACAATAACCAGTAAAACACATACAAACAAATAAAGGCACTTTTAACATGATAAAGCAGCACAACATGCACTTTAGTTAGGGCCTAGCTAGCGGCGCACAACCAGCGCTAAATTGCACACCCACAACACATTCAACCTTGAAGCGGCTGCACCCGCCCTTCCCTGTCTCTCTCCCTCTCTTTCTCTCTATCCCACTCACACGTATACACACACACACACACACACACACACACACACACACCCTTTCTCTATCTGAAACAGCCTGTCCTAGTCCAAGATGGACTGAACCACTTTGATGGGGAGAGAGTGGGGGTGGGGCATTTAAAACAAAAGAGATAAAGTATTCAAGTAATCGAACAGTCAATGTAAAGCACAGATTTGCTGACAAAGAGGGTGAGGAGTTGCATTTTCTTGACTTTTCCCACAAAAAGTTAAATATCGCTAAGCATTCTGCTGAGCTTTTTTGATTTTTTTTCTTGCATGAAAAAAAAGTACTTATATGTTTTTTCAGAAACATAAATATAGGTACCTCTCATGATTAATACTACTGCTGCATTAAAAATGATCTCAGTCAAAACTGTATCAAGGATTTTTTGTCAAGTATTCTTTACATTTAGATGCAAAAAAATGTCACTTTTGTGAACACACTTTCATGCTAGCAGCGCACAGCAAGAAATTGGAGCACAGCTTGACACCGTCTCCATCCGCTCAGCCTCTCCCACAGCAAGGAGGGCTGCTGTTGAACAGACTGAACCATTACAACATGGGGGTGGTTCTTTACTCAAGAGGAACAAAGAACACCTACTTAATAAATAAACTGAAAAATATACTTAGTGCATTATTACTTCCTTTAGTGCAGTTTGTCTTAGTAGGTTCTAGTAGGTTAAAGTAATTTCCTGATTTCACTAGTTGAGAACAGACAGAAATGTCTTGTTGAAGAAGAAGCAGATAGTTAATTGTAATCTCAAATTACACTTCCTTTCATTTCAAAGCTTCACCTGTCTTCATCAAAACCCCAAATGAGAGAGTCAATAAAACATTTCAGTATTATTTGCCCATCCCCCCTTTCTGCTGCTGCAGAAGCACAAAATGGCCACCAGTGCTGCTGCGAACAGCATGCTGAGCACAGGCCTGAGCAGATCTTATTACAAACTCCGCCTACTAAAAAAAAGCTACAGTGTATCTGCAGAAACCTCCATATTCGTAAGTGGAGCTAAACAGAAAACTGATTTAAAATGTATGGCACAGTCATCTATGTCATTCACCTTTTAATTCAGGTTTGGACTGTTGTTGCCAGAGTCCAGAGGTCTTGTGCTCACTATTAACCTTAAACTATGACTGGAGAATTCACAAAACCAGTTAAATCCATGTTTTCAACTCACAAGTTGAGAGCTGTACTGGTTAATATTTTATGAAACAAAGTCTACATAACCAGGTAATAAATTGATGCCTTTTCTCCTTGAAGATGCCGTAAGTCCTTCAACCAATATGCCAAACAGATGACACCTGACACCTAGCTGTCTCTGTCAGACACAGACAATGCTGCTGGTCTTAATTACTTAATAACCAAACACTAACAATTTTTAACATCTAATATTTCCTATAAAGGCTAAATATTGAGAGGGAAAAATATGTCAGCCAGTGAGAGCAGAGCCTGCATTCCAACAATACTGCGCACAGTGCGCAGTCTTCCCTTCCCCACCCTCACTGCCTGCATCTGGATTCACTGAAACTCAAAATGGCCACCTGGTCTGCTGTGCGCAGCCACACTCAGCCATGAGTCTGCTATATCTAGTACAACATCATATCATGTTACGGCAGCACCACATCACTGAAAACTACTGCAATGTGCCTAAATCTCACCAAGATATTTAGATTCAGCTGAATGGACCTGCTAGAAGATTTAGCTAAATCGACTAAGTTCAGAAAACATTCTCTGGAAGCAGGTAGGTTAGTATGTGGCTGTTCCACTAATCATGGCTCCACTTTACTGTTTTAGTGGGTTGAAGCATACATTACGTCATCAGATTGACTTACGGAGTACACTGTAAGGTAAGGTAGTAAGGTTGTTTGCATTTAAATATTTGAATACTGAATCCCTATTAGTGATTAGTAATTTTAACATTTTATCAAACATTATTATACTCAGTCTAGGCTCCATCCTCTTTCTCACTGATTCTACTACAAAATCATTTAAAACTTAAGATCAGGTTAGGTCCCTGTGCTTGGCAATGTATAGACTCACCACTCAAGCACATCCTAGATTTAACTTTTAAATCACTTAAAACAATTTTCTCTATGGAGTTTGTATGTTCTTCAATTTTTCGCATTCCCTCTGGGAGCTCCAGTTTCTGATCACAGTCCAAAGACAAGTCAGGTAGACTGTAAACTCTGAACTACCCAAACGTGTAGTTTCGGATAGCGTGGATGTTTTTTATTAAACTTCGATATTGACCTTGACCAGACGACTGACAACCTGCTTAACTGCCGAAATGCCGAACAAAATATATATTTTTTTCATTTAGCCTTTATTGGATAGTTTGACAGTGAGAGAGGCAGGCAGGAAACATGGTATGAGAGAGGGTGTGACAAGAAACAAAAGTCCCCCAGACTTGAACTAGGGACGTTGCAGATACATGAGCATGCTCTGATGAGCAGGAAAACAGGTACAGGGAAAACTCTGACATTTCTTCATTTATGTCTAATTGTGTCCTGTTTTCCATTCAGTGAAGAGAGTGTTTTCTTTCCAAACATTAAACTAGCTAAAAATCCGCAAATATTTATGAATTTAATAATTTTCTGAAAACAATAAAACACTAAGAGATCTACAACAAACACACCCATTAATCGTAGCCACTACACGAGTAAATCCGATGCCTATATTTCAAGGCCTTGTTAAATTCAGTACAACCAAATAGTGTTTTAAAGAATAAATGACATTTTGACAGAACGTATGGATTCAAACTAAAATAATACTGTCAAAGAAAATGATACCCAAAACATATATATATATACACTAATCTGCACTACTTCTGCTTAGCCTGCCACTGCCTAAACGTTTTACGCGTTGTTGGTTTTTTTTATTTTCTTTCAAATAAGTGGGAGAATAGCAAAGGCTGATTAGAAGGTAAAGGGGAAGAAAAACAGGTGTGTGTGTGTGTGTGTGTGTGGTGGGGGCGGTGGGGTGTTGGGCAACACTAGGAGTTTCAATGTGAATCAAGCAAGCACATGGTGATTGTTCTTTAGCCATGCACTGCCGAGGGAGGTTCATGTCATGGCTACACAAAGGCACATGAATGTTGACCAGCACATTACAGACTAAATAAAATACACCTGGTGAAAAACAATGTTAATTAATGTAAATCCAGTTTCCCTTAAAATACATTAATATACTTAATTCCTGTACTGAAATATCTGCATGTAGTTGGTCCCTTTTTCCTGGTATAAACCTGACAACATGAAGATCATATTTAAAATAACTACAGTTTAAGTCAGGTTGCATGACCTATAGCTAGCGCAACACATAAAGTCCACAGGCAGACACAGAGCGCCAACACCCCTCCCCCACACCAGCAGTCTGCTTCAGTCTGGAGTTTTACAGCCAAGCATGGGCTAAACCATTCTCACCAACAAGGGAGGGAGCTAGAGAGGTGAATGACGAACTGTTCAGATAAGGCTCTTTAAACTATTGCAGCTCTGTAGCTAGACGTTCAAAACTAAATTAGCCAATCCTGAACAGAAAAACATTCTCAGTGGACTGTAGTTTTACAAAATGGGTAGATATTCCAACCCCTGAAAGAGCAGCTCATTCTCCTTGAACTATTCGAGCAAATTTTTATTTGAGTCTCTGTAGCAAAAACACATCTATGATTATATCTAAATATTCCACAATTCTCTAAGGTTTGTTGCATGAATAACAAGGCATAAATGCTTTCCCCCTCTGCTTAAAACACACATTTGGACATGAGTAAAAAGTAGCTATGAGCAAAATTCACACTGTTTTCTAACAAACTGGCAAAATTTCATGAACTTAATGATTTAGATAGTCAACAAGCTAGCATAGTATACACCTCCCCCACCCCCACTCCTTTCCTTTTGATGGATTGCTTGCAGTGAACGCTACAGCACAAAATGGCTCCTGCTGCTGTACGCAGTTAGAGCAGAAAGAATCCCTTTTATCATGCCTTTGCCAGCTTATGCTTATGTCTCTTGTGTCTCTATTTTGTTAAAAAATATTTAACAATCGTTTCTTTTCTGCTTGCTGGTTTGTTCACTTGCAGGCTTTGACTTTTTGATCTGCAAGGGTATTTGATCTGTAACACTTGGTGAATGTCCATGATCATATTACTTATCTCTGTGTATTATTTTCTACATAATATTAATAATAATCCCATCACAAACCCCAACATATTTAGAAACCAACACTTTAATGATCTTTTATGACTCACTCAAAATTAAATAATCAAAATTAATCTTTGGGAAGGAGCTGTCTTGTATAAGCAATGCGTGTAAATCAGTGCATTTACATGCACCTAAGTAACATGGTTACTGTAAATCCACGTATGAGCAGCAGATAAAGTGCTGTTTCCTGGCTTTGTTTCGTAGATGTAGATGTTGTTGTTGTTGTTGTTGTTGTTGTTGTTGTTGTATCTGTGTCAGAGCAGACTGAAGGTCAATTGAGGATTTCCATTTGCCTTCAGATGTAAGCATGCGCAGATGACAGATGCTTACGCGCTATTCATACTACAATCAAGTATGTATAATCTTTAGCTGAGATTTAGATTTTTGAACCATGGCTTGGTTCATACCTTGGTTTTTGTTTAGCTTCGGTTAGAATCGGCTCACCGACCAGGTGCCTTTCTGTGTGTAGTTTGCATTAGTGGTGGGCAGATCGATCGCTACCAACATTGCTATCGGAATCAGATTGATACTAGCATGACGGGACGAATACCACCCCCACCCCCCCGCCTTCTCCTCATAAACACACTGCTCTCCCTTCTAATACTTGACGTACCACCTGGAGCTAGTCCAGTATGTAGCTATCCATCAGGCGTTCCCACACCACACCACACCTCAGTTCCATTCCCTGCCTTCTAGGCTAGCACCAAAGCCTTGAACTGAGTGTGAGCTACAAAAGAGAGCTCGCATAGTAAACTGAAAATTGCTGTTCCTTTTGCAGCTCACATTCAGTTCAAGGCTCTGGTGCTAGCCTAGAAGGCAGGGAATGGAACTGCTCCTTCCTACCGCCATATCATGGTCAAACCCTCTACTCCAGTGTAATCATCAAAATGTAACTAACTAATTCTTGCAGTTATAGTTGTGACCATGAAACAGCATTGCTACTTAATTACATATTGTTTGCTAAGTTGCAATACATTACATGAAGAATAGTTGCTGGGGAACAACCACACCCTGTTGCATTTAACTCTTTAGCAGATCATGCTCCACGAATCAATCACAGTACAAACCACCAAAATCTGTGTGTGGTGGACAATAGGAATATGGTCTCGTTGAAACTCCTTGCAATAACAGAACCTCTCACCAAAATACGGCAGCTCTTGAACTATGCTGTTTAGGCAGCTCAGGCTAGCAGACAACTTCAAATAAAGCCCCTTTCCATTTATCTGAAAGCATCGGAACATATCAGCTTCATGTCTTAATTGCGTACAGTCACATTAATGGGTAGGCACCAGAGTTATGGTCTGAAATGAAACGTAGCTTAGCCTTATCAAGAGAAGAAGTGGGGTCAGATTGTCGGGGAGAAAACATGGGAACTGTTGGACTATTTCAAATGAATGGTGAAACAGACAAGCTACAAGAAAATGCACAGTTGTACTGCTTAGTCCGACAATCATTTCAAGTAATGTCGTCTGTGGAGTAAATCAAAGAAAAACAACCCCAGTAAATCTTAAAATTAAATTTTGAAGTCATCCTCAGAGGGAAGATGGAGAGAAAGAGCACCCAGGGAAATGTCAGTATAAAGCACCAGCAGCTGACCCTAATGCAATGAAAAGATCAAAGGAGGAGAATGATAAGCTCAAATCAATACAAAAAGCCAGGAAGCGAACCACCTATCCTGGGGTTGGTAGACTACTGCTGACTGCCACTGTCCCCCTATGGAAGCATGTACCTATTAGTCCCATTTTATGTGTACAACCAAGTTCAACACCATGAGCAGTAAATACACATATTTACTAGGGCTGCAACGATTAGTCGACGTAATCGACGACGTTGACTACAAAAAATCGTCGACGCAGATTTTCTATTGTCAACGCGTCATAAACAGAACCTTCAATAGAGGCTCCAGTCACAGAGGACCACATTGGTTTTTGTAACTGCAATGTACTACATGAACGTCTGGGGGCAGTATCGTTTGTTATGTTTGTCAAGACTGCACACAGTCCTACTAACGAAGAAGAACGCCTGAGGAGCAGTGTTGCCAACCTAGCGACTTCGTCGCTATATTTAGCGAGCAGACCCCTCTAGCAACTTTTTTTCAAAAATCTGGCGACTTTTTCTGGTGTTTCAAAGCCGCTGTCAGAGCAGGAAGTATCACTCCTCCGCGTCCAGACTGCACATGAATCGCACATGCGCTAAGCCGCCGCACTCTCTAAAGTGAACCATAAGATTAAAAACCAAAGCAGAGGAAAGGTAAACTAAAATAATAATAATAAATACAATAAAACTAAACCTAAGTAACTCTGCCAGAGTGTTTTTTTTTGGGTCACTTTTGCCGGTCCCAAGCACCGGTGGATGAGGAGAGTTGGAATTGTGACCAAAAGAAAAACAAGAATCGACAGAAGTTAATTTGTAGTTCTAAATATATATAGGGTGTTTTTTTTACTATTTTTTTGTCTCTCCCACAACGTTATTCCTCTCTCCTACAGCGTCCATTACAATTACATACACATTTTAAATTATGCAAATTAGACGATGACGCCATTTAGCAACTTCTAGTGTCACGTGAAAATCAGAACAGGATGTGCAACCACAGGTTGCAGGCATCAAAATAGTCAGGCATGAAATAATCGTGACTAATATTCACACAATACAACACTTTGTCAGAACTAGACGACCTGAAAGGGATTTGCACAATTAATGCATATGAATATGTCCCAAAAAGTTATTCTGACATCAAGGCTGAGCAGTCATTTAATGTATTCAGTCTCTTTCATTTTCTGTACATTTTATGTTCTAGGCTAGTTTAATTTAAAATGTTTTTAATTGCCATCTTCCCGGTCAGACATCAACAGGAACACATGCTTTTAGAAATTTTCTGTGAATGTATTAATTAAAAACTGAAATCTCTAATGTACAAAATTAATTTGTACATAATTCATTCACTGAGATCAGTATATTATAGTCCAAGATTTCTCCAATTACAGCTTCAAGTCAGCTTCTTGGGTAAATTTAATCAAATTTCGATTTGCACAGTTAATCTTGTTCTTCCTGCAGGTCCATTCAACCTCCATCACACTGGATGGGAACCATCTGTGAACTGCCATCTTCGGGTGTCTCCACGGGCAATAGCTCAGTTGGTAGAGCAGCGGTTTCAGCGGTTTCTCCTGGCTACATGTCGAAGAGTCTTTGGACAAGACGCTGAAACCCCGCAATAGCGGTGTCATCTAATGTCTGGCAGCTGTCCAGCAAGGAGTTCAATAAAGTAGATCATCAATAAAGTAAGTCATTATGGGTGTTTTCACACCTTAGAACGCTTGCTCTGGTCTGAATCACTTGATGAGTTTGTAAACTAGCATCCACCAGGTGATCCACCACGTTACATCACCTGCACATTCATCCGACCAGATGCGTGTAAGCCACCGCCCCTTCTCACAGCTCCACGTTTGTCCGCAATTCATTCTGCAGTATGTTTTGGGCTTTTAGCTTTCGGTCCTGTTCTTGTTCGGTGTGCTTTCTCACCAGGAGGACTGCACCAAAGTTCGCTAGATGGTTCGAATCGAGACCGCCTCTTTTTGGGGGACTCGGTGTGGTTGTTTTGGTGCGATTACTGTGTTCACACAAGACAAAACTAACTTCAGCAATAGGGAAATCAAACTTGAGTTTGATTCAAACGGACTAAAGCCTGAAGGCGTGAAAGCACTCTAAGATGTTCTATGGTGTTCAAGTCTGGGTTTTGACTGGGCCACTCACATCCATGTTATCACAGCTGTATGCCTCAGGTCACTGTCACGATGAAGTGTGAACCAGTGGTAGGATGCATGCACTGTGGAACAGGTTCTCATCAAGGACCTATCCATTTTTGGCTACATTCATCATCCGCTCATTTCTGAAAAGTCCTTCTGTTTCTTGGAGCAAGCCATTCTTCCTAAGGGCTGATTGCTGAAGTGCTGCTGAGGTGGTTGCCCCTCTGACATCTCTGCAGGGGACTCTTGAAGCTTTGTTAGAGTGGTGTCGGGATCTTAGTCACCTAGCTAACCAGGGTTCTTCTTGACAAGTAAAGCTAGGAGAAGTCCTGATGGTTCCACTTCTTCCATTTGACAATAATAGACGACTTTACTATCAGAAACACTCAGATGTGGGTTTATACAGTTCCCCTGTTCTATGCTTCCCCCTCATGATCTTATTGTGGAGATTAAGAGAGAGCTTTGGGGTGGGATTTTTGTCCTGACATGTAGTATGAATTGTCCGATCAATTCATTTTGCCAGGTGGAAGACTCAGGCAAACAGGATGCAACTGACCAAAAAATTGGAATGCCACAGCAAACAATCTAAATGTATTTGTAAATGAGAGATTTCAAGTTTTAATTTTTAATTAATTTTCAACATTAACATAAATGTCCCTAATTGTTTCACTAAAACATGACAGTGTTTTTCCTAGTAGAACCAATCCATGCACAGTATTTAGTACCTGGTGTACAGCAGTGAGTTGAGAATAATTATACAAAGGAAGAAGAGCATTTTTGCAGGTACCGGCACAACTAAATGCGCATGGGTTTTGAGCGAAAGAATGATGAGAATGACAAAGAAGTAAAAATAAAGGCACAGTTTTTCTTTAACCAGCACAATTTATCATATCCATTATCTATGACTGAGGATGCAGCTGACTGACAGCAACTGGCTATGTGGACAGATGATTAGCGCAAAGTAGGTTATCTTTGTGTCACTGTTTGCACATCTTAGCCTTTGACAAGTCATCCTGCGAGTCCTACTTATAAACAGCCGGTAACCAGTATGAGTTTTAAAGTGAAGGACTACACTGATCAGCTAGTATGACAACTCAATGGTTTTAATGTTGTGGTAAAATCATATTTTAAGTACTGCATCCTCAAGCAGCCACTCTTCAAAACCCCATCTTGCATGTCAGATGACCTCCCTCCTCCAAACCATGTCTGACTGTGTTTTTTCGGTACCCAGAAAGATACAGCTACGTTGTCTTTTTCAATGAGGGAAAAGTTTGGGTGTTCACCTCAATCGGCAATCATACACAGCCGCCTGACTGCTTGCACCAACCAATAGAGAGTGGTTGAGTTAGTCTGCGCTGCACATGACCTGAGGAAGACCGCACTTTCTGGCATTGACGATTGATTAAAAACAGCTGATACCGCAAAAACATTTAAATGGTTTTGAAACTGTTACTTTTTCAAACCTCAGTAAACCAGAAACAGACCTGTTTCATATACAGAGCATCATGTTTTTTCACTTGCCCAATTAGAAAATTGCATGCTGCATTCCACTTACACGAACATAAAGCATTAATGCCAGGCCCTACTTAGTGAATTGGATGTGAAGCAAAATGTTTTACACACAGCATTTGTGCATTTAGAAATTAGCTATAGTACAGTACGACTCACTCAAGCCGTTTTCACATATGCACACCGGACAATGACTGGAGAATCAGGTCCGGACATTGTGCAGAGTTGTGCATTTACACATGCAGCACACAGCAAGAGATAGAGAGTTGTGTTCTCACTCGGGGAAATAGTCTGTATGGTTTTGGTATGAGGTGGGTCCTGGGCAGAACATGCCGGAGGCACATTGTGACACAAAAAATACACAATGGAAATAAATTGCGTTTTCTTTACAGCACGTCAAAGTAGAGCCTGTCACATGATTAGAAATGTTGCATTATGTACAAAACCCCGGCTTTCCAAAGAAGAGATGCACCATTCAACAACAGAAAGTGTGGCGATCACTGTAAATATTCCGGACAATTTCCTGCTGTATTCATACATGGACTCACACAGACTTTGTACTAGGGGGCGCACAGGATAAAGTCCGATTAATGGGCCAACTGACTTAGACGTTTGTGTTCTCACATGCAGCTCACCTGAGTTATCTAGAGAAGTTTGGGATTCCAGTGCATGTGGGAAAGCAGCTTCAGTTTGCAGCTTATTAGGTAAACAAAGCTAAAGCTAATGCAGCCCAGCAATAAATCGTACCTTTATGAAGGCCATAATGTACCATTTTTATAATGTACCAACTGTTTTGTTGATCCCAACTGAGCATTTTAGAAGATGTAGTTTGTGGTGCTGTTCTTTTCATTGCGTTATACTGACAGCTGTTTCTATTGGTCAGTTCTTGTGGACTTGGCATGTATTGAAAAACTCAGGAGGAGTTTAGGGAATGGGCTTTTTCATCATCATATTTAAAAATAAAGAACAGAAAGCCGCAATCACTTTCAAACTGATTTTGACAAACAATATCTGTAAAAACTTGGGCTGCATTTTTCAATTAAGATTAGATGAGAAAGACACTGCTGACTTGTTTTGTACATTACAGAAAAAATCAAATCTGTGTGTAAATGTAGGTCTAAGTGACATGGTAAACACTGAAGGACTTAGTTTAATCAACGGTTACATTCTACATTTTTTTATCTTCTTGAAAGAGCACAGCTAAATACGTACATAACATCACATTGCATTCACTTTGGAATTTGTAAATAATATTTCTGGATGAGCTTCAATAATATTCAAAAAGTATGTGTGCAGTTTGTTACATGGGTTGGAAACACAGGTAAAAAGCTGTACAAGTCTATCACATGATAACTATATGCTCTCTAACATCAACTAATGAGCTAATCTTACAAAGCCGTAATTCAGTTGAAATAATATATTATACTCCCCTACTTATTTACTTAATGTAACAACATCTGGAATTCATATGCATTTCAGTTACACTGGTCAATTAACTACTGACATAACTGATATATAGGGAAGTTAGGGTTTCCATGGACCTATGGTGGGTCATGAGATAACAGCTGCAATCTCCAGTACAATCTCCTCTTTTTCTCCAAATGTAGGATATTTGGAGGCCACACAGAGCCAAATTTTTTCCTACATTACATAGCATCGTTACACTTAGTATCTGTTTGAATGCAGCTAGCACTGCATTGTTGTGTGATCAACAGAAAATTCTCACCAATTGTACTGGATGAGAGGCTACACTAATTTAGGAAAGTAAAAAAATAACATCTACACGAAAGCTTCTGAAAAATGTAGGTGGAGCTACATGGGCTGCTTCCTGTCCTGCAGAAAAAACTGACTTTGTAATGAATTGCACTGTGTGAACACTGCCACTGGGTGAAGTGGGGGAGGTGAACTAGAAAACGAGGCTGTACCATGTTCCAAAAAGATGAAAGCAAAATTGAAGAAGCTCACTTTTTATGGACTAAACAAAAGAATGAAATGAATAGAATGATGAAACAGTTCAATGCTGACTGACAAATTCATCAAGATGTGGCTGACTTATCCCTTTCAGGTTTAAAGAAACACTTAAATGGTCACTTAACTGTACATCACTTTACCTAAATCAAAAAATCTGAGTTTTTGTTTTCTCTCATAGAAACCCACAAGACAGGGCAAAGAGAAAAACTGCTCAATTGTTGTATTACAGCTGACATTAAGCCACACCCACATCCTAGGGCAGTGTGGTGCATGGAAAATTACTGGGTTGTACCACTTCAGACCAAGAGGGGGGTTAACTGCACATCGGAGGGAATGCAGTAGTTTCCTATTCACTTTAGCCAATTTTTGCAATCTGTGTTATGCAGACCTCAGTTTACGGTTGATTTTCAATTTGGGAGTATCCTCTAAGTATTTGAAAAATGACTAAAACTTTTCATGAAAAGCTCTAATAATAGCAATAATGAAAGTAAGAACGCCAATTTATTATTTTTCTACTACCTACACTACTTAATTTCTAAAGCAGGGGTGTCAAATCCTGGTCCTGGAGGGCAACTGTCCTGCTTGCTCCTGCAACCATCCCTGTAGTTACAGCTTTTGATTGGCTGAACAGACCTAATCCAGGCAATTGGTAGTGGGTAGGGCAAGGAATGTTTGAAATAAGCAGGACAGTGGCCATTGAGGACCAGGAATTGAAATCCATGATCTAAAGGTAAACAACTTCTTATCAAAATCAAGTCTTCCTTTTGCTCCTCCACCGAACTTAAACCACTGCAGTATGCTGCATGTGCTTACTGCTTGTTTTAGTTCGAACACAGCATAGTGCCTTTATCGATTTGGTAGGGTTGAATCTCTCAATGTACAAATACACCCAAGACGTACATCCAATTGCTACGTGGAAAGGTCACGAAATTACATTAAAGAAAAAATCTTTATGCATTACGCCATGAGGAACATAAGTCATGTGAGAATATCTCGTATTTTAATCATACAGGACACCTTTTTCCATTTGTGTATATGCTGTGTGCATCCATCTACAATGTTCTTCAATTACCACTGATTAGCAACAAGAATAGTGTCGCGCAGTTGTGTTTCAGAGAGTTCTTTTTTCTTTTACAAAAACTACCATTAAAAACCACCACTAACTATGTAATAACAACACAACCATGTAATGCAATATTTAACATTATATCATTTAAATGTCTACCCAATTACAAATTAAAAATGTTTAAAAAGCAACAGTGACAAAGGCTAAACTGGCAAGACAAAATTTTGATTACAATAAGTTTTGACCTTCTTGTAAAAAAGTTTATCGCAAAGTAAAAACACAATTTCTGATATTGTTTTAATAGTAATAGTATATGTATTAATCATAAAGCTAATATTGCGAGTGCTAGCTAGCGTTACTTTCGATGCCCGCTAAAATCCCAACAGATAGGTCTAACTGTAAAATGTGCCACAAACAAACCAAAAACCTCAAAAATGTTTTTTCCAGTTTATGATCAATTGTTTACATGTATGAGCACAAGTTTTAAAAAGTATATTATCTATTTGAGTTCAACAAACTGGTAAATGAGGGCTAGCATGCTAGCTGCAGTACCTCGACTCACCGACTCTTTGCGTTGCCAAGCGATGTTCCCGCGATTTTCTGTCTGGATCGGTAGCCGAGCGTCTCCTCCTCCTGCCGCTGTCGCGCTCTTCCGGACCGTGTGTGTACAAGCACTGCGGTCAGGATGTGGTTTCAGAGGGGCATGAAGTCCACCGGCTTCAAGATTCACCGGGGAAACCAGTGAGCTGTGCCACAACAACTGTGTAGTTGTGCGTTCGCGGACTCAAGCGACTGCTCTGCCCTTTCGCTCACAGACAGACTCCTCCTCTTTTTGTGCACAAAAAAATCCACAATTACCGTACGTCAGCCGTCGGTGGCGGTGGGGGCTGGGTCGACAGACGCCAGTCGGTGGCGATCTCAACGTTACTTAGCAGTCCGCTGTTTTTTTGTTTTTGCTTTTGCTTTTCGTCTCCCGACTAGTGGCGGTGCTGCGGTCGGTGGGTAAAGCCGACAAGGTAGGTATGAACACAGCTCCAAGTCGTGTTAGATCGGTTTGTATGGAGGATTTCCACACGCGTGTTTTAGCGCTGCAGCACCTCAGCGTGGAGTAACCAGCCAGCAGTGTGGTGAAAACACAGAGCCGACTGTAGGAATCGGGGGGACAACTGGGAGCATAACATTAGCATGGAGAGGGAGGGGGGTGTGTGATTTGTCCACGACAGACAAAAACCCGGGCACAGGGGGAGGGACCATACCGTGGTGGAGGAGGAGTCTTTGAAGCAGCCTAAAAAATTATCTGTAAACTTATTTACAGACAACTGGTGCCTTTTAAACCTTTTAGACTGTACATCACAGGAATATGTGTCTGAGTTGTCCTGGATGTGCCCAACATTTGAATGATTTTTGTTCTGTGATAAATTAAAAATGTTAAATACGGCATACGACAGGAGGAATCGGTCCAGCCCAAGGTTATTGGGAGAATATTAACGCTGAGAGCCTAGGAAAGTCATTTTCGTAGCTGGGGTTAAAAATGATCATCAGCCTCTTCTCTGTTTCTCTCTTTTTTGTTTAGTACTGTGATTTGATCAATTCTCTTAATTCATAACCATATGAACAAATCATTTTTATTTTCAGCCTCCTACAGATCAGATTCATTACACTAATGGAAAATAACACTAGTTTTTAGCTGTCTTCTTCTTATTATGCAGGTCAGCCATTTTGTTGATTCACTTGTGTATGAAACGTGTCGTTCCTCAGGAGCCCAGCAGAGGGCGAGTTGTGACACTCAAATCATAAGCGTTAAAATGTCTGTTACTGTCCACAAGAATTAGCCTAAACTTTTGCACATACTGCAGTCTGTGTCATGGCTAGTCCTCATCCAGGTTGTATGTTTATACAACAAAATCTATGTAATTAGGAGTGGGAGTCAGTAGCAGTGCTCTCCCTAGCCCAGTGCTTTGTTCTCTTTCTCTCATACAAGGTTTGCAGTGCTAGTCTGACAGAAACAAGTTTTCACGCTGGGCAAATCTTATTTGTCTCCTACATGTGTGAACAAATCCAGCTGGGCTATGCTGGAAATACATTGTGCCTCTATGAAATCATTGCCTGGTACATTTTTCAAAATGACAGAGCTAGCAGATCACAGGCTCTATTAAGCAGCAAATAAAGCAAGAATATTACATGAAAAAGACAGAAGAATAGAACTGGACCTGCTATAATAGGCTAACATATGTGTGCTTAGTGTTCCACTTCTCAGAAATGTCAATGTCTCAGAAACAGACACTGCAACTGTTGAAGAATTGCATACAAAATGGAGGAAATCTCTACATAATTATGTATAGCTTAATCTAATACATAGTAATTTAATTTCTAATACTTAGCCATGTAAATGGCATGTTTCCACTTGTTTGTTTCTTGCATTTTTGCCTGTCTTTCACAGTTCAAATAATAGATCGTAAAACTGCGGTGACATTAAAAAAGTAAAATGCTGCGTTGTTATTAATGTTATTATTTTCTGAAGCACCAACACACCGTGCCCTCTCCAGATTGAAAGATGTTATACAGGTAGAGCCCACAGAATTCCTCAGTGTCTTTCCAGAGCACAAACAGCACAGCCTTGCAGCATGTAGCAGGACACAATGTTACCAATGTTATCAACAATCAATGTGACATATTGTTGTGTACACCAATTGTAAAATTTGAAAAAGGTAACCATGTCAACCACTGACACGGTCAGCCGACCTATGCTCTTGTGCTGCATGAGACGAAGGAGTCAAAAAATATGATCAGATGATATGGAAAGACAAAATACGCTAACATTTTAATGCCACATTGTAAAAAAAATAGAATACGAGTTGAGTTGAGATAATCTTGATTAAAAACAAGAAGAAGAACAAAGAAAAAACAGAAGTGAAGAAGTGAAGAAGAAGGACATAAACAGGACATAAAAAACTGCCATGCTGAATAGCCATCAGACAGACTTCCTTTAGCCCTAACTCAACATGATGAATCAGCCAAAAGGCCACTGGTAAGAGCAGCCGAGTGCCAACGGCGCTAATCACACCAAAAAAACTACAGGGGATGATCAACCACAGACGCTCAACAACATCCCAGTAGTGATGGGTGTTGCCATGGTGTGTCAGGGCCTTTGGACTGATAGAAAAAAAGCACAACCTGGAAAAACCTCACTAGAATTAATCAGGATATTTAAGAGAAAACAACTTAAAAGTTCACCACTAGGAAAGCTGAGAGCGCATTAGTGATGTGGCTCAGGAGGTAAAGCAGTCGTCTGCCAATCGTGAGATAAGTGGTTCGATTCCTGGCTCCTCCAGTCATATGTAGAAGTGTGCTTGGTCAAGACACTGAACCCCAAGTTGCCCCCGGTGTGTCAGGTCAGCTGTATAGCAGCTCTGCCATCGGTGTGTGAGTGTGTGCGAATGGGTGAAGGAGAAGCAGTGTAAAGCACTTTGAGTACCAGTATAGGTAGAAAAGCGCTATATAAGTGCAGACCATTTACCATTATAATGCTCTTTTACTGTAACCAGTGTTCTTATGTTGGACTTTATGACAGCCTTCCTCAATAAAGCCAACAGGTTTGTCTTTTAGCAGACTTCTATTCACTTAGCATTTTAAAATAGTATTTCAGTCAGAGCATACAGTTGTACAGTGTACAAATAAAATTTTGGACTGTCCACATTATCAAGGCTGTGAAAAATGTCCTCTACAGAGACTGACAAGAATCTCCTGGGTAGACTACTGATACACAGCAGTTTCCCCAGTGAAGATGTCTACAAACAATAGACAAATAAAGGGTCAAATGAGAAAAATCTGTTGTCTGTCAGTCCATTCTGTCCTAAACCTCAGGAATTTTGTTCATTGTTATTTTTAATGTTGAAATTCTAATTAATTTGGTCTTGTTCAGCAGTGTACAGTAGGGGTTCAGTAAGACTTGACTAAATCTATTTTCTGTCTTCTGTCTTTGTCTCTATGGTCTTGGTCTGTCTTGACCAAGTTAGATCGGTTTTCTTTACTCCCTTGATCGTAGGTATGTGTAAAAACAAATAACAATATTCCTAATTGCTTAGAGTAACTGCAGCTAGCAGAAACATTTTCAACATATTGAGAGAGTAGATATTGTTTTGCCAAACCTGATATACACAATCTGTTTGTCAATGTCATTACTGAAATGAAAATAGAAAAGATATCCAGGTGTCCTTGGTCTAGTGACATCTACAGGCAGTAGTGGGCAATTATGAAATTATTTCCTTTGTTAGACGCTCAACTATAACATTAGATCATCTGAATGTTTCATAATGTTGGACCTTTTGGGTGAGATGTGTGTGTGTGTGCATGTATATAATATTTAATAAGATGTTCTCCAGCAGCGTGTTCGTAGTCCGCTACACACATTTGCAGACGTATACTGACTCTTTTCTTCAGCAGAAGAAAAAATTGACACTCTTTTCAAGTGCTTCACTTCCTGTCTTATTCTTGCTCAGCAACACTGAAAAACACTGATAGATCTACCACTCTGTGTCTGTGTGTGTGTATAAAAATGGGATTAAAATGTAGAGTTTGCCCACAAGGGTGTTTTAAAATAAAAAAAGGGTGGGTCCTGGATGAACATGCTCTTCTAAATTTAGGGCTATTTACATGTTAGATTGTGATATTGTTTGTGCAAAGATTAAGTCTTGATGGTGCTCATAAAAGTTTTAAAATGGAAATGATTCATCCTCTGGGGCACAGGAATGTGAACATGTGAGTTTGCTCATTACATGGCTGTGTGCAAGTAAAAACTCATTAGCACGGCTATGGCGAAGTCAATCACTTGGCCTTAACCCTGGAAACACAAAGACCGCATTCCAATTTAAATACCTTTTACTCAGTGTGCTATCATGTGCCAAATTAGCCTGTTCACACAATATCTTTCATGTTGAAACCTGGTGTCCCTACCCATTGTCAGTCTTATCTGATTTGTGGGAGGTTTTGTCATAACTATTATAACAACAACAATAAAATATCCCCTGTTTGTGCTGCATGTGCACAGAGGTGAGTAATTCAAGTTTCAAAGGAAGTGACAATTAGAAACCAGTACACAGTAAGCAGAACGACTTGATGTCAAAGTACAGCCGCAGTGATAACTTTTAAATGCAATTTTACAATAAAAGTTTGTAACTTGGCTAATTTTGGTGTAATTTTTCCTCTTTTTAAAAACCAAATAAAGGCATCCCCAAGTGATAGACATTATGTCATTCTAACTTGTACTTGTCATTAAAATGTTGTTGTACATAATGATGACGCTACACTAAAGGCTATAATTCATTCTCTAAAAACTCTATATACTATAAATAGTTACTTGAAATATAACTATTTCTGCCCATTACTTTTCAGAATACAGTACCTTGTCATAGAATAAAGTGTTGGTCAACTGTAAATGTGGACTTGGAGATACTGAATGCATGATTATGGGAGAGTCATTAGGAGTGATTTAAACAGAAACAGAGGGAGCCACAGTGGCTCAATCACCATCCTGAAGCTGCAGTGGTAGAGGTTTTGGTTTTGTAGTCAGGAAAAAAAACTCATTTGACATACAGTATACCACTGCAAAAATAGTTACGTTTTCATACATTACAATACTTATCAGAAAATACTTAGATTCTCCTTAAAATGAAAAATACCACAATTAAAGGTAACTCTTATTTCTACTTGATTAATCCCCGAGTGACATAATCAGAAACACAGATTATAGTAAAGATGCTTGTTGTAGTGCCACCATCTGAGCACTAAGTGTAATTGCCAGGTAAGGCTTCAGTGTTGTGCATAATATTTGGTTGCTGCAGCACTTTGTGCCGAACAGATCACTGTTACCAAGAAAGATTTCTATTTTAATTTGACTGAATAATTATTTTTCCATTTATTAATTTATTGTTCTGTATATAATCACTATGCTTGACCTACACTACCAGTCAAAAGTTTGGACACACATAGGAATTACCATGTTTTTCATGAAAAGATACATGTCTTCAGTT
>JAUMHL010000001.1:14529041-14547111 GCA_032362345.1 Sandelia bainsii
CTGTAAGGTCTTAAACCTTACAATGTAAAGTGCCTCGAGATGACTTTTGTTGTGATTTGGCGCTATATAAATAAAAAATAAACTGAATTAATACTACAATAAAATAAATTACTACTACTACTACTAAAAATAATACTAATCAATTATATAACTTCATCATTATTGATTTGTTACATTAATTACATTCCCAAAAACATCTCTTTCAAAAACCATGGAAATGTGATTTTATTAAATAAAGAATAAATTACAATTATAAGACATTAATGTATAAACAACTCAAAATAACAGGAAATTATACATCAATGTATCACCACAACTTTGAGAAAAGTTATCAAATAAATTTACATTGTGAGGTTATATTGATTCAAAGGAATGAGTGATATAGATAGTGGGCCGTCAGTTTTGTTACAGCAGCATTTTACCTCATGATATAGCGATGTACACATCACACATTCAGATGATAAGGTGATATAAAGTTGTAATGATGTGTAGATTGACTGTAAGTAAACAGGCAACATGAATACAAGCATGCACACATACTGTAAACACTGTTTCTGCTTGAAAACTTTTGACTGCACTTAAATCACAGACAACTATTATATTTATGTTGCAGACACCACAATTCATATCAAAGTCACACAAACATGTATACTTGTATAAAATGTCAATCAACTTAAAAATATTGATATTGAAAGTCTGAATTACTTGTAGTTTTGGCATCTTTGTACTCTACTGCAGACAGTACATGGCAGAACAGTATAAATGTAGAGTTCCTGAAGATAACATGTTAACAACTTAATAAATTGGTGTGCAATGATTACACCTGCATATTGAGTGGACACCATTGGGATAATATCATTAAAGCCTCTTGTAAACTTGATCTCGAGAGATATATTAGTTACAGATATGAAAAAAATGTACCTACAAATCTCAGAAGTCTGAATGTCAGCGGGGGGCACAAAGCTGGTCAAAATGCTTATTACCTCTTCTGTAGAGTCACTGTATGCAGCAGAATACTGTCACCAAGTGGCAAAGAGGAGGAATTTAATTTTAAACACAAACATGTTCAAGAAAAATACTGCCGTCATCTCTGAGTCTGGGCTCTGCTGTGTTCACAAATACAGAAGACATAAAACTGAAAATGATAATAATTATAAAAATAATTTTCAGTTTTCTGTTCATGTCTACATCAGACTTCCACATACACACAGGTTACACAATTACATTTCTTTTGGGTCATAAAATATTCTATTCATGAATGGCTAGTGGGGATGGTGAAGAGAAAAATGCATAAACCACTAAGCCTAAATGATAAAAAAAACTTAAGCAAAAGACTGATTTACAGTTCATATACTACATTTATGTTTTACATGTGTGGAGTAAAACTTGTATATTAAACGATTTTTTAAAGATTTTTTATGGCAATACTGGCCCTACTACTCATTTATTTCCGAAATCACAAGCAGCAGGCTTTTAAATACACATTAAAATTGCATGTTGTCCATTTAGATGTCAATGCATCACAATGTCAGTCTGAATCCAGAAAAAATGCAATGTTTAACTGTAATAAAGCCACCAATCTGTTAATAATTATCACTAATTTTCTCCAAGTGCCACTGTAGGTACATAGTAAATGAGCACAGCACAAATGGGCACAGGGCAGGGAAACATTAGAGAAATGAGAGAGGAAAGCAGACAGCACAGCTTGTAATATTTGTTAATCCCTCCTGACAGTAAAGCTACTGGGATATTTTCTTCAAATGAACAGTTGATGCTGAGAACTTTAAAAAAGCAATTTGTACAGACTCAACTGCAGAGCCAGCTCATGTATCACTACTACACAGGAATGATGGTTTTAATAGTTTAAGCAAAGCATTTAATTATCAGAATCCCGACACTGTTCTCTACAAAACACTAAAAATTAGCCTCTTATTCACATATGACACTTCCTAAGATCATACTACCTTACTGATAGCAAATGACAAGGCATTGGCAGTAGATAAAACATTATTTTTGTAATGGCACTAAGTCTCTGGGTGGGACTGTCCTTTCATCTAAACATTAAAGGAATAACTGTGAAAAATAGCTAAGGGTTTTGATATGTGTCAGGATGACGTGTGGAAGGAAGTGGATAAAATGATAAGTGGAGTTTGGAATCAGAAAAAAATGACATAATTAAATTACCACCAATTTTCACAGATTTAAATGTTTTCCAAGCATGCAACGATGCTGTGGTGCCAGTGATTATAATATTCAGTAAATTCATCTATCAGCGTCATTGCACTGTTTTACTATCACTCTGACTGACTACAGGTTGCTTTCTTGGGTGTCACTGGAGGATATGGGGTGCAGACCTCCATTCTCGTTCAGTCTCTTGGCGCGGTATGTTTCATAGTGAATGTTATGAGTGACCTCCTTTAAATCCTGGAGGTGAGACCTAAGGAAGATGGATATGGAAACACAGAGAAGACATGTTACAAATTATGTATTTATCTATCTAATACAGGGAAAGATCAGTGTTATTGTGTTTTTGAAATTTTGTTTGTTGTTTTTAATACAGTGCAGACTGAACCCAGAAAGCAATCTAAACCAGTGGGATCTGACTGAGTAAAATTTAAAAAACACGTTTAAAATGTTGTAAAAATATGCTTATGTATTGAAGCTAAAATAAGGAAACAATTAATTGATTAGTTGATCAACTGAAAATTCTGTAAAAATGTGAGTGTAGTTTAATCCCAGACTGTCCTTAAACATTTCTTAGTTTCTTGATTCTGTTTGACTGTGGATTTAAAACAGTATTTTACCTGATCAGAAAATCTCGCAGTTGAGCAAATTCACAATGGTGGGGATTTTCAACTGCAAAAAAAACAAACAACTGAATTAATTAAACATTTTTAGCTGAGTCCATCAATATTATTTATGGCAAATTTATTAGGAGAAGGCTGTATCACCCACCTTCTACAATTCCCCATGCTGTCTTCCTCCCCAGAACTCGTTTACCATTCACTTGATATTCTTTGTCGCTGCCCACGACAGCAAAGGGCATCGCCTCCTATGGACAAAGACATTTCAACACAGACCAGTGTACCAGCAAAGGCTGCACAGGTTTTATGAGAAGAAACAAACACAGAACATGCCCCAGTGCCCTGACATTCAGCTCGGAGGAGGCAGAGCATAAGAGTGAGAGACAGTGGGTCAAGCTGACTGGAAAGGAAGTGTGTAAGAGACTCATTCTTTCATAGAAGGGCAAAATCAGGGGACAAATGCCTGTGAACGAAATACAGCCACTTACTCTGATTTTATCATTGTCGCTCTTGTCCTCCATGTCATCATCAAACTCTTTCTGAGGGTAAAACTCGACCCCACTCATCTCCAGCTCCTTTCTTACCTGCAGCACAACACAAAGCCATGAAAACAAGTCTTTGTGTGACACATCTTCATCTGTGTGCACCCCTCACTCTGGAGAGGTTTTACAATCTATAACCTCAGTGATACTGGATTTTTGAGGCAGACACCAAGATTGATGTTTCAGATTTATTTAATCTGGTGAGCCAATATTGGCTGTTATTTTTTTACATGTACACATAACATGAACAAACATGGTCAGGTTCCCGCGTTAAATCTGAAAGTAATTAATTTTTTTGTCCACTAGGAGGCAGGGTGAACAAGCTGTAAACAAAACACTGACAAACTATCACCTTGTTAAGCTGGCAACCTTGTTAGCAAACTGCAGCCAGGAGGCAACACAATCATGTATTTGGAGTCGTGTTTGTGACAAATGTAACTCCAGTACCGACACTGATGCACTGATGTGAGCTGTGAGACTGAACTGTACTCTAAAACACTGTGTAGAGCTGACGGAAAGTGCAGAGTTGGATGATAATTTTCATTATAAGCATCTTTGCTAAGCTTTAGTGGGATGATCTTTGGTGAAACTCACCCGCTGTTTGAACTCCTGTCTCTCCTCAGTGGTCATCGTGTCTGCTTTGGCTATGACCGGAATAATGTTGACTGAGTGACTCAAGCGCTTCATGAACTCAATGTCTAACTGCCGAAGCCTGAGAGAGAAAGAACGGAGAGGACAAAGGAGGACAGTGACTTGAAGAGGCTCAGGTTAGGTTACGATTCTCCCACAAGGCTCATATGCTACAGTGAAAAGTCAAGACAATGAGGTTAATTAATATCAGAGGAAGGAACAGGGATTTTTATTTGTTTTATGTCTCATCTCCTTTCCCTGGTCTTGTAGCAATTACAAAATATTTACAGTGTGAATGCTTTTGGAGTGTGGGTTTATTATTGAACAAATGTTGCGTCCACTTCTTGTTTATTGCACGCAAAACATCCTGTCAGTCTCAATTACCCTGCCTAAGAGGGATGAGAAACATTGGCTGTAATACACAAAAGACTGTATCCGTTTATCCATTAAAGAGCAATTTCACAGTTGTCAGTTGAAGCTAATTGTGAGGGTTTCAAAGGACAGAGAGGTGTTGTCTGCAATAGAAAGTAGCACACTTGATATAGGGCTTTATTAATGTGAAATGAAATGTTTTTGAATAAATGTGTGTCTCCAAGCTTTACTAAAAACTCATCCCTTTTAAGATCAGTTACTCACAGTCTGACTGATTACTTTAGAAATCTCTAGTTACTCTAGAGTAACTCACGAGTGTCCAGTTGGGGAGATGAAATAGATACAGCAATGCACCCTGGTGTCAGGGATGCGCTTCTTTCTGGTGATGTTGACCTCCTCCTTTAGGAACTTCTCATATTGCTCGTTAATGTACTTGGAAATGGGCTCCCAGCTGCAGATAAAACAGAGGAAAGAGAAGCTTCAATGTAGTTTTGCAGAACTAAATGCTTTAAAGCCCTCCTCATCTAAAAATATAGTTTTGTAAGGTGACGAGAAAAACAGCTTCTGGTAAAACAAAGCAGTGATGATGATATTTATGAGGCTTTAATGATCCAGGAGTTGGAAAAACCCACCAGTTGTCATTATTGATTTGGTCTCCAAACCCTGGAGTGTCGACAACTGTCAGCTTCATCTTCACACCACCCTCCTCGATGACTGTAAAAAAGTTCACAAATAGATCAGAATTGTTGGACTTATATGTGGAAATATTATACATTGTATGCAGCTGATCTGCATTTGAAGTTTCATATCTGAATATTCATTCAATGTTTAGATAAATCAGTTAAGCAAAATTCAAGATAGAAACTTAACAAAGTGAAAAATTATCTGTTTGGGTTTTTTCATATCTATATGTGATGCCACACTTCAGCTGTGTCTCTCCGGTGGTGTCATTTGCTGACAAGGGCAAGTCAGGTCACTCAACTGCAGGTGATGTGTGCATTGGCATGTTAACTACAGCAAGCAAACAAAGAGCCCTGTCCAAGGGTTTGACATATCACCAGTGTTTCCCTGGTGCTTGTAAATCACAAATGTACGTTAATGCCAGTTCACTTTATCAGTCCCAGATGCCACAATGAGCACAGTGCAGCATGCTAGATACCAAAAAGTCTCCAAGTGATTTCATAAATAGTGTCTGCCACAGTGACTGATTTGAAGCTATTGCAGGGGGAGGGGCGTCCCTGTTGGACAGATAATTTTAAATGTGACACACACTGGCTTTAAATAGGAGTGTGCTCTGAATACTAGATAATTTAGGACTCTTTTTCAAACCAAAATCATCGCTGACTGCTCAGTTCTGTTTATTCTAGCAGAAAGTTTTCACAGTCACCTGGATGTTTAACAAAGGCAACATCCTGCACTACAACACTGTTAAAAACTACAGATTGAGCTTTGTGTCAGTGGGGGACATTAATTTTTACAATAAAAACACAGCTCTTAGTTCTGAGACTGCCTGGAGCTATGGTACCAAATGTTTTGGCCAGATAAACTAAGAAAGCCTAGATTTATTGACCGGTTTCTCATCTCTTTGTAAAATATGTCCCTACACTGTCTGGGAAGTTGGCACTCTGAGAATTTACAAGATAATAAAGATCTGAGACAAAAGAGTCCATTTCAAAAGCTTAGTCTGTCAAATAAAGAAACATGAAACATGCCTACGGCATGTATGTGAACAAACGTTATCTGGATGAAAGATCAACAAATTTCCACAAACTCTGTGGTAAAGAAATAATATTCATGAAAATCCTGATAGTTAAGGACATTACTCAAACAACAATCTGTAACCAGTATTGTTTTCAGGATATTCTCAAGAACCATCTTTCTCTGTGCAGCACATTTGCTATCGTGCTCCTCTGCTAGTTCCTGTTTTTTTCAAGAGGGACCTGTCTGCAGACAAAGATCAGAGACTCCCAACAACATGTCAACTTCAGACCACCTGCAACCACCGTCTCTTGGTTTTCTTCCCCATGTCTGACTCTGTTTGGATTACTCACCTGGTTTGGACACTTATCTGCCACCCTTATTTGCACTGCTTGTCTGTTTCTGACTTTTGATTGGACTCTTTTTCACCAGTTGTCCTTGCTTGGTACCTGGACTATTTATAAGTCTATCAGAGCTTATATTAAAGTTGACTGACTATTGCTTTGATTACTGCATCTCCAGTGGAGCTGCTCAGTGGCCACAGGTCAGACTGTGGTTGTCGACTGAGCTTTCAGGTGTGAATGTGATCAGGATGTTACTTTAGTGTTGAAATTATAGCCTCTTTTCTGGATATATATATTTTTTTCACAACAGGATAGCTTGTACAGTATGAAATTATGTATTCTCGTTAAATGTTTTCAGAAAACCCGTCCCATAAGGTGTGAATAGAACAAGTAGATTGGACCATGAGCTGATACACAGTCATAGTAAACAAATGATCAAAAGGCCTAAGTCAAAGTACCTGCAGGAGTGGCAGATGCTGGCCTGTGCATTTGTAGCTGAGCTGGAAATAAATGGCAGGCTTTCCCAGCAGCTGACAGGGTGCACTGACATACTGTAAGTAGGCTACGCAGGACTGTAAAGAACATGGTCAAATTAAATGCTACTATAAATGTCTGGTTCTTAAGAAAGAACCCGGAGCTCTGTCTCTCTGTACTCACCATGAGACACTGATTTGATCTCCACAGTTTTGGGGATCTTGTCATCGCGGGACCATCCCGTGCTCCTCCTGCTCACCTGGGACTTGAATAAGGTGTTCACAAGAGTTGACTTTCCCAAACCGCTGTGACCTAAGATGACAGGGATACAAGTGTGAGAAAATGAAATAGACAACGTTATATGTCAAGAAAGAACTGAGCACTTTTCGACAGGAACAAAAGCCCAGAGACAAATCCCACTGTGACTTACCCACTACCATGATGTTGAAGTCAAAGCCCGTCTTCATGGTCTTCTTCCTCATCTGCTCAATGATGGTGTCAATACCAATGTACCCCAGCAGAGTGGACCCCCCGCTGGAGCCGTGGGAGCCGCTGTGACCATGACCTCCACTGTGCACTCCGGCATGTCCCCCACCATGACCTACACTGTGACCCACACTATGGCTGCCTACGTGGCCCAGGCCGTGATTCCCAATGGAAACTGGAATCCCACTCGGAGGAGGAGCGGAGACTCCACCTCCTCCGATGCCCGGTCCTTGAGGCGGGAAAGAGCTGGAGGGGGAAGGAGCCCCCACATTCGGGGGCTTGGCAGGAACAGCTGGTTTGGGTCTCACTTCTGGGGGAACTACGTCGGACATGTCTACATGAGGAAGATAAAAATAAAGTTTTTTATCAACCAAAAATTCTGCCACACGAGGAAGAAGTAGGCCACTGGAGCAGCAGAGGCCTCTCCTCCCTTTGGCTTGTTCTACACTGAAGAAATGAAGTATGTTGCATTAAATACAGGTGTAGGAGAAAATACGGTGTTTCTGCTAATTCTTAGATTCTTAGCTAATTCTTAAAAGTCCCAGCAATCTCTAGTGCACAATTGTATTTAGAGACCATTGTAGGGCTAGAACATCCATCATCCTAATCACTTAAGGGTCGCGGGAATGATGTAGCCTGTCACATCTGTCATTGGGGAGAGGTGGGGTACATGCTGGACAGCTCTCCAGTCTATCACAGGGCTGATATATAGAGGCACACAAACATTCACATCTATCTGCAATTTAGAGTCACCAGTTAACCTCCTAACCCTGACTGCATGTTTTGGTGCCTCAAAAATCCAGTAGAGAGAAGGTAATGGTGCTCAGCATTGGCAGATATCCTGAGTTAAGGCTGGTAGAGAAGAGAAAAGATCAGATTGGCAAGAACAATTTGAATGAAATTGGATGAAAATCAGTCATTAAGGGTTAATTTAGCAAAGTAAAATGGCAGAAATAAACTTGTTCCTGCTTCTTGTGGATTATTAGTCAAATAAACAATACATCTGAGGATGTTATCTTAGAATTTGGAAACTACTAAGCACTACAACTGAAACTATCTTCTCCTCCACTGTGTCCAGGTGGCAGTGGAAATCTCAGAGATGGCTGATAAATCTCAAAACTTGAGCAAACAATCCAAACGTATTTTCATGGCTTTGACACCACACGCAGGTAAGTGAGAAAGCATGTTCTTATGAACCAGTGAAGCAGACGGCACAGGCAGATGGTAACAGTAACAGACATGAGGCTGAGCCAAGATGTTGATCGGTCTCAGTGCTCCGGGGCGTACACATGGAAGGTCCTGCTGCCGTAAGTTAGTACAGCCACAGTCGTAGACACAGATCACACAGGTCACTGAGGCAGTGGCTGTCACTTTGATTCACAACATTCAGTGGTCATGTAGCTCTACCCTCCCCTCTGCCCGCCCTCTCGCTCCTCACTGCCTTCACACAAGGGACAGGGCCAGAGGGGAGGCCATTGCAGGCACCGCCCCCCTAGACATCTGATGGGCCACACTGGTGCCTCCCAACCAGAGTCAGAAGGTTTTTGGGTGCTGCCTGTTTGTATCATGGATGGATTACTGAACAGGTCTACTGGGTATGAACTGACCATTAAGTAAGTGAGAAAAACAATGAGCAGATGCAAAATGACTACACCAAGGTGCAAAACAACAACAAGGAGACACAAGAGAAGTCTGTTTCAGTATGGGTGTATTTCAATACAGAATTAATGTAAAATTAATCAGCAAATATTTTAATTGTCATTGTTTTTAAATGAGTCATTTTCTAGTAGAAATGTCGAATGCAATGTCCACTGCAGTGTGAGAATTAAATGTTCTAGGGTTTGGACCATTGATTGAACAATGTGAGATATTTAATTTAAGCAAGACATCAAATGTCATTGGACAGTTGGCATGTTTTTTGATTTTATATACCAAACATCAACTTGGGAAAACAATCTTAGGAATAATCAGTATTAGAAAATTATGGCTGGTTGCTGCCCTATTAACACATTTACAGTATACGTACTTTTCCCTGTTTTTTAAATCTTAAAAAATGAATGAAAAGTGTCTCAACATGCCCCTGCAGCCCACATACTGTGCACTAACAGTACATTCACATATCAGCAGATATGCAGCAGTATTTGAGCATATTTCATGCTGAGTGAATATTGCAGACAAATCACGCCTGGTTGAAGACTGAAACATGCAATAGCTGCTGATGCTCTGGTGAAAAGACCCCCCCCCCCCCGGTTAAACGATCGATTTTTAGAGTCAGACTCAGCTTCTATCTGTTTTAATACAACACACGAGGTTGGCTCCATCACAGCCCGTCGACCCCATTGTCTCTCTCTACTCATGCTGGGTAACAACAGCTAGCGGCAGCTCCATGTTAGCTGCTAGCTACAGGCTCGGCGTCGCTGATTCAGTCACACTCACCAAGTCCGGTTCGACTGACCTGCAGATCTGCTCGAGGAGAGGAGGAGACCGGAGGAGACCGGAGGAGACCGGTTTCTGTTCACTGACTGATCTACCGTCGCTCGGGGTCCAAGAACAAACGATGTACCTCCAACACGAGGATAATAATAAGAGGAGCGGTCATGTGATAAGTCTGGGTACCTCTGCTCTGGCCGGGAGCCCCCCCCCCCCCCTTCTCCGTTACCATGGCGACAGGAGGAGACGGTGTGGGGAGATGCAGGGCGCATGCGCGGTATCGGACATTTTTTGGTACCGTGTCAATAATAAAGACTATTTATAGAAAACATTTTGGACTGTGTCATAATTAGGTGAAAATAAAACAAGTTTTGTTTTATTCAAATGTGCAGAAACACTTTCAAAGTTCTTCTGTGTAGTGAAACAGCGGTGGAAGAGGCACAGAGATCCTTTACTGCATGAAGCAGTGGTAGAATAGAAATAGAAATAGAATAGAAATCACATCCTCTACCACAATTTAAAATAATACATTAGAAGTTAAAGTCATGCATTTGCTATTTTTAATGTTTTAATCGTAGAGGAAGTGCTAAGGTATTTTTAAGTCCTAACGTAAAAGTAGATTTGTATTATTAGTAAATGTACATACATCAAAAAATATAAAAACAAAACAAAAATAACACATAAAAATAGCTCCTGAGACTGATATACAGTATACTTTATCATTAGGTTGTTAATACTTAAGCAGCATTTTACACATTTATACATTCACTCTGCAAAGTATTCATATCTCTTCAATCAATCTACATACAATAAGCCATAATGACAAATTGAAAAAATATTTTTAGAATTTTTTTGTAATTCATGACATGTAAGTAAATGTACTTACATGTTTTTTATACTACTACTAATACATAAGTATTAGTAGTAGTATAAAAAATATCGAAAATGAAATTTATGGAGGTGTTATAGGATTGCAGTTTTTTGCATAATGTACAGAATTTCTAATATGTGTCTACTATTTGGTGAAGTTAGAAACACTTAGTAAAGTACAAATCCATTAACATTTATATATTATTGATATGTTATATAGACTTAGGTCTGTCGTTCCATGTAAAAAAATGCACTTGGTTACCTCCCATTACTTAAGAGTAAGCTGGTCAGTGAAAACACTGGCAATCGTTTCTTTGTGTTTTTGTGAGATAAATAAAGGTTCAGCAAAATTAACTAATCACAGGGTTTGTATATATTTCTAACGGGCCTCATACTGCTCTTTGTGGCACTTTGTGGTTGTGGTATTTTAGGCCTGTGTGTTTCCTGTGTGATAAAACAATAGGATTTATTTGGACAGCTTCGCTTTAACAAGCAATAATTACACAGTATTACAGAATACAGAATTATTCTTTAAAGTATTAGGAGGAAATTGTGCCTGCACTACGGTACTCACACTTTATCTCTGAGTTGCTCTCCTTTTGCCCATCCTTTGTTTTCCTTCCTGTATGTTTTCGTTGTGTTTCTTTGTTTCTGCAGAAAGCTGTTTTGGCATGTTTTCTTGTACTAGCAGACTTTGATAGAGTCTGTTAACCAGTGCTGCCACCTTTCTTCAGCATGCCTGTTACTCTACTGATAAGCAGCAGCTTTATAAATCCCTCAGCTATCCTCTCTGACCGCCCCCTCGTCTGAGTTCCAACCCTCTTAGATAGAACTTTTTTTTTTTCAGTACAGGAACAGATTAAAAAGCAAGAGATGAAAGAATCATGTCATGTGTGCTTTGATGCATTTGTTGACTTTGTTGAGTTATAGTCCTTCAGGTGGTTTGGATGTCTCTGTACTCACCCACATACACTGAACCAGGGTAATACATGGTGACGTAGTAGGGGTCTTCTGGTTCCTCCATGATAAATGCTCTGTCTGCTGAAGAGTCATGTGGGTGAAGTGAAATCGTTGTCTCTTCTGGTCTCCCGTACACTCTGTGCTGCGTCTGGGATGGCAGGACCCCCTTTGTAGTGGTGCCAGAACTGTTTGTGCGGAATGGGCGATGAGCCACAGACAGAGGCCAGTTTATCTCTGAGGGATTTTCTAGTAGGTTTGTGGACATTATATGATGGTCAGGTGGTGCAAAAATACCTCTTTGATTCAGTCCTGTGTCACTGACTGTCACTTCTTTGGGGTTTTTATTTTTATTTTGCCCAGGAGATATCTCATGATCTAGTGGATGTTTTTGTGATTTCATGTCAGGTTTTGGAGAGCCTCCAGTTTGTGATGTGGCGCACTCAACAGAGGCAGGTCGGGAGGCCTCCTGTGTCTGAGGTGCTACCAGACATGTCTTAAGACGATTTAATCTCTGCGCACACTGAGAAACCTCCACTTTCTGGTCGATGTGTCTTGACTTGCAGCTGTAATCCTCTGACACACACTTGAACTGTTTTACTTTGCTCTGCATGTCCATCTGGGCCTTTTTTAACCAGAGACTGTGTTTCTGATGGGACTGGATGTTTTGAGATGCAGAGAGCTCAGAATATCCTGTAACTGTCTGTAAATTGTTTTCTTCCTGAGGTCTCCAGAGACTAGAGCGTGGCAGAACTGCTGTATCTACTTTCTTTTCATTGTGCAAATCAAATCGTCTTCTCCTGCTCTCAATATTGGGTGAAACTGTTGACTGACATAAGAGAGGCTGTGTGGAAAATAGGGTTTTAGGAGTGAGTGGTAAAGCTGCACTTCTCTCAGAATCCGTACGCTCATAGGATTGATGGCTGGAGGAAAAACCTGCCGTCTGAGTGTAATGCCTATTTTGAGGGTAGTCTGTACATTTACTCTGAAGTTTCAGGCTCGACTGTCTGGCCAACCCATCAAACACAGACTGAGATTCTCTGTGAGCAACATTAACAGACTTAATCCTTTCAGACTCTGAAAGAGTTTTTTGTTTATCAGTCACTACACTTGGCAGAAAGTCCAGTAGCTGTTTGATGTTTGATTTTGGTTTAGGGATTGCAGTAAAGTCTAAATTCCTCTGTGGGAGCTTTTGTTTGTCGTTTGAAATATTTTCTTTTTTTCTTTTGCCTTGCAGCAAGCAGGGATTCTCAGAGGTGGCTGCTTGTCTCTGGGCCTCGGAGTAAGTCTGATCTTGAGAGTCTTTGCTTGTCATGGGACAAGATCTTCTCAATACAGGATGAGTAAAGTCCAGTAAAGCTTCTTGGTCAAGAATGTTGTGCCTTGTATCATCTGAGAAACTTTTAGTATTCGAGATGGTAATTGATCTAGCGCGTCTTTCTTTAGCAACAGGAGAAGGCTGCTTGCCTCCTTGGCTGTCTGAACTCATCTCTTGGCACAGGGATGTTGGAGATGGACTCATTCTCGGTGTTGGGACAGTCAGAGTTGGAGACACACTTGGCTTCGACTGGTGCAGCAATGGAGACAGATCAGTCAGCTGTGAGGTGGGGGGAGAATCACTTGGCTTTGGTGTCAGAGGGGAGGGAGTGGGAGAGGAATTTGGCTTTGGAGCAAAAATGGAGATGCTGGGCTTTGCAGAGAGAGTTGGAGAGCTGTGTGTTTTGGGTCTGGTCCTTGGGAGGGTTGAAGCTCTTTCTCCATGGTTCATCTGTGAACGCTGTTGCGATTTACTCCAGGGGGACAGACTGGATGTCTTAGCGGAACAAATTGGAATAAAAGATCTGGAACAGAAGAATGAAGAAAATAATTAAAATAGTACAATGAATTCAACACAAGTTGTATTTGCAATAGCCCTTAGTACAACTGAGTGAGAACCTAAGCTTCAGCTCAAATTCACCTGTCAGCAGTTGTCTGTTTAGTGTTTAGTTTCTCAGAGATGAGTCCCTTCTCATCAAACGATGGGATTTGAATTGCTTTCTTTTTAATGACAGGAGAAGAGAGTGAGAGAGGAGGAAACAAACAGACTGGTGCATGTTCTTTTGTTTGTCTGGAGGATACAGATACTTGAGGAATCAAAGGTGCCAGACGGTCAAAAACGCTCATTCTGCTTTAGAAAAACAAATTAAATTAATGAGCGAGAAGAAAAATCTTGTTGTTAAATAACATTATCATACAGTTTTCACAGTCTGTCACAATGAAATATTCAGATCTTTCACTAAAATGTAAGTTGCATGAGTTACAAATATCCCATTACATAAATTTTATTGAACTGTACTTTCAAAGTAGAGCCGACAAGCAACACTGTGAAGTAAGAATCATTATACAGAAAATGGCACATTTGAGTGTTATATCTATATTGTTAATACTAATGCAGTGCAATAATTTATAGCATTTTACTGTTGTAGCTACTTCAAGTTACATTTATTTACATAAATTTGCAACAATGCATTGTATTTTATAAAATTTACTTTGACTTTACATGAAATAGAAATAATCATGTAAAATACAAGTACATCATTTGTAGGAAGTAAATATAGTAGAGTAACTGTTTTACACTGTCACATTGTTTCAAACACTGCAGTTTAAAACAATGGGATTGTAGTACACTAACACCACACCACTGCATGATGAACATCTACAAGAAAAATATACAAGTGTTTAAAATTACAAATGAGGAAAAAGGCACAAACCTGCTGTTTGATGCTTTGTCTAAGTTGTTGACACACTGAATGAGTAAATAAGTCATAGCGTGAGAGACGGGGAACAGAGCAGTAGGAAGTAGTGGGCACAGAAGTGCCATTCTCCCCATTCCTTGACACTGAGGCTTCACTGTTTCACTCCCACTGTGGTTTTGTTTGGTTCATGGGACGTTAACTGTGAAGTCTGATAACATTGCAGATTAGAGGTGGAAGAAGTACTTGAAGTACTAGAAGACACTTTAGTAAAAGTACCAAAACAACAATATATAAATACTTAATTTGAAGTAAAAGTCCTGCATTCAAAAGTTTTTAAAAGTACAGAAGTAGTACTTAAAGTATCAAAAATACTGACATAATTTGTTTGTTAGTACTGATGCATCAGTGTGTATACAGCATTTTAGTATTGTAGCTGAGGTAGACTAAGTACTTTGTGTATGTTAACCAAAACGTAGAAATGTGTAGTGTTTTGTGTAATACTTCCTCTTTCCTCTTGTCAGGTTTTTAATTCCAAATCTTATATTAAATAGTAACTAGCAACTACAGCTGTCAGATAGATATTAAAAATACAATATGTGGTGGGGCATAATTATAAAATCATACAATGTTTGAGTAAATGTCCTGTATAGTAGTTTCCACCATTGGTGCAGACAGTATTATTAAACTGATATAATTAACTTTAGCCCTGCGATAGACTGGTGACCTGTTTCAGGTGTACCCTGCGTCTTGTCCAATGACATCCAGGATAGGCACAAGCACTCCTGTGACCCATAAGAGGACAAGTGGTTAGGATAATGGCTGGAGTAAATGCAGAGGTGTGAGGATTAAACTGTTTTATTTGAACAAAAGAAGCATATGATCGCCAAAATTGGATTGTTACACAGCCTCACCATGCTGTCAAGTAAAAACAAGAAAACAAAAAATATTCACTTTAAGCATTAACAAATACAATTTTTCTGTAATCTTGTTCCAACTGGGATAATCTTGGCACCTTGAATAAATCAGTTGCATTTATTCAGTACATATTATTATAATAAAATAAATAAAGTCACTAATACACCATTTTGGCACAGTGGCACTAACAATCAACATGCTTCTCAGCAGCTACCATGCCAACATCGCTAGAGTATTAAAAACCCTCCTCAGTGGCAACCCATTCATTGCACTTATGTCATTCACTACTAATTAAATGCACATATAAGTAATCTTCATGGTACATGTAAAGTGATTGTCAAATTACAAAACGTATGTAAAAGTTGGCACAAGTATAAGATGGTATGAAATTTACATCAGGTTTCAAACACATTTCTAAAGGGCAACATTTCCTCCAGTCACATCATATCACCTCTGTCTGCATGTAGTCTTCTCCTCCTTGTGCATTTGGCTTCATTTAAATTTTTTTTTTTTTTATCTTCACTTTTCCCTGATCTCTACAACAAACATCTACTGAGATCAGAGAAAAGCCGGAATGATAAAACAGGGCTTGCATTATCAGACAGTCTTTCCTCTCTTCTGTTTTCTTTCTCCATCTTTAAGGTGTTGGCTCCCACCCCGCCGGTGTCCTGGCAGCCCCCCTGTCCACATGGCATGCCGCCTCGCCCTCTTGATCATATCAGGGCATTGCTATCGTCATCTCTGCAGTTCACACTGGCCACCAGCGGGTGATGCCGGACTGTTTTGTTGCTCCACTTGTGGGCATCCTGCAGCCCGGGCTCTAAGAAATACAGGCACGCTCCGAAGCCTGCCAGCACCAAAACCGACACCAGCAGGTAGAGGGGGACAAACCAGTCCAGGAACAGCCACGACATAACTGCTAACAGTGCAAAGAGATGGGAAGGGTGGAAGAGGACAGGACAATAAATGGATGAGGGACAACACAAAGGAAGGAAAAAAAGGCAAGAGGAGATATTTAGGGGAAGGTTGGATGAGCAGAGTTATTTAAAAGTAATCCTTGCAAACACTCTCTCTGTGTCCCATTATTTACAGTCATTCCTTAGAAAGCTCTCCTGCTCCTGAATCTAGACATTACACAATCAGTGACAAGCAGTCAGCATAGTGTCTATCAATACATTCATTTATATTCGCAAACACACACACAGGTGCTGGATTCTAAAAATAGTACACAGTAGTAAATAAAGGCATTGTGCTTACCTGTAGATGCTGCTGAATCAGTTGGTCTCTGTGTGTTTGATGGTAGGTGATGCAGAGCAGCCGTGAGTCAAACCAATCATTCGATTGTATCCAGCGCTGCAGCTCCTACTGTTGCATGTGAGATGGCAAAAATCACAGGTGCTCTCTGAGCGGCACAAGAGACAGAAGCTGCATGCGGCTTCATCCTCCAGCTCCTGGCTCTGACGTTCAAAAGAGGGGTGGGGGTTGCTATGGCAACACCCCTGCTAGTGGCTGAGAGGACGGAGGGAGTGGGAGGGAAACTTATATAACTATAATCATTTTTTCTTTGGGTTGGGGGAGTGGGATGTAGGAAGAAGAGGTGGGGGCAAGCCCTTCAGATGTCTCTAAATGCTCGCCGCTTTGCTGCTCGCTGTGTAAAATCAATTCCACTCCATTTAACACTGAGACATCACACAGTTTATGTGACACTGAGGGAGAGAGGGGGTTTGTGTAAGCGGCTCCTCTCATATCTGCTCTGACTGATGCCAGCTGCAGTGTTTTATGGAGTCACTGCCATGAGTTTTTTTTTTTCTCCAAACTTGCTGTTTCCAAGAGAAAAGCTGAATACAGAGAGGTTGGCCTACTTAATGAAAAGTTGTCAGAGGATGTCATCTTTTTTAATGACTGCCATTTTTAGCTCATTCTGCACAAGCACTGGTTTGATGAAAAGCAGCCGAGTTAAAAAAGATCAGCTTCAAATAAAGAGACTAGATTAGACTGGCTCTGTAAGTTACAACATGGGATTTTATTCAGTTTTTATGCAGTTTAGAGCTTTTGCATGTACCCTGAGCAGCCACAACTATTTATTGGTGGTACTTCTCTGGAGCTTCATACTCTGAAAGCTGCAGTGCATTGTGTGTTCTGACACCTGTCGATCATGCCCGACATTAAATTTTCCCATGTTGACACCTGTCCACCACAATATAAAAACCCCCAGGTGGTGTTAATGATGTGGCTGATCACTGTATATTCTGTCCTGAAAGTTAAAGATGATTTGGTTTGGTTTATTGACTCCAATGTAATAATGTGTGTGTAATTTTCTAGTCCCTTTTGTAAATTTAAATCTGAAACAATTTCATTTCAGTAATAATGTGTTCAGTGGAGGATCACATGAAGAAATTTTATAGTGATGGCCAAATAATAACATATCTAGAAGAAATAAATTGCTCAGCACTGTGGTAATTACTGCTGTAAGTGGAGATGAGAACATTATTCTGACAAAGTGTGAAATTTCACAAACAAAATGTGTGTGTGTTGTTTAGAACTTGTGTGTGCTTCTCCTAGGCTGGCAGCTGCTGTGTCAACACGTTGTTCTGCAGGAATTCAGAAACAAGTGGAGCAACGACTTCAGGATTGTTCAGATGGACGTGATGATCACCTGGTACTGTCACCACCGTGTGCTGCAGGAGAGAGGGAAACACACACGATTAATAACACATCAGAGTTTAGGCTTAAAGACACAATATACACTACTCACAAAAAGTTAGGGATATTTGGCTTTCGGGTGAAATTTATGGAAAACGTAAAAAGTTCAC
>JAUMHL010000001.1:14551573-14563849 GCA_032362345.1 Sandelia bainsii
AGTTCAAGCCCCCCCACCCCCATACTCAAGCCAGTTGTGTCTCCCCCACCTCTGAAATCAAAATTTCGTCCATGCATGCATTGGGTTATAGATGCTGTGTACTACCTGCTTGCTTCACTGTAGACGACATTTCATTATCTGTTGATCCTCAGCTGGGGAAAAAAATCTCACCTGCAAATCTGAACAAACAGTGAAAGCACTGTGCAAAGTATCAACACAATAAACGTAATTAACATGAAACAAACCCTGAAGTGTCCATTAACAAATAAAACACACAGGGCCCTAGGGACCTTTTATCTTTGGAGGCTAAAGGCAACGCTGTGACTAGTCATTGCATGGTCAGACTGTCAGGTTGCAGTAAGGACCAATTATCGTACAGGTCTTAGCTTTCAAGTCAGAAGGCACTATTTCAATGTGCTTCTGTTTCCTCAGTTAGGTCTGCCAGGCAGCATCCAGCAAGGACAATAAATCTGGCAGAGTGAAATGTTGGCACAGTATCTGCTGGGCACAACACTGTTACTCCTCACTCTGCGATAAGATCATCTCTGAGTACACCGTACTGTGTCAGATGGACTTTTCTCCTGCACAACTACGGTCAGGACGTGAGCAACCCAACAAGTCAGTGAAAGATGGACTCCACTGTTTCTATCATACAGTCACAAGTTCTACTGTCACCTTTTTTTTTTAAATCTGCCCACATCTTTTCAGCATGTCAATGAATCTTTAGGTTAATATCGTTCAAGTGTTTCTTCAAATACTTACAAACATAAAACTCATTGAAAAAAACATTATGAATATGCATTTTTCTCTTCTAAAAGCTTTTTTCTTTAACCTGTTTTACTGCCTCTTGATCTGTAAAACATCGTTCTGACGAGTACAATATAAAGTTAATATGTTCTTATTTATTTATACTTATTCAATATACAAAACTGTTTCAATTTCTTGACTTGCTCTTATGATCAGAGTACAAATGTATCACAGTTCTTAAATTTAAAATACATCTAGTAAGAACTATTTTTATTTTAAAAATTCTAAATTGAACAGAAATGTACATATTGTATATTGAGAATGGATAGTAATAGATAAGAAGTGAAAGCACTGTCACATGTTGATCCTGACAAGAAGATATTAAATGCTCTCTTCTTTTTCTGCGGTTCATTCAGATGGTTTTGCCAGCAGTGCTACTGTCACTCGAGACATCAAGAGAACACGTGAATATACCAAAAAGCCTTTAATTATTAACCCATCTACCACAAAGACACAAAGCAAATGACTGATAGAATAGTTAGGAAAAAGGCTGAAGATTAAATTAAAATAAAAAGATTAAAAGTTAAATTTAAAAAATGAATACTCTGAGTAGATCAGCATAGAGTCCTGTCTGAACCATCTTCTACTAACTAAACTGATCCTGATACAGCCAGATGCAGGCTGTATGAGGATCTCAGTGGTTTAACACCCCTTCTTAACAACATCAGAGGAATAACAAAAATGTCCTGGAATATTGTTAATTGTAAAACAGTGAATGTCTAGAGGTGACCTCACCTCTAAGTAAAACAAATAACCCAACAGTTTATAACTTGTGCTCATGTTTGTGTGACTGTGACACTTTGGTTCGCAGGAAGTCGAACACAGAGGGGGCAACAACTTCAGGATTATTCAGATGGACGTGATGATCACCTGGTACAGCCACCACAGTGTGCTGAAACAGAGAGGAAACCCAGGGGATTATATAATAACTGGATATATGAAGCAATAACTGCTAATTATATGCAACAAATGACTGTGTTACAGTTGCAAACTCACATTTCTGTCCTGTGCGTTTTGAAGAAGTGCTGATGTGAATTTCTTTAGGGACGGTTCAGAAAATATTCTATGAAACCCGTCTTCTGCTCTGGAAAAGCAGATTTTGAACATGTTTAGTTCAAGGTGAGAAAGGACTGCAGGGTGAATGGTAAAGTGAGGTGGTGTAGATATACAGCGGCACTTGATTTCTATGAAGCCTTTATAATTTTCTCTATTTCTGCATAAATAGATTCTGAAACATGCCAATAAGTCCTAAAGCTAGATAAAAGAATCCCACTTAAGCAAATGATGCTGACAAACACAGATCACACAAAAAGAAAGGTGTGTGATAGTCTGAGTGGTCAAAGACAACATCTAGGAAACAAAAGGCCTCACTTACAATAGGACATTGTACAACAATGGTGTTCATGGCAGAGGATGCCTCTACTCTCCAAAAAGATCATTGCTGCCTGTCTACGGTTTGTTCAAAACCATGTGGACAAGCCACTACGATAAAGTAAGAACTGTTCCACCAAAGACTGGTTAAAGCAGATTAAATATAATGTTTTTAAAAAGTCAAAGTCCTGACTTTAAACCTATAGAAATGCTGTGGAAGCACCTGAAGCAGGTAGTTCATGCAAGGTAGTCGAACAACATCTCTGAGTCGAGTTCTGTAAGGAGGAATGGTCTAAAATCTGTTGATTGTTGAAAATGTGCACAGCTAATAAACAGGTACTGAAAATGTTTAGTTGAAGTTATTACTGCAGCACAACGGGCCACGCACAAATATAAAAGATTGGATCTTTTTCCGTAAATGGAAAAAATAACAAATAAGTGTATCTTTGTAATTTGTTTAATAGGTTTCTCTTTGACTAGTTGCAGGACTTGCTTAAAAATCTGTTCACGTTTTAGGGCAAAGTAATGCAGACATAGAGAAAATTCTAAAAAGGTTAATAACGTGTCATTGTAAATATGAAAAAGATATTTTTAACATACACGTATGGAATAAACACTAGTGGGTTACAAACTCTAAATGCTTTGTTAATTTCCTTTTTTTAATTTCCTAATTTCCCTGATTTTCACATGAATTACTGTTAGCCTATCAGGATATTAGCTGTGTCACATAGGTTAATAACATACAGAACAACTAGAACAGAAGCTTGAATCTTCATCTGCATCTCCAGACACTGCTCCAAACTCAGGGTCAATATATTCTTCTGAAAACACAAAATAAAAAGCACAGTACAGTTTTTTTTCTATGGGCTGAACCTCTGGTGTAAAAAATAAGAGGGTGGGTGATGAATGTGTTGGAGGTTAAAAGTGACTTACAAAATTAACTCTCAGGTCTCTGGAGAAAACAAATCCTGCTGAAGAGAAACAGATTCAGCTGCCAGAAGATGAGAGAAGTCAAACTGAGATTATTCATCACTGAGAGGAGAAGAGACAAAGACGAACCTCCTTCAACTCTGTCTAGTCCTCGCTCTAAAAGGATGTGCACAGACTGCAGAGACAGAGTCGGGTTTGCAGCCAGCAGCCTGACATAGAAATAAAATATTTACCATGAGTTGACTGTACAGACAAAGGTACGAGGAGTCTACTAGTCCTTTTGAAATGACCAACAACTAGAGTAGTATAATACCTCTCAACTGCCTTCTCATAAGTGTAAACTTTTTTCTTCTTGTCCACGTTTTTCTCAAACTGAAGCAACTTAGCCATTCCCTCTCTCATCACTTTGGATATTTCCTTCTGTTAAGATAAATGATGAGCTGAAAAAGACGAAACCACTGACAGAGGACAGTACAGTAGATAAGCTGTAGTTAGCATAGTACATAACTCTGCAATGAAATATATGATATATACAGTATAACATTTAACCAGGGCTGACACCATGTCCTCTGTGCTTTTCCTGGAGATTTAGGAGTTTTAACAACCTACAGGGAGTTTACCCTCTAACTGACTGACAGAAAATCAATCAGCAACTAACTGAATAATCTTTTTAATCACTTTCATATATTTCTTTGTGAATTTTACAGGTGTTGACCCACAGAAACCATTTAAAGCTCTGAGTCATACCGAGGTTTTTTGTATTTAGAGGATTTTTTTAGAGCCCACATCCTATGTTACTTTACTACCAGCTGGTTTGTAAATGATTAAGTTCAAGATTTTAGTCTAGGAAAAATGTCGGGGAATATTAGGATACTTCTGAGCAGTCTACTGTTCAGCAGGCCACTGGGGTTTTTATCTGACTACTCTAACGTGTAGAACGTGTAATATGAACCAATTCATCCTGGTAGGAGATGCAGGCTCCCATGGTTCAAGTACAGTCGTTAGAAAGATTAATTTGTTCCACTATCAGTCAAAAGTGGGAAAGTAATCAAAGACGAACAAACTGCTACAAGTACCAAATCTATTGGTACGAATCCGTAAGCATCAAGAAACACAAGAGCATCCACCATCTCGGGATACAGCGCACTGAACTGTGGAAACAAAATACGGATAAACTGATGATACCAAACAGGAAAAAGACAGCAAAATAACTTGTATATTGATGAAACACATGTCAGACACTTACCAGTCCAGCAATGTCAGCACCTGTAAATATAAAGAAGCTAAATGTGATTTGGATATGAAATTATTTAGTAATAAAGCTAAATGTACAACACAAATTAAAAGAACTTCTGCTCTGATGGTGTATTCACCCATACTGTGGCCCATGATGGAGAATTTCTTCAACTGCAGAGCTGTGGGGGGTAATTTCACAGATCATCAACCAGGCAGGTTCACTGTCTCATCACAGAACAGAGTTCGTTTTCATTTGACACAACTCCTACTGTGGTTTCTCCACCGGCATAAATAGGAACATAAAATCTTGAAGAGCTCTAACTTCATGCTAACATGCACGACGATGTTTGGCTAAGAGTTATTTTCCAACGTCTGGAGCTCACACACCATTAGCAACTCTGCATACGTCCGCCACGTACTCGAGAGAAGAGTAGAAAACTCCGGGAGGACGATGTGACGACCGGCCGTGGCCTGTCAGGTCCAACGCCACGTATCTGCACTCTGAGAAGACAGACACAGCACAGAGGTGGAAAATACACAACACACTCAAGTCTAAATCTAAACACAGGTGCACAGCAGCCCACACATAAATTACAATTTGGGGTAAAAATTTATTTTAAAGGCCCGAATTACCTGTGTTAATACTGATAAACATTCATTTATTATTGGAACATTTATTATCAATTAATCTGTTTATTGATTTGTATTATCAATTCATTAATTATATTTGCAAATCTGCTCCACAGTGAACAAAGCAGAATTTTTTTTAGATTTGAGCTACTGATTATCTAGTCATGACGATGCCCACAGAGAGGTGATACTGTGTGAGGTGGAAGAGACAGGTGGATCCAGGTGTATTTTTAAAAACAACTGCAAGGTAGCTATGGAAGTTTAACTACTGATTATTAACATGATCAACAGGTCATTGAAGCAATTAAGGTATACTTATGTAAACATTAGAACCTGACAACCGCAAGATGTGTCAAAAATCTGAGTCACAACACAGATGTCATAAACATAGTTTTAGATTCACTGTCACATGCACTTTCCTATGATAACATTGTCTCTGAATTCAATCACAAACATATCAAACATCCATAAACCGGCTGATAAATCACAGAAAAAAAGACTCTATTTGACTAATGTTCCTCAGAATCATAAAGTTTTCACTGTTTACTGTTCCTGTACGGCCAGTGGTACACAGCAAACAGATGCTAGTAGCTAAGTAGCTATGTCCTAAACTCTAAGAAGAGTCCTGCTGGTTCCAAACTTCTTCCATTTCACAATTATCGAGGCTGCTGTGCTTCTGGGAACACTCGACTCTTTAGAAATGATTTTAAACCTTTGTTCTGATCTGTGCCTCCTCATAAAATCTTATAGTGGAGGTCTACAGAGAGCTCCTAGGACTTCATGACTTAGTTTATGTCCCAGACCTGCAGTGTGAATTGTGAACCTTGTATAAACAAGTCTTTCCCTTTCTAAACTATTCCCAATAAATTCATTTCAATTTGACTCAGGTGGATGCCGGTCAAGTTGTAGACTCATCACAAGAAAATTTTAAGCAAACCATAATGCAATCAGGAAATTAAAAATTAAAGAAGTTTGTTTGCTCCGTGTCAATATTGTCTACCTTTGGGGAGAAGAGGAATGAGGGTGTTGAATGTCCCACAGTTATCAGCCCAGCCGTGCAGACACAGCACAGGATGACCGTGATCAGGACCCCAGACTTTACCTCTGATCTCTCCCCAGGGGACTGGAACAGAGAGCTCTGAAACTGGACACACATCACAAAACAACCACCAGTGTGGAGCTAACTGTCTGACATACATGTGACAGCTACTTTATTATTATTAATACATCAATCAAAGCTATTAAACACTGTTTAAATACAACAAACTACTTCCTTCTTACTTACTTCAGATATAGAAAGATACTTGTGCTTACTGTATTATAGCCTCAACATTTCAGTGTCCAGTGATTCTCAGTTTATGTCTCAATACAAATGAGAGACGGATACAGAGAGCTCTGACATTGAAGTCTGCAGCAGCTCAAAGGTAAAGATTTGACAGATATGAAATAATAATATTACTTACTTTCACAAGCATCGGCTGCGGGCATAGACTGCACTGAACCTTGAGCTTAAAGTGTTATTTGTAGGAGCCGATTAAAGACGCTGTATATCATATTTTAACAGTAAAAAAGTGCATATCAGTGATTTAAACGAGTGCAGATTCACTTTTCCTGACAGTAGAAAATTTATTTGCACACACTGAGTTTCTTACCTTCTGTAGTCATTATCCTTGATGTTGCACAGCGTCTAACACTCCGTTAAGTTTATATTAACCCTCGCATCACTAAACAAACTCAACGAGCATGATATAAACACATGTTGCTGCCACAACAGTTCATAAATCGGATTTCCGTGATGTCTGATGACTGCGGCTGACAGCCTTCATAGGGGCGGACCTCATACAAGTCCTTTGCCCTGAGAGAGGTCTTTCAGGCACCATCTATACCAATTAATTTCTTCCACCTTTGGCTGTTATTCAGTGGGGCCGAGGTTGCATCCTGTTAGTCTTTGTTCTAATGTGCTGAAGGTTGAAAAAAAAAACACACACACACAGAGATTTCATAACTAAATACAAACTCATGCGCAGTGGTGGAATATAACTAAGTACAATTACTCAAGTACTGTAGTGCTGAGGTTCTTTTACTTGCTTGTTAGTTTCCTTTTGTTTATTTATACTTTTTCTGCACTGAATTTCAGAAACATTTGTACTTCACTATGATTTCTGGAGTTACTTTATGGATTTAAGATTTTAAAGACTGCACATTATCAGGTTAGTTACTGAGTCTTGATTTAAAATAATTTCTGAAAAGCAATATTTTTTATAAGCATGCTGGTCTATAAAGGAAATAGGTTGACTTGACATAGACAAAACATAAGACAATACCAGACAACTAAGAGGAAACAAAGCAGGTTGAATTAACTAGGCCTACATGTTCTTAATTTAACCTACCAGCATTCAGGTTTTTGTTGTATGAACTGTACCCCAAGTGTGTCAGAAACAGATTTTCTGACAAAATAGAAGTTTTACCAACATGACTAAGGATATCTGTGGGTCTCTGCTTGTCTGTGTAACATCTCTATCCCCAGGGATTGAAATTCATTCTTCATACTCTTTACACCAATATTTGCAGTCTGCACATTATGTATATAATTTTCTCTTCATTTCTTCTGTGTGAAGCACTGTGATACAGCACCTATGGAAATGGAAAAATACCTATGAAAATAAGGAGCTGCACATCTGGACTACAAGCGCAAACTCAGGTAAATTTAAAAATAAATAAATGCAGATCACTTTGGGGTATGAAATGTGCACAAACTTGCCTTGCAAACATTCCTAGTCTTTAGAGGATGAATCCAGCAGGCTTTGTGACCAACAGCCTTTTTGTCCAGCACCAGTTCATAGATTCTACATATCCAACATTTATTGTAAGATTATGACAGAATTATTCACAAACTGACTCTAAAACTGAATTCCCTTCACCGTCCACTGACTCCTGGTTGTACACTTTGACCTGGCCCAGATCATGTAGTAACTGGTTTTGGACTCGTGCTCAGAGACAGCTAATGTTCCATACTTAGATCAAACTACTGCACAGCAAAGGGGCAAACTCCTTGAGCCCAGTTCTGGTTTGTAATCAAAATTGCAGCCTCATGAGACCACAGCCATGAATAGTTTTACTGATATTACATTTAACATCTTACATCTCTCAGCTTAGCTTATGTTGTCACGTATTACTTTTCATTCTCATGCTCACATTAGGACCAATAACAGGAGGATTTAGATAATCTGTTAGAGCAGTGTCATTTTAATGTTTAAATATATGTAAGTACATGAATATCTGGTGCTGAACTCCAGTACAAAGGACAACATCTGACCAAAACAGACTTGTTCGTACTTAGTTGGTAATGATAGTCATTTATACCTCTAAATCTTTTCATTTGATCGAAAGCAAAAATTATAGTAACAGTTACGATAGTTAACGGTACCCAAAACACAATTAAACTGTCTTGATTATTGTTCTTTTACCAAACATTCCTCTTCATTATTTTACAGCCCAGCTGGAAAAAAAAAGCTTAATGGGTAAATACACAACGACACCGTGACTCAAATAAAAAAATATACACAACAATATACATTCAAATTCCTAAAATAATTAATCAGAAGTAAGATGGCAGCTGGTTATTTGAGGTTAAAGCATCAAGGTGAGTATAAACAGTCCATAATCAATGTTTCTTACTTGTTAAAATATAACATGAGTTACAGTACATGTAAGAATGTGATGGCAAAACTATTGATTATGTGCATTTGCTATAACTTAGAGATTTGTTCGTCTGCTAGTCCGTGTGTTTGTGACAACACTTTGGCTCGCAGGAAGTCTGACACAACTGGAGCAACGACTTTAGGATTATTCAGATGGACGTGATGATCACCCGGAATGGTCACCACCGTGTGCTGAAAGACAGACAGATCATCGTGAGAAACATTTAACCTTTTTTTACTCTCTTTTAGTTCTGTTTTTGGTCTCCATCAACTCCTGAGGAACAAAAATTGGCTCTTCAGTTGCTCTAGCCTTCACGTTTTAGCAGCACGTGTCACGATGTCAATGTCAGTCAGTGTACAGTGGGTTTTTGGTGCTTAATGCAGAGAACAGTTGCTTGCTACAGTCTCAAAACAGCACTGAGAGCAGTGAGAATGGGCCACGTTAGTATAAAGGCGTCCCAGACAGCTAAACAATGAGCTGACACTCTCTATAAAGCTCTGTAAAACTGAGGAGAGCTGCACATTCAAGTGATAAATTCACCATAGGTTCATCAAGTGTCACATTTTTTCTTTACTCCCAACTGAGACAATATAGAAATAGTGATTAAAACAGTAAAAAAAAAAGAAGTCTTTATTACTCTGAAATCTGAAGCTGCTCGCTGTATTGTACTGTAGCTCTTACTGTAAAGAAAGATTCTATCACCAGTCTATTAGAAATAGTCCATCACTGAAGAAGTTTTCCTGATGCACATCCTCTATTCTTTCTCTCATCTGCAGCACTTCAACTTCAGTATGTAGGTCAGAGCTGAGGTTCACCGCTATAAAAATGTATACTGCCTCTGAGACACTGAGCTCCTACTACACTAATGCTTTTGCATCTGTACAGCTGTCTGTCTGCTAGGCACAATTACACACACACAGGCTTAACAGCTAAAAATAAACACAGAGATGCAAGCGTGCCTACTTGACTCTAATAGTCTGTAAAATACACTCACATTTCTTTCCCTATAGGCCTGGAGGAGTGCGGATGTAAATTTCTTTAGATCCGGTTGAAAAAATATTTTGTCAAAGCCGTTGTCTGCTCTGAAAAGACAGAAATTATATTTAGTTGCAAAATGTATTGACTTTAGTGTGAGTAATAAGGAAATCATTGTGCTGCAGTAATATCTTACAGAACAATTAGAACCGAGGCGCTGATCCTCGACTGCATTTCTAGACTCTGCTCCAAGCTGATGCGTGCTATGCTTTTCTGAAAACATACACACAACAAACATGCATTTTATAGGCTGCATATAAGACCTATGGGAAAAATAAAAAAGGCAAAGTGATGAGCTGGTGCAGTGCAGCAGTAACCGACCAGATTGATACGAAAGTCTCGGCAGAACTCAACTCCTGCAGGAGAAAAGCACTGTGAGATAAGAGTGAACTCATCTGTTTCTAAGAGAAACGTCCATAACAAACATAAACAGAGAAGTACCTCCTTCAACTTGAACTAGACCTCGCTCTAAGAGGATGTGTGCAGACTGTTCAGATAGACTCGGGTTTGCAGCCATCAACCTGAAAAATGAAAACAAGTTGTTTGTTTTTTTTGTACAGTCAAACTTACTGGATGTGTGAATTTCCAGGAGTCTTTTTAAAACCCTATAAATACCTCTCAACTGCTTTCTCATAAGTGTAAACTCTTTTCTTCGCCTCTTCTGTCTTTTTTTCAAACTGAAGCATCTCATCAAACCCCTCCCTCATCATTTGAGACATTTCTTTCTGCAAGAAAAGGCGACATAAATGATGATGGAAGCAATTCTAAACTACTGACAAGAATGGATGATACAGCACAGCTCTCTGTGAAATATGGTGGAGAGGTATGCAGAAATGAAAAAGCTTATCACAGACACAAAGAACAGAACTTTGCCAGACGCATTTACAGTGGCCACTAAAAGCATTTTATGATAAACAAATCAGATTTCTTAGGTTAGGCCATAGGTTCAAACCCATGACCTTCTAGCTGTGAGGTGGGATTGCTAACCAATTCACCTCAGTAGAAGATTGGGGAAAATTCAATTTTAATTTCAATTGTGGCTCAGATTTGACAAATACTTCCCAACTTGTGGAAGCCTGTATAATAGGCTCATAGTTTGAGACCTCAGGTGTAAAAAAATACGTTTTCTGCATTTTTTTGCATTTCAGAGAAACTTCCAAGTATATCCTTCAGGCTTAACTAAATAACAAATTACAGCCCTGTATTAACTGTAGTTTGGGGGTTACAGCTGTTAGAGTACCTGAGATGTAGGTAAAAATCCGCAGGAGTCCAGCAGCATAACAGCATCAACCATCTCAGGATACATAGAACTGAACTGTGGAAAACATAGTATGATGAAGATGATACCACTCACTGTAAGAAAACGCCTGCAATTATGTGAAAACTGTTACAATACTGCCACTAACCAGTCCAGCAACATTTCCACCTGAAATGTCAAAATACAAAAAATAATGTGGACGCATACTTTGCTTTAACGTACCACAAACGTTTTAATCGCTCCAATTCTGCTCGCAGCTGTACTTACCCATGCTGTGGCCTATGATGGAGAATTTCCTCCACTGCAGAGCTGTTGGAGTTAATTTCACAGACCATCAACCAGGTTCAGTATCTCATCACAGAGCACTCAGACTGTTTTTAGTTTAGAGACATTACAGCTCTGCTTTAACACTGCCATAATGGACAGTATAGTTAAAATCAATATTACAAGATTTATTATAGTTGTTTTTAAATATTGATACAGATTGGAATGAAAAATTGATGCAAGCTTATTTATTTAACTCTTAACTTTTTAACTGTTGCCTATCAGAGAAAAAAAACAAAAAAACATTTCATTTGAATTAGTGGATAAACATGTCAGGCAACTTCTCACACACCGTCAACAACTCTGAGCACATCCATCACATAGGAGGGAAAGTGGTAGAAAACACCAGCAGGACGATGTGATGACCGACCGTGACCTGCCAGGTCCACTGCCACGTATCTGCACTCTGAGAGGAAGACAGAGAGAAGGGCTCACAGAGTGGTTCCCAGATTATTTATTGAAGGAAACAACGTGACTACTGTGTATTACACTTAAAAACCAACACTTTCTGAAGAAAATTTGAGTAGCAGACAGACGACGCATTAACGAGCCAAGAAAGCCTTAATCAACCAGCTGCAAGTGTAATGTCAGTAGAATTATAACGTCAGAATCAAACAGCATGTATGTCCTTTAAGCCAAAACTGTTTGGATGGGAGGCAGCTGTTCTAATTAACCAAGCACTACACACCTGGTGGATCTTTCTGCAGTAGGAAGTGAATAAATCAGCGTTAAGATAGTGTTTTAACAAGCCGTAATGTTAGGAACTGAGTTAGTCATATTGAGGGTCAAACTGGAAAGCAGGTTTTTTTTCGTGGCTTTTTTATCTTAAATGAGTAAATATCTGAGAGACAAACAGGAAACGTGGTGGCAGTATGAGAGGAATATAACATAAGGCAGTTTACGCAGGTCATACACTACTCACAAAAAGTTAGGGATATTCGGCTTTCGGGTGAAATTTCAGGATGAACCTAAAATGCACTATA
>JAUMHL010000001.1:14566696-14581386 GCA_032362345.1 Sandelia bainsii
AGTTACACTAGGAACACATCTGCCTGTCTTACAGTCTTTGACCAGCAGGGGGTTTGTGTGCACATGAAGCCAGAGATAAAAGCCTCGAGAAATGAACCATTTTGCCAACCAATTGGCTGGAAGGCTTCAAAGCTTCATGAAGCTTCATCTGGCCATCACTAGTTTAAACCCTATTGTTGGACAGACACTCTTAATGTTTCCCCACATGACAGACACATACCGATAGTTCACCTACCTGCTTGTTTGATTGTGCTGGATGTGAAGTATCTGACGCCTTTCAAAGCCTGCATCATCTTGGAGAATACTTCTACTAAACAGCCAGTGAATTAAATACCTACAAACGTAAGTAAATACATTTGCAACAAAACAAAAACTTCGAAACAAAAATAAATTTCGGCCTTTTTCAACTCACTGCTGTTTTCCGTTGTTTTGGAACCACGCGACATGAACTGAAGATGCTATTGGACAGATCGACATGTGGAGCTGCAGTTTGGACAAATCAGCGCTCAGGAGAGGAGGGACTTACCTTTCACCTATCGTGACGATGATAGCGGTGAACCGGCAGAGGGCACAACGGTCAGTGAAAATAACACAATGTACAAATACTCAAAAAGTAAAAACCCTGTATTTACTACTAAGTTAATGTACACAAGTATTATCAGTAAAGTTACTTTCAGTCAAACTAGAGTAGTGGTTGGATAGTGCTTCTGGTAGTTACCTTATTATTATTATTATTATTATTATTATTATTATTATTATTATTATTATTACATAAAACGATTAGATCATTAATGCTATTGCAACCAAGTGTAATCAACATGCTTTTGTAGCTGGCTCTCTGTTATTTTAATTTTTACAAGCACAAATGCAAATGCAGGTTTAATAAGAGATTAACTTCAGCCAAAAGTGGGACATTTAAGCTTTGCCATGTTTTCTTATTTGACTTAATACTTTTTTTTACTTACTTTCTTACTTCTTACTTTTACTTACTTTTCTTACTTTATTTCTAAGTCTTGTGGCAATGTTACCAATCATCATTGTGAGCAAATCATATTTTGAGCACTGTCCGACAGTCGCTGAAGGTGTCATCAAAACTGGGACATTTTAACCATTTTATTTAATGAAGCATTTCTGCTTCAAAAGCATTGTAGTATTAAACATTGCAGTATACATTATAATTAAATTGTATCTTCAATAAATAAAGATAAGCTGTATTGCTTTAATGCAGTGATTCTCAAAGTGTGGGGCGCGCCCCACTGGTGGGGCGCAGAATGGTGACAGGTGGGGCGCAAGTGACCTGGAGGAAAAGTCATGCTCGTCAAAGCTGCAGCGTTTTATGGATAGAAACGTCCCAGTCACCGTACTTTCACTACTTCTCTCGGTTATAATTCTGTTCGTCTAGTTTTTCGGCGTTTATAACGTGAAAATTAAAATATTCAGACATCCCTGATGCAGCACATAAGGACAGCGCGTGGAAAAGCATGTGTAAAATAATTTACTGTTACATTCTGACCGGTCCTGACTCTGTATCAGGGACAATTAATGATCATGAATAATTAATGAAGTTACGGCTGTTGAAACCTGCAGAAATACTAACAGAAGTGAAGATGTTATGTTTTGTTTTTTTACTGAAGGATGTCTAAAACTCACAGGAAATAATTCTACATACAGCTGGAAGCTACAAACTAGGGCTGGGCTTTATAACTAATAACTTATAACCTGTTTATACCGATATATTTTTACACATGGTATAGAATTTTATAAACCTGTTTATATCGTGCTCGCGTTTAGATCTTTACAACCGAGAGCAGATCAGGCTCTCTCTGTCTCTCTCTCTCTCTCTCTCTCTCACACACACACACACACACACACACACACACACACACACACCTACACCAGACACAAAACCTGCACCGTTTACCTGTGGTGTGTGTTATAAAAAGAGAAGTGCCAAGTGGTGCTAGATAACAAATGCAGTAAGCTACCTTATCACTAAAGACACGGTCCCCACAGCGATACAAACACGGCAAAGATGGTTTTAAAAAGCTGCTAAAAACACTTGATCGGTACCAGTTGTCCACTCGTCAGTAGTTTGCAGGACAGGTGCTGTCAGAAATGTACATGAATGTCAGGAAGGTTCTTAGAGACCAACTCACTTATGTGAAACATTCAGACTGACCACAGACATATGGTCAAGTCAGACGTGAGTCTTACATGAGAATGAACATTATATAGAAGAAACAGTTTGTCTCCAAACGAGCCATTTTCCTCAGTATCAGGCAATTTATTTCATTTTTTAAATTTACATCATAGTGACTTTCTTTACTTCAGTCATTGTTTGAAAACAAGAAAAAACATGTCTCAGTTATAAATTCAGATGATCGTCTGTTGTAATAACATTCTTATAATTAATTCTTATAATGTCTTTTAATTGAACCTGAAAAGTTTTGTACAAGAAAATACTGGGATATAAAAGGTATATCATGACAGAGCCTAAATATACCGGGATATGGATTTTTGTTCATAGCGCCCAGAAAATAAAATAAAATCTGAGCACTATGTCATCATACAAAGTTACAAACAGAACTGACCACACATGATAGCAGAGGAGCTCATACTCCCTACAGCTTTACATGTTAATGAGTTTGATGTCAGGTTTTTCTGTCATTGTTTTGTTGAGATGGGGCGAAAATTTCAGAAACTATCTATATACTGAATGAAAAACTGTACACATAAAATTATAGCACATGCAATTATAGTATAAATGTGTTTATTATACAAATATCAAATTGTTCTATATTGCTACATGTTAATCATATCAAAAGGTTAGTGACAATTAGTTGACATAATTGACTGAAACAAATATTTGTATATTAAAGTTGAATAATCTAAAACAGTTGTGTTGTCTTTGCATTAAAATATACAGTAGCTCAGTGTCTCAGAGACTTTATCAGGCCATCTGTCCCACTAAACCTGAAAAATCTAAGTGAGGAATTGGGGAAAAAAGAGGCCGCTTTTGCAGAACTCACGCTTACAGTATTCACGTAGCAGTACTACAAAAACCTTCCCTCCCACAACAATCCAGCTCAGCAGCTATCTCCTAAATATATAAGTGAGTCTATTCATGTGTGACCATCAAGGACTGAAAGAGTTGTCAAAAGTGGGGAGGAATGAAAAGAAAATAAGTTTTTGTGGGGTTTTTTTTGTGAAATGTTAAATAATTTTTACCTCATTAGGCTGTAAATATATGACAAGGAGCTCCAACTAAGAACTCACAGGTCAGAAAGGTCAGGGACAATGTTTAATCTTTATTCAGATGCATCAAGAAGTAGTATTCACATGTTTAGTCAGGTGATTTTATTTATGGTTCACACAGTTCATTTATTTTAATCTCCGTTATATTTATTGCTATTTCTCCTCAAGACTGTGCGGGTGATTAAATATGGTGCCTTCCATATTCTGTTGCACCCGTTTGTGTAAATTAAACTTTTATCTTTATTATTACATGATGCCAAACATCATAGGCTTACTGTGCATACTGTAAAGTAGATTTCAAACATCTAATGTTTGACTTCATTAAGTGGTAGGTTTACAGACTTTCTAATTCGCTCAAACTGTTATCAAAAGAGGAACATATCTAATCTGCACAGAAACTGATAATACAGCTGTGACCTATGTGACTTTTCATATGTCTGTGTGTTGGCTAATTACACTCAGCTAAAATTAACCTACTCAGGTTATATTAGAAACACCTGCCTGTATCAGTTATAACACAAAACAATTCATCACACCACTAACCACAGCCTGCAAGCTAGCCAGAAAGTTGACACTTTAAGCTCTTTGAAACAGCTTCAACAACAACTGAAGTTAATAACCTTTATGGAAATAGAATTCAGGCGACTGCGGGGCTGTAGAGTGCAGCCAGTATAGTTATACCTCTTTGCTACTCTAAAATCACAGTTTTTTTCCAACTCACAACTTGAAATAGTATGTTTCATTCTCTACTCTCATGCATGGAGTAGAGAATAGCACTATCATGCATTTTGAAAAAATTCATGTACAGTATAATACAAGCAGAACATCTCACTGCATTGCAGACATGGCAGACAGAACATAAATGCATCCTCCAGACAACCTGCTCTCTTTTTGAGTAGCTCATAATGATAATTAATGGTTATCTATGTTTTTGTTAGGTGATCTTAAACTAAAAACACACATAATATGATATAATGCATTCTTAACCATCACAACTAAATGTCAACTAAACCCCAACCCTCACTTTAATTCTATAACTTTAACCTTAAACCTGTATAAACTGCTTTGAAGCTGTGAGAATTAGTCCTCACAATGATGGTGTCAAATTCACATTTGTCCATACAATGACATAAAGATATGTACACGCTGGAGCATTTAACTTTGTCTGTTTGCACAGCGTTCTGGTAAATATGATCCTCTTTTATCCAAATGGGATTAAGCCGGGCACAGAAAGGGTAGGCAAGATAAAACGGAAAAGAAAAAATATGCCCTGAATGACATATGATCATATGAGGGACAATGTGTGCGTGGAATCAAAAGTTTCCAGATTAAGCTTAGAGGTGTTGTGAACATTTTAAGAGACGTGCAGTGAGAGAGGTAGACGGATGGGAGGGCTGGAATAATTTGGTGACAGGACAGAGGGAGGGAGTATAAAAGGTCAGCTTTTTGGTTGGGGGGAGTCAAGCCAAGAAGAATTTGGTGTAATCACACAGGATATTGTACAACACTGCAGGTAGGTCCTGTCTTTTAATTTTTGTTTCGTAAGTTAATTTATTGATACAATGAGTTGATTTAGAGAATATTGACAGAGAATAAAGCTTGAAAACAAAACCATAAATAAAATAATGATTTGACTGAATAAGAATTTTGCAGTCATTTGATATTTAGGATTCAGAATAATAAAACTACCTATCTTAGCTATTTATTAAAAATACAGGATGCAAATAAGTTGTTTTGTTTTGTTTTCAAAATGTCACTGAATTTAAATTTAAATTTCAACACTGTTCACTGCTAATGTAAAAATATTTTTAGGAGATATTAAAGTTCTGGTAACTTTCCACAAGGGGAAAGAAATCTCTACAAAAGAGCAAATAGCGTAACTGTTGTATACTTTCCCTTTTTGTCAGCTTTAAGAGCAACAAAACCAACGGATCTCATTTCAGTTCACATTAATTATACAGCACTGCTCTGGGGTCATATTACTGACTCTGTGTGGGCATTTGAAGTAATGTATCCGCCTCTTTCTTGTGCTGAATTGCCCTTGAATGAAGTGAGTTTAGGCTTCTGGCCATCGAATCAAGCAGGAGAAATGTGATACCGGAACAAAGGATAACAGTGTTTGTGTAACTGACAGATATTTCATGTGATTAGGTGACTTTTTTTTATTTTGTTTCTCTACTTGTGTTTGCTAAATGTCAGAATCAGTTTTTTTCCTCAAATCACTGTTCTGTAACGTTTTTTATTACCCGCATTCTCCGTCTCCTCAGATCATGGCTGACTTTGACTTGGTTTTGAAGCACTGGGGTGCAGTGGAGGCTGACTACTCCGCCCATGGGAACCTAGTTCTGACCCGGTCAGTGGCTCTGATAAGATAAGATGACTCCTTCCTGCAGGCCAGTGAGTTCTGTAGGGCCATAGCCAGGAATTTAGAAATGACAACGGCCCACACCCAATCCAAGGCAGATTTTTATTATTTCTCATGTTTCATTTATTCACTTACCTGTTTTATTTTTTTCTAATGTAAATGTAAACCTGTGATGAGGAAGTGCTGCCCCCTTTGTTAATGTATATCTTAAAAATATAGAGGACGTGGCCTTGCTGGCATCAGTTGTGGTTATGACCTTGATTGTTGTTATCTCTGGTGAATCCTCTCGTTTCTTTAGTTTATTCGCAGAGCACCCAGAAACCCAGAAGCTGTTTCCCAAGTTTGTTGGCATCCCTCAGGGTGAGCTGGCCGGTAATGCAGCTGTTTCTGCCCACGGTGCCATTGTGCTAAAGAAACTTGGTGAACTGCTGAAGGTCAAAGGCAACCATGAGTCCATCCTCAAACCTCTGGCCAACAGCCACGCCACCAAGCACAAGATCCCTATTAACAACTTCAAGGTGAGGCCGATCTACGTGAGGGGATGGTCTTAATAGCTCCAACCTGTCTTGTATAGTTAAGATGTATAATTTTCTCTGTATTTTCTCTTCAGCTGATTGCCGAGGTCATTGTTAAAGTCATGGAGGAGAAGGCCGGACTCGATCCAGCTGGGCAGAAGGCCCTGAGGAATGTGATGGCCCATGTCATCGCTGACCTTGAGGCCAATTACAAAGAGCTGGGCTTCACTGGCTGAAGACTAAGTCACAAGTCATACCAGGGTCAGATTACTTTGACTGAAGAAAGTTTCATCAAGCTAGGTCTTTTATTTTGAAAGTAAAAAGATTTCATCTTCTGTTTGCATAATTTAACCACCAAGAAATCTAATGTAGCATCACCAGAAGTTACAGCCTCAAATGTTACCATAGAGTGAAGATCATAAAGAACATAAATGTACCTTTTATTGCAAGTTTGTACTTATAGAATGTGCTTTATTACATACGTTTCCTACTCTGTAATAAACATGGTTTTCATGTCAGTTAAATCAGATTGATCTTGTTCAGGATGTCTGACTAACAGGAGGTAACCTCTACATATATAAACACTTATAACATTTTACCAATAAAACTTTGTTGCTCAACTCTGATTATCATTTTTTGAATCCCCTCAATTTCTATTTTTATTACTCACCTCCTGTGTCCTCTGTTCTGTACAAGGGGCTGGAGCTGTAAATCAGTTGAACAAAATGCTGGTCATGCTTTGTAAATAATAAACATGATAGCGAGGATTGTTTGAAAGCCAATGTAGCACAGATAGTCCACATAGGAGGCAAGCCAACACTAAAACTCTTCACATCAAATGCCAGGACACACGCATGCAGACACACGTACAGACAAAACACACATATCAAAAGACTCCACTTGAACATGTTGCCCACAGCAATGTCACGTCACTCTGTGCAGCCCTCGTGCACAGTATTATCTGCTCTTCTATTAACTGAGTCTTGTTCCATTCTTGGTCACCTGATCCATGTGAACGTGACAGTGCAGAGCAGCTGTGTTTAGTCCCTTTCACAGCAGCCACATCACAGACTTTTACCTCACTTCTTCATTTTCCTGCAAACTATCGCCCTCATATTTTCAAGAACAAATCCTGGCTCTCATTCTTCACCCTTAAATTGCTCTAGTGTCAACATTAAATCTACTGTCTGAAACTTCAACCCTGCTGCAGCTGCACGGGTAAGATATTATCCCTTAACCTCAACTCTGTTTCTCACCATTTTGGTTATATTTCAGTATGAAGCCGTTCAATGTGAGAGAAATCTGTTCTTGTGACCCCTAAAAATGAAGTAATGACCACTTTTGATCTGTCATCCCAGGTCACACTAGCACAAGCTACATTTCTCGTTTACACATAATTTATGTTGATATTAAATAGATATAACACGAAGAAGGAACCAGAAAATGTACAGTGTGTATTTTTAGCTATGGTAATATCAAGGTTCTAAATATGGCAAAGTCAAACTGTCGGTCAGTTCTTCACTTTGGTCCAGACTGAAATATCTTTGAGAACTGTTTGATGGAGTCATGGGTCCTAGATGATGCATCCTAATGACTCTGGTGTTTCTCTGACATCACCATGGCAACATTTGACATTTATAATTCAAAGTGATCTTGACAACTATTGGATGAATTGCTGTGACCAAATCTTGTGACAGGGGCTCCCTGACTTTTCTAGTTTTTTAAAAACTAAAATATCTCAAGACAATTGTATGGGTTGCTGTGAATTTTGGTGCAGACATTCATGACCTCCTGACTGTTCACCTATTGTCATGCATACTATAGGTTATGACAGTCCTGGAAAACTAATGGTTTTCCTTGATGGTTAATGCTGAGCATTACACATACTAAGCCTGCATACTGATGTGAGCATATATTTGTATGCATGTGTGTGTGTTTTTCAGCCGATATGGCCTCTGCTTCTGGGACAAATTGTGTTCTGTACATGTGGCATCGGTCAATCTGTCCTGGAAGGGGGATCGCTCCTCTGTTGCTCTTCTTGAGGTTTCTTCCATTTTTTTCCTGTTCAAAGTTTTTTACCTCATCCGATTAGAGGGTCTAAGGACAAAAGGTGTTATTGTGAAGCGGTTTGTGAAGCCCACTGAGGCAAAGTGCACATTTGACATTTTGTGTTAATTTTAGTTGATTTGGTTTGCAATATTGGTCCATTGGTCCATTTGTTTTTATACATACAGTATGTGAAGCACTTTGAATTGCCAGTGTATATGAAAAGTGTTTTTTTTATAAATATAATTGACTGGACATACTGGTGTGATTATAAAGGTGGTGTACAGTAGCTGCATAGGTCACAAAACAAAATGTCTAAATGGCATTTTAGAGGTTACTCAAAGTCATATTTTGTCTTCAAACTTTATAAAACACCCCGAGCAAGTTTCTCACAACCCACTGCACACGCTGACCGCACCATGTCTCAGTGAGTGGAAAAAAGTTATTTGTTTCAGTTGAGTGGTCAAGTGTTACAGTTTATGATGACTTAAACATGATCCAAAAGTGTCAAAGATTTTATCATTGCGTTATCACTGACGTTCCCCAGTTCCACCGACTTCTTGTTGTCCTTCCACTTTCTGATTTTGCCATTGCACCATTGTGTGTGCATGCTTTAGTGCACACATGCAGACGTGACACCAGGCACAGTAACTCTGATCCCATTCTGGGGGACACACCTCTGCCTCCCGCACTCCTCCCCCTCTAAGTCTAACAAACTGTTGAGTGTGCGGAGGTCAAACTCTCACAGTACAGTCGATTCAAATTACTTGTCCATTTTGTGACAAAAAGGGCATTACTTCATTCTTTTAACTGAGTGGCAGACAGAAGGCCTTAGTTCTCAACTAGTATTATATACAAACCATGAACATGCACATCCCCCAGAATTTTTATTTTCTGCAGGCCTCAGACGGTCAAGCTCAAAAATATCCTTTACATTGTTTTGCACCTTCATGACGTTTTGTGCATTGCAGTCCCACAAGATTCCCAAATAAGTCTGTTTGGATTTCTGTTTTCAGAAGAAATCTAGCAAGGAATTACTGGTCATTTCATATGGAGTCATGCAATTCAAAGTGCTTCACGTATGACTGACAAGCCGACAGATGGAACAAATGTGAACAGAGAAAACAATTTGAGATGGTAAATGTAAACTAATAGAAAACAATAAAAAAGAAAAAAATGCATAAAAGGCAATGAACATGATTTAAAACATGAATACAATCAAATTAATCGCTAAACACAATAAATAACACACATAGAATATTCCTAAAAGCAGGTTAAGTTTGTATTTAAAGATATTAACACTCTCAACTGTTCTCAGATCCTCTACAAGACTGTGGCTCGGAGCGTAATGACTTCAGCATCACCAAGCAGGGCAGCAAAAAGAGAAGGAGCTGAAGGTCTGAGGGGCTGTTCTGGTTCATAAAGTAAATGAAATTCAAGAGATATGAGATATGGGCTGGGGCATGCACCTGACAATTACAAACAAAATAATCTTAATGTTAAAACAGGTATTATGGATGCTCTGCTTGAAGGTTTGTTTCAGTGATCTGTACGTCAGCTTTATCCTGGCTGATAGTTGTGAACGAATTTGATGCCCTGCCATGCTTACTGTGCCGGCAATACAAGAAGCACTTCTATATGAAAATATGACAAATGTTAATATTCAGAAAATTATCAAAGCTTGGTGATCGTCTTTTCAGCCGTTTCAATCATTCAGTCCTTCGCCACTTCAACAGAAGTGACGACGGGACTGTTTTACAGCAGTCAGAGCAGCTTACCTATTAGCTATTTGTGGCCTGGTAGCTCAATGGGATAAGCATCAGACTAGGATGCAGAAGGTGGTAGGATCAAATCCTAGCCCATCCCCCATACCGGGTGTGTCCTTGAGCAAAACACTAAGCGCTAGCTCCTTGTAAGTCGCTTTGGATAAAAGCGTCTGCCAAGCAAAGTAAAGTAAAGCTATTTACAGCCTTTTAAAGAAGATATAAATAGAAAAAAATCTGAAAGTGCCTTTTTTCTACGTATAATCCTTCACCAATTAATCTGTTTTGTGTTTGCTTTAGATTGACACCATGAAAATGCACATCTACCTTCTATTTTTTGGAATTATTAATAATTAAATAAGAAAATGCGAGAACAGGAAGTATTCAGCAAAAATGCTCTTATCCCTAATTGGTTACATGGAGAAAGGTAATCACTCTGTTTGGAATCATCATGTTCACCACACTGAACATGTACGAAAGAAAGAAAAGCAGTCACAGGCATGTTGGTAAGCCCATCTCCAAGCAGTTGTCCCTGTGACTACAGCTGCAAATATCATTAAGAAAGAGGTTTAAGGTCCATGGGACTGTATCTCCCTGGACATGGCCACCAGACGAAATTGACCCCTGATTGAACAGAGGGATAGTGCGAATGGTAGACAAAGAACCAAGGACAACTGCTAAAAAGATACAAAGTGAAGTCGAAGGTGAAGATACATCAGTGTCTGATCACACCCTCTGTCACCAGAGCCTACTGGAAAGTCTCATAAGCTCCATGTTCACAAAAAACTATGCTTTCAAAGAAAAGAACAACGTTCTTATCGTGAAACATGAGGTGGTTATTTTTTGGAGCTGCTTTGCTACATCTGGCATTGGGTGCCTTGAATCTGTGCATGGCACAATGAAATCTCAAGACTACCAGAATTCTGGAGGGGAAACATCCTGCCCAGTGTCAGAAGGTTCTGTTTTAGTCTCAGGTTATGGGTCTTCCAACAGGATAATGCTACTAAAAGTGCTAAAAGCACCAAATATGGCTAAGAATTAAACATTGGACTATTCTAAAGTGGTCTTCTATAAGCCCTGATCAGAATCCTATCAAACATCTGGACAGATTTGAAACATGCAGTCTGGAGAAAGTGCCCCTCAAACCTGAGACAGCTGGAGCAGTTTCCCCAAAAAGAGTCACCAAACTACCTTTTGACAGGTGCAGAAGTCTCACTGAGAGCTACAGAGATGTGGTGTTGGCAGTGACTGCCTCTAAAAGTGCAACAAAATATTAGGTTAAGAGCAACACCATTTTTATCCAGGTCATTTTCATGTGTATTATTTAAAATATTAATTAATTAAATGAAAAATCAAAAGTAATGTCAGATTTTAATTTACTATGTCCCTAAATGTTTTTTAATGTTTTATTACTTTTTAATGTTTTAAGATATTTCAGAGAACAATTGTAGGTTTTTCTTTCTTTGTCGACTGCTACCAACAAATTCATCAATGTCTGTAGACAGTTTTCTTTTTTCTGTGAATGACATTGTAGAAAATACAAAAAAGCTTGTGCATCATATTAGGGATCCATAAAAATTCTTTAAATGAAAAGAATAATTGGTTTTGCGGATGTTTTGCAGATTATTTTTAACATGCAACAGTGGGATGTGCAGGACTTAAGGAAGGAAAGGAAGGAAGGAAGGAAGGAACAATGAGGAAGGCAATTATGAGGAGGGAATGAGGAAGGAAGCAATTTTCCCTAAAGGAAAAGCTCAAACTTCAGTAGACAAACCTAAAATAATTAGATACCAACTTTCTTCATCAAACTGAACTTAACCTCAGCACATTTTCATCACCACAACAAAACTACCACTCTCGTTTTCACTATGAAGCATTAATTCAAAGCGGTGGTTTGAAATCACACCTGACTTGATGGCACAGCATCACGTCACCTTTATCCCATGCTGTGAATCATCTCAAGGACTCTTCTGTTTTGAAGAGATGAAGCAACCACAAACACCTGATATACCGGGGTCTCAATCCACCCAAAAAGACTGCGAGGAACTAGGTCAGCTGCCTTGGGACTCCATTCACATAGGTGGCTCTCAGGAAATGCACAGACACGGCATTGTCCCAGCAGCCAAATCAGATGACTGTGCAACTTCAGGTTACAAACAGCCAGCGGATGAATGAGAGCAAGAGCAGCTGCACGCACAACAGATTTTTAAGAAACTACTCCTATAGAGACTCATTCATGGGTTTGTCCTTTATCACATTACATTTATGAATGAAACCTAGTGTGGTAACAGATTTTCTGTTGAAAAAATATGTACTAATGACCAAATTTTGGAGCAGACAGCAGAAAACCTCCACAACTGTAAACTCCATCTGCTGATGATGCTCATATGATACAACTGAAAATGACTGAAAAAGCACCTCAATTTTGGAATATGTTGTGTCTTGTTCACAGAGGGATTAGCTTCATACCTAATAATGTTATTACTGTATAAACAAGACAAAGAGCAGCTCTGTGAGGCTGTATTCATGCACTGCTGAGATGCCAGTGTTTACCACATTCACAATCTTAATTTAACATGTTCGCTCCAGAGCCAGAAAGTATTTAGTGTTACTATGGCAATGTGAGTTGTCATCTAAGTTAATTAGATGCAGCATGACTGCATATTAAACTGCTGTTGATAAACAGAGGTTTTTATACAGTGATTTTGATATGTACTGATTATCTACTGCTTTGCACATACAACATTATTAATATAAATGTCAACATTAATTTGGTGAAAGTGAGTTAAAAATGCACATAACTGAACAAAAATGAACCCAGAAGCTAGAAAACTTGCTGGTTCAGTGAGCAATTTTCATTCAAGTTAAAGCACAAAGTATCTTTCTGTTTTTAACAGAGTAATGTATATAATCCACAATTAGTGCTTAACACAAAGTATTCTACAAAAAGCATGTAAAATCCAAATTAGGATTAAAAGGTGGTTCCCTGCTTTTTTCTTTGTCCTGTGAAACACATTCGGTCCAAACTGCTCATATATCTTTCATTGTCTTTGAATCAGATTTAACACAAAGAGGGCAAAAGCTTGTGCTCCTGTTAAAAATTATCATTTTATTGTGATCAAATATGGCACATCCCAGCCAACAACAGAACAAGTCAATAGATCCCAACATTTCCCAAAGGGAAAATGTATTATGATCACTTCTCTCCTGCTTCTGTCTCAGCATGAAAACCGAGCAACTGTAAATCTTTGTCAAATCCTGGTTTTTATTGGTGGACCAATTGTCATTACACTAATACAGTATATCCTCAGGGACCTGACAAAAGTGTTCATCATATCGGGATTCCTGGCCAACTGGTGTCCTCTAGGAAACGTCAACCAGACACCACTGTCATCACAGGATTGTGGCAGGTTTTCTCTTTCAAATATTTCTGCTAGTCGTTGGATATAATACTTTAATGACGTAGATTTGTGACACAAAAACAGGTCGGACAGGTTAGGCTTATACTGTAACATCTGGGGTTTGAGGGTCATTGTAGAAATGTAATGACTTATTGTTAAATAATTTACCACAGAGGACAATTACAGGAGTTAGCACTGAGCCACTTGCTTCATCTATACTTGCTGTGACTTTTACACAAAAGTCACCGTAGCAGATAACAGGAATTATTATTATTGTATTGTATTATTTACATCTGGTTTCCAAAAGTGATGTGTCAGTATGTCAGTGAAAATGGCCTGTTGGGTTCTCTACATATTAGAAGGCAGAATTGTTCATAAGCCTGTTCACATTATAGACAAACGTGTGTATTGACAGAAAGATATTCTGTATTAAAAAGAGCAATACTCTGCAACAAGAAGAGGGAAAACAAACACAAGCACAAACATAATGTAACATGAATAAAGAAGTAAAGGAAACAGTTGCAGTAGACTGCTACAAATAAATATAGATGATAAAGTCGAGATCAGTCCCAGGAACTAATCAAAGCTCGGCTGGTCGATGTCTGGGGGCACGGTGCATTGAGTCAGGCTGGACAGGTAGAGAGCAGTGGCCATGGGAACAAGACCGGCTGCCACCTTCAGGATGGTCAGCAGCCTCTCCGTAGCACTGGCCACACCATCTGGTGTCTGAGGGGAGGAAAGTTACTCAGACGTCTTTTAATGAAACACAACATGGAGACATTTGGTGTTCTGACCCCTAACTGCAGAAACACTGAGCTACATAATGCACAGGCACAAACAGCTTTCCTAGGGTTTCTGAGGGTTTGTCAATTTACTTTTAAAAACCTTTTCTATACTGCATAAAGTTCAGTTTCGTATTTTATGAACACACTGGCTAAAGTATGAAAGTATGACCAGCAGGGAAGCTATGGCCTAGAATTTATTTATTCCAGCAAGACGCTGTACAACAATAATTTCTGGCCCATCTTGCACCTGAAACCTATTGTAGCTCGGAGTAATAACAGTGTCTGATGGTGATGACTGAAAGGCCACAAATAAGGACGGCATAGCTTCCTGCATGCACAATTTAATATGTAAACCAACACAACTTCAGTTTATAGGTGTATGCTGTCTCCTGAGAAGTGTCTGTTCAAACAGTTTTAGAGAGATGTTGATCATCATCATCATCAGGCACGGAGAGATATTTCTGCTATTTAGCCTGTCATTTTTTTTTTTTTTTTTAATACTTTATTGATCCCCTTGGGGAAATTGTTGTTTGGACAGCTGCTAGACCTGTGTCAGCGCT
>JAUMHL010000001.1:14588271-14615046 GCA_032362345.1 Sandelia bainsii
TATAGTGCATTTTAGGTTCATCCTGAAATTTCACCCGAAAGCTGAATATCCCTAACTTTTTGTGAGTAGTGTATATACTATAGTGTGCTGTATCTATAGTACATTATGTATAGCTACAGGTCATGCACTGGTGTTCATGTGTTTTTATGAACAAAGCACCACCTCCTGGTGAAGCCCTGAAATTGCATGAATAGGGCTTAATACACCACCTATCAATCAACAGAAGATTGAAAATAGGCAGAATTTAGATGCACTGCATTATACAGGTATACCTAATAAAGTGGACACTTACGTACACCTACATCCAAGTTGTGCTGTAGTGTCATGAAGCTGAAAAGAGGGAGAAAAAGTGTTCCTTTGACTACAGTGCAATTTCTAACCACAACACCTTTGCTGCCAAGGGATGCTAATCTGAAATTCTTAATTTAACCAAACTCTATGCATAAACCGAAGATGTAGTCGGAAAAAAAAACTGTAAACACAATATATTTTAATGGAAGCAAAAAAATTTATTCACTTTATTGTGGCACGGCAACGTAGTTCCCCCTCAGATACATCCAGGTTGTACCACAGCAAACAGAACACAAGTCCCTGGGCCTTTAAGTGTCAGTATGTACATATGCACATCATCTATATGCATTCACATGTCAGGATATCTGAATGACTTCTTGTAGGGGGACAAGTACAAGCTCCTTACTGCACTCTGAATTAAAAGCAGGCTCGAGGATGTATATCTGATTTTCCAAATGTGACTGTTACGGCTTGAATGCAGAAAATAAAACACAAACATCAGAAATGCCTTCAGTCACTCAAAGGCCATTTTAAACATGGGATTTGCAAGGGTTATGCCACATTAAAGAGTTTAACCCATGTAAAAATAAATCCATAGCTACTGAAATCGATAAGATTCCCACTGAACAGGAAAAACATGAAAGTCCAACTAATGATAAAAAAGAACCACTTTATGTGAGTAAAAATAAAAACAGACTTGAAGTAAGGACTTCTGTCTTCACTGACTTATCCAATACCACTGTCAAAATAACTGTACTACAGTTATAAGGTGTCATAAAAAAAATTAATGTACTGCTTCCAGGTCACTCTAGCGTCACAATTCAGAGTTTTATAAAAGTTGCTGTGCACATTTTCCTGACTATCACCACTGAAGTTGTTTCTTCAGCCCAGCTCATGTATATGTCCCATTTTAACATGAACACACATACAACGCTGACACAGACGCACACATTCACTCCAACATGCTCTCATATCTCCATGCTCCTTTTACTCAACAATATATCCAAATCAAACGCTTCGGAGATGCCTCTCCCCCCGTTCAAATCTCCCCAGACTCGCGCTCCTCAGAGCTGGAGCGCCGGTCCCTCTCATACGACAGCGATCTTTCTCGTTCCCTGCCCCGGGCCGTGTCTGGAGAGGTAGACCTCTCCCTGTCCTCCCACTCTGCACACTCCACCCTCTCATCACGCCACCCCTCTCCTGCACCATCTCTCCATCTCTCCTGGGACAGAGTGGGCTCACTCTCACGGGTGTGAGATGATCTGTCTCTGGAGGACCTGAGGAAAAACGCACAAGTCGCACAAGTTTTTTTAAATTAAAGGGCCTTATGCACTTGTTTTCAGTTTGAAGTTTGTGTTCATTACAGGGATGACGAGCTAAGAAATTACTGTCCTAATGTGGAAAGATAGTTCTCAGTGTCTGGGAGCAGCTCAGACCAGCAGGCATGTATAACCACTCAAAGTTCAGCTTCATAATTTAAAAACTTGACTCTTTTTCAATACAATGAAAAGTAAAAATTTCATGATAATGTTCCTTACGTGTCTATATGCTACACTGTATAATATTAACAGCAATAATTTTAACTACTGTTAAAACTACAGCAATAATATAACTCATGAATATTCTTGAGCTAAACTACAGTGATTTTTATTATAGAATAATCTGTCAATTATCTTTATATTTCATTGATTATTTTATTCTAATAAATGCCAGAAATGGTTTAAAACGAACTACACAAACTATACGAAGTAATTCCCAGGAGCACAAAAATTTCTCATGATTTAATAAATTATATATAAAAAGAGAGAGAAACATCTGAGTAGCTGAAAGCTGATCAATCATAAATGACTTAAACAAATAAGAGATTATCTAAATAGATGCAAATTCCTATTTGTTGATTGGTCATTTTTACACCAAGTTACCACAGTATGTAGCTGAGAACTGACTCTCAAAATAGTAATCATAACTTAATAATCTTAAGTAGGTTTCAGTGATGGATAAAAGTTTCACCTTTTCCTTTTGTGCCTGTGAGAGTGAGAGCGTGAGCGATGCCCGTCTTTGTGCCGATGTTTCCTCTCTCTCTCTCGATCCCGATCTCCCCCGTCTTCTCTGGAACGAGAGGAGCGGTGGCGTCTTGAATGATGGGAGGATGAACTACCTCCATCTCTACAGAAAGAATTCAATGGAGAAAAACCGATTAAAAAAGGGAGGCTGCACTGTTCTAACTAACAGTTTGTAATGTGTCATGATCAATTAATAGCTTTTCACTTGAGGGCAACAGTTTTGTGAAATGAAGGTGGATTATCTGTGTATTATCTACCACCACCACACTAATCGTGTTAGTGGTGGTAGTCATTTAAATTTTAGCCAACATGGCCTGTTGCTACCAGAGAAACACTGGTACACCAGTGTCTATTTTCATAACTGAAACCCCAACAACACCGTTACCGCAGATAATAATCAGTTTCGTTTGAACAGATGGGGTGAACCATTTTGAATATGGTCCAAACAACAGCCTCACGACATTTCTAAATTAATGTTTACTGCTTGAATTTCAACTGCTTCTACTAAATTCACTTGATCTGTGCTGTTACACTTTATATTTTGTGTTTCATTTAGGCATGTTTTCAGGTTCACATTTTTTCCAATTTAGCAACACTACTGTTTCACAGCTGCATACGTGATTCTGGTCAAAGCAGGCATACCTGTATCGGTCTCCACTTCTAGATCTTGACCTAGGAGAGAAATACAAATTCAGTTTCCAGATGACGCGCATCATTTTCATAAACAGGAAGAGATGTCTGATGCAAGTCAGACAGTAACTTACCTCCTACGGTCCCTATCCCTTTCTCGTTCTCTCTCCCATTCTCGCTCTCGTTCCCGCTCTCTCTCTCGCTCCCTCTCCATCTCCCACTGTCGCTCTCGTTCATCTTCTCTTTCACGTTCCTCTCGTCTTCTCATTCGCATTCGCTCTTGCTTCTCTATAACTGCTTTCTGGTTAAAAAAAGAAGTATACAACTTAGCATGTCCAATGTCAACACACATATAAACTAGTCACAGGTCTAGCTGAACGGTAATCATGCTGATTAGTGCAGCACGTGTGAGCTCCAGTGCTTCTTACTCTTAGCTTTTCAAGCTTCTCACGGATTTCAATGAAGCCCAGGTGCAGCTTTCCCCCAAAGTGATCAGCCAGACGACGATCATTGTCATGAAGACCCAAGTAGGCCGAGCACACCTCACACACCCGTAGTTTTTGTTGTTGAAAGCTGGAAGCTGGCATCGAGTTTCTGTACACATCCTGGTTTTCAGAAAAAAGAAATCTACAGTCAAGCTTAACACAAGCCAAGTAGGAAAAAAATGTCATAACAACATATAAAACTTCAAACACAATGAACTTGTTACAACAATGCAGTTATTAAAGTTCTGACCTCTGCTTCTTTCTTTAAAGCCCGAGTCTTCTCCACCTTCTCCAGCAGCTGCTGGGCTTCATCCACATTCCCCTCGCCCCCGAGCTGCTCTGCCCGGGCCAGCAGTTTGCCGATCTCTTCGTTAAGCTCATGCACACGTTCAGCCTTATCGTGACACATGAAACAGATGCAAACTAATTAGCTCTCAGGTGTATAAATTTACTTTGCACTGATAACAAGTTGGAGTGAATTTACATGTTCTTGTGTGAATGTATATGTGTTACTAATTGTCTTGTTTTAGGAGTAAAGGATTCATCAGACTAGAAATGCTGACACACCTGTAAACCAGTGTTTTACCTAATGTTGGAACAAGTGCTTTACAGCAACACACCTGTACCTTGCCTTCTACTGTGGATTGCAGTACTGTAGAGTTATATACTCATACTCAAAAAAAGTGTGTTTATTTTCTTAGCTTGTCTCTGTGCTGCTGTAACATATCAATTTCCACTTCAGGAACAATCAATGTTATATCTTATTTATGTCAACAGAGTTTTTCACCTTTGCAGCCACTTCAGCGCTGATCTCATCCTGCGTCTCAGCTAGTCTTTTCTTGGCCAGCTCAGTCCTGCGGTCACAGTCAGCAATGAAAGACTGAAGGTGTTCAGCCGCCTGAAAAAAAACGTGAGTATGTGTGTGTAAAATACACCCTATAGCTCATTTTAGATGAAGAGAATTTGTATTTTTCTTCTCTTCTTTTATAACACATTAAAAACAAATTTTATTTTACTTTCTCCATGAGAATTCTTAACGTCTATTCAGTACATTGAATGAACCACATATTAATGCTCAGTCATTACCTGAGATCATCCACGTCTGTATGATCTGTCACTGTGCTCTCAATGATCTGTCAGCACCACTTAGACCAAACTTTGATTTTGCTTGAAGGTGAGCACAAGTAAGAAGCTAGAGTGTGTATTGCTTTTATGTTATACATCTAGTGAAGTGAAATACGTTTTAGTTATAGCGGAATACAGCCATAACTTCATCACACAGAGAGGTACAACCGGTACAGTATTCCTCATCATCTATCATTAGACTCTTTTAAGGAAGTTCTGCAATACAGCTTCGCTTTCAGTATGACCCACTGTTCTAGAAACAGTTCAAGTGGATATTGAAAACTGGGACACTTATGTGTCAAATGTTTTGAATATGAAATATCTGATATTCAGGAGATTTTATATAATTTGCCATAGAGACGCTGTTAAAAAGTGGGAGACTCCCAGAACGTCCGGGAGACGTGACATGTTTGTTATTCTGAGAGTTTGTGCTTTTTTTTGTTTTGTTTTTTATATTTATTTACAGAGTAAGTCAAGTGTAACGACATCCAGTCATAAACTAGTGTCACCTAGTGGGCTCCCTCTGTTCTCCTGCCCGCTGACTGAGGGCGGAGCTCAGCTCCTCCACACAGAGCAGACACAGAGAGGAGAGGTCGCAGCAGAAACACTAATCTCACTCACTGCTCTTTTCAAGTGCTAATAAAATGCATCCCGGTGTGTGTTATTTTCAGATAGATATGTAATGTTGGAAAAGTATTGAGACTGAAAATAGAAGTGAGAGAAAAAAAAACAAAAATAAGGAGCTGCATTGGTTTTGATACAAGTACTGTATGTGTAAGTAGATAAAACATAATCCATGAAGTCCAGGTTGAGTGACATATATATGCATATATATATAGTGCACCATAGAGTCCTTTTATAACATAATGCAGAATTTTCCAACTTTTACAGTTTTAACAGTAATCTGTGTCCCATATGCTGCCATACAAGGTTTCTGAACACAGAATGCTTTGAACTTAATTGCTCAGTTCGTAATGTCACGGTCTTTTTATCAAATACAATGGACAGCAGGGGTCATATTACTGACAGTGATTATGCCTCACAAAAATTTTGGTAAAGCCTGTTTTCACCTACATTTAGCGCTTGGTAAGAGCTTTTTCAAATCTGTTCGATGTACTCCATCAAATGCACGTGAATTAAGTTAAGATGTATTGAGCTGAAATACAGAACACAATAAATGCTACCAGCTACAGATGGTGGAGTGTGTGTGTGCGTGTGTGTGTGTACAACTCACATCAAGTTCAAAGAAGTACTCCTGCTCCTTAGAGGCAATCTCATAGTCTGCTCTGAGGGCCAGGTCATGGACTTTCACACACTCTCCCAGGTCCATTCTCTGCACAAATCATAAAGCTATGCATGAATTGTTTTTTTACACTCAAGTTTTCTCATGATAAATTGCTGAAGATAAAATGCCATCACATTCTAGAGTGGTTTTAATGGCATCACATTACTTAAAATGTGACATCACTGAGTCACAGTGTGCTCAGGAAGTGTAGCATATTAAATCCAAAGTTAGACATTAATTTAGCTGAGTCTAAGTTTTAATTTGAGGGGGAATAGTTTCTCAGTTTAACAGAACAGAAAGTAAATGGGCAAGTTTTCTCTTGAATCTAGCTATAAAGTCCTTAGATACCCATCAAACATTGCCCCTTCTCACGACTCCACTTTTGTCCACGATTTATCCTGCAGCATGTTTTGGGTGCATAAAGTAAAGAAATTATCTAATATATAATTATATAATCTACATTTAATCCAATTCCCTCAAATCATAGCTTTTGGTCCTGTTTTGGTTCGGTATGCTCTCTCACCAGGAGGACACCACCACAGTTTGATATTGGATCGAGACTACCTCTTTTTGGGAGTCTCAGTGCGGTTGTTTTGGTGCACACCTGAGTGCGATTACTGTGTTCACACCAGACAAAGAGGGAAAATGAACTTGAGTTAGATTCAAACAGACTAAAGCCTGTAGGTGTGAAAGTACTCTATTTCAGGGCTGTACTGCAGCTACAAAAAAGTATTAAAACCCCTTTACTTTTTGCACACTTTGTAATGTCGATTTTCAGTAAATGCATTAAATGGCGAATGGCTATGAGGTGGTGGCATTGATGGGCAGAAATGGCAATTTTTATCAATATAAATATAAAACAGAATTAAGCAGGCAAAAAGTGAACAGCTCTAAATATATCATAAAGCGGCTGTATCTTCCCTTCTTGATTTCAGTTTTTTTCTCCTTTGGTCTGATCCTATGACAGTGAAACAATTAGATTGGTTCATCTGACAAGTAGGCTCTTTAGTAGTCATATCAATGAAAACCAATGAAATATCTGCCCTCTTACTTTCTCATTGTATGATAGACAATGCTCCGATCTATATGGGTTTATATATGCAAATGTGATACTCACTGTGCCCGACAAAATGTCATGAGGACATGAATCCAAGAGGTGACTTTTGCAGACTCGTTCATCTGTGAATTTGATTCTCTGCCGCATGGTGTCTCCTTTAAAAAGAAAACCGAAACAGCAAACACACGAGTAGGTTATAATATTTTCATATGCAGGCCAGTTTCCCGTCTAAAACTTTGAAATATACTTCCTTTTGGTGTAGTAAGGCTTGAGATGAGTAACTCATACAGTAACGTTACAGTAAAGTCTAAAGTTAACATTAGATGCTCAGAAAATAATGAAAACACGAGGTGGGAAGAAACTATGTCACGAAGAAAATAGCACACTGTCCATGCCCAAGTAAAATGCTAAAATGTTTGCAAGATAGTTTTAGTACGAAATGTTCGTAACAACTGAACTTGCCAAGTAAACTCAAAGACAACAGGTAGCTAGCCGGCTCATGTTAGCTAGCTGGTTTTCACAGCATGCCTCCCTGTCACTGTCTGCCATACTGGTTAGCTTGTCCGGGCTAATACTAGCAACAAAACAAACAAATTCCTGTCCTCATTTTGTCAGACACACATCTCAGCCACAAAAAGCCGAGCTCACCGTCTCTCCCCGTCCCCATGAGCTGGTCCAGCATCGCTCGCATCTGAGCCTGGGCCGACATGTTTTCTGTGTTTGGCTAACTAGCGGTGTGTGAGTCACTCTTCGCCAGCAGCAGTCTTCACACATGCAGCCTCGTCAACTGCAGGCCTCGGCGGCGGCTGCTCTGCTGCCACCAACTTTCCCCACAGGCAGAAAAAAGCCTGAGTCCCGCTGATTCCGCGAGTTGGTTGTTTGTAACGTTAACCTTAGTGCAGTTTACTGGTTATTACACCACTTTAGCCGCTAAATGTGACTTTAACGGAGGGACGCTCCGGGTCGGTTAGTCTGTTTGAAAACTGCTGGAGTCCGCTGGCCGTGTGGCGAGTGGAGACAGCAGTGACTGAAGACAGTGCGTTCAGTTAGCTGAATTAATTAATATCCCAGTGAGCACCCACTGTAACATGGCATCTAAGTGTATTTCTAGCCAGTTAGCTAGAAGTTGGCAAGTTTATTCAACGTCCTTTCTTCCGTCTTTCCACTTCCCCCCCGTGCGCGTCACCGCGGCGCGCGCTCCCGGCCCTCCGCCTCGAGGAAGTGCTGCAGTCAGCCTCGCGCGCTTGTCGGTTGGTGACGTCGCATCCATGGTTACAGCGCTGTGTGAGAAATCTTTTCATTCTTAGCTCAGTAAATGTGTTTGAAATGAGTTTCTCTTTGAAATAATGAAATAAAACGCAAAAGTGAACTGCGTACATTATACACATCCCACCTCTATTTACAAAGCTTTCCCCACATACAAACTGGATGACCACCAAGGGCCCCATGTCAAAGGGTTAGTAGCTAAGCTATTTGTTAAAAGCTACAAAATGTAAGTCATAAAGTTTATAGTTTATTTAGTAGATATATGGTCCAAAACATGTCTTATATGGACAGCTGCCATAAAAGGCTTCTGTGACCCGGAGTCATTGAACAGCCTGTCAGCAGCAAAGGTTTTCTGCTTTACAGGTAACTTTTGTAGTTTATTTACTGTAATTTCATAAAAAAAAAATAATACCAGGAGGGCTGGGCAGAGCTGAGGGATTTAATTTCAAGTTTCATGCCACGCTTGATTCCCCAAAGTTGCATAAACAAATCCACCTAGACAGCACATAAAATGCATTTTAGTCTCAGTGTTAGCAGTTTCTTTGTTTTGTCTTCTAGTCATTTATTTGCTCTATATTCACATTGTTGTTTTTGTCTGACCAAAACAGAGAAAATAGCAAATATTCACATTTGGGGAGCTGGTAACAGTGAAACCAAAGCTGACATTACTTGAACTTTCCGATGAATTAATTTGCAATAAACACAAAGAGTGATTTTATTTGCTGACACACTTTTTGTTTATTATTGTGTTTATGTAGGCTATTTATTATATTTTTACATAGCAGTTGATGAATACCAATGTCTAGCTACCTATCTATCTTGATCTGATTAGAAGTGACAAACTGATTGTGATGCATTTCATCAGCTACTGTTTTTTTCCCCAAAACATCAACACTGTTCTTCTATGTCTATATATTTTTTAAAGATGTCTTTATTGAAACAGCTGTGCAGAACAATTATGCTATAATCATAGAAATGATTAACAAGACAAAATAATGCTAGGGGGAAAAATCAGTTCATACAAAAACTTTTAATAAAGTACAGTTCTTAACATTTTTTTAGCCTTTGTGTTTTCAGAAAAACTGATTGATGAGATGTACTGTTCGACCTCTTAAGAACTGGGGGTTTTTTTTGCCAGTTAATTTATGAATATGAAATTTTGCCAGTTAAATTAGTAAATTAGAAACATAGTTGAGACGAAAAATTGGCAGTTTCTAGGCAGTCAAACAGTACATTTTTCCAAAACAAAACAAACATTTCTACAATTGGTTAATATAGGTGCAGAAGTCAGTCCGAAATATTTTAAGAAATGGGCAATGCCAAAATAAATGAACAGCAGTCTCAGGGGAGTCTGTTTTTCTAGTATATCCATGGTCAACACACGCCTACAAAAGTCACCCTGGTCCCACCCAGAGAAACGTCCCATCCTGTCTAGTGTCACATACACTGGAAAGATGGCGACGAGTGTACTGCGGCTCCCTCTGCGCGTTTCCATCACAAATACAGCGAAGATGAGTCGTAACGCCATATTAAAAACACCAAACGTATCCAAGACGACCCAGCTACGAACCGCGGTATCAACGGCGTCAGGGGCAATCCTACCAAAACCGGAGAAAGTGAGTAATTTTCTGCCGAGGTTCCTGAGAGAAAACCGACCAGAAATATGACGGACACGGTGGGCGGGACTTAGCGCTAACGTGACAGTCACTGGAGCGAATACAAAGGGTAGAGACGAGCTGTGTTAGTCCAGTCAGCCAATGACCGTGTGTTTATGCGAACATAGCGACACTTTCAGGAAGTAATCACACCTTGTCGAGTCGGGTTTTTATTGAGGTGGGGCTTTTATTTCTGTATTTGAGCTATTGTATAGTTAGGGGACTGGCTTCTAAAGATTTTATTTTGTTTGCCATGTGATAACTATGTATTATATTATATAAGATATAGTATACATGTCTTGGTGTGAATTGTTGGTAAGGAAAGGAAGGTCGACTTGATCAAATAAAAGGAAGGCTTTATGTTCAAATTAAATTAACACAGGTTATTTTTTAAAACTAAAATCACGTGTTATAAGATTTAAACGCCCCGTACACTTAAAATAGACTCACAATATCCTAAGGGAAAAGTCATTAACAGCCTCCTAGTAACGCCACATTCTTCCAGTCGCATTAAATGTGTTTCTGTGCTTTTCCAGCTAGAATATTACATTATTATTATATTATTAGGTCTGAAAATTAGTTGTCGGTAATATGATTTAACACATTAATTAGTGTAGGAATATACACTGAGATAATAAAAGGCCCCAAAACTAGATTTTGACACTTCAAAATATGGCCTTAGCATTAGGTAGTAAAACCTGATCCATCATAATGTTCCCATTATGTCAGCTGATATTGTACTTTAGTTCAAATCATTTTCAATTACAACATAGTTTTATATGATAGCAGATACGCTTAGTTTTGAATATAAATATTTTTAGTTTTAGTTGTTGTTGTTGTTTCTGACAGTTTGTCTTTGTTACACTCGATGTTCACTGGATACAGCTGTGTCGCAGCTGCCAGAGATGACCTGTGGTCATTTTTACTATATACACCAACTCTGTGAGAAGAGCATCCTTTCTCTGCTTTGCCATTGTAACTTTAAAGATTAGGCTGTTTAGCTTAGTATGTGTTTAGCTCTGGCATAATCAAATCCAGACTGATATACTCTAGAGCAATGTGAGGATCTGGCCAGCTCATGTATTCCCCCCGTGGGAATTTAATGTTTTTGTTTTCACATTTCTTCCTTATGTTTTCCAGACTCCATTTGGTCTCACCCGCATGACAATTGTGGTGGTGCCTTTCCTGTATGTGGGAAATCTGATCAGCAAGAACTTTGCCGCTCTCTTGGAGGAGCACGATATCTTTGTCCCTGAGGATGACGACGACGATGACTGAGCTATACTCAACAAAATGGTAAAGTCAAAGTGCACATTAGCCACCTTATTTAATCTTTAAACGTGGTTGCTTGGACTTCTTTATCCACACCCACATATATGTGTAAAGGATGTGTCAGCTACATGTCTGTAGTGATAACAACTGGTTACAATTGTGAGCTGAATTTTTTTATTTTCATCCACAGGCTGCTTTCAGTATAGACTGAAATCATCAGCACCAGCCAGAACAAGGAAGATGGGGAAGATGGGGCACTTTGACTTCCAAATGCATCCTTCTACCTCCACCCACCCTCCTCCTCTTTCCAATGCAATTTATCTTGTTTTCATAAAATCTCATATCACGTGAGGCCATCAAAACTAACTGTTATGCCTTCACTCTTGTTTGCATGTTCGTTGTTCTACTCAATAAAGTGAGTTAATAACATGTGGAAAAACTGTTGTTTTTCAATCTAAGTAGAAAAAGCTTTGCATGGTGGTTTCCATTAAGTATGTAATAGTCACAATTGACCTCATAAATGAACCAGAGCCATAACAACACTTATTATTGCAATATAATGATGGTGTTGCTAAATTCTGCATATACAATGCACTGGCTTGCTGTCTTTGTTTTTCAAAATCAGATTTTAAGAGTTGCCCCCATTGTTCAGGTCTGGCTTGCTCCCTCCTGAAGAGCAGCTTTGGCCAGTTTCAAGTGTTCGTTGAGGCAGCCCATCTCCAGCTGGCTACGACCCTTCATGTCACTCAGTTCAACATAAGCTTCCTTGTAACGCTCATAAGCTTCTTCTTTCTCCTAGTGAAAGGGTTGAGACAAATCAAAGTATAGCAGCGATATATATTTAAATAAAAGATGTAAATGTACAATGTCTAGTTATTTATTATTATTATTTTATGTGCATAATACAGGAGATCCACTCATAAAACATACCTTGATGAGAGACTGCACTTCACTCTGCAAACAGCTTATTTCTTTTTTAAGATATTGCACCTCATTTTCTTTTGCTCTTAGCAGCATCTGAAAGACATAAAATGTGACTTTCTGTTACCAGTTGAATAAGATTGGGACTGCAACTAGCTATTATTTTAATTTTCTTAACTAATTATAATAAATAACTAAACTTTATTTATACATAAACAATTTAAAACAGTTCAGTATAATATATATTAAAGCAAAATCAGGCCACTAAAAGTACAAAATAATTAAATAGAATATACCCAACAATAAAACAAGATAATAACGAGTAAGATAAACAAGCAGAACTGTTAGAACATATTTGATCTAAAGTAGGCATTGACATTACTAAAATATTATAAAAGGTAAAAAGAGATGTTTTCAAACTCCTGGACCAACAATCCAAAACCCAAAGATATTCATTTTAAAGTATAATAAGTCTGAGAAAAGCATCACATTCACACTTTTGAGAGGAAAATGAGAATGTTTGGCATTTTTGGTTGATAATTGACTCAAATGGTTTATAATCAATTAATCATTGCAGTTAGACATCAACAATAAGACATCTATTTGGGATATCAGAATATCTAGAGATAAACTGCAGCATACGTGATGTAATACAGGAGATTGTTATTCTGAAACATGCAGTGTAACTCAGGCAGTAGATGGCAGTATTTACTTTAGAGGGGAAATTTGTCCATCCACCCTCAACACAAATGAGGCCAGTATGAAAAAGGAAGGTGTCACAGTGTTGCTACAGGGACCTTTTATTGGGGACAAAACAATAAAAATGCTTTGATTAATTTGTTTTATTTAAGTGGTTTCAAAATTCCAAAGCACATACGTCAAATGTTGCTTTGTGGCTCCTCATGATGACAAACATGTCAACATTTGTCCTTCAAACCCAAATTGATATTGGTGTAATAACTAAAACTGGGTTGGGATGCAGCAAGATGTTTTAGTATCACCTACTTTCACACAAGTTGGGATCATGTAAGATCTAATTTGGTCACAAACATTAAACTTAATGCTCTCAGTACCTCTACTTCTGACACAGTGTGCTCAGTTTTGCCAAGAGATGCCATGTCTGACCTCTGCCCTGTGATGAAATAACGCATACGGCTGATCTCTTCTGCCAGTTTGGTCTTAAGCTCCTGAAAAAAGAGAAGAAGTTCAAATTATATTTTTAAGAAATTTTTAAACTAGTATGATGTAGCTTTTCATATTGATTGTAAATGACGCCCAGTAATAATATATATATAACTATATCTATAAATAACCTGGTTCTCTCTTTTGAGCTGCTCCAGCTCTCTCTCCTTGTGGCAGAGCTCATTCTCCCGGCTCTTGCTGCTCTGCTCAGTGCGGCTCAGCTCCAGGCACTTCTGAGAGTAGCGTTCAGACAGCACATCTAATTCACTGCGTAAGACGTGCGCCTGGGGCCTGACACAAACAAACACGGGTTATGAAGTAAATCAGAATGCACTATCATGCAAGGGATCATGATCCAGCACAGAACAACTTAAGCCTGCAGCGAGCCTGTGAGATGGAGAGTGCTCTTATATTGACAACAGTGTCTTTAATAAACTTACTTGAGCCCTATGTATGAAGTGTCCGTGTTTGCAGCTCCTTCAGACGACCTCCTGGCCTTCTCCACTTCTCTCTCCAGCTCCTCTCTGTGAGCTGATCTCAGTGCCTCTATAGCTTCGATGGACAATTAGTTAATTAGTTAGCGACTTAATACAGCTTCACCGCACAGCTTTTATAGCAACAGAAGACAGTTAAATGAAGAAAAACACAAAGAACATAGCATCAATAAACAATAGTATTTCAAAAAAGATGAATACAATTACAAAAAAACTAAACTGAAAAATCTATTTAGTGAAATAAATCTAAGCATATTTACTCCATGTACTGTACTTAAGTAACATTTTTGAGGTACTTGTACTTACCTAACTATTTCTGTTTTATGCTATTTTATACTTCTGCTTTACTACATTTCAGATGGAAATATTTGACCTTTCACTACATTTATTTGGCAGTTAGCACAACTTTAATCAACAAATAAATTATGATAAATAATTTAAGAAAGTAACAGTACTTCTCATTCAGACATTTAATTACTCCATGGTGACTGAAGAGAGCAGATTATTAATTTTTTTTTTTATAAGTGAATAGAAACTGTAGTAGTTTTCGGACTGAACATTTTCCAGAGGTTCCATCCACCTCTTGAGGCTTTAATCAGAAGATGTGAATCTTCTGCCAAATACTTTTTTCCAAACTAATATTTCATCAATGACTCAAGCTCAGAAATATGATTTTTTAAAGAAAAATAGGCATCCACTAATAAAAAACAAACTCTTAACCTAGCTTGATTTGTGTCAGACTGTACCTCCTGAGCTTTCTGTTGTTGTTACTAGCATACCTTTAGCAGCTGCTTGGCTCTTGTCCTGCAGCAGCATGTCTCTCTGTTCTTCAAGTTCCCTGATCTCCCTCTTGTGTTTCTCCTGCATCTCCTGCAGTGCTTTCTGATGGGCTACCTCCATAGCTTCTAGCCTGGCCCTACAGGGAGCCCCAGGGCCACATGGACTGTCCAGCTCTATCCCCATTGCTGCACGCTCCCTTTTAATGCTCTCCACTTGCTTTCGCAGAGAGAGAGCCTGGGATTTGCAGGGAGTGTAAGGAGGAGGAAAGAGATTTAGAGAGAAAATGCAAGAATGAGAAAGAAAAGCGGGCTGGAAGAGTCTTGGTTTTCCATTTGGGATAATAAATTTGACTCTGGAATTAATTTCTATCCATCACATCTGCAATTATTTAATGGACTGAATGTAATTTCTTTCTTACCTCCTTTTTAAGAGCTTCAGCTGTATTAGTTTGATTGGTCTGGACACCATTTATAGGTTGTGAAACACAGACAGACTGTTCAGCCTCTTCAGGGCTCAAATGATAAGTCTGAGAGCTATCTGGAGACTCTGATGCCTCTAGAGTGCTTGACTGATAAGCCTGGGCTCCAATGAGAGACTGCGCGCTCATGTCCCTAAACAGCAGCGTCTCAAATTCTGCCCACTTCCTGTTGACCTCTGAGTCCATTGTTTCAATAACAGGCACAGGCACACTCCCCTTTTTCAGCTCCATGGAGTCCCACCTGCTGCCCATCTCACTGAAGGGGCCCCCCTCCTCAAACCACTTGTTCCTCTCCTCTAATCGCTTCACCTGCTCACGGTCCCAGCCTTCCCCTTCTTCTCTCTGACTTGCTGGAGATAAGTCCGTGTCCAGATCTCTGTCTACGATTTGATGGTGGTGGTTGGCTGGATGGGAGTTTGCAGCTGTGGCGGCGGAGGTGGAAGTGGTAGGTTCATAGCCGGAGTCCTCACAGGTGAACCGAGAGGGTAGTTGGCATGACGACGGTCTCTGGGACGGGGGGTGCACTTTCTCGCTGCCTGTGTCTGATTGGCTGAGCCCAGAATGAGGGAAACACAGGAGGATAGCGTTACACATCAGAAGAAAGATGATAGAGGGGTTCACTAGAGGCAGACCACCCAATCACATGTGTCCTCACAGTGTCCAGGAATGTTCACATCTGTGGAACATCTGTTTAATTAATTTGATTTTAGATGATTTTAATGCATTTCTCCACTAATATGAAAAAATTATATTATAACAATTAGGGCTTCACCATATAGGATGTCCTAAATGTATTACTCACCACAGTTAACTATAAATGTATTATTGTATGATCACATTAAACATTGTCAGCCCAAGGAAGAGATTCATTTTCAAATGAATCAGTTATTTTAATTATGAAAATATTAGAATAGCTACTAAATGGATCTTGGAGCGAACTTTTTTGTGTGTCCAAGGTTAAGCATGCACTTTTAACATTTTAACTTTTTAAAAAAGTTTTATTTATTTAATTATCTTGATTCCTTCTTTCATAGATATATAAATCTTCTGTAAGTGTTATTACAGAAGACATTGGACTCCAGGATAAATATCATGTATATAATGTATAATAAAATGATGAATGCAGACGTAATTTATTGATAGCAATTGATTGTCCACCTTAGCATTTGTTTTGTGTAACTTTCATCTTTACTTTTTACTTTTAAAAAGTCATATATATTTATCTTTTATATGTTTATCTAATTATCTTTATATGAATATATTTGGTATTTTTACATTAGTTTTATTGTGATTTTGATGTGTCATGCACTTTACTTTTTACTCTACAACTTTGATGTGAAATGGAAAGATTATAAAGCACAATAAGCTTATTGCAATGCATTCTTTGTTTATTTGTTAAATTCTATATTTATAATATAACTATAATAATCCTGCTACTTTTACCTCATTTAATATTTATTTATTTGTTCCGCTCATGTCAATGCACTTGAGTAAACGAGCTAAATACTTCCCAATGTCTTCCAGTATAAAGTCAGACTCACTGCCTGTTGTTCTGGATCGCCTGCTTTAGTAATTTCACCCAGTTCCGCCGTATTCTGGAGGTCACAGCAGAGAGAGTGAACACTGCTCTCTTTGTCTGGATGAGATCAAAAAGCAGAGCAAAGACACACACATATACACACACAGTTAAACAGGAAGCGGCAACACATGTAATTAATGTGGAAACAGTGACAGTGTCTGATTGTCCATCTGTCTGGATGAACTGTACAACACAGTGAATGTAACACAACTACAGTAAATACATACTTGTATTTGGAGTCCATAGTTTTTCTCTACATCACAGTCTGACACATTCAAACAGGACTTCAGGTCAATCTCTCCATCCAGACCATCTGACTACAGCACAACAAGAGGATCTTAAATTGAGTCATGTCAAATAAGGTAACAGCCCAAACAATAAAGAAGAATGAAATGATCTCATTGACCAGTTTATGATAGCAAAACCTGCACAAACCCCTTCAAACTATGCACATTAAAATAAAAGTTGTAGATTGAGATATATGACAAATTCTGACAATGATTTTTGTCACATATCAGATTATACCTCCTCAGCCTCAGAGTCTCTGTAGTATCTCAGTGAAGTATCACCCAGGACAAACCAGTGTTTCCTCCACTGAGCAAAACAATATGAACATGGAAATTAATATTGTGAATGAACATGAATATGGACATTAAACATGAAATTATTATGCTGCATAAGATTAAGGCACATTTCACATACATTTTCATGTAAGTGGTTTCCTTTATGAATATTTACAGTGACAAGTCAAGTCTCATGTTTCGTACTGTCTGTCAGTGTCTATTGCGGTTACAAAAGGACTTTTGATAGAAAACCACAACCTCTTTTATCTTAACAGAACTTAATAATAAAAACTCAAAATACAAACACTTTACCTTGCCATGTTCATCCAGTCTGGACATCCACCCCTTCAAATAACAACATCTGCAATTAAAGTATTTAGAACAAGCTCTTCAAAACTATTCTGTAGTGGTTTTGGACTCACACTTGATTTTGAAACTAGAGGAAACGGAAGCTGTCAGTAGCAGACACGCATGTCTGTGTGCGATAACTACATCATTATGAAGCATGCATAGAGGAAGCAGGCAATGCATTAAAGCAAGATAAGTGGGAAACAGGCTGCAGAATGGGAACATGAAGTGAGAAGAAGTTTACTATTTGCAAACTGTCGTTGTATATAGGTAGAGGAAGAGGAACTGATGAAAACTTTCTTAGACTGACTAAAACACAAATAATAATATAAACTATAAAAAATTATAATAATATACTCACCATGCATGCATAATGTGGTGTCCATTACATATTACACGGAAGAAATAAAGAGATTGAGGGAGAATAAAATGCATGATGTGAAATATATGCGGAAGTCCTCAAAGTGTGATCACACATAACATTTATTATAGCTAGAAAATGTTGTGTGAAGACCTGTGAACTACTATAAAACTCTTGATGGTTGCATGTGATTCACAACACTTAAAAAAACAAAATGTAATTTTGTGATCATCCATCCCACTGTTTGTTAGCTGAGCAGCTTTAGGCATGACACTGCAGTGCTGAGGCTGCAGGATACATTGGCACTGATCATCCTAGAATCTATTAATAAAGATGATAAATCATATGAACATGCTGCCCTAAAACACAGAGTGCTAACTAAAGGCTTTTTTATGCAAGGTGCTTCTGTAAAAGGGGCACCTGAGGTAAGAAAGATGAAATAAATATCAAGAAATGTATGAATGACCCATTTTCCTCTAAACACTGATTTATACAGAAACAGAAAGTCATGGGACCATGTTCACCTGTGTCGGAGGGCGAACTCGCTCCTTCAGCTTTGAGGATCTGTGCTTTCCACTTTCATTATCTGAACTCTTATAAAAAAGATACATGGTTACAATTTTATATGTTTCAGCCTGGATTTTATTATGAAAATTATCAAATCGTACCTGTGTATGAAGAGATGCTGCTGACTGTCTTCGGGATGATCGTCCATTATGACATTTTTCTCGTCTGTCTCTGCCTCTCTCTCTGCCTCTCCCCCTCTCATCTGGCTCAAGCCTTGAACCATAGAGGTCTATTTCATCTTGATACCTTCACAATCAAATCATTGTGTAGTGAAAATTTTAATAAAAATTTGAAACTTTTATAAACTGCACCTCTGCAAAGTTTCCAAGAGCATGCTTCTTTTATCTCACCATGCCCAAGGCAGTGACTTCTGGTTAGATCAAAAGATATCTTTTTTATCTACCTCTACCTCTATCTATCTCTACCTTCTAAGTCTCTGCTGCTGCTTTTTACTAATCTTCTGTCTGCCAGAGGAACAGTTTAGACAACAATACACATGTACACATGTATGATGTAGAATGCACTTTGGTTATGACTACACACAATTAGTTATTTACTGTTACACTATGCAGTATCATGTAGTTGGACTAACCTGTATGTCCTGAGTCTCTGGTCCCTGCATGGGCTGGGACTCTGATTTCTCCTCCTCAGACCTGGAAACTCTTCTTCTGACTCCAGCTGTATCTTTGGGATATTAGCCAGTACTATGTAGTCGTCCATGGTCATCACCACCTCAGATTCAGAAAGTTATAATTTTACATGATATGTGGCCTGTAGACTAACACTACAAGATTAAGAGTCTACAACTGTGCTAACTGCTCTGTGAGACTGTACTGTTGGGCTGGATGCTAATGTTACCATGCTAACAAGTTCATAACATAGACTGTACGGCAATGAAAATGTTCACACCGATGTTCAGTAGGTATAACAATTTTACAATTTTATTTTAGCATGTTAGCGTGCTGCAATTTGCAAATTAGCACTAATCGGACAACTGAGGCTGCTGGGAATGTGATTCATTTTGCAGGGATCATTTTTAATCGTAAAACAAAAGTACTGGACATTATAAGATTTTGACCTGATGATGGTGCAAGACAAAAAGTCTGAAGAAATAATAGATGTTTGAAACAAATGTTGTGACAATCCACCCATTAGCTGTGGAAATTTCACTCTAAACCTCCTGGTGGTGCTAGAGGAGACATCAGGTGATCACAAACCTTCTGAGTGGTCACTGTCTAGGGAAGATTAATGCCTGTACACATTTTCATTGCAATATATCCAGTTATTTTAAGATATGTCAACCTTGACTAAAGTAGAAGATAGACTGTAGCCATATCGCTAGTGTGGCTAAAAACAAGTAGAATTTGATATACAGATTGTACCTCCACAACTTCTTCTGTAGCCTTCTTGGGTTCAGAGATCAATAAGGCATCCATGCCTCGCCTGACATTGCTCCTGCTTCTGTCACCGCTGACCATTTTATTCCCCTCATTGCCTTTGTCAGTTTCTGTAGTTGCAACATGTGACATTGAACTGCCACGCACTTGAGAGTCTGCACCTCGTCTTGATGTAGAAGATCCACGAGATTGTGGGAGGCTGAGTAAGGAGTGTGAGGACCCCTGCCAGGAGGCCTGAGAAGGACTCGGTCTGCCATTTCTGGTGTGGGGTTCCCTTTGTGGGGTGTGACTGTGACTACTATAGCTGTTTCTGGATGGTGATACTTCACGGCTGTTACGAGTGCACATGTTGCCTGAGCTGTTGACAGTTGTTCTGGTTCGTGGAGATGCTTGAGATCCCTCATATGAGTTTTGCTTAACAGCTGAGGAGCCACGGCAAGAGATAGACTCCAGATTCCTGTAGAGTTTCTCTGAGTCCAAACTGTTTGAAGCCTGTGATGGAGTCCTCGACTCTCGACTGCATCCCTTTTGAGTATTATAATCACTGTTCTGTAAATGGAAAGAATCTGTGCGCCTGTGAGAAAGGGTGGCCCTTGAGGGTGAGGTGGTCCGAGAAGCAATGGATCCCCTCCTGCAAAATGGACTGGACCTGCCTGATGTATGCCGAGAAGGAGGATGTGATGGAAGCTGAGAGGAACCATAAGATGAGGCATGAGACTGAGCCTGACTCCTAGAGGGGGAACTCCCTCTGTGAGGTGCGACAGGACATTCAGTTAACTTGTAGCAGTCTGGGCTGACAGATCTGTGGCGTGTTGGAGAATTCCTCTGGGAATCCGTTCCTGGTCTAAAGTTGGAGTGATATGTGTACCTCTGTGGGGATTCACTTCTCCAGGTTTCCTGCATATATGTCTCTATGTTCCTCCTCTGGGAGGGTACACCAAGACTGACATTTCTGTAGGGGACACAGGCTTTGGGCTCAGCCACATAGTTGCTGGGGAGGGGATGTCCCCTCTCATAGTAACGATAGGGCAGTTTGTTAACATCCTCAGTCTGCTGCTCACCACCACCTCTTCTGTCTGGAGAGAAGTAGCCACTCCTTTGTTCCCTGTCTCCTCTGGACTCTGAAAATCATACAAACCTGTGGTCATTACCTAAATATGTAGCCTGTAACAGAGCATCATGGATGACATTTCTTTATTCTCTAAGGTCAGGTTCTTTAAGATAAACATGTTACTCTATAAAAATCTAAAAACATTTTTATATCTTTGACTGACCTGATGCCCGACGAGACCTGTCTCTGCACCTCCTCTCATCCATCCAGGAGCTTTCAGTGCCTTGGTGGGAAGAAGGATCCAACTGGGTCATATCTCTTTGGGTCACACAGTTCCTCTCTGAGCTGAGGGACCTGCTTCTTTCTGGGCAGTTCCGCTGATTTGGAGAGCTGGAGTAGGTACAAGGTCATCATAGATATTTAGAACATAGGCATGATTGCTGGTGCAAACACTGAATTTTCAGTTGTAAAATATGTAGGACAGCCACTTGATAACCATGAAAAAGTGTTTAAAGGAGTTGTAAAGGTGATAGTTCACACTGATAATGCCACTCCTTAACCTTGTAGAGTACAACTAATTTCTAGGTATTGATAACAGTAAAATCATGAGCACAACTTCTACAGTGCAACTTGGGCCACTTTGATGACTAAATCAACACAAGTTGGTAGCTTATGACTTTATCACTCTGTGAAAGTGCTAACACTGCAATCAAAGTGTTATCTAGTCTCGCACAACACAAACATGCAAATGAGCATATGTTAAACAATGTAATAGTGTAGTGGCATTGTAGTGACCTTGCATTCTGAGGACGACCCAACTGAACTGTATTAGATTTGATCTCTCTGCCCAAATGAAATTTACGGAGCTGAAATACAAGCTATCACATGAAGGCCAGAGAGTGAATAGTCCATCACATATGCAGTCTGCGAATAAAATATTACAAGATTTTTGAATATCGAGGAGAGAAGCTTTCAAACATCTGCTTCTTTCTGCTGTTGGATTTAGGACTATCAGAATGGAAATTTGCATATAGTGCCAGCTACATGCTGATTACTGTGACAACATATAAGAATGAACAGCAAAATCACATTTACATCCAGAACACACAGAGCACTTATGTGCCCTGCTATTTCCAGGCATATATGCGCTCATTGCACAGGGAGCCCTTTCTTGGAAAAAAGTGGTTTCTAAAATCAGGCTACAGGATACTGTCACCTGGATTGTGTGTCAGTGTCACAGATATTAAGTTCCCACTCAGGACTCAGACTGTGGACCAGACTCCACTCGTAGGCCCAACCACCACTGACGTCATCACTACTGGCACTTGTGGTCACCTCAGACAGGGAGCGATTATCATCATCCTGGTTGTGGAGCACAGAAATACATTTTTCTAGCGTTTGGAAAATTAAGCAACAGGCAAACTGACCAAAAGAATTATTATAATTACGTCAAGTTTTAGGAGACAAGAATGTCAAGTTGTTCATGAAGGCCATTGTGTAATAAATCTAAATGTTTCCGGAAGTCAGATGTTTATTTTGATAATTCCTCCTAATGCACCAACAGAGTCACTTAAATCACATTATGACCATTACAGGAAGGTAACACAGCAACTAGCTGATAAATGATCTTTTATCTCATGCATTTTAAATAACAAAAAACACAAAGCAACACAAATGTAACTTTACAAATAACCAATAAGACATCCCAACTCTAAACAGTAAGATGTATTTTACTTACTGTAACTGCTCACTGTCCTTTAGACACATGTGCTGTCAGTGTTTTCAGCAGCTATCCTCCTTCTCCCCTTTCTTTTCTCCATTTGTTCTAACTTAGCCAATACATTTAGACTGCAAAGGACGTAACTCAAGCTAGTCTCTGGTAATGCTCATCATTATTTCATTGCTCTAGTGCTTTGGCATTACCAGAACCGCCCACTCAGGTTCTTTCTCATCTTTATCTTGATCCCTCTGTCAGTTCTACCTCTCATTTACAGACAGATAAGAACAGTTTCAGGCAATTAATTTGTGGATTTCTTGACTGGATGCAGGTTTAAGGAATTTAAAGCATTGTTGTTTGTTTTAAGATAAAAATAAAGCCTATATTATATAATAAAGTTGATAAAAATAACTTTTTGGACTTTATTCTACTGAATAGTTTAATTTAAGTGGGCCAGTGTTGTTTGAGGGGACGTGTTTGCATGTGTCATATGGGCGTATCAGATAACAACCTGTTCCCCTGGGACTGCAATGAGCTTTCATTAATTAATCATACAGAATCAAATGCCAACTTATTGCATTATCCCTCTCTCACTTCCACAGTAGTTTTACTTGAGGATTGTGTTATAGGTTGGCATCACCACCTCAGTGTCCAACATGTGGAACAGTTTTATCACAACATCTTTATTTAGTGGTGACTAAAACGCACCCAGTAATTCATAGAACAGTGTAAACATGACCATTGGTCAGATTGCTGATTGTGACCATCATGGCCAACATTTATCTTAGTCTGTTGCTAATATGGACATTTTAAAGATCTTTACTTTGATTCTACTTGACAACTTCAGATTAAAAGCTCTTGCTAAAAGTTCTACCCTGTAACCTGCTGTTTTTAACAATAATTGTACATGGATCATTGCTTAAGGATGCTGCCTTTTTGCCTGCAACCTTTTAGCTTTAGAGAAGTGGCTGTGAACTAATCTTTTGTAAAACTGAAAAATACTGTTTGAAACTTTCAGGTATTAGGTCCAGTGATCTGATCACTGTCCTCAAATTTAATAAGACGGTGGATGTTTTTTTGTTAAAACTGCAAAAACAAATCAGCTCACAAACATACTGTGTTTTTAGGGCTGTTTAATGAAGGGTGCAAATATTTGTCAGAGTCTGTGGTCAACACACTTTAGATACACCTCTACACACAAATGTTTTTCATATAGAGATAAATGTGATCAAAGGATTTGACGCTTCCCTTGTGTCAACTAACCCTAGACTGAAAGACTGGACTTTTTGTGCCACACCCCACCCATGGATATGTGGGGTGGGGTTTGGGACACTCAAATTTCTTGCTGCCTGTAGAGCTACCTTTATGTAGTCTGTGTTAGCATTATAGTTATAAATGCATCTGTCAAAATCTGGTTTTAAGGAATTTATGGAGTTTATATTGATTTTATTTGTTTTAAACCAGGAATTATTTTTGTTATCAGTACATCTGACAACATCACACATCTCAGATAAAATAATCTGTGAGTTAACTGATTCATCAACTAATCTTTTCAACATTGGTGTCTGACAGTACTTATAAATTAGCTTTTTAATACAATTTTAGCAAAGAACTATTTTAACTTTGTTTTACAGAACATTGTTGTGTCTACTTCTGAGGATTACAATAAATGCAGGCCCAGATGGTTTAGCCATTCAGTGATTTGTGTACATACCCATTCTTGTGGACCGTCATGTTGTGCACCTGTGGCAGCTGTGGTGTTGCTGTTGAGGTGCATATGAGCTGGCCGCAGGCAGGAGCTGCAGCGGGAGGGGTCAGAGGTGTTGGGCTGGAATTGGTGGCAGTAGTAATCCTCAGTAGGTGGCGCCATGTCGATCCTGCTGAATCTCCCCTGTCATCTGCTGCATGTGGCTGTGTATTCTCAGCACCAAAATAGCTTTTTATTGATTGATTTTCAATTGAACTGGTGTGGTGTTATTTCCCAGGAGGCTCATGGCTCTGTTCATTATCATAATATGAATAACAACCATCAACAAAACAAGTAAAATCTTATTAGTTATAATTAGGAAGAATCTAAGAGATTAAAGGTTAATGCTTTAAATTTTATATTTGAATTGCATATAAGCAGAAGAATAGCACAATTTACAATTTAAACAATGGCTTTGTGCTGTTTCTGTTATAAATAGAACTGAATGAGTCATGCCTCCACGTCACTAACAATGAAAAAATTTCTTTACTCTGTGTGCACTGTTACTCAAGTATCTTGTTGTCTTAAACACACACCACTACTGTTGGGATACATCACACCTCTGAGCAGAAATCTGTGACAGTGTCTATCTATCACATAAAGTATCTGACAAGGTTCACACACTGCAAATATGTCTAGTAGTAAATGACAAGACACTACCTTGTGAATGTGATCCAAAGTCCTCATTTTCCCAAAGAAAACTTGTTTTATTTCCAAGATGAAAAAGAAAGCTTCTGTTAAGTTTCTGTGCAGTTAGAGAGCCTGGGGGCTTTTTATCAGAAAACAAACATTCACTGGTTCTCACATGGGCCCAATATGGTGACTGTCCTATCAAATATCACCATCTTTAGAAAGTGAAATGTAGCACTGACTCCTCTCGACAGATGTCTTATGCACAGATGGTTAATGTGATGGTGTAGCCACAAAGAGGAGAGGAGAAGCAGTGTGTTTGTAAATATTAAAATGTCAAATGTAAACCTCATAAGAATCATAATACAGTAAAGAATAATAAAACAAGCAACATCTGATGATTTGTGTTTTGTTCTTTGGCCATAACAGTCTCAGTTTGTATGTTTGCATTTTACCATAGAGCTTGGTACTATAACAAGGTAATAAACGAACATACTGGACTCATGAAAAGGAGATAAAACCTCAGAAACTTTCTTCTTCTCTTCTCTTTCTTTTTCTATTGTATGCTGCACCTGTACCCTGCTGGAATTTGTTGCAGTGTTAATATTGAAGCAATACATTGGTAATATCTTAATAATAGAGTAGCTGTAGTAGTGTAGTTTAATGTGTGTAAAGAGGTAACGACACACACACACTGGTCATGAAACATCCACAGTGATGCTGTGTATTTATAAGTGTACTTGCCTTAAAATGATTGGGAAAAGGCCTAGTTTATTGAATGTATGTGTGTGCGTTGTGTGTGTTTGTGCATGTTTATGTGTATAAACTTAGAACATATCCAAAGTTTGTGATGATTAATTACAGTTTTGTAAGCCTACATTTTGTCAAACAACGCTATCACTTGGACCTCTAAGACACAGGAGTATAATTAAACATTTCTGGCAAGATAAATGACAATTAAGGCAAGATATTTTCGGCGTCTGCGGTGTGTCACATGCATACTGTGGCAACATTCAGCTGCTCTGGCAGCAGTTGCTATAATGAGAGAGTAGAGCTAGTATCCATGGAAATGCAGTTGGAAAAGTTCAGCTGACAAAACTTGAAACTAACAGGAAGGTAAACAGTTTAATGACTGTATAAAAAGCTGCTTTATGTTCACAACAGTGACATTTTGGAGCTTTTCATTGCAGTATTGCTATTTTTGCTAAAAAAAAAAAAAAAAAGGAAATTGGCTGCATTGTCTTTTATTTATACCTGAGGTCACGGAACATTGACATCATCAGAAGCATCTTCAAGACTTTGTCCAAAATCACTCCCTCGTTTACTTCCTACTACCTCTCAGCAGTTCACTGAATAGTGAGCAATCTACTGAGATTTCAGACATTTATCAATCATCATTTTAGGTTAACAGTTACAGGTGAAGTGTTGCATGACTACAACGTTATTGTTTATGGAAAGTGAATTGCAGTATTGTTAGTGGACATTTTTTAGTTCACTATACAATGTAAACATTTACACAATCAGAATCAAATCACCACAATCAAATTGTGGTGGACAGTTCATGTAGTGCATTATGCATTAATTCAATTCAATTCAATTCAACTTTATTTATATAGTGCCAAATCACAATATAAGTCTTTTCAAGGCACTTTACAGTGTAAGGTTTAAGACCTTACACATTATATAAATATATACAGAATATTGTAGAAAATTCAACAGTCCCACTTGAGCAAGCACTAGGCAACAGCGGAGAGGAAAAACTCCCTTTAACGGAAGAAACCTCCAGCAGAACCAGGCTCAGGGTGGGTGGCCATCTGCCTCGACCGGTTGG
>JAUMHL010000001.1:14615146-14672426 GCA_032362345.1 Sandelia bainsii
CAGGAAAGAAACAGTCTAAGTAAGACTGAGGTCTTATAAACAAATCTATAGCTGTTGGACAAGTGTGTCTGTCCATGACAGTTGCAGGGAGGATCTGATCAATTTTTTCTATAGTAATAGTAATAGTAATAGTTATGACTTTATTTGTAAAGAAATTCAGGAGGTTTTTTTTATACCTATTAAAAACAGTGATTTCAGACACTGAGCTACAGAGCACAACTTCTGAGGTATTTCTACATTTTGATTATCACACTTTAATGCTCAAACAATAACAATAAAAATGCATATTCTGTGTCCAATGCTCCTCCTCACATATGAAGTCAGACCTGCTCTCATCAGTATTTTCATACTAATAATTTATCATTGACTAGGTGTAATATCAAAGGTGCTGATCGCAGTGATGAACCCACAGAGAATTATTACCCAACTCTGTGGTTGTATTTATTATTTATTATACTGTATATATTATTGTGTGACTCTATTGATATGGCACACAATAATGCATAAAGTCAAAAGTTACACTGCACTTTTGTCCCCCCTAACACAGGCACACAGATTCCTACAGTTGTCTTCTCAGGACCCATCAGATGCCGTGCAGTTGGGAAGGACCCAGCTTACTCCAGAAGAGCTACAGCACTGCTTCTGAGACAATGTCTATCTGTACTGCAGCGGTCCTGGGCACAGAGTCAGAAACTGTCTGCTAAAAGAAAGAGCTCAGCAGGAGACTCAAGACAAATTTCCACTCACCTGGGCATTCCTCAAAAATGACCACAGAAAGAGCCTTCTAATAATCCATACTCTCCTTCTAGTTGCTGCTCGACTTCCTGTACTTACAGTAGCTGTTATGTGCCCTTAGAACTCGCCGTGACCTCCCCATCAGGAGAGTGTCTACTTCCCACCATTTGCCTCATGTCATCTCCTACTTGGTTTCCAGTATCTTCACCTGCCCCTGATCCCTTACCCCTTTTTCCTTTCTCATTAAACTCACTTTAAACTTACCTGTGGTGTCAGCGTACTCTCTGGGACTCTCAGTTCTCACAAGAAGCTGAAGTATTTACTTTCCACCAAATGACTAAATGGCAGACAAGCCCACTGAGTGATATTTTTCAACTGATTTCACTTCTCTGTTTTTGACCAGGATTAAAGGACGAGAAGCCCGACACCCTCTCTCACCAATTTGATTCAGTGAAGGAGGTCTCTGCACCTGATTCCATCCTTCTTCCTTCTGCTCAGCTGGGGACAGCCAGCGTTGACATTGAACAAGAATTAACAAATGCACTTGTCAACACACCAGTGCCATCTGCTTGCCTGCCTGATCGACTGTATGTCCCAGTTCCTCTTCTTTTCAGCATGCTTCTATGGTGCTGTTCCCTCCATCTGTTTTGTCATCTAGGGCTTCCTGACCCAACAACAGTTTTGTTGTTGTTGTTAAATATCTCAATGTGGACGGCTGCTGTCAAAGGCTTCTGTGATCCAGGTTCATTGAACCTGGCAGCGTGCAGGCATTTTCACCTGTAGAGGTTTCTGAGTGAGGAATGGTCCTTCTAACCAATCAGAGAAGGTCAATTACTTTTGCTTAACTGGAAAATATTGGACCATTCTTATATATTGTAGTGCACTTACAACAAATATGTGGAAGGCTGGGCAGAGTGTGTTGGATTGAGCTGAGTGACAAATTACTTGATTCCCAAAAGTTGCATATTGTAGCTTTAACATATCTTTTTATCTGCTACACTATACTGTGTTATAGTGTTTTGTGAACTATTCATTAAGTTATTTGAATATTTACTGCTTATAAACAGTGAGGTTAAAATATAGTGTTACTGCATGTACAAATTGTCACATATAAAGTATTAGCACAGCCTTTATTTGTGTAACTATTGTATAGTCAAGAAACAGCACTTTAGTCCAGTTCTCTGTGTTGTGAATAATAGTTTTGTTGTTGAGCCTTGTTGTAGAAATTAGTGGTTGCAACACTTATTTAGATAAAGAGTAACAAGAACCCAGCAAAACTGAGTGTGTTTCTTCACAACTCTTGTTATTCAAACTTAAAATATGATTGAAAGGGCTTCTTTGAAATTTTACATCAAACCAAAAAATGCAATTTGCTGTTGTAACACAGTTTTGCATGTTGTGTGAACTCTGCCTTAGTTTGGTTGGAAAATACAAGGACATGTCACACACAGAAATAAACGCAAAACAGTAAAGTGCACATGACATGTTGGTCTTTCCAATAAGAGCAACACTATACACAGTGCTTATTTAGAGTAAATTTATTCATCCACTGGGAGTGATAGTCTCCCCCAGCCCACATCCCCATCCTACTCCTGCCACCCTCCGCCTGTTTTCTAAAAACATGTTGACCTGGATCAGTCCTCAAAGCGGCGGCCTGCTTCTGAGTAAATTGACTCTCGTGGCATACGAGAGGGGATCATCAAGCAGGACCGCAGAGACACTAGAAAAAATAGCTCCCATTATCTGCTTATCAAATGCAAAAAGGACTGGAGGGACAAGACACTAATATGGTGTTGAGGGGTTTGGTGTTTTTGGTCACTGACCTCCTTGGTGAGTTTGTGTGCATGTGTGTTTTTCTGTGTTTTTGTATGTGTGATGAGGAGAAGTTTTGGATGATCCTGATGGTGACAAAAATACAGAAGTGCCTCCAGCAAAATATGTGACTAAAATGCATTAATATCTCACTGCCTCAGTGCTATTTCTGTACACAGATGGGCGTTTTGGCAGCGAGGACGGTCTTTCCTTCACCTCGCTCAGCTTCATGTCCCGCTGCATGACTTAACACTGTCTAATCAGAAGGTTTCTATTAGACACAGTCTTTGACATTTATACTCAGGAAAAGGAACCTGCTGAAACACAAGCTGTGTTTTATCTTCATGTTTCCATACTATTAAAATATTATTTGTATGATTTTTTTTTATCTTTATGTGCAACCCACATTAATTTCTCAAGTGTAAGTGCCAACTTGTACTTGATTGATTTAACTTTGTGTGCATGAATCATCAAATTTCTGCTTTTACCATCCAGCACAGCAGTAACAACTTTTGTTTCATTCAGACTTGTTACACAGAGGACATTGTGTTCCCTCAAGTTACTCCTAGCCCACTCATTCCTTCTGTGCACCTTCTTAGTTAATCCCCTGACCTCTGACCTGTGCCCACACTGCTGACTCCTTCATCACTCTACTTCAACCTCCCACCTATGCTGTGCAACACCCACCTGTTGTCTCGTGAAACTAAAAACAAAGGAGTTTTAAAAATAAACCATGTGGAGAGAGTGTGTATATGTATTTATGTGCCAGAGAAAGAACAGAAAGAAGGGGAAAATAAGGTTTCCATGGAAACTAGAGAGTTGTGTCTAATTGGCAATAACACCTCAAAGATATCTGAAATAAGAAGCGGTATTGATATGGCTGACACCGCACTGCCATGCTCCATCAGCATTGCTTTTTTATTTATTCATGCTTTTTATTTATTTACAGAGACTGATGGTGTTCAATCTGTCTTCTGTGACAAGTACAGAAATGGTTTTGGCTGTAGCAACAGCCATTTCTCTGTTTTGCCTATTTCTGGGATGAATGATTATCAGGAAGGAAAGCAGAAGAATTGCTGATTGATAATTCATTCCCTATGTCCTAAACCTAACAACACAACTAAATGCCTAACACTAAACTTGACTAAATCTTGACCCTAACCAAACCCTCAATTCTAAAAACCTCCTAACCCTAACCCAAAACGCTATTTGAACAAAATTTGTCCACACAAGGAAGTGAAGACATGCAGACACACACATGTAACTTCACGAGAGCTGTTTACATGGGTTGGTCATCCCAGAATATATTCTCACTCTTAGACTTCTTATGACTGTAAGTGATGATTATTTTCCTTGTCAGTTCTGACATAACTGCTCCAGATAATCCAAGAACTGTTTAGTCTATGAAATGTCAAAAAGCACCAACAAAACTCACTCAATACTAACGACATTCAAATATTGTTACTTTTGTTAGATTCACACTAAAAAAAATCAAGAGATATTTCATTTACAATGCATGACAAAAAAAAAACATTTTAATCTCACATTTGAGAGACTGGAACCAGCAAATATTTGGAAATTATAATTGGGAAAAAAAGACAATTGAACAGTTGCTGCTCGTTGTTTTTCTTTTTAATTGTAGCAGCTCTAGATTCTTTGTAACATGAAGGTCAATAAAACATGTTTAATTTCTCATTTACTCAGTTACTCAATGAATTAAGTTTCCAGTAACTGCAAACAGACAAAATCACAGATCACTGTTACACAACTTGTGTTTAACCAGACACAACGTGTTAATGTCACTGAAATAATTACATGTGAATGTTGCTTGAGAATTAACTGATCTGACCACCATTCAACCTGTCAGAGACAAAAAATTACTACAAAATACAAAGCAGGATACTTTGAATGAAGTCCTCCATGACGTGCTGCAGTGTGGTTGCTGGTTGGCTGCCATTGTGGTAGCAGGACAGAACAAGAGGAAGCAGTAAACTGTTGGATGCTGCAGAGATCGTAGAAATTACTCTCTTCCAACTCTGTAATCATCCACATTACACTGGTAAATCACTCATCATGATGAGTTGACAAAACATTTTGTGTTTTTAGTTCTAATGTGACGCATTAGTCATTTTTCAAGTAAAGTTTATTTTACATTAATATATTTGTCTTTTTAATATCCACCCATTATTCTAATTGCTTGTCCTCTTAAGGGTCATGAAACTTTTTAATATGTTTTTTTAATAAAAAATTTTCTGTATTTATTAATTTGAAATAAAGCTAATAACTAATAAGGTGTGTAACCAAAGTGTCTAAAGTGTATTTGCCCTGGCAAAGACACCTTTCTCTCTTGATCGTCTCCTGAAAATTATCCATTGTCAGGAAAATAAAACTTGAACTCTGCTGGTTCTATGATTGATAATGTTTGGTCCACCACTTTGGTTCGAATTGATATATGTCAACAACAACTTCATGGGTTATTATACAGTTTAGTACAGACATTCATGGTCCCCAGAGAATAAAGCCCAGTGACTTTGGTGATGCTTTTACTTTCCTCTGGCACCACCAATGTTTCAAGAAGAGTTGGTATGAAGCTTTTAAATAGATCTCAGGATGAAATGTAGCTTGTCTGGATCCTTGACTTCTCAACCACCACCATCATCAAGTCAAAACGTCAAACTAAATTGTATTTCCATCAATCTCATTTTGTGTTTATTGCTAACATGATGTCAGAAGACAGTCATCAACAGTTGTTCCGTCACAAACGTATATTTCAATTCTTGGACAAACTGATTAGAAAATGAGTCTGGACAGACATGCATGTAAACTGCAGCTTGATTGGTTTGTGAGGGCACACAGCTGTGAGTTGGTATTTCTAGTTTGATTTGATCTAGTGTGCAGCCTATTACAATGGTCCTGTGGTAATAGGAAACAAAACATTTGGTGCCAAAAAGTCAGTATAATGTAAAACCCACTGTAAAATGTTTTGTCCCTCTGGGATTAATAAAGTTTTTTGAATCTTGAATCTTCTAAATCTCTACAGGAATTTTGTAGGATTACAACAATCTTTACTTGTGTTGTTTGGATGTCAGTGCAAGTATCTGAGTGGGCTAAATTATACAATCCACATCTCCACACTCTGGGGAAAACAATAGCATATATAAATAGGAATATAATCAGAGCTCTCGCTCTCGCTCTCTCTCCCGCTCTCTCTTTCTCTCTCTCGCTCCCACACATACACACTAGCAGGGATCAGGACAGATGCACCACCATCAGGCAGGAGCGACTCTGTTCAGCTACTATGGAGCAACATGTCAAAGCTCACACTGGAGTCATTTACAAGTTTGTGCAAGAGAAATCTGGGAGCAGATTTATGAAAAAGGTATTTGTCTACTGAAGGGAAACAAAGAAGGAGAAAGGAGAAGAGACGCAAGGACAGTGCCAACATTAAACCTACTCAAAGATCTTTTTATGAGGATGAAACCATTGATAGATGTCAAGTGATTCAGTCCGCATTAACACAAAGGTCAGTGTTTCTATTTATTTATTCTTATTTCTAGTTCTGGGGGAATCTGTTGGATCTACAAGTTAAGATTATCACAAATAATTTTATAACCACAAATGCATGTTACATTTGTGATCATCAAGAACTTTTGACTTTTAACTTTTGACCACAGCTAGTTTATTTTCCTGAGATCTAAGTCTTAAAATGTCATAGTAACAAACATTCGCCTCATTAAGTCCTGCAATAGTTGTTTAGTCCAAGTTCTGTGTAACTAAGTACTAAGAAAACACAATCCATACTTAAACAAAATGTTCATGTGGCTGAGTAAATCAACTGTAAAAAATGTGGGAAGTGTAAACACAAAGAACAGAAGATTTTAAAGGCCAAAATCATTTTCAAGGTTAGGGTAGTTTTCATCTCTCTCTCTTTCTCTCTCCTCTGCTGTCAATTATTCCTGCAGGGTTAGAATTGATTTTCAGCACTGGACAGCTCCTGTGGCCTGGATGAAACAAATACACATCACAGCTGCTGTTTAGTTTTCAAACTGCCCCGTCACAACTTTTGGTTGCACTGTGCGATTGACTGATCGACATTTAAGACTTTCTACTGCATTGATGCATGAGCAAAGATGGAAATAACACTCTTATAAAATAAATTTATTTCGGTTTAACACAATTCAGTCACATTTTTGGACTGAGATGGCTGCTTATGACCCAAATTTGTAGTATGAACCAGATCATCTTATATTGAAAAGATACTTATATTAAATACACTGCACATTGTGGTAGGAGTGGAGGAAATATAGCACTACATTTCATAAAAATTACATAAAATTAAATGTTCTGCATTCAAACCTCTACATACAGTGAGTAAAAGTATTAGCAGCAAAGTGTACTTAAAATGTCAAAACTGGAAGTACTCATAACATTTAGTGTCATATATATTAGATATATTTAATGATAATAATAATAGTATTACATTCTAACTATACAGTATTGCTCAAGCATGCTTTATATGGTTGAATAAGATGATATTTTGTCAAATATTAATATGAAAATAAACTTTAATAGTTGTCAGTTATATGCAGAGGAGCAAAAAATGCAATATATCCCTATAATGTGTAAAACAAAAAAAAAGTAACTAATAATTTTACTCAAGTGCAGTAAATGTCCTTTAAACACTCAAACACTGCAGAAAAATTGAAACACATGAGCTCCACTGTTCATATATTACTGTTAATCTTGTGTTATTTCTAGTATCTGTGTGTGTGTGTGTGTGTGTGTGTAGGATGGCTGAAGTCCTTGTAAAATAAGTGTGTGTCTGTTATGCACTGAAGCCCCTATTTTTGCTTCTCTGTAGGACTAGGACATCGTGTTCACCCAGTACTGTCCTAAGGGACATGTAGGCTCTTTTTAAATGTTTCTTCTAAGAGATAATTTTGTACAGAGATACAGTAAAAAAACAACAAACTAAAGAGAATCTCCTATGAAACAGGGCACGATCGCGTGTAAATCCTTCACAGAAAAGAGAAAAAAACAAGCCATGGAGATTTTGTATGTTCATGCTTTGGTGTGTAAATCCTCCACTTTTCTGCAAACAGCATTACACGTTGTAGTGACACCCTCTGACGTTGTAATCTCATCATCTTAATCTGTGTTTTTTCTGACAGTCTGTCCAACGAGGAAGAGCTCACACCTGTAAAGCTCTTACTTTGCCAGGTTTACAATATTTTCTTTCTTTCTTTCTTTCTTTCTTTCTTTCTTTCTTTCTTTCTTTCCCTTCCTCTCTTCTCATATCAGATCTCAGATTACACAGAAGGTTTTAAGCCAGGCCCGATGCAACTGACAGCCACCTTTCACATTGTTGCTTGGATTGGGAGATTAAGGGACATAGTAATCTGGTATTTGACCGGGGCTTCCTCCATCCTTTCCTTTGCATGACATTATGTTGCAATATATGTCACTTTGGTTCCTATGACGTAACTGAATATGAGCTGCGTAAGAAAGGAGCTTTGGTTAGGTTTAGGGTTAGGATTAGACTGACACACTAAATAATAACAATAATAATGTATTGTATTTATTCATTTTCACATTGCTGTAGTTCTCTGTTGACTTTTCTCTTCACATCATGAATGCTTGTCATGAGTCTTTCTCCTCTGCTCGACCAGTTTATCTCCTCCTCCTCTTCACAAGTTGTCTCACATGATGAACCATCACCACACACACACACACACACACACACACACACACACACATACACAGAGCAAATCAGCCCCATAGTGCGAGCAGAGATGTTCCTATGGAGACGGTTAATACACTATGATCAACCATTAATTACTGCAGCTCTCCCTCAGAGCTCCTGCCAGCTCAGAGAAAAGACACAACCAGGTGTATACTGACAGTAGTTGTGTTAATTATGTTATTTAAGTTTGACTTGTGCACACTCTTATGGCATCAAAACATTTAGTTTTAGCATCTTCACTGGTACCTCTGTGGTTTGTCAGTCACATAAATTTCAGAAATGTAAACAAAGCTGGTAAAGTGAGCACATTTCTCTTGGGAGGCAAGAAATAAATAATGCGTTAGGTCTTTGATGAGTCATGGATGCTGCAAAGTGGGCGAAAACAATACTATGAAACCAGTAAAAATTAGAGCTGACCAGTTTATTAATCCAGCAACAAATGTTACATAGGTGAAGCTTATAATGTTAATTTTTGTTGAGACAAAAACATCTCAAATCAAGATTAACTTACATTAATGCAGACCTTTATGATGCCATTTGCTCAGTTGTCATGGTGATCACTCTGTTGACATGATGTCACCCATAGTATTTTTAGGACTTCTTCGTCCATGTGGACCCAAATGCTACTCTAGTAAGTGGACCTCGAGTTATGATAATTTATATGATTTTTTTGTTGTTTTGGCAACCTGATGGTTGTCATAGCAACACAACTATTATACTGAATTATACTGTCAGATATTTTCCCTGTTTTGATTTTGCACAGTTTGACAAAATAATATTTTAACTAATGTCTCTCTAACATTTCTACAATGAAACATACAAAACGTACAATAATCTTTACAATAGGAGTATTTATACAATTTATTTATACAATTTTATTACACTGGGTTTTGTTGTGTTATTGCCTCCACCAGCTGATTTTTGGAGTTTTGTTTGCATTAAACTAATTGTGACAAACACAAAACCAATGACCTATTGTTAAACATAAAAGAATAAACTAATACAATTAAACTTGACTACTAAATGACTACCACAGTATATAAAAAAGTCTGCCACCTTTGCAAAATATAATCAGATTTGTTCAGTGTTTATCATCTCAATCATATAGAAAATTAGTTTATGTTTGTTTTCTACTGCCTTCTTAACTGGGAAGCAAATAAAATTGTGTTTGGATACCAAAAACAGCCTAAATTGGTTTTGTGAATATGCACGGTGCACAAACGCTGAGCTGAACATTTTCACATAAATATTTGACTTAAAGTAACTGATGTCTTTTTTATTTTCATTTAGTGGAGGAGGTGATTGTTTTGATGGTTGATAAATAGTGGTGTGCTGTATCCCCATGTCGGACTGGCCAAATGACACTAAAATAAAACATAAATAACTGACAACATCAAGACAAAGAACATTAGAAACTGTTCTTAGGTAGAAGTAAAAACGATCAAATATTAATATTTAAAATAATCACTGTTAATTATAACTACATACAATACGGTGTCTCATACGGTGATGCTGCTGGCACTGATATGGCATCAGCCTGTGTGACCTGACACATTTGCCTTCCATCTCTATGAAAAAGCTGTGATTTCACGGTAGGAGACACTCTACTCCAGCTGTGAAATTTACCAAGCTGACGTAATCATTTGCCCTTTTGGGATAATCTAGTTGAATATCCAGCCAATCAGAAGCCAGTTCGTAACATCTGTCCATGGTGTTACAGGAAAAGAAGTTCACATTGCATGACACCAAATTCCATCGAAACCCGTACGCGTATGTGTTTATGTGCGTAAGTGTTTACATGTGTGTAGCCGTGCCTGTGTTTGGTATTGACATGTCAGCTTTTAAAACACATTTGTTAGAAATTTGCCCAAGACAATCCGTTCCTTTCATCAAAGCAGACCGATCCTGTCAACTTAGTCATATCAGCCAAAGTGATTTGTGTACAATAAAACATAGACCATTAATGCCCTTTAGTATTGGCCTTCTATTGGTTATGCAACATGTTGCTTTTTGGTTCTCCTGGTTCCCAGTTTGCTGACATAATAAGTTCAGTGAAATCACCCTCCAACCTTGTCATCAGGCCAAACAGTAGATCAATTGTTCCTCTAACAGTAGATTAACACTGATTCATCTCTTTTTTAGACCTTTGTCCCATCCGATGTCTGTTTGGTTTTCCACCCCTGGTTGGCCTGAAGGTCCCTAAGGCTAACCACTAGCAAGGACCTAATCAATAAGCTTTCATTACACAAAACTGTCTGGTCTGCTCTGTGCATTAGGGCAAGGCCATTTCTTCTTTTTTGATTCTTGTGATTTTTTCTTTTAGCCATGCTAGCATAACGGGTCCATGGATGATAATGTTGGTTTGCTGCTCCACCTCTATGATCCAGATTTAAGTATCTCAGCAACAACTGTACGGAGCGGTACTCCATTTTGTGCAGACATTCATGGTTTCCAGACAATGCATTCGTGTCTTTGTTCATCCTCTGACCTTTTCTCTAGTGCCACCATGTGGATGACATTCAACACTTTTGTGAAATGTTTCTTAAAGATGAAATATGGTGTAGAGGGGATATAACATGGTGAAATATGGAAAGAGGGGTGTCAATTCCTGGTCCTTGAGGCCACTGTCCTGCTCGTTTCTAACTATACTAGAAGCTGTAAGTGGTTGGAAAACAAGCAGGACAGTGGACCTCTAGGATTGACACCCAAGGTTTACATATTCATGTTCCCAACCTGAATTTGAATGATTTTGTTGATCATAGTTACATTTTATAGAATGCTATAGTATTAGTAAGCTGATTAGCATTTACTATTGTCTTAGAAAATGTCCTGTACTACATTAGGACATTATTACAATTCAAAGTTTTGACTGTTGAAAACATATCCTATTTGTTCCCTTTGTTCACAGAAATGTGTCAAGAGAAGTCAGTGCTGATAACAAATGCAAGACAGGCCTGAGCTCATCCTACCTCCCTGTCCAACAACAGTCCTTTAATGGTTGGAACTGCCCGCCCCAACCTATATTACTGCCCTCGCAGACACAGCCTGATGATCACTGGTGCCATGGGAGCTGTGCGAGTCAACAGGTGGGACGAGACGGGAAATAAAACTGTGTCAATAGCCTCAATAGTTTTATGTGGTGCTGGAAGAAATATAAAGGTTATTTTTGTTCTTTCTTGCTATTGAAAACAGTCCCCATTTGTGAATAACTCTGACACATTATAACAGCTTATACTGAAAACATTTGAGCCTCTTTTTAAGAATCCAATAACGGTGTCTTATAGTTATAAGCCATTGTTGAGAAGGGTTGCCAGATTGTGGGAAATCTCTCTGGCTGGTGTCCTTCATGGAATAGAGTTGAACAGTGTGAGGACGACAAACCATTTATTAACAATTTATTAACATGTACAACCACACATTTTGATTCTTTTTTAATACACTTAATTTGTATAAAGAAAGGCTCACTGGGATGATTCACCAGCAGAGCTTTTTCACATGCAACCCTTATGTTTGTTTTATTATTAATATCTTAAAACGGATAATGCTGAATGAAGCTGAATGTAAGCTGCAACTGTTAGCATTTCTGGCTAATTAGCTTGTAGTGGCCATTACTGCTGAGGAGCACATCATTAAGTAACTGGATTAATTTGTTTGTATGTATATTAGCTTATGTTAAAAAAAAACGTTCATGTCTAGCACACCTACTGTGTGTAATATCCTATGTGTAATATGTGTAATATGTATGTGTAATACTGTATGGACGCAAGTCTGATGGTAGGCTAATGTTAGCAGCTTTGTTCTGCTACACTCCAACTAACCCAGGCCAGTGTTACCCGAGAACATCCTGTCTTACATTTTTCCTTACCATATTTATCCTTTTAAGTCATGACTGTGTAAGAACCCCTTTACAAAATTATTTTTAAAGTGGAGAGTCAAGTGAAACATTAAAAAGTCAGCCCGCACAAGTTTTCTCACCTAATTCATGTAGCCAGCTAGATTATTAAAGTGATGTAATCTTTTCACCTACAGAAGAGACTCCTGCTATTGGCAATTTTTGGAAATTAAGCATTCATCATTTTAAACATTACTATGCAATGTTACATCTGCCACTGTTTTCACAATATACTATGTGTGTGAATGGATAATGGATAAGCCATAGCAGGGGAATGGGACTTCTCAGTTTTTCTTCTCCATTCTTCCAGATACAGCATCGTTTCCACAGATGAAGATGCCCTGAAGATTTCCAGCTTGGACCTCCACAATGGCCACAGTCCTCTGACTCAGCAGACATTATCGGGGGCATGTATGCTTGGGGAAGAAGGTGGAGGAGGGGGAGAGTGTCCAGTAAGTGATGAGGGAAGAGGAGCTTTGTCTCTGAGGTTGACAAATGAACCTGTCATCCACAACAGCTGCCGTGCTTCACCTTCATGTCGTCTGGGCCTGAATGTCGGCACTGGGCGCCTGCGCAGCCGCTTTGTGAAAAAAAATGGCCAGTGCAATGTGGTGTTCAACAACATGGAGGATAAGTCCCGCCGCTACCTGGCTGACATTTTCACCACTTGTGTGGACATACGTTGGCGCTACCTGCTGCTCATCTTCACTGCCACTTTCCTTCTGTCTTGGCTGTTGTTTGGCTTTATCTTCTGGGGAGTGGCGCTTGCTCATGGAGACTTTGAACTTCGCATCCCTGCAAAGGGTGGGGATCTTCGGAGTTCTGTAGAGGATGGAAAAGACGAATGGCGGCCATGTATTCTCCACATCCAGGGTTTCATCGGTGCATTTCTCTTCTCCATAGAAACCCAGACCACCATTGGATATGGTTTCCGCTGTGTCACAGAAGAGTGCCCAGTGGCTGTGGTGACTGTGGTGGTGCAGTCCATTGTGGGCTGCATTATTGACTCTTTTATGATCGGCACCATCATGGCAAAGATGGTGCGGCCTAAAAAGCGGGCCCAGACCTTGCTGTTCTCGCATAATGCAGTCATTGCACTACGAGATGGGAAACTATGCCTCATGTGGCGTTTAGGGAACATGCGCAAGAGCCACATTGTCGAGGCCCATGTGCGTGCTCAGCTTATTAAACCGCATGTCACAGTAGAGGGCGAGTACCTTCCTTTAGAGCAAACAGACATTGATGTTGGTTATGATGACGGACTGGATCGGCTGTTTCTGGTGTCACCACTGGTGGTGGTCCACGAGATCAACAAGAGCAGTCCTCTGTATAACCTGAGCCGCAATGACCTGCAGAAGGAGGACTTTGAGATTGTGGTCATTCTGGAGGGAATGGTGGAGGCCACAGCTATGACCACTCAGGCCCGTAGCTCCTACTTGGCAAAGGAGATATTATGGGGCCATCGCTTTGAGCCTGTGGTCTTTGAGAAGGGTGACCGCTACCATGTGGACTATTCCCGCTTCCATGAGACCTATGAAGTGCCATCAACGCCTCATTGCAGTGCCAGGGACCTGAGCCAGATGACAGGTCGTGGTGGGCAGTCCTCATCTTCCAGCTCAAGTTGCTCCCAGTCTCCATTACCGTTTGCCCCAAGGGCAGCCCGCCATCTACTGGGCCCTCACTCCCCCAGTGCTTTCTGCTATGAGAACGAGGTAGCTTTATGCTGTGGGGACGACGAGGATGAGGAGGAAGCTATGAAAAAGGAGACGGGCAGCTGGAATGTAAGAAGTGACAGAGATATAAAGATGAGAGATGAAATTCACATGGGTTTCAAGGAGACATTTGTGGAGGAGCAGACGGTGGAGATGTTGTGTGTTCTAGACACAGAGAATCAGATCAGCCTCGACAGACTACAGCCAACCCTACCTTTATACATCAGCAGAGAGTCAGGAGTTTAATCAGTAATGGCTGCCCAACCCAGTGTGTTTCCTCTCTTTGTTTGTGTGCATCCAACCAAAGTATTAAACTAGTGTAAAAATAAAACATGGAGGACACAATTTAAACTACATCTAGGGGAGGGGAAATCATTTTTTTGCAGCAGTCACAAACTCCACTCAGCTTTAGCTCATAAAGTGGTCTGGTTTCAGGGTTTGTATACTCAGCTGTAACATCAACATCTGTAAAATGCACAGCTTGTCTACTTTTGAACATGGTGACAGGTAGTTTTCTCAAATCATGAAGTAGCTTGAAAATTTTATTGCAACTTGTTTTGTTAAATATGACCTGTGTATGATCTACAGTTAAGTCAAGTATTTTGTTATTCACTTTATGGCAAATATGGTATGTTTTTGTTTTTAAACTGATTATACACCATACACAGAGAAATGTAATGCGAGAAAACTTTATTTTGAAGGAAGCATGACACAAATCCTTGAATATTTTCTCTGTGTAAAATAAATAATTTCTGTGTTTTGAACTTCTGTTTTCCTGTCTGAGTTCTGTTACTTTTCACATTTGATAAATAAGCTATCTTGTTTTTAAAGATGTATCACAGTTTAGTACAAGTTCAAATAAATAAATCCTGAACCATGGACACAGTATTCAAGCTTAGTCAAACATGTACAGATGGAAAATGCACTTTATTCTTACTTTTATCAATAGACACAAACACTTTGCAACTGTGTGTTGTTTTGTATGAACAAAACACCTAATAAAAACAGCATTTACTGTTGATGCTTGACTTGTGTCTGCAGAGTTTCTATTGCACATTTCCTCTTTGGTTTAGTGGTCTATCTATACCATTTACAACCTGCATTATAAATGATAATAATAATAATGATAATAATAACAATAATAATAATAATAGATATTTTATGAATCCCCTTGGGGAAATTCTTGCTGACAGGCAGCTGCATTTTAGGCACCAAGGGTTCGGTGTCTTTTCCAGGGACACTTTCACATGTGGCCAGTAATTGGCATAACCAGGAGTCAAACTACCAACCCTGGGGTTCGTAGACGAGTGTCCTACCAACTCAGTCATGGTCGCCTTTATTGTCATTGTCATTGTGTAGAGTACAGGTACAGAGGCCCTGAAATGCAGTCAGACACAGCCGAGCTGCCATTCAAGACAAAGCCAGCACCTGCTCTGGAGAGCCCCTGAATCTCAAAAAAAGCACCAGGTTCATTGTGTATCACAGCATGGCTCTAGGGATTAGGGTTGATTGGTTCACTGCAACAATAACTATTTGATGGATATTCAAGAAATTTTGCACACACATTCAAGACTGACACACAATTTATCATCATGACTTTGAGTCTTTCCCTGACTTTTCATCTAAATCCACAACAAGTGAAATGTGGTACAAACACAGGATGTACAGCATGTTAGCAAAGCCATTTTGAGCATATGAGGCTGCTGATGTTAGCATTCAGAGCCACAGAGCTGTTAGCATGCAGGCTTTTCAGGGAACCTGGACCACTTTAGCAGCAGTTAGGGTCCATATTATTATGTAGTCTGGTTCTGTGGTAAAATCTAGTTTTAACTGTGCATGCAAACAGAACACAAAGTCAATTTTAGAGCCATACAAAGTCTATGGAAAATGTGATTAGATTTGCATCCACTTGAGTTGAAATGTTTCTACTTGAGTAGAAGAAACAGAGACAACCAACCTCATCCAACTTCTTACTAAGAGTAACGATGGTCCTGCATGAACAGACTATTTTATGCTAAAGTTAGAGAATATTTTGTTTCATTATTTTCTCCACATTGTTATGTTGTGGTCAGTTGCACAGAAGGTGATCTACTTCTGTGCACCAATTTGATTAGGGATTATTATTATTATTACAAGAGCTACTACTGATTACATTGGGGTATGTGTTTTCAAGTGGAATATAAAAAATAACCTAAATGTCAGCCAAGATGTATTTCCTCCTAAGTGTGAATATGATAGTTTTGTTGTTGACTGTGGTAGTAAACTGAAGATCTTTTGGAAGAGATTATTTGAAAGACTTTGTATTTGTTGGCCAAACAGATTGAAAGGCAGATTGAAATAGATGAAACACATGATATGAAAACTGGGCTGAGCAAAGGCAGACGAAGGTGAAGGGATTTGGGAAGAAGACGTTTCTGACTGTTGTGCAGGCTCCACCATGTGGGTGAACAGTGACAGTGAACAACAAAGACTGTTTTGGACCTCTACATTGTTTCTCTATATAAATTTGTTGGTTCTGATCTGCCCTTAAACAAATTAAATTGTTCTTGACATATAAAAAATTGTCTTAATGTAAAAAATTTCAAGATTTCAAGGGCAGTTGGTGCAGTTATCTTCTAAGTAATTCTGAGTAGTCCTACTTTGGTAGGCCCACAGATTTCTAATCTGTGGTTTGGAACCACTCCAAAGGGTCACAAGATAAATCTATGTGTCACAAGATGATTATTTCATTATATATTATTATACATGCAACCTCAGCAGCTGATTTCTGCCTGTGAGGAACTATTTTTATTACTTTTAAGAGACTATTCTCTGTGAGAAGAGAGGGCCAATCCACAATGGATTACAACACACAGGGAGCTGTAAATGGTTTTAGATTTGTAAGAAGTCTTTGAGGACTGTAATAATAAGTTGCAGAAGCATGCACTGAAACTATATCACCAGGATCTGTGTCTAAAAAAGAATCCTAACTTCAGTCTAAGTTTTGATACAAGAAAATCATCTAGCCACACACCAAGGTGTTTGTAGAAAGAAACCACGTCAATCTTTTGCCCATCAACTGTCACATTATTAACCAAGTCAGAGGGTTTTCTCTTTATGTTAGAAAACAACACCAATTTTGTTTTATCTGCATTCAACACAAGCAAGAGTAGAGCTGAGCCTTTTTTAAAATCTCAAATATCACCTTTTTATGATGTATTATTGCATAGTTTTACCTCTTCAGGCTTTAGGTTTATTGAAAATAATTACTCTTTTACTGAAAAGGCTCAAAAGCCACAGAAGATGGAAACCACTTCTTAAATAATAAATTCAACAAAACACATGGTGGGCAGGGAACGCATTCAGAAACGCCATTGGGTTGTACTTTCTACTACAAAGGTAGACCGTCTTAAATATCCAAATATACTGTTCATAGCTGCATATTTTTTATTTGCTGGAGCAAATTTTCATGTATGTACAGGCTGAAGGCCCCTTAATGTGGCTTATAAGTGAAATTTCAGCAGTCTGAACAACACAAACTCTTGAGTGCAGATTACAAGTGATGCATTTATCTTTTATCATTTATCATTAACGTTAGCCTAAATTACCAAATAATGTTGGTTTTAGTCAATTAAAATCCTTCACAAGCTGCCTCTGATTGTTTGACATGATAAACAGTCAACAGGAAAACTTCCTCCATCATCTTTCTCGTATTATGAACCAATCTTTGATGTGTTGTCTCCTGCTCACTCGAACAAGTCATTTCCCCTTCACGCCATCTTCCCCTCTCCCTGCTGTCGTCTATCCTGCTGTTTTCTGATGCCGGTTAATTAACCGGACCGTCACACCCCCTGTCATCAACAACTATGAGGTAGAGCAGCTGGGTGACCTATGTGACCTGTGTTAGGGCTGCTAATGGCTGACTAGCATCTTGCCTAATAAGATGGTGTGTGTTCATCTTCATGTAGGTTAAGTGTGTGCATGTGCTTTCATGTGTGTGACACCATATATCTGTGTGCCCTTTCTGGTCTCACTGACTGTTTGTGGCCTCGGGCTGTGCGACCAGAGCCAGTGACAGTGTGTGTGCTCAGCAGGGGACAGTATTTAGGCACTAGGAGATGTGTTCGGGGGATCTTTGATTCCATAATGTGCTGTTGTGTGTTGTGGAGCTGTGAAGCAGCTCGCTGGGGAGACAGAGGAGCATTGTGTGCAGCTCAGCACAGCTCAGCTCAGCAGAGGAGGCCTGACTGAACCAGGCTGGGAAGTACCACAGGGCAAACATCTTCTGGAGGCTTTTGTCTGTCTGTGTCTGGTTCTTCTGTCTGCTTGTTCTGTCTGTCTGCCCTCTTCTATCTTGTCTTTTTGTTTGTTTGTATTATAAGATACCATCAGCACAATCGAGCCACATTTCAGTAGCCAAAATATGGCATAAATAAAAGATGCAATGCTTGAATTTACATTGGACCTTGAGTGGGGACATTTCTCTCTATGCTATAAAATTATGACAAAGATTGCACTCCAAAATACTTGAAAAATAATTAATTGCACATACTCTAATGTAATTCTAAGCAGGGTTGCATAACCAAAAAGCAACAAAGCTCCACACTTACTATGTGTCAACTAGTTTCTGTTACTTTAATATTTCTATTTCTCACTTCTCACTACTTCTTAAGGTGAGTCTTGCTTCACTACCTAATATTCAGACCCTGTTTTGAAGAGGATCCCTACATCAAAATTCAGTTTTAAGATCTGAAGTATTTTATATTTGTCCTTGTATATTGTAACTTCCTAAATTCAACATTTAGTAGAAAACAGGAACAGAGTGAGAGTATTATGAGTTAATCAGGGGGACAGCAGCTCATGTTTTAAACCAGAGTAGGTTAATATGATCATGAATTTGGGAAATTAGTTGCTGCAATTTGTATTGAATTTTGAATATTTAAAATGGGCATCAGAGAGAATATTGTAGCTGAGTTTACATTATGTTTTGCTGAAATACAGAAAGAGTGGTGGATATGTGTAGTGGAGCTTTGTTGAACGTCACACCTGCTCTCTCTCCCCATGTTTCCTCTTGTATCTACACTGTATAATTAAAGGAGAAAAAAACTCCTAAAAAGTGTATGTAAAATTAAACATCAAACATTTTTCAGATTTTACAGGACATTGCACAGGTCATTAAAGAAAAGCACAAAATGCACCATTTGTCGTGTCGTCTTTTGACTAACTCTGTTTTCTGCTTGCGTTTTTCAGCACGGTTTTCTGGATGTGGCTGACAATTCAATGTGAACTTAACTTTAAATGTCAACGTTAATAAGCCATATACATGTTTTAGGATGTATAATTCTGCTTATTGCACAACTTTTACACAACATATTTTTGTTATGTTACATACATGAGCAGCCCACCAAGTCAAATTCATTATATCCACTTTGATTATTGCACGCCTATCTGCCGGTATCTCTTCTCACTAGCCTGTCTGTCTGCTCTGGACACCTGTCTGTGCTCCTTTCTCCTCCTGTCACTCTAACATCCTGTCTATATTCGGACGAGTGCTCTTTTAATCTGAAAGTGGAGATATTTTTGCCCTTTACAGGTTATGTGACATTCATAGTGACACGTGTAATAATTTGATTATATTTGGTCACATACTCACATATGAAAAAAAAAGGAATCAAAATAATAGCACTTTGAGATTTTTCTAAATGTAAAGTGCTTTATAAATTAAATCTATTATTATTTATTATTATTATAATAGAGATGAGGAATGTTGTAAATCACCATATTCTCACCGTCTACTCCTAAATATCCCATCTATCTTTCTGTCTTGTTGCTTTCATCTCTGCCTCTGCTCGGACAACAACAGACTCTTTCATGTAGGCATCTTTTCCTCAGACCCCTTAGGCCCTCTCTCTCTCTCTCTCTCTCTCTCTCTCTCTTTCTTTCCTTCACACAGACTAATTAAATGTTCAGAAGAGAAGAACTCATGATTGGAAAGTGCTACTTTCTCTTTCTCTCTGTCTCTTTATTTCTACATCTCTTCCTCGTAAATTAAACATTGTAAAAGTTCACATTTGAGTTATTGCCCCTGGTGGCATTTTACAGTTCATTTTTAAATGAAGACACAGATGTATTTGTTTTAGTAAAGAAACATAATTTTATTTGTGGTTTTAGATAAAAATCAGTTGCAATAAGACACATACAAAACATTACCAAAGCAGATATGCTACATCTGAGTTTTATGTTCAGCTTTGAAGAATTTCATCCAGAGTGCATTTAATAATTTGTTTTGGTAGGAGGGGGACTAATAAATTGCCTGTACTTCACTTTTTCACCAGAGGAAAAAAATAGTCAAAGACACATTCAAAGCAGCAGAAATCACTGAAAAAAACTTTTAACTATTTATTAAAAAGGTTTAACTTTTATTTTGTGTAATAAGTAAAGTAAAGTAAAAGTTAAAACAACTTAGATCAAGTGAAAGCCAAAGAAAACATCCGTTTTAACATGCTCTTTAGAAATGCAGCCTGATTTGGCTTCATTTGGAGTTGCACAGTCCCACAAAAATGCCCAAACATTCAAAGACATCTTTTCTATAAAACTGATGTTCTGCCAGTCTAACTGAACACATTTTATTGTTGTTGTTTTCTTCCAAATACATAGGCATACTAATAAACAGAAAATATATTTTAGAAAGTCAGTGTAGTTCACTTTTTGTGATAATATAGCTTGATTTATTAACGTACTGGCCTTTGTTTCCTACATATTATATCTGGACATCTAGACAAAATGTCACTAATATCAAAACATGTACAGAGGTATGTTTGTGTTGTTAGTGTTATAAGTTATAATTGAAGGTGTCTGCAACATCTTGTATATAATCTCTTAATTTCTCAGTTGGGTGTTTTCTGAAGACAATCTCTGATATTAAAAGATATTTAAGGTCTGGGCTGAGTGTTTCTCTGCATCAATCTAGTCCTAATCTATTTATTTTACTTTACTTTTACCTGTCTATTGTCTAATGGAAGGATTTTCTAAAAATGAACAGTGACCATGTTTCCATTAGTATAACAGTACAAATCCATAAGTATAGTTTAACAAATATAAAATTTGTAAAATTAATCTGACTTATAAAAACAATATCAGCTCAGTAATGTTCTTCACATTTCCAGTGGCTCATCTTGTCTTTGCACCACCGCAGGGAAGAATTTTAAGTGTGGATAACAACCGACATATATGCATGACTAAACAGCGTGCTGGCACTTACGACTAAAGGGCAAAACCATCATATAGTTGCAAAATGAATGCTACCATTGTCCATGTCACCATCATCCCAATCTTCATCATCACCATCACATTCTGAGTTTGCTCCTGCATCTGAGTCAGAGGCACAAGTATGAGTGACTGTTTGTGACTTTTTCTGAGGCTTTATCCTGTATTTTCTCTCCACAAGATTCTCATCCCTTGTTCTGTTCAGTGCTACAATCAGCTCTAAATTTCTTTCTTCATTTCTCCCTTGTTCAGTTTCTTTTCCTCCATTTTTCTCAGTCAGGCTGAAGTTGTGGCAAAGAGATGCAGACACAGCAAACCAGCAAACAATAGACCATTCATGATGCCCTGCAATGCAATGATGATCCTGCTCTGCCCTCCACCCCCCACCCTGCACCAGCCTCCACAGCTGCACAGGAATGTGGTCCAACAAGTTACCCACTCCCCTCCTCCTCCTCCCTGCCACCACCACCACCATCGCTACCACTGCCATCACCTCACCAGCACTGCCGCCATCGCAACCTAAGCCCCTCTTCCCCAAATAAAAAAGGCGAAAAGGAAAGAAACTATAGAGGGGGGGAAACTCTTCAGACGGAGCACAAAGAGAGGATTCATGGTCGGTCACATACACTCCGAGCAAAAAAAGAGGGGCACCCATTTAAGTGTGGTGCAGCTGCACTAATTCACTGGGTGAAAATGGGCGAAAGAGGAGTGACAGAGGTCAGATAGCAGAATCTTTTTTATTCATCCCCATGGATGTCATGTCACAGCATCATCGCCACTTACAAAGTGTGCATGATGGATAAATCAAGTAAGAAATAGTAAGAAAACACCTGCAGGCGTGGGTGTGATGAATTCAACTGTTTGTTCCAAGGACAACTTCAAATGTAAAGCAAGATTTAGAGCTACCCTCCTCATTTTCAATAACAGGTCACAGTTAGAAGTCCCACAGTGACACTTTTTATTCAGAAACACATTTAAAGATGATCATGAGTTACTGTCACAGCAAGTTACTCTCCGATGATCTTGACCAACAAAACCTCTGAGATGGTGGAAATGTTGTCTCCTTTATCGAGGATGTGAAATCACTGCACAGGTCTCAGATATCAGCTGGAGGGAGAGCTCCTACAGGGAGATGTACGGTTCAGTGTGAAAGCCTGGGTCAAAATATTTGAGTCACATGAGGCTCACTTTTATTGACAGACTAGCTTCAGAGCTGGAATTCCCCAAGCAAAAGCACTGATTTCAATTGTTTTTTGCACACACCCTGAGAGGAAATGGCATTTATGAATTACATACAGTGTTTTTCACAAACCAAGAACATGCAAAAGAAACCTGACGCATGAGAAAAGCCTTTGTATCTACAGATAACTAATTGTTAAAAGACATACAGACCTTTTCAACCTCACAGGAACATTTTACGAGGCAATCTGAGCCTATAAAAGAAGAAAATAGGCCTCTGCGTCAATCATTGCCACTTCTAACATATAATTTCAGATCTTTTTGTTGAGTTCAACATCTTTCGTAACAAATGACGCCATTCATTTCAGACCCGTGTGTGCCTACAGACATGAGAATGAATACTTTCCACCAATTATACATCAGTTTAATGCAGAATGTGACCCAGCATGTGAATATTTGACCGCTGTGCACGCTTTTCTTATCTGCATCCCTCTTGCACTCTCGCACACTATGCGCATCTCTGTGTTTTTCTCTCTCTCTCTTGCTTTTTCTCTCCATCCATCGTCAGATTTCAGGAATTTCCCCTGGGAGTTGTTCAAGTATTAAGGCCAAAAAAAGGGCGTCCTCTGTCTCGATCTTTCTTTCCTTTCCTACTTCCTTTGTCCTTCCACCACCTGATGAAAACATCTATAACTAAATATATTCAGGAATATCTGTTTCTACCTTGATCACAGCCTCTAAGACCCCAATCACACATGAGAAAAGGCTGTCCGTGACTACGTGTGCACCTGAAGGCTGACTCTTTGACCTTGCTGATCATGATCTTTGACCTCCCTGCTGATCATGAGACATTGTCCTCCCAACTTCTCCTCGCTCTCCCCAGGAGGAAACAGGCTCTTGTGACACAGTGGTCTGTGCAGCCATGGAGAGGCCCATTACTGCAGTCACATGGCAGGTTAGCACAGGGCCGAATGAGAGCATGTGAGCTCTATTTTCTAACAAGTTGCATCTGCCCTAAGGCCCCAGATAGTCTCACATAAAAAATTAGTCTGTAAATGCATGGCTGGTTTAGATTCAGGGCAGAGATTGCTGTTTTCTCATTTTAGTATATATGACAAATGAACCCTCTTAATAGCTTGAACAGGTGATATATTTATTTTTTAAGATTAGGGTGACAGGTGCAACATTCATGGGTTTTTCGTTTCATTTGTCTGTATATCTTTAAAAAAAAGAATAACCTATGAGCTATGAACATTCATTTTATTAACTTTGATAACCAAAGGCCTTTTTAAATTGTTATCTGCTGTATTTTTTACAAATACTTTTAGTTTAAATTGATAAAACTTCTAAAGCACATTGGAAAAGTGGGAATATGTGAAGAACACCCCTGTGAAGTCTCATACTGAAATTGTAATTATTTGACTGCCAGAGATGAAAAAGATTTAAATAAATAGGCTTCCTAAATAAATTACTTGTCCCTTTGAATCTTGGGGCACGTATCTTTATTACAGTCTCTCTGTGTTAAACTGAACGGCTTTTACAGCCACTTTTTCAGTTTCTGAAGTTTCATCTCTAACTGAGCAGTTTCCAGTTTGAAGTTCATAATTTTCAGAAATTAATTTCAGTTCGCGCCTACAGCACAAAACGGCAACTCTGATCAAGAGAAAGAAGTTTAATATTTGGTTAGAAATGCAAATAACATAAAAAATAAACCTATTTGAAATGGAAATACACTAAAGACTATTATGTTAACATTAGAGACACAGCTTCATGAGAAAAGATTTAGGATTTTTTTCAGCTGAAGAACAAAAAAGCTGCAGGCGAACTTGGAGGAAACAAAATCACGAAACCACATCCAGTGTTTATCAGAGTTTTAACTTTGTACCAACGTGTTTTCGCCGCAGAAACATTTAGCAAACTGTATGAGGCCTTTACCAACCAAGACATGCAGACCATGACAACCGAGACGTTTACCTCTTTATTTGTGTTTCTTTCGTTAAAAGACACAGATAACAACATTGAATTCAAAATATTATAGACAGTGCTGCAACAGTTGTTGTGTTTTAGATGCCACGACATATTCTTTCCCCTGTTCTTAAACACTGTCTTCAGTGTAAGTGACTCTAACAAAGTTCAACAAAATTTACGCCTAAATAATAAACCTGTAAAGAAAAAGTTATAGCTTAAGATTTGATTTTTGCGTTTGAGCATTTTGTCTTATTTCTAAACACTATCACACACTGTGGAAAAAGAAAAAAACGAGTCTGGCTAATAGAAATTGATCAACAAATTATAAACCGAATATTAGGATATTATTTCCATCTTATTATTTCCATCTTATTTCAGTAAAAATAATACTTCGGAAAATTCTGAATTTTTCTTTTCACAAAATTACCAGTGTAATACAAAACGGAAGTTTAGTGATTAAAACTCTGGCAGATAAAAAATAAAACTTCTGTAGGTATCTGTAGGGTTAGGGAAACTGTTTTTTGGCATTATAATGACAGAATAGTTACTCGTTACAGAATCACTATTGTTAAAAAAGAAACAGACACATATGGCAACGTAAAGATAACCTCCATTAATTATGTGACATTATTAATAAATCACTAATGAATCGCGTAATATAGGCCTACAGTAGTTTATATGTTACAGCGATATAACGTGAGCAGTGACACAGCTATAAATACAAAGATGAATGTGCCAAAAACATTGTTACTGTATTTTTTTTTTTTTACAACACAAACAGACTGGACATGGCCTACAAAAATCCAGTATTGACACAATTTTAAGGGGCGGTTTAAATTCTCCCATCCTCACATATAAAAAAAACACCTTGCTCCCTGGGGGGCCATGCACATCCAGCTGCACTAACTAAATACTGTCCGTAAAACCGCAGCTTCCACCAGCCCTCTGGTCTGCACAAACCCACTCAACAAACCACAGAACAGCGCAGACACTACACACTACACTTTCCTGCAAAACAACAACAACAAGCGCCTCTAATACAGACAGAAACACTCACTTCACAAGCCTCGGAGGCCTCATGCTGGGTCCCATAATGATGCCGGTTGGTTGGTGGGTGCAACATGTATGTGCCCCGCCACCAGCCCATCACCCCCTCGTCCCCAAACACAGCCCCCTACCATCAGCACCTCCAAGGCCCAAATCCAGGTGCTGCAGAGAATATTTACAGATAGAAAAGTGTCGGAGCGGGAGAAACAGATCCACGTGTCCGGTCTGCGGCGGAGTATTTTCTGTGTGTGTGAGACTAGTGTCTATGCTCGGACATAAGAGGAGAAAGACGCACACATCTCTCTCTGTTATCAATTTTTTCCATGTTTGCAGCACAAAACTGCTTTTTGTTCCCCATTTTTTCATTTACCAGGGTTAATGGATAGAGGCTTGGGCGTTTGATCACATGGCTACAATTCACCTGAGATGTAGACAAAGAGAGCAAAGAGAGAGGAGAGAGAGAGGGGGAGAAAACCGAGAGGCAGCCTCAACATTAGAGGCAACGGACACACAGGGGTTATTGTTGCATTCATTTTGTGGCGTGTGTGTGTGTGTCCGTGTGTGTGCATCAGATGCGACTAAAGTCGATTAGCTTCCTTCTCATCAGGCCATGGTTTAACAGTACTGATCATGATCTGCAAGCGTACACTACAAATCGACCATAACAGTCTTACTTTACGCACGAATGGAAACTGATGAAAAAGCCCAAAGTTAGTGCATTATTTATTTTATAAAATGTGACCAATAAAGGTTTCGTAAATATTTTTGATCAGGCTAGACTGACTCTAAACTTAAGCTTTATAAGAAAGTATTTTTTAAGTTGCATTAAATGTAAAGTGCCTTGATTTGTTGCGATTTGGCGCCATAAACTGAATTGAATCTAATTTATGGTGTGGCCCATCTCGCCTGCAGACCATAGTTAATGACAACATACTCTCGTTTGTGTGTGTGTGTGTGTGTGTGGTCATAGGTGAACACATACAAATCGGTTTTGTGGTTGCGCTCCATATTCATTCATTCTTTACCATTACTTCCAGTGTTCATCTACTTCACTTGTTTCACTCCGGTAAGTTTTACAAGACTATTTTTTATCATAAAGAATCGAGGCCAAATGTGTGAGCTTTATTTGCTGTATCAAACTGAACGTAGTTAAATTAGAGATGAACTTCACAATTCATTTTTTTTAGAAGAACGTGACCACAAGGGGCAATAACTCTCCTCATGATTGTTTATTTGTTTGATATAACATGTCAACACGTTCAACAAAGCTGGCCTTCTCCTGCCTCTAAATGGGCGCTCTGTGGAGTCATTTAAGCCACTCCGATGTAAAATCTCACCTCTTCTCTGTTGGAAATGTTGCAGTGACGGACAGACGCGCATTAACGGTGTGTTGCTGGCGTCCAATCAGAGAGCAGGGGAATAATTAGCGGACGAATCAGAGCGCGGTGAGGTGCCTGTGGGCGGGGCTGACGGTGTTCTGGAATGCTGCCTCTCTGGGAATGTTTTCCACTTTCAATCACTTTTTTTCTCCCGGTCTTTCTCACAAGGCGCTCTTTAAGCTCCGGTGTTGCCACACAGAGCAGCCATTCATCGGCTCTACAGTCAGCCACACACACTCCCATGTTGAACCTCTGGACATCTAAACTGGTAAGTTATGTAATTTTTTATAAACGTAATTTCTAAGAAAAAAGATAAAGTTTCATATTAGTATTTATATGCCGGCTGTATTCTTTTAGTTTTTATTAAAATTGATTTGACCTTAATTTGGATGTGATTATTTTAACAACAGAGTATAATTTTTCTGGATATGGTTCTTTGAGCCAAATTGCTTATCATTTTTTTTATTATGATTGACCAGAGATGCAGTTTTTGCCTTTTGGCAAGATAAATATCTCTAGCCTGTTCGGTCTGTGATGCTGTAGGCTAATTAAGTAAACTGGGTTGATTCACGGCAAACTAAATGTATCATTATTTTGTGGATTTTATCAATTACATTATTATTTCTTGCATTCTAGGTGTGATTTTAGGTGTAGCAACCTTTGCTGAAAAGGATTTCCAGTCGACCGTGGAAAGGATTTGGACACTTTTACGCAGCACAATGGCTTTCCCTGAGAAGAGTCAGCAATAACTGGGATCATTGTAGACGCCAGACTCATTCAATTAAAACGATTTCATTACACTGAATAGTGTGGACTCTCCCTAAAACAATCACATTTTGTATTCATCGTCTGTCTTATCATAAAGTTAAAAAAAAAATGTCCGGCGAGGAGCACAGCCTGTCCGAGGCGGAGCTGAGTCCTGGAGGGTCAGACGATGGTCACTCACTGTCACCGACTCAACCCAGAGCGCCCCACGGCCAGGACTCCCCTCTGACCGGGCCGCCGCAGCAGCTGACCACGCTCTGTGTGGCGGATGGCAGCGGAGATGATGGAGGGGAATCTAGAGCCAAATCAGAGGAAGAAGACGATCGCTTCCCGATCGGCATCAGGGAGGCGGTGAGTCAGGTGCTGGACGGATATGATTGGACACTTGTGCCTATGCCGGTGCGCATAAACAACGGAAACAAAGCTAAACCCCACGTCAAGAGGCCAATGAACGCCTTCATGGTGTGGGCGCAAGCTGCGAGGAGGAAACTGGCCGACCAGTACCCCCACCTGCACAATGCGGAGCTCAGCAAGACTCTTGGCAAACTGTGGAGGTTTGTATGTAGCGGCTGTCCTAGACAAGAACAGTGTGACCATACATTACAACATATCCCGTGTTTGTGCGTAAAGTATAAGAGCGGCTGTTTAATTTAAATTACATGTAAAAGTGGGCAAATTATTGACAAGGGAACAGGAGGGAAACAGAAACAAATGTAATGTTTTTGCTATCTGGATAATGTATAATACGTACTCAGAATTGATGCAAACTAGATTTATCAGTTTGCTAAGGTGTCCTTGTATTTATCCACGGGATTAATAAACAATCTTTATAATTTTAAGACATATTATTAGAAAAAACCTAAGTCAGAAGGGCAATAAGACTAAATCACCTCTTTTTCCTCTCTCGAGGTTACTGAACGACAACGACAAGAAGCCATTCATCGAGGAGGCGGAGAGGCTGAGGAAACAGCACAAGAAGGACTACCCGGAGTACAAGTACCAGCCCCGACGACGCAAAAACGGCAAACTAATGCCTTCTAGTGAGTCCGACAGCCAGGGGGAAGGGGAGGCCAGCCACTCCCAGTCACATTACAAGACACTGCATCTGGAGCACAACGGTGGGGCTGGGTCTCCCCTGGGTGAACTGCACCACCACCACCATCACCACCACCATTCTGCTGGTAGGCAGCGAACAGGTTCTGAGTCTGGGCTCAATACTACACAATACTTACTTTACATTTCAAGAGATATGTGATTAAATCTGAGATGCAGTTCAAGAGTAAAACTAAAAGGAGACAAACAACTTAGGAACATCTGGGTAAAGTTCACCTGACCACATTGTCTCTTCTCCTCTCTCCCCCCAGGTCAGGGTCACAGCCCACCCACACCCCCCACCACTCCAAAGACAGAGCTCCAGTCTGGTAAACTGTCAGATGCCAAGAGGGAGGGGACAGCAGGAGCGGCTGGAGGGTCAGGAGGCTCCAGGGGAGCCCTTGGGGTGGGATCTGAAGGGGCATCAGGTGGTCCGACGTCATCAGGCACTAAACCCCACATCGACTTTGGCACCATGGACATTGGAGAGATCAGCCATGAGGTGATGTCCAACATCGAGCCGTTTGACGTAAACGAGTTTGACCAGTACCTTCCTCCAAATGGTCACCCGCAGAGCGGCGCTGGGGCCCCTGCAGCTGCATCCTCAGCCTCGTCTTATGCCTATGTCCTGGATGCGGCTAGCGGGCACTCGGCCTGGCTCTCCAAACAGCAGCAGCAGCCACAGGCTTCTCCATCGTCCGCTGACCCCTCCAAGGCACAGATCAAGAGCGAGTCGGCATCCGGGAGCCACTATGCTGAGCCTTCATCCTCTCCAACCTCAGGTGCCCATGTCACCTATACCCCGCTCAGCCTCCCTCACTATGGCTCCGCTTTCCCCTCTCTGGCCTCCAGGGCTCAGTTTGAGTATGGAGGGCACCAGGCCCCTGGGGCATACTATGCCCACTCCAGCCAGGCCCCGGGGCTGTACTCAGCCTTCTCCTACATGGGCCCTACACAGAGGCCTCTGTACACTACCATAGGAGACCCCTCCAGCGTGGCCCCCTCTCACAGCCCCACACACTGGGAGCAGCCTGTTTACACCACACTCACAAGACCTTGAGGGAGACCAACTGAGCAGAGGGAAATGTGGGAAGCATGTGAGTGGATCTGTGTGTGTTCATGCAAGGATGTGAGTGTGTGATTGTGTGTGTGCATGTGCCATATTGATGATATATGAGAGGTTTTTACTTTTTTTAGCCAATATAATGCAAGATACATCTATGGGGCCTTACACAGTTAAAAAATAAAACAGCCACAAACTCACACTATATAAAGTGTGAATTATGGCTCAACAGCCAATCAAAAAATAAATAAACCTTAACAAACGTGTGCCATCATAAATATGTGAGTTGAGATGTACAGCAAAGTGTGTAAACAAGCAGTAGATGAGAGAAACACTGAGTGGACATTTGTTGGATGATGAATGACTCTGATTTGACCCAGAAGTGATGGGTTTACATTGACATTATCAGATTGTATTAACCAAACTAAAGGATGTTTTTTGATGTTATTGTGTTATTTTATATGAGTAGTAAGTTTATTGTTGTTGTTGATATCCTAGGGTGTAACTTTATTGTGACTGATTTGATATTACACTTTTACATCTGCACCACTGCTTTGGGAAAAGCGTGTTTTGTTTCAATAAGATGTTCCCTCAAGTTGCTTATTTTTGTGGCCAGAAAAAGAACAGTTGCGACCTTTTTTCTTTGTAGATAACACAATCTGTACTTCTCTCTTTTCTTTACATTGACTTCACTGAACTGAACAATTAAGCATTTAAGGGGAAAATAGGAAAAAGAGAGGGAAAGAGAGCTCTTGAAGATGTATTTCAGCTTATCGCTCAGTCTTGGACACTTACCTCAACTCTATTCAGTTTGTGCCAATAGCAAAGGAGGAGTGCGACCCTGGATACCTGATCATCTGAAGGTATTCAGTATGTCAGGAACCTCCATTTAAATCTGCTTTTTTTTCGCTTTCTAATATTTTGCTGATCCAGTAACTGAGTTAGAATCTGTAAGTTCAAGTCTCAACCAAATCTCTCGAGATAATTGACCAGCTTTGGGTCCTACTAAAGGATTAGAATCACATGTACAACTTTTCTGCACTGCATGCAAGCCAAAACCATGTTTTCATCTTTAGTTTTTTTGCTACGTTGTGCCCCCCCGCCTCTTCAGCAATGTGAAAAATGGTCATTACCACAGGCTTCACCTTCATTACGTGATACATACTTTATCAATTTATACTGACCCTCTTATCATGTACTTATTATTTTTATGTAAGTCATAATGCATTGTGTGTGACACCTTTGCTTCTTCCATTTTGTATAATTCTGAATAGTTTTGTAAAGTGTTTGCTATACATTCACTTGGATATTTTGCTTCCTTACAAGAAAAGCAATGTTGGAATATTATTGTTGTCATTTATTAAATCAATTTATTTATAAACATCGTGTGTTAGAGCATTATTTTATGAAGCAGCACTGGTGATTTCAAGAACACACATGGTGCACTTAGTAAGCGAAGCCTGAAAAAGTCAATTAAAAACACGCTGCTGACGTGTGAACTGTAATAACAACACAATCAGAGCCCCACCACCCTAAGCTGTTTAGTGTTTGTGTGTGTGGTAGGCTAAAATTGACTACTAATTCCCCACATTTAATCGGCTGGGGACTGCATGTTACTGAGAAAGACAAAGAGAGCCATTCAGTGAGGGAGAGGGACAGAAAGAGAGCTAAGGGTGGGTGCAAAGCACCAGAGGCAAGGCCAATTTCAGCTCAGTAACCAGCGTACACTTGGACTTTTGTACATGGCTTTCCTTTTACGCTGCTTCTCCTCTCCACCTGAGGCTCCCTCCCTACCTTCACTTACAGCTGCAGTTAAAACCCGTTCAGAGGGCATCAAATCAAAATGTCAAGTTCATGGGGCAGACACTGTGTTTGAGGGTAACACAGAACAAAGATTATTTAAGAGTGGTAAATCAGTAGAAAAATAATAAATTGATAATAAAATAAATTGATACCATACTAAAAAAACTAGCTTTAACTAAAGAGCAATCAGCTCATACACCAACATTAATGGCACGGGAAGGAGTTACAAAGAATAATCAAACGGTCATGGTCCCAGCTTTACTAACTAAGGGAAATAAACCTGTATTTGCTTAAAACAGAAGGGTGTATAACTGATTACTTTGTGGACATATGGGAATTTAAATAAAATATTTTAATTTCTGGGACGGTTTTAGGAGATGTTTACAAAGATACAAAAACAGCATGTAAAAGGCACTTATTGACAGCCAAGCAGGTAAATCCAACCGTGTTTGTTTTATGGTGTTTTGATTTCTTGTCTTTGCAGATGCAAAATTACATTTCAGACAAAACACAGATGGAAATATGTCAGTCTCTGTGAAGTCTGGCACATTTACATTTTGGTTAATATTGATTCATGTGCCATGGACCCGATCAATAAATGCAGTACAGTATTTAAATTTTATGCCACTTCCCACTCCTAATCCTGTTTGTTTCATAGGCAAATATTTTACTTTTTACTCTATTACTAGGTTTTACAGCAAACAATATAGTTTACATTAACTCTATAATACTGCAACATTAACACGTTGCTCATATGTTGATATATTACTAAATAGAATCCAATATGTACATGTATGTTATAATACTCTGAAAAGATATTCTACATGACATGCTTTTCATTTTGAAGCTTTAGGTAATTTTTTCTTTCACAGGATTTCTACTTGTAATAGAGTAACAATATTTACATTAAAGAGAGGATTTGAGTCGGCCTTTTGTATCACTGGGAAGCCAATTCACTGGGTCACATCTCGAAGTGCTAATAATCTTTTGTAGCATAAAAGTATAGGAGAGAAATTAAAAGATATACTGTTAATTGCTTGACAAAAATAATGATAATAAGAAAAACTCAGGGATCATGGATTGTGTTGGAAATTTTGTTCTTATTGTAATGGATTAAAGATGTGAGACCTTTATCAGCACTAATGTGCTAATGTGTAACCAGTTTGAAGTAGGGCTGTAAGTCATTCAGTGAGCCAATGACGTTTTGATACAGCATCAAATGATAGTACTACATACACGTGTACGATCTAGCACAATTCAATACAGCAGCTCTAAATTCTACTTTCACAAGGTGAATTTCTCAGTTTTTGTTGAAACTGTCAGAAAGGTGATAAATTTACTACATGTTAACTATTGAGGTCATAGTGGGTGGAGGAGTCATACTGGGGTGCATTTTTGACAGTTTAAACAGTAACTACAAAATTATAATCTTGTAAAAGTAGAATTCATGACAGAGCTGCTTTATCAGATTTATCAGATCAGTGACTGTACAATTTTATAAATACTAGCACAGACTAAAAAACTAGACTAGAAAATAGACTAACTGAGCAAAGGACGCCACAAAAAAATCACATTGACCTGACAATATACTTTAATAAAACAGAAAATGTTGTTATCATTTACTAATAACTAAATTCAGAAACAATAACTAAAACAACAACTTTTGTTTCAGGCTCTTCAGATTTAGAAGTTATGTGTACAAACTAGTGCAAGTAATTTGTAATAGTTCATCTTGTATATAGGATAACTATCACATATTAATTATATATGCACGATCAGAGTATAACTTTGTTTTCTTAAAGTTTAAATTTTCCACTTTGAATTTATATTTGACACCTTCAGCATTGTTAGTGTCCCGGTCCGTCCTCCACACCAGCTGGTGGCGGTAATACCGAAATTAAAGAGGAGAAGCAGAAGCGGGACGTGACGTCACTCCAGGGGCGCCAATTCTGCAGCGAACAGAAACACAACACTGAGCTGAGGAGGAGAGCCCTGTCACCGTCTGAAAAGGTAGGTGTTTAGCTTCATGTGCAACATAAATGTTTTCCTCTGAACAACCTAAACAAATAATTTAAACCGGCAACATTATGTATTATGGTTAGAAAAGGCCAGTTTGAGTAGTATGAACCACAATGTAAGCAAAAAGTTAGCATCTAGTTAGCTAGTGTGAGTTGCTTTACAACATGTTTTACAACGTATTACAAGAGCTGCTTAACTAAATAAAAACTGTAGTTTAATTATATTTCATTTGTGTCTGTTGTCTTTTCAGTTAGCAGTTATGGATATCAGTCCCTATGAAGCAGACAACTCTGTCAGCTGTCGGCTGAAGTCTCAGATCCCTGATGTCTGCAGAGTAGAGGACTGCTGTTTAGGCATTGACGAGGCAGGCAGGGGGCCTGTGCTGGGTATGCTGCTAGTTTAATTTGGAAAAGGAAATTAAGCGCTACATAATCTAAACCTTCCAGTTTTTAAAATAAGAATTTATCTTTTAGTTGCTGTCATTCACTATTTCTTTTTCCACCGACTGCACTGTAAGACTTGTTGTACACATACTTATACTTTTTGTGTTTTGTGGTCCAGGGCCCATGGTGTATGGAATTTGTTTCTGTCCAGTTTCCAAAAAGGAGGCGCTGAAGGACTTGAAAGTGGCAGGTAATCCTGCTGACCTGTACTGTGGCAGATGTTGATTAGAAAAGAACGGGGCCATGTCTCTGCATGGCTTTTTTTTAACCTCTTTATCTACCAAAAGAACTTTTGAAATGATGTAATGTCGCACAACTGTAGGTAAAAGATGACTTGCAAATCACTGTGAATACTAAATAAAATCATGTACCTAATTTGCTATTTAATTGGTAAATAAAATCTCTCCACAGTGGGGTACATTAAATTAATATATTGGTCTCTCCCTTATCAGATTCAAAGACCCTAACAGAAGCAGAAAGAGAGAACCTTTTCCAAAAACTGGATGAAGCCAGAAGTTATGTGGGCTGGGCACTGCAGGTTCTCTCATCCAACACCATCTCTACTAGCATGTTACAGAGGTACCTGGTATATACAGCATAATGCACACATAGGCTCAACACTGAAATTCATACACACAAACATAATCTTTGCTTTTTTTTCAAGGACAAAATATAACCTGAACGCTCTGTCACATGATACAGCGATTGATCTGGTGCAGTATGCCTTGGACAGTGGAGTACAGCTCAAAGAGGTACACAAGTTTACACATTTACAGATAATGCAAATGCATTATGTTTCATAGGTCTTATTTTCTGTTCTGCCTATTTTATGTTTTAATCTAATCCTTTTTAGTTTTATAGAGCACCATCAGAATGCATTAAACGGCTTGGTCCCACTCCAGTATATACACTCCAGTATATAATGTGTGTTATTTTTTCATTGAATTTTTAATGTACATTTACAGTGATGCTTGAGCTTCAGTGTGCCAAATGATGTATATGCAGAGTTTGTTTTCACATTTGTCTTCAGAAGGGGGAAAATGTAGAAAACCATAGCTGACAGATCTTACTGTTTAAAAAATTCCCTTAATGTAAAACATTTTCACTAGTAATTGACCCTCTGAACTAGTCCATCTGAAAACCCTGTTTCCTGGCTTACTGGTCCTCATGTCCAAAAAGCATTTGCAAATAGTTGTTAAGAACAAATTTTCCTATTCTTGGTCTGCCTTCTGCGATCTGTATGTATTCTACAGGTTTATGTGGACACAGTCGGCCCAGCAGAGAAGTATGAAGAGAAACTCTCCCAGCGGTTCCCAGGTATCAAGGTGACAGTGAGGTCAAAGGCTGACTCCCTCTTTCCCATTGTCAGTGCAGCCAGTATCTGTGCGAAGGTTAGTGACGACCAGCAAGATGCTATCTCAGTCTTTTTCTTCTAGGCTCCTATGTTGCCTCCCTAAACCTCATCGCTGTGCAGCAGAAACTCTTAATTTACTATCTGAGTTCAAATTAACTAAAGACTAACTGATTAATGTTGTGAAGGCCTCTAGGAGCCTTAATTTAGTATTATGGACAGAAAAATTGTTGCTGTTGAAAACCTCACATGTTCATATTAAGATTTTGTCTATAGTTTATCTTATGTTGTGTGATTATTTTCAGGTTGCCAGAGATCATGTTGTAAAAAGCTGGAATTTTGCTGAGAACCTAGGAGAAGTGGATAGAGATTATGGTTCAGGATACCCAAATGGTAACAAAAAAATCCCCCAAATCATGTTTGAGAAAGCCTTGTTAAACGTACTGTATAAAATTGGTGAACTTACACTGTTAATAAATTATAACTATTATTACTTATAAAGATAATTTACCCACAGAAATTGCATTTCAGATAAACTGACAGGGATGCTGAATTTGTCCTTTTGTTTTTAGACCCCAAGACTAAAGCGTGGCTGCTGAAGTACCTGGACCCAGTGTTTGGTTACCCACAGTTTGTCCGCTTTAGCTGGAGCACTGCCCAAACCCTGATGGACAGCAAGGCGGCCACTGTCCACTGGTAAAGACTGTCCACTGCTACGGATTTTGTTAGAGTTAAAGAGAAAAAACTGTGAAATTCAGCTTTAGAACCTAATTTACAGTCTCTGTGCCCCTGGTGATTCTGCCCTGAGAAAATTACTCTCTCTGTTTTTCATTAACCAGTATTTGGAAGATAAGAATTTTCAAAAAGCGTTAAAATGCTTTTCACTCCGCGTCTTGTATGAAAAGAGCCCATAGAAGCCAAAGAAATCCACAGAAATGCCTTTACAATTTTCTTTTTTGTGTCTGTAGACAAATATGCTTGCATGTGTTAGTGTGTGAAAACCACAACCCCTTTGATTTTCAGGTCACACTTAATGTCTGTGCAAATCATTTGACCTGAGGAGATGAGTCCTAACCACAGTGCAAAAAATCGACCTTGCTTTGTTAAATGTGTCCTCAGGGATGATGATGAGGAAGATGGGGAGAAGGCAGCACAGCGGCAGAACAACAGGTCCATGTTGTCCTACTTTAGTGCTTCAGCTGGAGGTAACGACCAAAACCCAACCCACCAGACACACCGCTTCTTCACTGAGCGGAGGCTGAAGAGCCTTGACACACTCTGAAGACATTAACCGACACAGTTTCACAGTCAGTATATGAAAAGCTCTTTGTGAGATCTTCATATACAACTAAACAGTTTTGGGTAGAGAAATGGATGGACTTTTATTGAACATTGTGGATGCGATGTTTATATCACCAGTGCAAAGTTGAACTTCAATTGGTCTTTTTTCCTGTTTGTACCTGTTTGTTTTTTTTAAATACATAAAATGATGTTTAAAGCTCTTGTGACTTTCTAAAATCACTTATACTACACCATACTTATTGGGGGAAAAAAGCATTTATGAGAAAAGTAAAACAATATTATAAAAACAAAATTAATGACAATACTACCCCCTGGTGGCAGCATGACAAAAAAGCAGCACCTGCGTTGTCCTTGAACCTTCATGGTTACTACAGTAAGTCGACCACATTCTGATCATAGATATGGACAAATGCAAAATATCCTCGACAGTTTCTACAAGAATTATGTTCTTGTAGAGAAATGGGATGGCTATGATATGATACCAGAGTTTTCAATACCAAAATAATACTTTTGAAAGAAGTATAAAAAGAGAGACCATAGAATAATATTGCTTAAATTAAATACAGTGCAATATTACAATTTATTTGAATCAAAAAATTTAATCTAAGAACTGATTACAAACTTTTTGGTACTTGACAGCCTGTCATTGATATAAATAATAAATGTAAATATTGAGACAACTAAAGACTTGTTTAAACAAAGGTTTGTTTTGATTCTAATACAAATGTCACTTATTGTCAGTTTGTATAACACATTTTTCTGCTGTCTTTAATTTTACATCTTATGTGTTGAGACTATTGGCTACAATTATGAAGTAAAAAGGACGATGAGGTTTCATGGTATTACTGCATATTATTCCCCTCTTCAGATACCACAGTGTAGTCTGTATTAACCCAACCAAGCATGTTGCATAGATCAATATTTGTAGATGGTTTTCAAATGTCTGACTTCTCAGAAGTCACAGCAGTCAGTGCTCTTCTGCTGCTGTTGTCTTTCACATCCAGGAGAGCTTCATCTTCTTCTGATTTTAGAGATTTTTTTTTTCTCCAGGAGCACACATAAAACTGTCAACCACGTAATAACATTTTGCTATTGGAAAACAAAGGCAGCTGGCTATGAATGAGTATCCGTCATAAAAATAAATTCTTCATTGCTGCATTGCTCTGCTTAACAAAGGTTAACTAAGAAAAAAGGCAAATCCATCTGCCCGCTGTTGCTAGTTCTCGTTGGGTTTGTTTCTCGACTCTTGGATCCTCTTCCCACAGTTCATAGCTAAAGATGAGACTGCAAATGAAGACAGGATCATGATCGAACTCCCCACAAAATGAGACGAGGCTCCTCTGGGGGCTGCTCGCCGGACTTTCCTGGGGAAAGTCTCTCTGTCGAAAGCTGCAGAGGCTGTTGCTGTCTGGGCCACAGGTTCCATGGTTGTGGAGGATGCTTGGATGTCGGAAAGCTGAAGGCAAAGTCCACAAGCTCTCTCTGGAGAATAGGCGTTGGGTTCTCAGTAGAACTGCTGCAGCCTTAGCAGTAAGTATCTGGATCTCCGTTCTCACCAGAGGGGCTTGATCTATTGTGTCGTGTCTGATTCCTCTTTCTGATCTCCAGTATTACATCCATTTATAACCTCCCCAGGCTCGTCATCTAATCCCTTTAAGTAAACTGCTGTACTACTGCGTCAATGGGATTAAAAATAGTTAGTCCATGTCTGCGGGGGACTAAAATGGGTAACTATTTCAGCTTAAGACTGTCTACTGTAATTCTGTTAGGTCACCCTGCCACTGCTACATAGTGAATAAATGCAGTTGTTTCTGGGATACATGCTTGCAGACAGTAACAGTGGTTATGGTGTCTGACAGGTGAGAGGCTATGAGAATGTGCTTTGTGCTACATGCTGGTAAACGCGTATCATATTTATACCATGTTCACCAATATAGTTCCACATGTTAGTATGCTGATAGTAGCTGATTACCAAAACACAAAGTACTTCTGAAACTAATGGAAATGTTCTTACTTTTGTCGTATTTGGTCATCAACCATCCAACCATATTAGTTTTCATTTCAATCTTTAAAGAACTTTATTAATCCCAGAGGGAAGTTGCTTTTCCCCGTCACACATTTCTAACTTGTGAATAAAACAAGATTAACAAAATACAGCGGTGGTATAAAGTATGACATAAATGATTATTATGATAATGGTCAAAAGTTGGATGTGGTGATGATGAAAATATTAACAGTCATGATAAAATGTGGTGTATTCTAATACGGTAGCCAAGGACATAATTAATTTGATAGTATTGCACATTGATAGTGAATTAACATGTTTTGGGAGTAGTGACTTAGGGAGAAAACCTGATTGTCCAGTTTCAGTCTCGGTCCCCCTCCTGGACTGGGAGCGATGATAAGTAGATGAAAAGTCAGAAATTACCAAAGTGATTATCCTGAAGAGGGCTTGCTGTGTGTGTGTGTACAGAAATTTCATAGCATTCTACCCAAAAAATCACAAATGTCACCCTCATAGTCACAAGCTTATCAAAGTTCTTGGGATTCATTATATGTGAGTCAGCAAAAAGACGAGATAATCAAATAAAGCAAGGTGGAACTGCTCAAGTGGTTTTTGTCAAGTAAAAGAAACGGCCCTGTCGTAGACGGCGAAGGCACAGGTGCACATGAGGTGAAGCAGAGTAGAACCTAACATTTGGCAGCTAAATAGTTTTTCCATTGAATAGACTGTAATTGATACTGTAATAGCTGCCAGAATGAGTCACTAGACTGTTATCCAAGACTACTGTATTTTCCTGAACACGTAGATGAGATAAGTGCGTAGAGCTTTAGAGACTAAAATCATCAATCAAGGATTGGGGGTGATTAAGGAGTACATCCGATTAAGAAGCAGTATGGGACATTTATACAATTAAACATAACCTAAAAGTTTTTATTATGTGTAAATCTGCTGAATAGTTTAATTTATATTTGTAAAATGTCTATGCACATAAAAAAGACATGTACCTTAATGAAATCAAACTAAGCTCTTAACCTTTCCATGTCAGTGACTAAAACCAAAGTGTTTATAGTTTAAGGGCAAAAATAATTGGCCCCCATGTGCCTTTTTTTGCTTTCACAACGCACCAGAACAATCAATCAGCATTGAACTTTTTTAAAATATGTTCTGACCCCTTTTTTTTTTTTTTTTACATGTGCAGACCTATTTTTACCTTTTCTTATCCATCTGTGTCCTCTTCAGGGACAGAAAAACATTTTTTTTTTTAAACATGACTTACTGTGTATGATTGTGTGTGTGACAAATAAAATTTGTATTTGAACTGAACTTTACTTAATGCACTATGAACAGTCATAATGACACTTGAACATTTGATTGAGAAGAATTACTCTTACATTCTTCATAAGAAGTAATTTCATCATGCCAAAAAGTAAATTCAAATCACTCTGGAAAGAAGATCGTGGATGCTCATCTTTAGGGGGAAGGCTAAACTGCCATTTCACAGTGTCCAGAACAGACGTATGTGGCACAAGGAGACAAATCCTGTTAGAAACAAACCTGGCGTGGTTAGATGTGTAAGATTTCAAAAACTTAGTCAACAAGAATCCCTGGTTCTCTGCGAAGGAGGTGTTGATGAACTGGACATTTCTGGAATTGCTCATGGTGAGCTTCAAGGTCATCATCCCTCATCCAAGAAAAACTCATCAAACCCAAAATGAAGTTTGGCCATAACATCTAAAACATAAAGATAAGCTTTTGAAGTCTGTCTTTTGGTCTGATGAGGACAAGGTTATGTTGGTATTTTGAAGAATAATGTCAATAAACTTGTTGGGTAGCTAGTCTAGCTTTAGGTCTCCCCTGTGTCTTCCAGCAAGACTGACCTGAAGCATACATCCAAGTTGGTCCAAAACTTTTTTGAAGGGACACCAAAATCAAGGAGTGGCCTTGCAGATCCCAGATCTCAGTCCTATTGAGAATCTGCGTTGGGAGCTCGAAGTTAAAGTTCATCAAAAACAAAAACGAAAAAATAAAAAATTCAGTATTTTCTAGCTGCACTAATATAATATATTAAATTGTTACTTGTTCTTGTTTAGTCAACAGCGTCACACATTTATAACTTTAATATCTTCTAACATTCTATCTAAAGCATCATAATTACTCTCCTCATTGCTTTTTCACACTGTTATACACTATATTGCAATTACACTCGTACAGTATGGCCCACTACCAAGAAGTGCACTGGCAGGAAATTAATTTTGATCATTAACAGTTGCTCTTATTTAGAGTCAAACATCTGTATTTTGCAGTATTGCGTTTTATAGTATTCTAAATTGAGTATTGGGTTTTGATTTAGTTTTAATAAACAGAATATCATCTTAGACCCTAGGAATTTGATATGAGCTGTTTTCTTTTCATTTTATTCCCAAAAATAATTAAATAACTATTTGAAAAATAACTGGTAAAAAGACTAAACAGAAAAACAAATCATTAATTGCACGTTTATGACAAACCATCAAATGCATTTTTATTTAGGCCACAACTTAGCTTTTTTTTTTTGCATTTGTATTATCTAGGACAATCGATTAGTGTGCTCAGTGTGTAAGTGAAACCACTAAAGTATTTTTGTTCATTTGTACATTTTATTTCATTTTTAATGCTATTTACTTTATTACTGATGAGAGAATGGTTCCTGTTTAAAGACACTGTATTAAAATTTGAATGACACAAAAACTTGACCAAAAATTTAAGTTTGTACAGCTCCATGAACAGCTCCACTGTCACCATGACTGACCCATGTCACATAGGGTCAGCAGTTCTCTAATCCCTGTTACACATAGTCCTAGTTTCTTTTCATGGCGTGTCTTTAATTGTGTTTATTGGATTGCACTGGTTCTTTTCCACTACTGACACAGAAAGAGTGAATGAATGAGTGGTGCAAAAACTATTGTGATTATATGAAATGACTATGAATTAAAGAAAATTACAAGGAACAAATTTATCAATAAAGATATAAATATGTTGCAGGGGTATGAAAATGGAAATAAAATATTTGAAAGTTTGATGGAGGGGCATCAAACTCTAAGTTTGCTTATTTTTAGTTACTATTTTGTTGACTAAATAAAAAATATATGCTGTTTTATCTGTTTCAAATTACATATATAAAACAAAGTACCGTGTGTAAAAAGTGAAGGGGCCTAGTTTCTTTTCCAAAATGACTATTGTGTTTAAATGACTGAATTATAATTAACTTACAGTAATTATGTTACGTTTCATACAAAATTAAAGGCATTATCTTATTAAAAATGTCAGATGGAATAATGTAAATGCCATAATCATGAAAATGACCTTTGGGGATTTCTCTCTTAAACTGCAAAAACTTGGCATTTTATGTTGGCTCAGTTAAAGATTTGCTAGCATCAAATTATCCTGTGTAAATATTTAAAGAACATTCAGCAGTTTTCTCATAAGTCACCACTTTTGTAATTATTATTCATGCAGTTGTCATCAGATCTTGACCATCTGGTCCAAATGGAGCAGTCTGATGTAAGATTACTTCTTATCTGTGGATCAGCAGTGCGAACCCCGGCCATGCTATCCCTGGTCTCCACAGACTCTGTTGTTCCTGGCCGTCAGGTTAAATTATCTTCATTCATTCCTCTCAGGAGGGCTGACATTTCTCTGGCCCATTCAACCAGTGGTGGATCATTTCAGCTGGAGTCGCAGATCCTTTCCACATGGTGTCCCCATTACACCAAAGTGAAACCTTTTTTTCTTTTAACTTTTTTTTTTTTGTCGTGTAAAAATTTCAGAACAAGAGTGAACTTTAAGTTCTAGTGGAACAAGCTAATATCTTTGAATAAGTCTGTGATTTTTAGTTTGTGATTTTGCACTTGTCATTAAATCATCAGTATCAGCTTCCACTTACATTACAGAGCTGTTATTATAGGAATTTCTTCTCAAAGCTTTTGTTATGGACAAGGTGAAGCTACATAAATCATATCTTGTAACAAACAACATATTTTTTACCCATCACACATCTTTTGCAGGTTAGTCATCCCAGCGAAGGACTCTGATAGCTAATGCTGGCATATACTTGATCTGGATGTTAGCTACGAAGGTGTCACTAAATGATAATGACAATTTTGCTTATACAGATTTATGTCACTCTTTTCCATATACATACAACATATGTACAGTTATGCTTCTTTTGTATTGAAGAGAACCTGCTTCCTTTGCTAGACTAGGGCTCTTTTTTTAATTAAAGGTGCACCTATGGATGTTCTTAATGTAGTAATTACACAAATAAAAGTAAACGATTTGTGCCAAAAGTGGGAAAAATTCAACAGTTAGTAATATAATTTTAGACGCACACAGATTAAGCGCCTCTGACATGGAAGCTAGATCAAAACTAGGTAGAGATGCTGATCCAAGTGTTTAATAGCATATTGTACTAAAGAAGGAGAAGTTTTGATAGAGATTTTTTTTTATATATATAATGGAGTATTCTGAAAATGTTGTATCAGTACTCAGTGGGATCAGAGTACTTCTTCCAGTGCTGACAATAACTAATCTAGCAAACACAAACAAATACAGTATACATAGCGTCTACAGGAGCCAAAGTAAAGAGTCAAATACATAATGTCAATAGATAACCCAACAGTAAATTAGCAACCCATTAGCCTTTAACAGCTAATAAAATGGCTGGCTTGCCTAGCAGGAAACAAAAACAGTTAAAAAAACAGCTATTTTAAAAAGAGAACCTATACTAATTGTGCTCCAACAAAGTTATTTGTTGTGTAGATAAAGTTGTCTGTAAAAACATTGTTAGCAGAAATGTCTTCATATCTTCACAGAGGCAACAAGAACAGAAATGCACTTAATCGATCAAAGCTGCATTTACATTATCTCTCCCTCTTAAACTCTTGCTTCTTCTTTCCATTTATGTTTATGTATGTATGATGAGGCACCCCCGAGACAGCTGATTGTGTAGTGTTTTATTTAGAGAAACTCCTCTCTTCAGTCTAGGCTTTTAGCCCAGCTGTAGTCTGTGACCCACTTCTCTTAGACAGATGGTGCTAGAAATGAGGAGAAGGTGGGAGCTGAGAGGAGGACAAAGGAGGTGTACTGTAGGGGTTTGAAGAAATAGTGGGGCAAAGGTACTATATTTGCAGGACAAGTGGGTTTAATGGAGTAGATAATCAAAGAAGACAATACGAGGCGCGAGAGAGATACACACACACACACACGCATTGTAGTATTGTCAGTAATAAAACAGATATAATCATCATAACTTATTATAAATAATCACTGCTCACATTAAAAGTGGCTTTTTGGTTTCAAATGACTAAATACGTTATGACTAATTAGTAAAAGGAAGCATTGTAGCTGGAATTGAATATCTTTGCATAATATTGTTAAAGATTTATTCTGTGATGCTGAATTAGATATTTTTAAAGTGCACTTTATGGGCACAGTCTGATAAATGAGGTGCATCCGAACTAGCACACTCTGCATTCAGCCTCAGGAGCATTTGAAGTGAATTATGTTGTAATGTGTCAATGTTATTTTGTTCCCTCCCCGATATTTAGCTGGGTGGCCTTCAGATAACATCAACACAAAATAATAACAGTTAAAGCTTATAACAACCAGTCACTTAATCAGCACTTAATCCAGCACTTCTGAAACTGGGCAGGGACATGGAGGTACCCTGTCAAAGCTATTTCACTAACCTGAGACTTTTTAAATGTTAAAATACAGCTTTGTTCATTTAATTTGTTGTTTGAAATTTGTTGAAAGAAACTTAGAAAACCACTTGATTAGATGATCAACAGAAAATGTATTAACCAAATGATGAAAACCCTCTACAGCATCTCAGATGTGAGTATTTTCTGGTTAACTGTTAATTAGACAAATCATTACTCGAGCTATACTGTGATTAGCATGTTTTTCTTGTATGCTTCATTTTATAGACCAACTAATTAAATGACAAAACAGATTGGCAGGTGATTTGATGAAGTCAATAATCGTTAGTTGCATTCGCATACGATGAATTCCAATACAGCCCAATCAAAAACACCACAAGCTATGGCGTCAAAATTAAAATTAATAGTTAAAATCAGGCATTGTGCCTACATGTTAAAGTTTGTGTCTCTAATGCTGACTCCTTTTATTAACCTGCACACACACACAGACAGCAGATTTGAATGCGGGAGGAGGCACTTGCAGTCTATGAAGAGATGTGAGCTGACGTGGCTCTTGTGAGACAAGCTTACCGGGGCAGGAAATGGGATCGCACAAGCAGCAGGCATATTCCAAATCCCAGCCCTGCCAAGCTTTTGACGGCAGAGAGCTGACCCCATGTGACCTCCCTCAGGGCATCCATTGAAAAAGAATGACATCATTTTGAGAGCTTTTGCATAGAGCAAAAGGAAAAATACTTAGCCTGTTAAAACTACGATGCATGAGCTCTGCACCGCTGCCTCCCTCCCTCTTCAAGTCTCAGAGAATGCAGAGAACAAAAAAAAGGATGTAAAATTAATGTGCCTTCATTAATTTTTTTATATTAATAAGAAATGCAGCATAGGCTAAATGTGCTAGAGAAGTCAGACTGACTGGTAACTGGGTCACTCCCCAAAACATCATTTTTCACCTGCTGACGCCAGTGCTCATTTATGCTCCCAACATATTTTCTCTGATGACCATTTTTGTAGGATATGGTTTTGATAATATCCTGCAACCTTTGAACACCTGTGCCAACATAATTGGATTCATGTTTGATGTGTAGTGATTGTACAGTGCTGACAGGTTCATAATAATAGATAGACATTTTTGTTTAAAATATATCCAAAACCAAAGAAATGATCCTTCTTATAAGTTATAAGCATTTTTGACTTTGGTAACAGCAGTTGAGAAAACACTATCAGCTCAAGATTTATTTTGTACTGGGGCTTTTGAATATTTCACATGATCTTCATTAGCAGATTGAGTTTTTCCAGATGTCATAAGATTGCACATATTCAAATTGATTATGTTTCTCAGCACTTTAAGGGCATTTCTTCCTTAAAGTGTGAAAGTTACTGAACACCTACAGAGTTGTGAGATTGTTTTCTCAACTAAAAACAATTGTCATTCATGGCAGATGTGTTGAAACCATCTAGACCTAAAAATACTTGGGTACAACATTTCATCACAAACTGAGATTTAATTAAAATAGAGTCACCAGATGTGAAAAAGACTCGACAAGAATTTACCGTCAGGTGTTGTTAACCTCAGTCCTAAAAATACAGTGATTCTGTGCACAATGTAAAACTAAACAATGTATGTGATTATTAATTATCTCACTCATGTGTTTAATGACTCTTTTTAAGCTTAATGCCATCTGGAATTTACTTTTTTAATTGACTTTATGTTGAAAAATAGAGAGAGGTGTGTTTTTTGCCATTATACTTGTGAACAGCCAAGGATTTTTAAATGATTCTTTATAAATAAAACCCTAATATTTGCTTTTATGAGCCATCTGTAGCTGAAATGGTTAATCAATGAAAATGAATTAGCAGCTTTAATCACTTCCATCATTTGTCTAGAAAACATGCCAAGAATTTGCTAGTTCCAGCTTTTAGAATTTGAGAATTTGCTGCTTTTTTCTGTGATATATGAGAGTAAATTTAGTCTTTTTAGATTAATAACATTGTTCTGACAAAACAAGCAATTTGAAGATGTCAAGTTGGACTCTAATAAATTAGGATGGTAATGTCTTGACATTTTTTTACATTTTGTAGACTAGCAAAATCATGCAATATCCCATAATTGTTATTAATAACAGTAATCACTAGAGCTAGAACCATCAGAGTTTCCATTTTAATTGAAATTATATGGCTCTGTTACACATTAGATGAGGGATTCCTCCTTATGTGCTGTACAGAGTGAGAGTGAGTGTGTGGCGGTGGTGGAGTGCTCAGAGTGAACTGTCAGCAGTAAATCCCAGGGTGAGAGGGACTGAAGCCTGCCAGCTCCGTCTGCTCAGAGAGACGGAGAACATTAAGGCCACGATGCTAAAAGCCACTAAGTTTCCCTCTTGTCTCTGTCCATCTTGGCCTCTTGTGTGGTTTTCTGTCTCTGCACTGATCCATACAACTGGCTACCTTTGACCAACATTTCCCTTTTTCTTGTTTTCTGTCTTGTGAGGATGTTTCAGAGTACAATGTCGTCCTGACAAACACAGCGCATTGTGTGATCACGCAGACGGACTTTGCCTTTAAATGTTTTAGTACAGACAGTGTTTAGTGGTGGTTTTCCTGTAGCATTGATCATTCATTATATAGGCATCAACATGACAGAAGACTCGATGGTTCATTTGCATACTAAACCTGCTGAAGGCTCATGGTTTGTTATTCTGTCAACCTTTCTCTGTAAAATCACTTTAGTGGGAATATGTGTGCCAGCGTTCATTCATTAACATTTGGATCAGGGGTGCAAGTAACTGAAGGGTAAGGAGCTGTGAAATGTTATGTGGCAGTGAATCCCATGTATGACAGGTGTGATTGTTGAATAATGCATAATCCTTGATGCCATTTTTCATTGAAACAGCAATGGGAGCATGACAGCAGGCTGTGTTGGTGTTGCTAATCATTTGTTACACCAGCCAGACAAAACAGCCTAAACACTTCCTGAATAAGCTCTTTAACTCTGAAGCAACAATATAGACAATGAAAACATCATGCAAAGACAGTGGATCCTATTAGGTTTGATGCCAAGTTTACAGGATTTGTAAGCCCCATTTAATATATTGTTATCATCTCCGTGTTGATTAATTTCACCTTGCTGCTCCATGCACATATCTGTTTCTAGCAGAAGTAGATCATTTGGATAAAATCCTTTAACACTATATCCTGTAAGTAGTTTTATATACTATCATCAGTAGAGCTTGATTTTGGACAGAAATGATTTTTTTCATAACCTTTCGCAAGTGTTTTAATGATCAAATAATTGTAATTTCTCAAACAGAACTAGTATCCAGAAGACGTCACTTTGTTCTCTGGGCAATTGCCATGATGGCATGTTTCACTATCTTCTGACTTTGTAGATTTCAACTAATCAATCAATCAGTAAACATCAATAAATTGATATTGGATAAAAGAACCAGTCAGGAATGTTTTTTGCTTATCTGGTAGATCAACAAGACAACAGTCATGATCATAGCTATGAGCAGCTGCACTGAGGCACAGGGAGTCAAAATGGGACAAAGTAAAATAAAAAATTCCCTGTGGCTGGCATTTGTGGTGCCACCTTAAACTGTGTAGCATGTTCGTATGCTACACGATTAACTGGAAATTAGACTGGAAATCAGTGCTAAAAAAGTCAGGAGATCAGGGGACATGAATGTGTGGAGAAATTGAACAGCAATCAGTCCATGCAGTTATTACTTTAAACCACAAATATCTTTGTTAGGATGGGGGTTAAACGACCAACAGTGTCACCAGGATTCTTTCTCATAAATGCAAGTACATATTTGTACCTCTCCAGCTGGTAGATGCTGAGATTCTGGACCAAAGTGAGACAGCCATGAGGCGGACTCCCTCACTGCCATCACACGACACTTGTGCTGTAAACACAGAAAACCTGACGAGTAAAGTTAGTTATTAACATAAAAAATCATGTTGTCACTGGTACAGTCTCATTTTAATAAAAAACGCTTACTAATGCAATTATTAACGCTCGCATGTTTAAATTTAAGACATACATGCTCTTAACAAAGATTCATGAAGCCTATATTGAAGACGTGTTCGTGCACTGGACGTAATAATGTGGGCTACCTACTGTATGTTTTCATCGGAGTGATCACACTCTTATCTGAGCCATCTTAGTCCTTTTGGAGCAGGTCACCCCTTTGATTCCGCTCTCCCGTTTCCCCATTGACACCCATTCAAAAAAGGAGATGGGAAAAAAAAAAAAAAAAAGCCCAGCATCACAACTCGCACAGCCACGGTGTTCTGCAAAGCCTCCAGTCGCTCAGGGGTTAAACGTCATTTGGTAGTAGGAAGTGGGTGGTTGGGGCTGAGGATGGAGAAAAACCTGTGTAGTAAGCACAGATTATATTTCGCGAGAACAGCGATGTTACACCAGAGAAGAACAGAGTGAGCACATTACAGGAAAAAGGACACATGTGTTTTACTGGAAGACCAAAACGCGAAGTGATCAGCCTCCTTTCACCACCGACCTGTGTGTGTTTTTTTTCACCGGAGGGACGTAGACTCGCTACATATTCCCATTGATCTCGCCTTTTTTTTTTTAATGCACACAGGCACTGACAGCGTGTGGACGTGTCCTATAACCGAGATTTGTAGTTTAATGTGCAATCCGTATGCAGTGAACTCTGTGCACAGACATGCACTGGTGCCTTCTCAGCACACACACTGTGTTGCATATGGTTCGGCTGCTTTTGGACTCTAACATGTAGCCTATGGATTTCTGCTACCAAGTGATTTTGCAAACCATTGGAGGATCGTTGTGGTAAAAGCTTCATAAATGATGCTTGGATCTAGTTATTTTGGCTGTCGCTGGTGCAAAGAGACACAAGACATAGTTTTGGGTTTGAGTTGTGATTCGCGCCGTATTTACTGGGACGCAGATGTCTGCAAACTTGTTTGGGCTGTCTAATCTCGGGCATGATAAGCTTCGCTCTGACAGTGTGAGTTGTTCAGGAGGCTTCTTCTTTATCTCTCAGCTGGACTTCAGTCCATGCAGAGCACGCTGATCCGTGCAGCCCCCCTCGCTTATTCAGCAGTTCCCATCACGATCCGTAGCGTCGGTCACAATCTGCCAGCATGGGATGTCGGCTGGGGCTGAGCACAGGTCTGGTACTTTTTAAACTTTGGTCTCTTCTGATGTAGTTATTTGGTTGTACGTTTATACAAAAAGGATCTGGAATCTGTAATACGGAGCACTAGTGTCCTCTGTATGTCGTTATTTGCCACAATATGACCACTTAGTCGTGGGAAAATTAGCGGATATTACCTGCTTTTGACTGATAAGTTATGATTAAATTAACCGAAAATCCGCCAGGCTTTTCGTTTTAGCTGTACATTGACGAGCCGTGCTGGCTCACTGAAAGCCACGCGAGAGTTGGGCATCTTCTCGCCCGTTACCTGGAGACCGCAGGAGCCACGAGACCTTCTGACAGGTGTGAACCCGGGCACGCGCCATGGATGATTCTGGGATCATCCGAAGACGTAGACTGCAGGTGAGAGCTTCCAAAACAGATTGGTGTCATTAAAATGTATTGGACGAACTTTTACGTTTAAATAAGTTACCAGTCTTTTATTACTGTGTATCAGAATAAAATGTTGTGTACCTATACTGGCACACAATCTTAGAAGGACACTTGTGACACATGATGGTTCTTTAACTACACACAGCTGTAATGAATGTAAGAAAATAAAGCTAGTGTTGCCAATTGTCGAAAGAGATCATCAACCATATAAGGTATAAGCAAATAAGTGAGATAATACAAATAGCATGAAAAGGCTACACTGAATAAAGGATGGTACGAAGTCAACTAATTTACTGCCCAAATTAGTATATTCCAACCCTGACTGGGTCACGTGGAAAATACACTGTTGCTTGGTCCTTCTTTAATACCTTGCAAATCACTGTACTTCATCACATTGAATCCAAAATCGTACAAACTTCCTCAGCGTAGTTCACATTGGTCTCATACAACCTACTAAAGTTGGATGAAAGGGGGACCATAAGAATCTCTGTTGACACACACTAAAGGTGTACGTTGTCATGGCACTTGTTTATGTATGGAAAACCTTTGAGTAAGCATTATTAACAAGTGCCGGGGTTTGACAGATTAGTGTTGTGACAGTTTTAGATTCACAATAATATGTATACAAGTCTATAATACCCAGTCATTTGGAGATTGAGTATATGGAGTGTATTACTCTATTTCATTTGCATGACGTAGCTATAGCCACTTAGCCCATTTCTGGTACATTATGACGGACACAGTGGTAAAAGCTTCTGTTGAGTTGTTCCTCTGTGTGCTAGGTGTGTGCGTGAAATTAATCAAGTGAGACAGGCAAAGCTCACTATACAGGGCAAATGTCTGCCAGCCCTCCTCTGCTTTCTCATAAATTAATTTACAGTAAAACTACTTTACCTCCCATTGCGCCAAGAGATTCTTCTCTATACAGTGTTATTGCTCATCACTTATTAAATGTAGACAAGTGAAATTAGATATTTCCTGTACAGATGTTGTTCAGTTGGTACAACAGCATCAACACTGTGCTGCGTTCCTACTGTACAGAAAAGCGTATTAAAGCAGACACTAAATTAAAATGTAATATTAAGACCTGTCTTTGATTAGGTTTGGGGCATTACATTCTGAGGATTGTTAGACTATAACATAATAAAAAAAATGTATATATGTGTTAGTGATTTTTGTCTGGAATAATTTGTTGGCCTTTAAAATGCCAGACTAAACATCCATAAAGATTTTTTTCCTGAAACACAGAAATGTAGTTTGCAATCACAGACAGCTAAGAAAACCAGTAAACCTGCAGTGTGGAAAAGCTGTAATCAGAGAAGAATTGGTATTTTAAGCGAAAGAGCTTGCACATCATAAAGGTAATGACTTTCAGGTAGAATATGTCTGTAGATTATGTTGCAAATGGTCACTTTTTTCAGATTAGCTATAGTTTTATAGTTTAATGCAAGTTTAGCTGAGGTCAGCGTAAATGAAAGACATTCACTGACTTTTTTGAGCTGTTGAGTTGTCCTTATGATTGAAAGAGTTTCTTAGACATTAATTGCAGCAGAATCTCATATGTGGCTAATGACTCCACCTGGAGACAGTTTGGTGTGAAAATAAAGATTTAAAGTAATGAATACACAGAGACACAGTAAAACAGATACACATATATACACACTTTTGCAAGATGGACTTTGTATCTAACAAAAATCACTTGGACAGATAAAAAAGAAAGGCGCTTACGAAATGATCCCACTGTGAGACAATCGACACTGCTGATTTTACTCAGTTGCTGAGCACATTTTATTTTGCGTGTGTGCACCCATTCAGTTCACTGCACTTCAGCTACACTGAGCATCTTGTGTTTGTGTATTTGTTTGGACGTAACACTCCTGCCTATATGTACATATGAAATCGACTCCCACTATCCATTTCCACTGAAGTGGTCGATATCCATATCTCAGACAGAGCAGGTCTAAATGCTGAGGATGGGACGCAGTTGTCAGGTCCATTAGCAGGACTAATGGTGGCCTAACAGTCCTAGTTGCCCTCAGGGAGGAAGACCAACCACCAGCAGCAAGATGGGCTGAAAGGGCTCGAGGCCAGAGGGGGAGGGGCACCATAGAGGCAGGCAGCAGCTGTGGGCTACAGCAGACCCCATTTAAGTGGCTATTACAATATCTGGATCTCTTTACTGCCTGGATCTACTTTCACACCAGGGAGGGAAAGTAGTGTGTGTGTGTGTACATGTGTGAAACTTGTCTTTCATAGGTTAAATCTTTATTGTTCATCTATGAGTGTGGACTTAGCTTTAGCTTTAGCTGAGTATCATGCAGATATGAGTATGCTTTTTCACTGAAGACATTTTAACATGCCACACTAGGAAATGCACAGGTGTAGAAAGACTAATCATCAGACTAAATATTTGTGCACTCTGGTATTCATACAGTATGTACTTGTTATTGATCTCCCATGGCAGCCTTGAGCATCCCAGTTAATCCATTTTCTTTCAGTTGGGATCCTGGATTTTTTTGTCTGGTTCTGTCTTACTACACCTGTTTCTAAATTCCTCTTATCATGTCTTTTATTCAGACATCTTTCTTGGTCAATTTCTCCCCAATTCCGGCCTTTTATCCATTTATTGGATGGTGCCAGTGTAGGGAAAACAGGAAACAGGGGCTAGAATTGTTGACTTTGTGTTTTGTGGTCAGCTTTGTTAGGGTAGATACTTGTCAAAGTAATACATTGCATATTACTTAATATCAAAAGTAATATGGTACAAAATTAGGCAGTATTTAGTTACTTTTCAAGTTACTTTTGTGTTACTCTTGTAGAGTGTCCCTATAAACTAAGATTTGGTCCAATATGAAGTAAAACTATTAAACCCCAAATATGAAAATGTATCACCTACACATTTCTAAGACATTTCTCAGAATTTTCATGACCAGTAAGATACAGTATAATGTAATGTAGAACAATGCTGCTCCTGAGCTTAAACAAACTAGTTAAAAACACCTCTTCATACTCTGACTGAATCAGCTTGGTCTGAATTTGGCTCATGAGCTTTCCTAAGCCTCTATTGGTGTTGGCCGAACAAAGAATACTCGGGTCCATGTTTAGCTGCTTCAGTTTTTAACCAACGATGGCAAAAGCAGTTTCAACACTACCCAGCAGTTTAGCTTCAGCTTTTGCTTCTTCCCACTCATTCATAAGATGGAGCATTGTTCTTTAGGTCTGAGGATGACTCATTTCATTTGCATGTAGTGTACATGAGAATGAACTAAAAAATGAATGAGATATCATAGAGGTTTGAGCAAATTCAATTTGTCCAAAATACATTAACCACCATTAGTTATTAAGAAGTATTTCTAGTAGTAAGTAAGTATAAATATAATATTGTTAAAAGAATAATGCATTATACTGTGCTGGTGGTAAAGTACTGGTGCTTAGGGTGTTAGCCATTGCACCACGACCACCAAGATACCTCATCTCCTTATCTCTCCTGTCCCTCCTTATGCCCCCTCTCTGGTAATTTTGGCAGCTTGATGTGGAACAACTGGTATGCCACAGCTTGTTATTTAGCATTCTGGTTGTTACTGTCATTACATAGACAATACATTACATTAGACTTACTTGGCGTGGTCACTTACAGTCAGTGCTTTGCTTTGACACCTTATTCTCTAAAAAAAAATTGTATTCAAAATTTTGGTAATGTGCCTTTATTTGACAGTTAAGTGTGGGAGTAGTGAGAGTGGGTATGACATGAAAACAAAGGGCTCTTTGCTTTAGGTTTTGAGATGAAAAAGGCCACACACAACTGTTTACATGTCCATTACTGTTCCTTATTTATTAACTTAATACTGTACCTTTAAAGTTTTTAAACAAATCACTGTATATTCATCTTAGCAAGTAGGTCGTCGTCTGCTGTAAGAAACACAGGATAAATAAAATATAGATCAACTAGAATAATGATTAACATCATCTCTGTCACCATTTGGTCCATTTAATTTGGCTCTAAGTGTATTTTCCACTGTGGTAGAGCGTGTGTCATTGATGTGAACTGTTTTCATCTCAATTGAAGATTATCGTGCTGTTCTGAGCAGTTGTGGGTGTGTGGAATATACTTACACTTAACCCATATGCTCACACAGTCACACACACACAAACAAACACAAGTCATACCGTGTGTCTCATCCTTTTCTGTTGTAGGAGTGTGGAGTCACTCCACCCGCACACACAAGCTTAATTTGTCAAATATTTTGTTCTGGGCACTGTGCCCATTTCCAATATGCTAAGCACTGGGAATAAGAGTATAATCACTGCATGAAGATCCAGCTCTCTTGGCCAAGTCCTGTCACTCACTGCTGTGGCCACTGCTTTGTTCTGCCTCATCTCGTCCTTCTGATGACAGTATTGTTCAGAAAAGGGTAGGTTTTGTACTTAGAGAGCAAAGTGTACATCAAAGCAGCGGATCTGGGCTAGAGTATATTTGAAAATAGCTTCAAATATTTACTACTTTAGTTGGATTTGAATTATGCTGGATGCCTATAAAGCATGAAAGCTTGAGTCCAGCTTAATCCCCCAGTCCAAAAAGGATACAATAAAAGCAAAAAATAGCACTTATTAAATTTTAAGATAGATGCAGTGTATCTAGAAAGAAATAAAGGTTAGGAGTGTTAGTCATAGATTTTACTGAGACATTATGCGGTTTTAAACATCAATGTAAAGACAAGATATTTCAAAGATGTTAAGTGAAACTTGAAGGCTGGTAGACTATTACACTGAATAGTACACTATGTGACATTTGCCTTGAAATCTGCTGTCAATTTTGGCAGTAGAAACAGAACAGAAGCCTCGTGACTCTGCCCAGAGCAGCAGAATATTAACATTTTTCTTTTCTTTGCCTTTCAGTTGGCCTTCGCTTTGTCCTTGGGTAAATATAAACCAAAAACATAGATAATGCAAAACCTCTTCTTCATTTGTCAGTTAGAGGAAGTTGTCTAATATTTTAATCTCTTTTGAACAGTCTGGTCACAGCAAAGTGCAGCTGGTGAGGAGAATGTGAATCATTTGCAGTTGCAGTATGGAGGTTGTGCGTAATGGATGAAATGTGCCAAGGAGATGCTTGTATATACTTTATATGCAGACATCTGTGAGTGTGTCTACACTTGTGTTTCTGCAAAACCTCTTCATTAATAACACACTGATATATAATTTTTGTTTTTAATGTATCTATAGTGCACCCAGTTACTTTTGTTTTTTTGTTAAAACTATTTACTAAACTTGATGAGCATTTAACTATGATGCACCCTTGGTACCATTTCAAGCATGGAAAACTTGCAGGCCAATATAAAGGCACTGGTGTGTGTGTGTGTGCTTGGGTTAGGTAGCTAGTTGGGGCATAATCACACATTTCCTACAGGCGAATATTGATGCACTGTGTTAGCACTGTGTGGGTTTCTTGGAGGTGTGTGGTTAAAGTGTGACAACACAGTACAACACGTCATGGTATTAGTATGTATGCACTTTGAATGGTGAAAAGTCACCAATATGATAGATTATCACATGATGTGCATTTCTTATGCTATATAATTCAATATTACTAACACTACCAGCTTCCCTTATCTGTCTTATACATACTTTGATGATGGCAATAGCTTCTTTATATTAAATATACATATATATAATAAATAACTACAAATAAATACAAATATAATTTTAGATCAAATATATAGTTATGATTACACAGTTTATGTTACGATTGTAGCTACTCTCTGAGCTAAAACAACTAGAATTACCGCGCTATGGTTGTATGTCTCCACTAACAAGTGATGTTGTAGTTCCAATAAGTTCACAGTGACCTTAATCTTTGACCTTTTATCAAAATCTAATCAGTTCATCGTTGATTCCAAGAGCCAGATTTAAATAAATTCCCTCAAGCCTTTCCTGAGACATCACATTCACAACAAGAGTTGGATGAACATGAGGTCACTGTGACCTTGATCTTTGACCTTGACAGTTATATCACAATTAAAGAAATTTTTTCAAAGTGTTCTTCACATATCACGTTCACAAGAATGGGCAACAAGAGCTGGATGAGTGTGAAGTCAGTGTGACCTTGTCGTTGGGCTACCAAAGCTACACTAAACTTTGGTGGCCAAAGGTCAAAGGTTCATCACTGAGTCCAAGTTGACATTTGTGCCAAATCTGAAGTACGTCCCTCAAAGTTTTCCAAAAAATGCGATTCAGTGGCAACTGGACTTGAATTTCTTGAAGACATTTCACCATCCAACCAGAAGGCTTCATCAGTTCTGACCTGAAACAGCAGACTCATAAACCCTGATGGTGATCTGTGGGTTGTTGTTTCACCTAGCTTTCATGTGTGTCACTGTGACCACCTGAGACCAGGCTTTTATGAAGCTGTCGTTGCAGTGAAGAATTTACAGATTTGTACATAGACTAACCCAGAGACTAAACAACAGCTTCACAAGCACATGGCACAACACAGAAGAGCCACGTCCGTAGGATAGGACTCCTTCTGCACCTGAAGAGCCACACCTTTGAAGACAGCAAGGTTCATATTGTGGACAGGGATGGTAACTAGTCAAAATGAGATGTGAGGGAAGCTGTTTACTGCAATATTGAACGACCCTTGTTAAACCTAGGAGGTGGCCTAAGTTATCACCCATTTACAATACAGTTCTTTCAACACTACCCAGGCGGTTTCACAGTCGTCACACTGTGTCTCAGGTGGTCACAGTAATACACATGAAAGCCAGGCAAAGCAACCACCCACAGGTGACCATTAAAGTATTAACGACGTCTTCAAGTCCAATTGCTGCTGAACAGCATTTTTGGGGATAACCAAAGAGTTCCTTAAAAATCACGTTTACTAGAATTGGATGGCCGTACGGATGGATCGACAGACGGACAACCCGAAGACGTAGGCCTTTATGCGTTATTCATCCGGCCCTGGCAATCACCACTGCGGAGGCCTAAAAATAAGGGTGATCAATCTGAATGATAATGACTGTTGAAATGAACAAGTATTACAAGTACAATAAATGCAAATAAAGATTTCTAAAGCTGCAGCTGTTACATTGTTACTGTATCAGTCCATTTTGAGTTAATCCATTAATTTTTCAGTCAATAAAATGTCAAACAAATGTTTTCTTTCTTTCTTAGAGCCCAAGTTGACCTTTTCAGATTGTTAAAAATCAATTTAAAACCTGGTGATATTTAATTTACAGTGTCATAAAACACAGAAGATCTGTGTCAATATTTGACACCATGTGTTCACGGGTTTATTGGGAGATTGCACTTTTTTAATTAATGAATTGGCATTAAATAATAATAAATAATAATCAGACTTGGTGCCAATTTTCCCCAGGTTGGCTGGGTGCCTTTCTGTGTGGAGTTTGCATGTTCTCCCCGTGTCTGCATGGGTTCTCTCCGGGTACTCCGGCTTCCTCCC
>JAUMHL010000001.1:14672526-14688278 GCA_032362345.1 Sandelia bainsii
GATTGGCGACCTGTCCAGGGTGTACCCCGCCTCTCGCCCGATGACAGCTGGGATAGGCTCCAGCACCCCCCGTGACCTTTACGAGGACAAGCGGTTAAGAAAATGGATGGATGGATGGTGCCAATTTTGTGTTTCAAGCAACTCTGCTTAACACTACAAAGGCTACAATATATAAGTCCAAACCACAATCATGACAGATGTGACATTGAGAGACATTTTACATTTGTGCATAAAAGCATCGGGATTCATTACTTACTACTTAGTCCTTCTTAGACCTTCTGGACTAGAAACTGTATAGCAATGAAATGGAGTGCCAACTCTCTCAAGTATAATTTTCATCAGAAATGAACAGCTGATGAACATTCAGTCCTAGAAAGGAAAGACGTTTTTAGAGATTTGGGAGCCTTATTTAAATTACATTCAAATGTAATAATTTGTTATTTTATTCTCTCTTTGTGCCTCACTCTGATCTCCAATCTACCAACTAACGTTACAGTAAAGTGTCTAAAAATACCCTTCATTTTACAATATACATTTATGTATACACTCACTGGCCACTTTATTAGGTACACATGTACAATATAATGCCATCCAATACAGCAGCTCTGCCCTGAATTCTACTTTTACAGGGTTATAATTTCTCAGTTGTTCTTGAAACTGTCAGAAAGGTGATAATTGTACTATATGTTTATTACTGAGGTCATAGTGGGTGGTGGAGTCATACTGGTGTCGTGCATTATATTAGGAGGTGTTACTAATGTTTCGACCCCTATTTATATACATGAGGGGCCCATTTACATTTTTTTTGTTAATTTGACTTTTTACACTAATCAACAGAAAAAATACTTACTTTATATCAAACTGAAAATAAAAAAATATAAAATAAAATAAAATGTATAAGTGTTCCTGTACACCTTTATTTGTACGGTCCAATTACTGGTGAATCAGTATCCTGGCCAAAAACTACATCCTGTGACAAAAGACAAAATAACATTTAAAGTAACTGCGAAAAGGGGGAAAATTCTCCATATGTGCACACACACACAAACATATATATGACTCCTGCGGGGCTCTATCTGAGTCACCCTGGCCGAGCTCACTTCCTCTTGATGATGTAACTCATTAGCTGTCCCAGAAAGAGCTCACTATAATAGGTGATGTCACTTTCATTGAGGTAAAAATGTTCTCGCTCCTCTGTTCTGAGAAATGCTGCATATTGAGAGAGTTAGATGAAAAGATTGATACCATTCTCTTGTCTACATTTAAGGTAAATACTGAGCTATAGTTAACAGACAGGTACCTTCGCTTAATGGAAAGACTAGAAGCAGGTAGAATCAGCTAGCCTGGCTCTGTCATGATCTCTAAAGTTCACCAATTAACACCTCACATTGTACATGTGCACAGTCAGAAATGAAAAAAAATTATGGTTTTAGAGGCAGTTATGTTGTGTAACCGTTTTGTGGCTAACTTACTGTAGGTAACCACCTGTGATGATGCACAGGTTACTGGATGCAACAAATACCAGCAGCACATAACATGCTTTAAAACCACAAATAGTTTTTTTTTAGGTTTCTGTTTGTATATAGATTAAACAAATGAAACGCTATGATGAACTTTAGAGCAACAGTTAGGCACAGTGTTGAACACTGAGACCCAGGCTAGCTGTTGCTTCCTGGCTGTAGCTTCACACTGGAAAGTGGTCTTCTCATCTAACTCTCAGCCAAAAACAGAACAAGCACATTTCTTAAAATGGTTAAATCTAGCTTTAATGTACCAGTTTGAGTAAAGCAGCATTTGCCAGGTTTCTGGGTTCATATGATTACTCCGCTGCTGCTGCACTTACACTGTGCTGGATAATTACAATGATTACTTCTTCAACATGGCTGTGGAAAACGCTCTGACTTATTACAGCGCATCTTTGCAGCCTTGCATGGGTTCTGCTGCTCTGTTGGCACCCCATAGTTTATATTAAGTGCAAGTATTAATGGCTCACAGTGCTGGAAAGTAAATCGGGTTTGGTAGCAGGCTTGTTTGGAGTTTGTTTGGAGACGAGAGCTCCAGCTGTCAAGTGATGTTTCATCAGCTCGCCTTTGTTTGGGTTTTGTAATGCCTGTTTACTTACACAGAGACAAAGAGATAGACTGAGAGAGAGAGAGAGAGAGATTTCTGGAATGCCCTCATCTAACAAGATGAAAAACCAACTACAGTCTCTTATTTTTCTCTCACATTTGTGTTTCCAGCTTCTGACCCTGGTGTGGTTAGTCACTTGGTTACTTTTATCTCACAGAAATGAATCTGTGTCATTAAGCCTTCCCTCAGTGAAAAGAAACAAATGATAATATCTTTTTAGCAGAACCACTGGGCTGTGGAAAATCGCTTGATAAGCAGTGCCGGACAGGCTGACAATAGATATTGATGGTAACTTGATCTCACCTACACCGAGTGTTAAAAGGAATCAGATTGGGAATAGAAGGGCAACAAGCACCATGCAGATCCATCCCAGTAGATCTTAATCACATCAGAGTCGTTGCTGTTTTGTCCCAGTGTCATAAATATAGCAGCAACATTTTTAAATTAACTTTGGCTCCACTCAGCCTGCTTGTTCCTGGAGTTCTGAAGTCTCTGAGCACTTAGGAGGATCAATTTTCAAACTGCTTCCCATTTGTCCTAAACAGAAATCACAGAACTGGCCATGGACTAATCTAATCCTGTGTTATTTTTAACATTTAACATTTTATTATTTTACCATTAACTCCATTATTTCACATTAACTCCTTAGCCACGGTGTCAGTGTAGACTTGCTCTATTCTTTGTTGAAAAATTTCGGTCTTAAGAGAAGTTGTTTTTAAATGTGATATAATGTGATGTAATGTGATCTTCAGATAATTCCTGCTGTTGCATTTTGACATTGTGACCTACAGGTTATTGCTTCTTTGTGCCATGCCCTGATTTTTACTCTGTGCTCATATGTTTATGATGATGCTAATAATAGTAATAATATCTGTTTTCCTATAACTGTAAGATATATGATCCTTACTAAGCATTTTGTTCAGATTTAATCTATGATGAGGAGGTAATTTAGTGTCCTCTGCTTATACATCTGTGAAGGTTTGATGATTGAAACAACATTTCGTGATGTGGAGACAGTATAGGCAGTTGTAGAAAATGTAAAATTGATTTCACATTAAAGCAGTTGGGGTGGTACACAGTGGCTCTGAAGATGAATTTAAATAAAGAAAATTAAACAGAAAGAGAGTAAAAACTTTTCTGTTGCACAAAATCCTCTTATTTATGTGAAATCTTTTAATAATATTTGAGTGACCTGGTTCTTTATATTGAGGGATTACAAGAATTGTTATGCTAATTTATATGTTGTCACCTCACTTTCAGTTTCAGTTCTGCAGTTCTATAAACAGTGAGTCTTACAGTTAGAGATGTGTAAAACTCCTCTAACATCTCTATTGTGTCTTTTCTCCCCTCTTTTCTTTTTCTCTCTTTTCTGTTTCTCACCAGAAGGATCTACCTCTGCCCCGAAAAAGTAGCAGGTAAGTACAATTACACACCTTTTTAACCAGGATGTACAGTATGTGATATGAGTCATTTGTTCTTAATCTCAGAGTTTCCACTTCTCAAGATATTTGTGGATTTTTGTTGGTTTTAGAGAGTTTAATTCCTGTAAGAAAAAGTCTTACAGAATATTCTATAGTCTTAAAGAATATTATCTGAAGTGTAGTTTACTGCCACAAAATATACACATACATACATATGTACTTAGACTGACATACAGAGACAAGAAATGATGCAATTACATTTACACATCTTAGAACTTGGAGTCCTTCCATCTTTGTTATAGGAAGTCATATGATGGTGAGTCTTGTCTTCAGACTGCAGTATATTCCAGGTTTGCATGAGCCCTTCCACTCTCTGAGCTTCTCTGTCTGCCCAATCTGTTGCACCAGTGAGCTGTGCAATGAATGTTCAGCAGCAGGGGAGCCGTGCTGTGACCCCAATACCTCGTGTGGCTCTGAGAGGGCGTGGGGGGCGTGGAGAAAGGAGAAAGGAGAATAGAGCAATATGTGATGTGTAACGCATGTTTGTTAAGCTGTCAAATGTTCAGTACAGATAGTGAATGATATTAAAAGTATTTGTTTTTTATTAAGGTATTAGACAGTGGAGAACAAAAATAAATTTTAAGCCTAAAAACTTTGCACTCATTGTAGGAGTCTTAACTCCATCAGAGCTGAACACACACATAATATTTTTGTGTGTGAATTTCACTTTTTGTGTATTTCATTTTTCTGATGTCCATCCTGAAGGAAAGTACATAAACCTGCTTAGGAATAATAGAAAAAGACACTGTTGAAATTGTTATTTTGTAAAAGCAGATATCACAAGTATGACACCATCATATGCCACATATCAGCATCTCATGGTACAGATGCACACATTAATGGAATTGTAGTTCTCCACATGATGGATTACATTTAGGAACTGAATTAGAAACGTCATTTTCTGTGCCGTTATGAGTGGGATCCTGAGAGATTTGACAGAACTGAATAAAATGTCTTAATTTCTGTTACATGCATGTGGAAACACTTAAGCTCAATAATTATAGCTGGTAGAAATCTGAAACACAGAATGAGCACAAACAATATTTGTTAACGGAAGTGTGTGTCTCTGTCCATGGGGCTGAAATACACTCTCCAACTGTTTTCTCTGCACTCTTTCTTTCTATATCACTACTCATGTTATTTTCTGTTCTATTTTCTATTTTGTATCCATCATGAAAATATGACTGATTAGAGATTTTTTTATTCCGACATTGATCTCATTGCTGAAAACTGAAGGAGTGATTTAAAGCATCTCTGACAGTGTTCCTTTTCTTCTATCTCATTTGGTGTTCAGTCCTTGACAATATCCTCTTTTTTACTGAAACGAATCTACTCTTAAAGTTGGATTTGGAAACCAGTAACTGGCTGCTCCTGCTGTTAAAAGCACTTCACAAATCAGGCAGAATTTGGAAAAGTACCTCATGTCAGCTCAAAATACAGTCTAAAAATCCCTTAGAGCATAGAGGAGGGTGTGATTTTTCACAAAATGAAATCTCTTCTTAAATTGCTGTATACTTTTTAAAATTCTATCTTTGACTTGTCCACTTTTGTTCTGTGTGAGCATATCATGTAAACTGTTATTGTTGCACTGAGGTTGCTGGCAGTTCAGGTTGTTGTAAACATGGAGCATGGCTTAAATTCCCTGTTTAGAGCTGAGTTTTGTTTAACTTCCTTTTTTATTTTTGTGTATACCTGTCTACTCAGTATTCTGCATGCATCTCACTGTGGACAGAGGTATTGTCTGGCAGCAATAGCCTGATGATGCTAGCTTATACACGTCTTGGGTTTTTAATATGCATGTGTGTCCCTATCCATGTGTAATTACACTTTACTGCCGTGCTTGGTTTGGCTGCTTGCCTTTGTGTGTGTGCTCATGTGTGTAGCATATATGTGTCCACAACTTCTGTCACTGGGTGTGTTGTGTCCCTGACCTCTGACCACATGTAACGCGGTGACAGATGTCGTAGCATGACATGAAGGAGACACTGGAGCTGGAGGCTTACGGTCAGCCTGCACCCTCCCCCCTAGCCTGATGCTGCTGCTGGATTTTTCTACACACGTCCTCCTGTGGGTGGAGCTGGAGTCTGCTGTGGGTGTAATGACTGGGCATTTATAGCAGAATGACACAAAAGTGACCTGAAGGACGTGCTATGAGGTTAAATACCCTTCAGTAAAAGCCTAGAAGACAGAGAAAAAAACACCTCTCTTTTATTACTATAGTACAAACTCACCCCATGTCTTTTATGTCATATCATGCCACCCGTCCCTGTCTGTGACCCCCCCCCGGTGTGTTTTAGTGATATCACCACCCTCCTCCTCCCACACCCACTCACCTCCTCCTCATCTCCTCTGTCCCATGTATATTTTATCCATCTAGACTCCCACATTAGAGACGACATCCATTATTGAATTACTCCTCTCAGCACTACTGTGCAACTGTCACCCCACGTCAGCTTTAACATTTGGTGGATTTGTTTCAGAGGGAAGGAGGGAGGGATACACATATGCACACACACAGACAATGACATCTCTCTTGGCCGGGCATTGCAGAGCAGCTCCTGTGATATCTAGGACAAATGGACAGAGCTCATCCAATATGACATTTCCATTAGAAAAAATAGAACTGTCTGTGTGTCTCTATGTGCATTTTAAAGGATAAGGCTGATTTAATTTTATAATTTTATTGCTATTAACAAATCCAAATGAAAATCCCAAACATTACGGAAAACAGGAGCCCATAGAGCATTTCTTTGAGACTATATCAGCTGTGGATGAATACACACACACTTGGTGCTCTAGTGAGTATTTTGGTCACCAGGATGCAGGTGCATGTGGGATCAACACAAAACCAAAGGAACATGTAACCCAGTTGTAGGTATGGCAAATTGGTGTGTTGCGTATGTTTCTTATTGTCAACAATATGGGGTTTATCGAAAGCCTGATATGTCTTATGTCTCATAGAGCTTCATTGTTAAGATCATCCCAGAGATCAGCCACAATCTTGCATTGGATGACATGTTATCTCATTACCATTCAGGGGCATTGTAGTTTATTTAGAGTCAATCACACAAACACTGTCCTATTGCTGAAAACTGAAAAACAAATGTGTGTTAAAACATAATTTTCTCATGTTTATTTGATGTTTACAGCTACACAACCACACTATTATAAAAAGTTAACAACAAAAAAAAGCTGAAAACATTTATTAGTGTTTACTGTATGTTGTCATTAGGAACAGATGGACTTTGCATAGACACCTTGGGCAAGTCAGAAAGCTTTACACTATACACTAATGCATGGTTGGTTTTGGACTTTTCATTATATTTATTCACAATAACACTCATTTATCAGCACAACAGTGGAGCTACACAGGCTAAGCTCTGTCAGGCTTTTGCTATGTACCACATGCAGTAGTTGAATCAGTTCAGTGCTGATTTTAGTCTTTTTTCATCACCAGCCTTTAATGATCTGTTTTTAATTAATGTCAGTGTTGGTATAATCATGCTCATGGGGAATCTGTAGCATGCACACACATATGTGAAAACTAACTTCCATAGCCCCTTGCCTCCCTCTCTCCCCCCTCTCTCTCTGTCTTGTCATTCGCATTAGTCTTCACTTCACTGCTCCCTCATGTCTCCACCTCTGATTGGCTTTCTCTCTTCCTTGCATTCCTGCTCGCGGTCTCCCACATGCTGTTTCTCTCTCTCTCTCTCATTCATACTGTATACTTGCACTGACCCACCTCTCCTTTCCCTTTTTCTTGTTCTCTCTCTCTGTCTCTGTGCCCCCCTCCCCCTTGCTCTGTCCCTCCACACTTCCTGGCTTGGCACAATACCCTTGAGAGCAGCCCCACAATCCTCTCTCCTTCTGAGAGTGATGCTCCGCAGCCTGTTCCCTCTCTCCATCTCTTCTTCTTGTTTCCTCTCTTTAAAATTCTCCCGTTGTCTCCTCTGTGTCACAGCTGACATTTTTCAAATCTTCTCTCTTGCACACACTCCTGCACACATACTCACGTGTACAGAATCACAGCGAGACACCGGATAGTGTGTGTCTGTATGTGTATGCATGTGTTTAACTGGTCAGAGGAGGCTGTCATGCCGGCGTGGAACATAATCGCTGCCTCTTGACTGCCTCTGTGCGTGCTTATTTCCGTGTGTATATTTGTGAAGGCTCAGCTGCTCTCATGTTCATCTGCCAACACATCCTCTGCTGCTAGCAACATGTTTCGACGCACAAAAAGGTAAACGGCAACAATCTGTCTCCACGTAGTCTTTGTGACCGGTGTGCTGTCCTGCTGTTGTTAGTATGTGTTGATTCATTGGAGGCGGTTGTTGTGTTTTTCCATGATGTTTCCGTAGTCCCTGCCAGCTATCATGCTGTCTCACACTTGTCTCCATGTCTCCATTTAGCTCCAGCAATATGGTGCGTGTGTTTGAGTGTAGGTGTCTATTTGGTGTCTTTACATGCATAGGTGCAGTATATATGTAATGGGTCATGTAGGTTTCTACATCTGATGACATGTAGGTATAATCGTTGTTTCCATTATGCCTATGTGTGTTTGTTATTTGTGTTTGTGTGTTTTCACATCCATATATTTATTGCATGTGCATTTATCTATCCTCAGTGAGCTTTAATGTAGTGATGCACATGTGCACAAGGATTCAGTCTGCTTCAGATTATAGCTTGTGAGCTGGTGATGTCTCTCACTCTTTAACACAAACACACACACACACACACACTCACTTGAAGGTACAGTATGTGTATGCTTGGCTAGTAGCCTGTGTGTCAGAGATAGCATTATGAAGTGCAGGCATTATTGCCAGTGTCCAGGGAGTGCTTGTGTAGCAGAGAGCCAACAGTGGGCAGTGCTGGAGTGCTGTCTGCTTGGCACAAGTGTGCGCTCTTCTTCTCCTTTCCTCTTCTCCTCTTTCACTCCCTTCTAGCTCTTGTCTTTCTTTTATTTTTCTCACTCACCTGTCCTCCATTTTTGCTCATTTGTTCCTTGTGTCTATTCAGTTTATACTTGTGTCTCTGCTAATTTTTCCCTCTTAACCTCATTCTCCTCTCCTCTCCTCTCCTCTCCTCTCCTCTCCTCTCCTCTCCTCTCCTCTCCTCTCCAGACCATTTAGTCCATCCTGTGGTGCTTCATGTTAGCTCTCTTCATCTCATCAGCTCACAGGGAGATTAGTCTGAATCTTCACAGTTGCCGCCACTGTGCAGGGAATGAACAGCAGGATTTTCGGTACATAAAGCTTCCTTCAATCTTAACTGTCGGTCACATGTCGAATGTACAGTACATGTGTGTTTGCTGTTGTCTTGTAAGAGCTTAGGATGTTTGTTTGTGTGTAACAACATAGTTTTTTCCCCCTCAAGTCTGTGTGTGTGTTTTTGCTTGGTTGTGTGCTCAATCATGTGACATAATATTCATCTAAACTAGTGTGGAGTTTATTTCTGTTTTAATATTAGTTTCACTGGAACTCTCAATCTTTTTTTAAAATTAATAACTTTAAGTTTTTTTGTTTAGTCAGACTATGCATCACATTTTTCCACAGCACAAGGTGATGTTTTCTAATGACTATTTTGTTTCTCAAAGTAAAATATTAAATTAAATCTTAAATTAAATCACTACTAAAGTCTACAGCCATGCTAGCAGCTCTGTGAGGCTGTACTTCAGGTAATGCTAGGATTAGCATACAAACATGCTAAGATGCTGTTAGTTTCATCTTAGTTTAGCCTGTTACCATGCACACATTTATTCTAATTTCTAATTAGCAAAACACAAAACATAGCTGAGAATTTGACCTCATAGTGGCAAGAGAGTCAAAGTCAGTAGATCACCAAAATCTAGAGGACATTCATCGACTAATTTCAATATGGACGACACCCTAAAACCACCAGTATGGCTTAAGAAATGTGTTGCTATTGGTACTGAATGAGAGGTAAGGTATTAACATTTAGCATGAAAAAATTCAGACAGTACTCAGTCCCAATTCTGAGTTATAAATATCAACCGATCATTTATCCTTGATTTCTCTTGCTTTCTGCTCATTTCTCTCTTTGTTGCTCTCTATTGTGTGTGCACCTGCTTTCTGGATTTGTACATGTACTTGGCTTGCTGTGCCAATTAAGAGACATAATGTTTTGTGCCCACTCCCAAACAGACTGGGCTAAAGGAAGACAGAAATAGTGAGAGAGAAGATGAGGCACAAGACAGAATGTAGCAGAGCCACAGGAAGAAGAGAGTGGGGAGGGATGAAAGGCAAAGCCTGAGGAAGTGTCTCAGCCCACATTTAAGAGTAGCCCACCGGGGTTAACTGAGCTCATGACGATACACTAAGTCTATCCGTCTACTTCCTTCCCTCTTACTAATTCTCTCCACTTAAGGTACACTGCTGGTTTGCAGTTTAATGACATGGGCAAACCGAAGCTTCATTAGACTAAAGCTGGACATACAGTATATTACCAAAAGTATTGGGACACCCCTCCAAATCAATGAATCTCGTGCACAAAGCGACATCCATAAGGACATGGATGAGAGAGTTTGATGTGGGGGAACGTGACCGGCCTGCACAGAGCCCTGACCTCAACCCAATAGAACACCTTTGGGATGAATTAGAGCGGAGACTTCGAGCCAGGCCTTCTTGTCCAACATCAGCGCCTGACTTCACAAATGCTCTCCTCTGAGAATACATACACAGTTCTAGACCTTGTGGACAGCCCTCTCAGAAGAGTTGAAGCCATTAAAGTTCATGAGTGTGTAAAGGCAAGCGTCCCAATACTTTTGGCAATATAGTGTACATATGAAGGATGTCTTTATAATTTAATTGCCAAGAACATGAGGGTGCATGTTTATCTTTCATTATACATACAGTGTTATCCCACTCATACATATTATTACAGTCATGCATGATGCAGACAGTCCCACTCATGAACATCAAGCTGCACATTTCATCCCACTCACACACACAGTGTAAATGTTGTATTTTTTTATTTGCATGTGAAATAAAGAAAAAAATGTAATAGAGAAGAGCTGTCATAAAAACATGGATAGCTATTGAATTTATTTAACCTATATGCCCTCTTAATTTGACTGACTGAGAAAAAGACGAGCAGACAAATCTCTCCTGTAATTATACCACATTGAATATACTGTATATAATAGTTACACAAAAACTCTTATTCTGCAACAGTATAGTTTCATTTTTTTCATTGATTCCTCTGTGACCGGTAATTCAGGGTATTTCAAGGTTCAGTGCAGCATCCATCACGAGCAGGTACCACAGTTATGTACTTCATGCATCAACAAATGACCCATGGTTACAATGAAGCACATCCTCAGTGGTATTATGGCTTTTAGAGGTTACTAAATGAAGGTGTTTTGTCAGATATTTCTGCCTGCATATTGTTAACACATGAGGTTAAAAACAGGAACAAGCTTATCTTCCTCCTTGCAGCACCAGATGCGTAGATGGATAGTATGGATGCAGATTCAGTGACACACAGTATATTTGAAGTATTGCTCGACTGGTGTGTTTACTGAAAAGGCTGCAGAGCAGAGTATAGAAAACACTCAGCACTGAGCATGGAAACTCCTCTCAGTGCTCTACTCTTGTTGTTTGTACCATGACAGCACCATCTGTTACTGGCTGGTGTTCAGGCAGGCCTTAACCAAAACACACAGACTGTGTTGTGTGTGACATGATAACTTCTCTTATACAACCGTGAGTTGGACGACAACCTGGCTAACACGAGTTGCATGAGAATTTATTCTCCCAAAAAGTTTAAATAAATATAAATAATCTTAGAGATAAAATTGAAACTGTGTATTTAGATTCATATAATACTATATAAATTTATTTTTATAATTATTAAGGCATTTTTTAGAACCACTGTCACACAGGACGTGTCCTGTGTCGCTAATGTGACCATAAAGCATTTCTGTAAATGCCCGTTTGAATATTAACGCATAACATGCCTAATTATTGAAAAATGCAATTAATGCCAAAGAGGAGCACTGGGCTAATTTTCTTCCTGCAAATAGTTCAAATATTTTAGTGTGAAAGCTCATTCTTTACCTTAGAAACAGTATTTAGATTAAAAAAATGCCCCCCAGGTTCACTTACTCGCTATTTTTAACTGCATCTTCCTCAGTTTCTCAGTTGACTCACTGTTAACTGAGCTGTCCTCATGACGCCTGAGCGAATTTCATCCACTGAGCAAGCATGGACATTGAGTGTGTGTATGTGTTATTGATACTTAAGATTAACATTGCATTAATATCAGAGTGACATCTAAAGCTTGATATCAGTGCTGATGTGTTGTAATTCACTGGAACAATTGGAGCAGGTGGTGGAGAGCAGGATGCTAAACAAACTGCTGAACATCATGGAGAAAAGTTCAAGCTGATTTACATTTTTGGTAATTGCTATCCCCCCAACTCTGGTTGAGATATTTTTATTACAGCGAACCTTAAGCTTAGGAAAAAGCATATATGGCTTGGATATAGTGCATACTTTATGTATCTATATACTTGCATGCTGTTGTACATAGATGGTAAAGCTCTTGGTGAAGACATATATAATTATTAGTTCAGAATTTTTACTAGTGACTGCTCTATGCTCAGAGGACGTAACAAAACATTTAGGTTAGGCTAACACCCTTCATATTGTACTGAGCAGAGCTGTGATTGGACAAAACAAGCGATTTTAATAGTAAGTAATGATCAAGAAAATTATCAGGTACACCCTGGACAGGTCACCAGTCTCACGGGGCCGACATACAGAGACAGCTAACCATTCATACTCACATTCACACCAAGGGGCAATTAAGTGTCACCAATTAACCTAACTCCATGTCTGTGGATGGTGGGAGGAAGCTGGAGTACCCGGAGAACATGCAAACTAAGAAAGGCACCAGGGCGACACGTGTATTCAAACCCTGGTCCTTTTTGCTGTGAGGCAACAGTACTGACCACTACGCCTTGGTGCTGCCCAGCAGAGAGTCACAGGTTTTTAATTTTAATTATTTACTCTTTGTAAACACATAGTAAATGATCATCTGCTCACAAAATATCAAAGCTGTTTCATTAGAGTTGAGCCATTTTTCTCTTCTTTAAAGGTTATTTATAAGGATTAGTAACATAATTTAATTGCTAGCGATATTATGCCAGATATTATACTGAGTCCAGGAGGACTGTGGCCTTGGTTTCTTGTGAATGTGTATGCATTATCTGTAATTATTTTTAGTATCTGTTAGTCGTTCTGCAAGGCTGCCCACTCATGCAGATGAGTGCTGCTCGTTTAGGTGATGTCTTATTGATTACTTGCTGTGAATGTCACAATGGCAACAAAGTGAAATGTGACAATTGTGGCGGTTCAGACACTTTTCAGGTCTCCACACACGCAGTGATTGCTGAGAGCTGAGATAGCAACGGACACTGACAGACAAACACGAGATGAGCCTATTGCAGACAAACAAGAAACCAACATATGAGACACTGATAGTGACACATGCAGAAAGATCCAGATAAGCCTTTGCACTGCCACAATGTCCTGCTGCATCACTCTGCCTGAGGATACACTTTCACACCTTTAGAGGACATCTGACAACACCTATGACAGGAAAGAAGTGATGTGACTAAAATAGACACCTGGATGTTTGTTGTGCCTTGTTGTGTTAGACCAGTAAATCTTTTAAATGCCAAGTTGTTGAGCCACATTTTCTCATAATCTCTAATCGTAATCACAGATTGTAACTGGGTTGTTACTGATTTACTTTACCTGCTGCTACTTTACCTCTGTGATATATCATGAAAGTTTTATAAAACAACTTTAATATGAGGAAATTTTATTTGTCAATCAAATCTGGTTAATCTGTGCATTTGAGCTGTGTAGATACTGTGACCAAGTAATTCAACCAAAATATATCCTAGGATTTATAAATTCTGAGAGATGCTTTGCAAAATGTTGATCTCCTGGTCTGTAGCAGTGAAATTGGTCTGACTCAGGTTAAGTCTTGTGTAGAATGTTAGTCACTTGATATTTAAAGTGTAGGTCTTCAACAATATTAAGGTTCCTGACATTTTTGCTGTGAGTTAGGTCAGAAGATTGATACCACTCTCATGTCTGTATGCTAGAGACAGTTAGCGTAGCTTAGCATTTACACTGATACTTTACAGGGGCTGCTGGGTGTATTTATGAGCTTTAAACAGAGCCAGTTCCTTCCTCTTGCCTCCAGTTGTTGCTGTATGTTAAGTCATGCTACCTCTTAGCCTCCTAGCTCTAGCTCCATATGTGGTGCACAGACATGAGAGCAGAATCAATGTTTCAATGTCAATCGTCTACTGTAACTCTCAGCAAACTTACTTTTCAAAATGTTGAACTGTAACTTGCTGCAAATGCAACTAAAGAAAAAATATATAACCTAACCTAACTTTGCTTCAGACTCTGACAGACTTCAGTGTCACTTTGTTATTAATCAGTCAGCCACTCAGTCAATCCACTATATAATAGGTTAACCAGGTGAGTCAGTAATTCAGGAAGTCAAACTGTTTCACGTCCACTTCATTTACCATCGCGTAATCAGTTAGCTTACATGTCACAACAAAGCACACTACTTTTTTAAATTAACTGAAGTATAATCAAGTCGTGTTGTAAACTGAGAACTGCCCCTTAGTCACTGCATGAATTGCCAAATCATTCTTTCCTTACATGCTGAAATTACCCAGTCGTATTTCATTTCTGCATTTCCCTTTTGATCTCCATTTTTTCTCTCCTGCACAGCTGTGAAACTATGGTTACTTTTTGGTGAGCTTTGTTATGGGTTTTTTTCTCCTCCTTTTTCTCCTTTCTTAGTCTCTCTTTAATGTGGAACAACAGCAAAATCCCCTGTTTATGTCTCTGTATTACATTGCATAACAACAAGAAAGCCACGTGACTAGCTCCTGCATCAGCCCCTAACCCCAAAGCACTCCTGTCATATGTTCTCCTGGTTTCATCCCATCTTTTATCTTTAATTTCATCCTCTTTTTACCTGTTTGCATTCATCTGCTGCCTGTTAGCCTCACTCATTTGTGCCCTCAGTTTCCCTGTAAATGGTTATGCTCATGCTTGATTGATCTGCCACATGGCTTCATTTGGACACTTTTCAGAAGTTGGGATCCATCTAGATCCCAGTGGATGAGTTTGACAGTAAGAACAGTAGATTTTGTGCAATAGGATGCACCCAGATTTCTGCCGCCTATTGGAGCAGAAAGCTTTTTAAAAGGGAAGCACATTGTCCCTTCCTTTTCCAACCTCATTTCCAACAGTTGTAAATATACACTCACCTATACGTGGTCCTGAGGGAGAGGGAGGGAGAGAGAGAGACAGACATATCACCTGACAGGAAGTGAGCCTGGACAGATGAAACGACAGGACAGTCTGGTGTCCTGTGTGCCCTGTGAGTCAGCAGGGAGAGCAGAAGATGACACCAGAGTTAATAATCTGCTGGCGAAGACACATTAGGCATGCACAGGAACTCACACATACCTGCCACAGACTCACATGTGCATTCAAATGGATAATTAGTTTCGGTCCAACAGTACATACACACACAGAGTGGGAAGGGGAAACACCCATGTTACCTGCGCCCATAACATCCTCCACCTATAATCAAATGATGTGCTATCAGGCCGCTAGTGTCAGCTCTTTATTCGTTTAATTGATTTTGCATAATTTGGAGCTGTTCTGTTTAAATGGCTCATTGCCCCAATCTGTCTGTGTTCATCAGTGACCAGCTGTTAAAGTGAAGGTGCTCACCTCTCCAGATATAACATCAGAAAACCTTTTTGTTTGTGGTCATAGCTTAACAAGAGAAGTGGTGAAGACAGCTCCATCCGTGAGAAGGAAATAATTACAGAGAGTCAAAGAAACACAATGAAGTTTAATGCTGTCTGATCAATATGATTACAGTTTTGTTTTCTGTTTAGCTTTTACTTAAACTTTAAAGAAGCTAGTCTTTGAAACCATCTGAAGTGATGGCTATAGTTTTGCCACTAATTAAAAATATACTAGGATGCTAGAACAAACATTCAATTCAATTCAATTCATCTTTATTTGTATAGCGCCAAATCATAACAAAAATCATCTCAAGGCACTTTAC